>VMYD01000211.1:0-1212843 GCA_007663325.1 Eucalyptus pauciflora | reverse complement strand
GACGGTGATATTCTACACACGTTTTGAATGTTTGAATTCACATTTATTTAGCCGACAGTCCTTATGGAATAATGTGCTTTTGCCTTATCTCGATGTGAATTTTATAAATTTATTCAAGTTATGGGCACGTTTCTTTCTTTATTATTATAGTGGCAATGACTATATTATACCAATAATATACATCAGCAAGATTATCATATCTCGACAGGTGCCTTATAAATCCAATCGCGTATGAATAAATAAAGGGGGCAATTTCGGTCGGTGGGGAGACAAAATGTGGAACGTGGCACCAACAAAAGAGCAAACAAACAAAGAATTCATGGAGGAATGACCACCGTATCTATTTTTTTATATATTGTGTCTTTAAATGCGAATGAGAAATATCTATCTACAAGGTAGATTAGCACGTGTAATCGTGGATAAAATAATTGAATGAGTATCACGAGGAGTGAATACATTGGCACGGTCAATGGATGAGGCGGGAGGTTTGACCATTTTGTCTGCGTGTGTTCTAGATTAAAGGGCCAATTTACTAAAGCGGATATTGGAGATAGAGCTTGCTTTTCACTTAGAGAAAGGAGTAAAATCCTTAATATTCGATATATTTATCTAGGATATTTCTCTCTATTGAGAGATAATTGGAAGATTTGTTTGGATTCTTTGTAATTCTTAAAATTGTGCATATCTTTCTCTTTATTATCTATATCATTAATCAATATGTTACCTAAGATAATCAAACTCTATTGTTCAATATCGAAGTATATAGAAATTCCACTTTTCTCTCTTCTGCAAATCTCACATCTATATATATATATAAAGGTAAAATTACAGGCTATTCATGCAAAATAAATTATTAATACATAAGAAATGGATTAACGAACTGAACAACATATGGTCAATTTCAACAATTCTCAAAATAACCATGTAGTGTGCTCGTGCCCTTTTTTTAAAAACTAAAAACTTAAGTACCCTATTTTGGATTTGAGACAAGTAATGGAACCTAAGCATGTCACAAGGTCATGGTCAAATCGTTCAATGGGAACGCAATTTGTCGCTTTCTCAACCATGTCGACGTGTCGGAACTATTTGACTTTTTGACTCCTGGACATTTTGTTTTGGTTTGACTAAGCTTCATGCGCCGACGGGTATGGCGAAAACGCCGGAAAGTATGGGCGTGGACCCACTCTGCACGCGCACTAGAATCGGATACTAGACCAGTACGCCTAAAATCGGACTGGATTTGACCAATAGCATGTTTTTTTTTTTTGTCATTACATTTGATAAATTATATCCTGAGTTTGAGCCTATATATGAGACCCAACCCAAATTGTATGAGGTGGACTAAGGGTATGCAAAATAAATTGGAATTTCCCGAAACTGGATCAAACCAACCCAAAATTGATGATTTCCATGGGGACTAGTCCGATTCCTGATTCTAAATGAGAAATCACTCTCCCATCTACTCGGACATGACTTGTACATATATAATTTTTTTAAAAAATTTATGTTTTCTTTGTCTCTCGCCTCACTCATCTCACGGTCTTGCCTCCCTCCTGATGGCCTTTGGCTTCACCGATCCCTCTCACTCTCGCTCTTGGTGGCCTCCAGCCTCATCGCTTCCTCTATCACTCTCACACTCAATTGCTTTTGGCCTCCAACCTCATCACTCACTCTCAAGTCTCATAACTCTTCAAAATGTGGGGACATTTCAACCGGTTTCATAAACCCACCCGGGAACTAAACCGGACTATTTGTTTAGTTCCCAGGTGAGTCCATAGAACTAATGAGCGATTTTCAATTTCAACTTTTCGGAACTAATCCTTAACGAGCGATTCTCAGTTCCTAAAACCAATCGCCTCTAAAGTGGACTAGAATTCTAATTCTCGACTGAATACTTATGGGATCCTACTATTAGAGTTCAACAAAGATGACAGTTGTTAATTTACTCTGATCTATTTTTTTTAGAGTGGTGCCAAATATGTAAATGGTGAAGATTGATCAATCAAGAGATCGACTATTCTGGAAGGCCATACAAGTGACGCCACTGTTGATGATGGGCCATAGAAAGAAGAAAAAAGGGTTTATTTGGCTTGTTTTTAGCTGCACAAGAGGAAATGGGAAAGAGAGGGACGGTGGGGGGTTGCAATTGGAAGCCAGCCATAAAGGGCTCTGCCAAGTGGTTGACCTTTCGAATAAAAAAATCTAGCAAAGTCAAAGAATCAAAAATAAACTCATAAAGGGAGAGGTAAGGGTTTGGATGGGTAGTGGAGTAAGTGTAACTTTATTAAGATGCGAAGAGTATTCATGGATCTTCCGGTTACATTATAAATGAAACAAATCTAAGATGAAATACGCATCACCTACAAACCCTAACTTAACACCTCTCTCTCTCTCTATGCGAGCTCGTCCTTGTTATGTATAAGATATTCTTATCGTGTCAGAGATATTTATATAAGATATTCTTCTCTTAGAGATAATTAGAATAATTCTTTTAATTTTTCATTTCTCTCAAACTTGTGCATACATCTCCATTTGATTGCTCATATCCTTAAATGATGATATGTTATCTCAAATAATCAACTAACAAAGCCTCACTCTCCATAGCTCAACATCGAAATATACCAAAATTCTGCACATCTCGCATCTACAAGAAAAATGTAAAAGTACATGCAATTTACACAAAATAAATGATTGATACATAATAACATGGGTTAATGAATTGAACAATAGATGGTCGGTTTCAACAAATCATATCATGTGCTCGTTCCCTTTTCTTAAAAACTAAAAATTTACGGACTCTATTTTGGATTTGAGAAAAGTAATGGGGCCTTAGCATGTACCAAGGTCATAGTCAAATCTAGGAAATTCGTTGAATGGGAATGCAATTTGTCTCTCTTCCGTAACCATATTCGATGCTGCTTCGGAACTGTTTTGACTTCTTGCCTCGTTGACATTCTGTTTTGGGTCGACTAAGCTTTCTGTGCCGACGGGTACGGCGGAAACGCCAAAAAGTATGGGCTTGGACCGACCCTGCACGCGCACTCCACACACATCTTCCATCTGCTGAACGTTCGATGACGTCTGCACACGAGTTCATCGCCGTGTCCGGTCGGCGGGTTGAAGGGGAACGCGGTCCCAAGGTGAGGTTGTTAAGTTTGGATAAGAGGGCATTGAGCTCAAAAGTCAGTTGCAGGCTCCATGTGTCATCTCATTTCTTTATAGGTCGTTGAAGTGGGCCGACAGACTTAACATAAAAAAAATAACCAAAAAAAATATTCAATCTTTTATATTCGTACCAATTCAGTCATAAATTTTTCAATTTGACTAATTGAGTTCTAAAATTTTTGACGATTTATCCACGTTATCAATCTGACCAATTTTGGACAGAAATCACTGACGTAAATAATCAACTTTAACATTGACAATTTTTTTTGTAAATTTTTATTTTTTCTGACTTTTTTTATATGTTTCTTTTTTTCTTTTGTTCTTATTTCTTTCATTCTTTCTCCACCATTGCCAAGCTCGACGATGACTGGCTTGGGTCGCTCACCCTCGTTGAATTTTGGAGAGGGGTGACCTTGTTTGAATTGAGTGATGCTTGCCCTCACCAAAGGCTAGCAAGGGCAAGGCTCAACCTTACTGGGATCTAGTAAGGAGCGACCTTGCCAACTTAAAGCGATGGTTGCCCTCAATAGAGGCTGGCACAAGTCGGCCTTGCTAGCTATGAGCAAGGTTCGACCTTGTCGAGATCTAACAAAGGGCAACCTTACTACCCTTGGATGAGATCCCATGAGGGCAACCTCACCTAAGGCTAGGGAGGGCGACCCCTATCAATCCTTGCCTATAACCATTTATCGGCCATCACTGGCCCGGCAACTGGGGGAGGAAGAAGGAACAAAAAGAAGAAAAAGAAATTAAATAAAACAAAAAGTATAAAAATAATTACAAAATTTTAGGCGTTTGGTTCAGCATTTGGAAGTGTCCTTGACCAAATGCTAGTATTTTGAATGCTGAAAGCCCAAAGCAGGTTCGGATTTACTTTGGGCTTTCAGCATTTTCGGAATGCTAAAGAGTGGTTTAATGATTTTTTTTTCCAATATTGCCCTCACTAATAATTGCGTTTTCCTGTTTTACCCTAAAAATTTAGGGTTCATTGTCTTCCCCATTGGACTTGTTTCTTCAAGAGTGAAACTCAGCCGGTAGAGCTCAGCCGACCAAATCTGGTCGCCCACGCACCGCCGTCACGTGGGTCACGCGATCGCCGTCGCGTGGGTCACGGCCTTAGGCGATGCCGCCTAGGTTGTGCGACCCATGCACAACCGTCCCATGGGTCGCGCGGCCTCAGGCGACGCCGCCTGGGGTCATGCGACCCACACACCGCCGGCACCTGGGTCGCGCGACCCCAGGCGGCGTTGCCTGAGGCCACGCAACCCACAGGACGGCTGTGCGTGGGTCACGTGACCTAGGCGGCGTCACCTGAGGCTGCGACCCACGCAACACGCTGCCTCCCCCACCACCACTGCCACCAGTTGCCTCCCCCACCACAGCCACCGGCCGCCTCCCCCACCAGCTTTGGTTGCCTCCTGATCGTTCCCCTTTGCTTCAACATCTCCTCCTCCTTTTTCCTTTTCTTTTTTCCTTTTTCTTTTCACCTCAAAGATACTTTGCAAAATACACCAAAATAAGAGTACTCAAACACTTTTGCCTTCACCAAATGCCCATTCTTCTAAAGATACTTGGGGAAATGCAAAGCTATTTCCCCAAAGTTGAACTGAACGGGCCATTTTTTTGGTAATTTTCCTGACTTAACAATGTCTCCATGGAATTTGATTCGCTAATCATAGAAAGGGAGAGGTTAGGGTTTAGATGGGCAGCCGCATAAACATGACTATGTGGACATACGATGAGTATTCATCGATCTTCCGCTCACAATACATGTAGAACTAATCCAAGACGAGACATACTTCACCACCCTCACTTAACACCTCTCTCTCTCTCTCTCTCTCTCTCTCTCTCTCTCTCTCTATATATATATATATACATATAAATGTTTGTGTGGACTAGGTTGAGTTTTGAAATGGCATAAGATGAAGAGAAGGCTGAGATTTGCTTGAGACTATTATATCTACTGATGATTTAGAGCTCAGCGGCACAACAAGAATCGACTGATGTAGAGCTGATCAGGTGCTGCTTTCCACATGTGCCTTCCTTCATCCATTAGCTCTGAAGCTATCTGCCCTCGGTTCCTGTTTAGAGGGCCGTAAAATGAGTCCTTCTTTGAGTCTTGTCTTCTCGAATTCATATCGATTTTCTCGTCCTAACCTACAATTTTGCTAAATGAGATATTGAATATCTTCTTATTACGAAATGTTCGATTTGAGTCATAACTACTCCGCACCACCCGTGACCCAAAAGTCTAAGATTGGCGAGCTCGTCATCATAACTTCGTTAAGATACTAATAGTTAGGAAGTCTCTCCACATGAGGTGCACCACATCTAGACAATGCGTACGCACCGCTCAAATGTTCAGATAGTTAGATTATTCGGATTCTTCGAGTTCGGGTCATTTTAGATATGGGCCCAGCCAGATATGAATTTTTAACATTTCTCTGAGGGGTCGTCTCTTGCCGGTTTTGAACGTGTGCGTCCGACGCGCAAATCCGTCTTGCCATCTCCACAAATGCCCGATCGTCCTCCTCCCGCCGCCCCTGGCGTCATCTTGTGCTTCCTCAGTAGCATCGCTGGTGACGGAGGAAGAGCTGACGCTAATGGTGAAGTGGCGCGGCAAGGAGTACACAGGCCGAGTTTGCGGCAATGAGAGGGTGGATGAGCTAAATCAACGAGTTCACCAACGGTAATCTACATGATGATGATTGATGGAGGCATTCCGATCGATATAAACAAGACATCATGCAAATTCAATCCGAGAAAGACAAAGCCGAAGTGTATATAACGGATGTCAAAGTGGTAGTCGGTGACTCCCATCTTCAGATGAACAGAGTCCAAGTGCTTCATAGCCGAACCCGCAATCGCAGCCGATTCACACGTCTGTTCAAGTGCGACAAGACAGTGTAAGCAAAATCACCAACGAAAGGGAAGAACGGATGTTGGCCGGGAGAGTTTAATTAGCGAAAGGCTGGTGCCGAAAACAAGGGTTTGAGATAATTATATCATGGCATGAGCTTGGAGCTGGGGGGTCGTTCTGGGAAAGGAGAATGTTCTTGGCTTGTGGGGCAACCTCCATTATCCTTTACATAAAATCATATTCGTGCATGAACAGAAAAAACCCATTTACACTTAGAGAACATGTACACACAAACACAATCACACCCTGCAAGAAATCGATGGTTCTCTCTTTTCCTGGATAAAGTCCTTGTCATTTGATCTAATAACCTTCCATTAGATGGGAAAAAATTTAATAAATACCAATAACTCTCGGATGATGTATTAGAAAGGAAAAGTCCTTTAGATAAATGAACCATTGGCTCTACGTCATCTTTGGCGATAAATCAACAATTCGAAGTGTTTTTCTTCTGTATTCTTAATAAACAAGCATTAATATATGGATGTTAGGGTTCCGTTTGGGAAGTAAGAAGCCGCTTTGACATCTCTTCATCTACAAAGAATTCTCGACGTGAAAACACAAAGATAAAGGGCTGATCTTTGAATAGGAAAAATAGTGGATCTGCAGGGGGTCTCAAATGAATTGGCTTATTCTTTTACGTGTCTTCATCTCTGAACTCACCGCAACGGACGGCGGCCGCGAGAGATTAATCAGTGAAATGATGGTGCCGAAAACTAGTGTTCGAGATTGTTATGTCATGGCTTTTCTTTTGTTTCAAGTTGACGATATTTTTTTCACATTGATGAAGAAAATAATGTCTTGAAAGTACGTACAATCAAAATAAAAATCGTTCGTCCACACCTAACAAGCCCAGATCCAGAATGGGAAAAGGGATTGGAGTTCAAAACTCCACCTCAGCATCTAAATCGACCTCCTCTCTTTCTCCTCTTCGTCCCAGTCGACCCGTCATCGCTGGACGGCGAGCTACGCTCAGCGGACCGATGCTTGGGGCTGACCCTCACGGGGTCATACTCGACCGAGCCGATGAGGTGAGGGAAGTTGAGCTTGGCCTTCGACCCTCTCATCTTGAAAGCGGCCCGGTCATAGGCCAACGCCGCATCCTCAGGCAGCTCGTAAGTCCCGAGCCAAATCCTCGCGCCGTTCTTCTTGGGGTCTCTTATCTCTGCTGCATATTTTCCCCATGGCCGCCTCCTCACTCCTCTGTAATGCATCATCCTGACTGGCGCTTTCATCTCGCGCTTCACCATCTCCGGTCTCGTCTGCACCTCCAGACCAGTGCCGGCGTTATCGACAGTCCTCGTTTCGAAATCAAGTTCTTGACTCGAAGCCGAAGGCATCACCCACCCGGAACTGAGTGCATCGCACATAGCACCATACACCAACATGTCCTCCGAGTTGTCGACTCTCAGAGGTAGTTCGCTCCAACTTTCCATCAGCAAAAGATCGCTGAAGCTCGAACTCCTCGGCGCAAATACTGCATCTTTCTCAACAATATCATCATCATCGTGAAAAAGATGATCACAAATCGATTTCAAAAGATCGCATTGATGGGTCTCAAAGGGAGTCATGAATTCTGGAAGCATTTTCTGATGGCGATCGGGCAGCTATTCACCTGTGTACAGTTTGTATCGTTGATGATTGAAGGGCTAGAGCGGATTAGTGGGAGATTTATATATATATAGGTTGAGCTAGCTTAAACAATCATTACTTTCAATCATTCAATCTATTTTTCACATGACTAGCCCCCATGTTGCATTTGCTGAGAAGGTGCCCATGCATTGGCGGTGATATTCTACACACGTGTTGAATGTTTGAATTCACATTTATTTAACCGACAGTCTTTATGTAATAATGTGTTTTTTCCTTATCTCGATGCGAATTTTATAAATTAATTGAAGTTACGGGCACGTTTCTTTGTTTATTATTATAGTTGCAATGACTATATAATACCAATAATACACATCAGCAAGATTCTCATATCTCGACAGGTGCCTTATAAATCCAATCGCGTACGAATAAAAAAAAGGGGCAATTTCGGTCGGTGGGGAGACAAAATGTGGAACGCGGCACCAACAAAAGAGAAAACAAACAAAGAATTCATGGAGGAATGACGACCATATCTATTTTTTATATATTGTGTCTTGAAATGCGAATGAGAAATATCTATCTATAACGTAGATTAGCACGTGTAATCGTGGATAAAATAATTGAATGAGTATCACGAGGAGTGAATACATTGGCACGGTCAATGGATGAGGCAGGAGGTTTGACCATTTTGTCTGCGTGTGTTCTAGATTAAAGGGCCGATTTACTAACGTGGATATTGGAGATAGAGTTTGCTTTTCACTCAGAGAAAGGAGTAAAATCATTAATATTAGAGATATTTCTCTAGGATATTTCTCTCTATTGAGCGATAATTGGAAGATTTGTTTGGATTCTTTGTAATTCTCAAAATTGTGCATATCTCTCTCTTTATTATCTATATCATTAATCAATATGTTACCTAAGATAATCAAACTCTATTGTTCAATATCGAAGTATATAGAAATTCCACTTTTCTCTCTTCTGCAAATCTCACATCTATATATATATATAAAGGTAAAATTACAGGCTATTCATGCAAAATAAATTATTAATACATAAGAAATGGATTAACGAACTGAACAACATATGGTCAATTTCAACAATTCTCAAAATAACCATGTAGTGTGCTCGTGCCCTTTTCTTAAAAACTAAAAATTTAAGAACCCTATTTTGGATTTGAGACAAGTAATGGGACCTAAGTATGTCACAAGGTCATGGTCAAATCGTTCAATGGGAACGCAATTTGTCGCTTTCTCAACCATGTCGATGTGTCGGAACTATTTGACTTTTTGCCTCCTGGACATTTTGTTTTGGTTTGACTAAGCTTCATGCGCCGACGGGTATGGCGAAAACGCCGGAAAGTATGGGCGCGGACCCACTCTGCACGCGCACTCCACACAACTTCCATCTGCTGAACGTTCGATTGCGTCTGTATTCATGCTCATCGCCCAGCGGGTTGAAGGGTGATCTGGTTCGTACTTAAGGTTTCGGTTTCCTATTTTTGGAATCGAAAACTGGACCAATATGCCTAGAATCGGACCGGATTTTACCAATGGCATTTTTTTCTTTGTCATTACATTTGATAAATTATATCAAGAGTTTGAGCCTATAAATAAGACTCCACCCAAATTGTATGAGGTGGACTAGGGGTATGCAAAAGAAATTGGAATTGCCTGAAACCAAACCAAACTAGCCCAAAGTTGATGATTTTCATGGAGACCAGTCCAATTCCCAATTCTAAGTGCGAAATCACTCTTCCATCTACTCGGACTTAACCTATATATATATATATATAATTTTTTAAAAAATATATGTTTTTTTTGTCTCTCGCCTCACTCATCTCACGACCTTGCCTCCCTCCTGATGGCCTTCGGCTTCGTTGATCCCTCTCACTCTCGCTCTTGGTGGCCTCCAGCCTCATCGCTTCCTCTATCACTCTCACACTCAATTGCCTTTGGCCTCCAACCTCATCACTCACTCTCAAGTCTCATAACTCTTCAAAATGTGGGGACATTTCAACCGGTTTCATAAACCCACCAGGGAACTAAACCGGACTATTTGTTTAGTTCCCAGGTGAGTCCATAGAACTAATGAGCGATTTTCAATTTCAACTTTTCGGAACTAATCCTTAACGAGCGATTCTCAATTCCCAAAACCAATCGCCTCTAAAGTGGACTAGAATTCTAATTCTCGACTGAATACTTATGGGATCCAACTATTAGAGTTCAACAAAGATGACAGTTGTTAATTTACTCTGATCTATTTTTTTTAGAGTGGTGCCAAATATGTAAATGGTGAAGATTGATCAATCAAGAGATCGACTATTCTGGAAGGCCATACAAGTGACGCCACTGTTGATGATGGGCCATAGAAAGAAGAAAACAGGGTTTATTTGGCTTGTTTTTAGCTGCACAAGAGGAAATGGGAAAGAGACGGACGGTGGGGGGTTGCAATTGGAAGCCAGCCATAAAGGGCTCTGCCAAGTGGTCGACCTTTCGAATCAAAAAATCTAGCAAAAGTCAAAGAATAAAAAATAAACTCAGTAGGGACTCTTGTTCTGATCGTTAGCAGGACCAGAGAACCACACGGACTTTTGCTCGGAAAGTTTACTTTTAATTCTTGTGATTTACTTTTAGAGTGCAGTTACATGGGGCCAAACACTATCATGGGAGCGATTGTACTATGCAATTCCAAAATGCAAATTGGCACGTGTAGTCATGGAGATAATAATTGAATAATCATCACGAGGAACGAATACATTGGCATGGTCAGTGGTTGAGGCAGGAGGTTTGACCAATTTGTCTACGTGTGCTCTAATTTAAAGGGCAAATTCACTAATGTGGATATCGGAGATGAGTTTGCTTTTCGCTTCAAGAAAGGTGTAAAGTCATCAATGTCTCAAGGATATTTTTCTCCATTAAAGATAATTAAAATATTTATTTGAACTCACCGTATTTCTCAAAAGTTGCGTATATATCTATCTTTGATGGTGCATATCTTTAATTACTATGATACCTTAAATAATCATGTAATAAAGCTTATTAATATACTTCATTCTTCACATTGAAATATACAAAAGTACCGCAATTCTCAGTTCTTGCATATCTCTTATTTTGGTAACAATGCTTGCACAACAGCTACGATTAAAACACAAGCAGCCATGTTAACACAACTGATTCGCTCTTCACCACATCAAGCCGGCGATCCACTCAAGCATTTTTCGGATCTTTTACGCAAACTCATATTGAAACTTCTTTATACATCATGTCAAAGATATTTCTATGAGGTATTCTCCTCTTAGTGATAATTAGAATAATTCTTTTAATTTTCCATATTTCTCAAAATTGTGCATACATCTCCATTCGATTGCGCATATTCTTAAATGATGATATGTTATCTCAAATGATCAACTAACAAAGCCTCGCTATTCATAGCTCAACATCGAAATGTACCAAAATTCTGCGTATCTCGCATCTACAAGAAAAATGTAAAATTACACACAATTTACACAAAGTAAATGATTAATACATAATAACATGGGTTAATGAATTGAACAATATATGGTCGGTTTCAACAAATTATATCGTGTGCTCGTTTCCTTTTCTTAAAAACTAAAAATTTACGGACTCTATTTTGGATTTGAGAAAAGTAATGGGGCCTTAGCATGTACCAAGGTCATGGTCAAATCGAGGAAATTCGTTGAATGGGAATGCAATCTGTCGCCCTTTCGTAACCATGTTCGATGCTGCTTCGGAACTGTTTTGACTTTTTGCGTCGTTGACATTCTGTTTTGGGTCGACTAAGCTTTCTGTGCCGACGGGTACGGCGGAAACGCCGA
Source organism: Eucalyptus pauciflora (assembly GCA_007663325.1). Taxonomy (NCBI): domain Eukaryota; kingdom Viridiplantae; phylum Streptophyta; class Magnoliopsida; order Myrtales; family Myrtaceae; genus Eucalyptus; species Eucalyptus pauciflora. The sequence continues at coordinate 1,201,336 of VMYD01000211.1, read as the reverse complement.
AAAGTATGGGCTTGGACCGACCCTGCACGCGCACTCCACACACATCTTCCATCTGCTGAACGTTCGATTACGTCTGCACACGAGTTCATCGCCGTGTCCGGTCGGCGGGTTGAAGGGGAACGCGGTCCTAAGGTGAGGTTGTCAAGTTTGGGTGAGAGGGCCTTGAGCTTAAAAATCAGTTGCAGGCTCCATGTGTCTATCTCTTTTCTTTATAGGTCGTTGAGTGGGCCGACAGACTTAACATGGAAAAGTTACCAAAAAAAAATCTTAAACTTATTATTTTTTTATAAATTCAGTCATAAATATTTCAATTTGACTAATTTAGTGCTAAACTTTTTGACAATTTACCAATATAATCAATCTCATCAATTTTGGATGGAAATTGCTGACGTGAATAATCAACCTTAACATTGACAATTTTTTTGTAATTTTTTATTAATTTTCTGACTTTTTTTTATATTTTTTTTTATATATTTTTTTTATTTTCTTTCTTATTTCTTTCATTCTTTCTTCACCATTTGCCAGGCCTCGATGATGATCGGCAAGGGTCGCCCACCCTTGCTGAATTTTGGCGAGGGGTGACCTTGTTTGCCTCGATTGATGCTCGCCCTCACCAGAGGCTAGCAAGGGCAAGGCTCTACCTTACTAGGATCTAGCAAGGGGCAACCTTGCCAACTTCAAGCAACAGTTGCCCTCAACAAAGGCCAGCGCAGGTTGGCCTCACTAGCTGCGAGGGAGGTTCGACCTTGCCGAGATCTGTCAAAGGGCAACCTTACTGCCCTTGGACAAGATCCCACGGAGTGCAGCCTCACCTAAGGCCAAGGAGGGCGACCCTTATCAATCATTGCCTGTAGTCATTTGTTGACTATCACTGGTGTGACAGCTTAAATTTTCTGAGTTGTTTTCGATTAAATAAATCGGGCTTTTCGTCGACGTGTCTATAGTGATATTCTCTGAGTTGGCCACTCACGAGATAACCGGTCTATCTGGGAAAGCAATTAAGGTATATAAATGCAATGGACTTGAGAATTCGACCAGGAATTGACTGCTCGACCGTGTCTATCTGCCGAGATCATTACGGCACTATCGAAATCGATTAGAGACCGGAGATAGGTCGATTCGACTGAGATATGTGATCAGAGTGTGGGTGATTCCACATGATTGCAAAATACTCGTCGATTGGCACTAGACCAATTTTTCTATCGTTTTGGTACCCAGTGTCCATATTTGAAACTTCGAGATTTTCACGATAACCGAGAGTCGCCAGTATGTCGAAGATGCACTTTGTGAGTCGAGATAAATCGATCACGGGTCAATTGCACCAAAAATTCCTAAAACTTACCCGGTAGACTAGGTCACGCTAAAAGCGCGCCAGATTGAAATTAACCATGAATTTGAACCCGATTTCAGGAATTGAAAGTTCTGTGGTGTTACGAGCTATATTAGGGACGTCGACTCATCCTCTGAGAAATTTTGAGAGATTCCGAGATTTTTGCGAAAAATCGATTCGGACATCGCATAAAAATAACGAAAATTCGAATCGGCCGAATTGAAGAGATTTTCGACTTGCAAATCGAGCCATATGACAAAGGGGACTTGTAGAAATTATGTGGGCTTTTTCTACATCAAAATTGGACGTCGAATTTGGGAATTTGTTGAAGAAATTGATGTCCCAAAAATGAAAATTCGGAGCTTTGGTTGGGGGTGCATTATTTGCATCAATATTGAAGTATTATGGACTTATTTTTATAGAAAGTATTAGGGGACATGGCATTCAATGGAGGGGATAAATCCTTTGATTTTGCCCTTGATCCAATCCATTTTGATTGAGCAAGACCAGCTGGCCCGTCGCTATCTCCCTTCTCCACCGCCTTAATCCTTCTCTCTCTTTCCTCAGAGGCGCGAGCAACTCCTTCAGCTTTGCTTCACTTTCATTTTTCTTCGTTTACCTTTCCTTTCCCCCTGCAAAACCACCAACTCTTGTCCATCTCTTGCACCGAACAACCCCACTCAAGGAGTCAACACCAGCATCCAGCAAAGGAGGTTTGTTGACCCCATCTTCACGCCAGCGAAGCCGCGTGTCTGCGTTATCTTCTCCGAAGACCAAGCAGCTCATCTTCTTGCAATTGTGGCCACCGAGATAGCTCCTCTCCTTCGTTCATTCCAGCATAGCCGCGTCCACGTGATCCCTCCACGAAGCCCCACGGTCCACCGAAATTCTTCAACGCGGCCATCGTCCACCAAAGACCACAGCCCGTGATCTCTCTCTTCACTTCGCACGCTCGGTTATTTTTCCCTCAACGAAGACCAACCTGCTTCCCTCTGCTTGCTCGTGAATCCAGCGAAGACCGAAGACCACCATCTTCAGCTCCCACCATCGCACGCCTTCACGTCCGAAGTGTTCAGTCCCAACTGTGGGCTTTGCTGGATCGTTTCAGCCCAGCGAGATTTCAAGTCAGCCACCCAAGAAGCCCGCAAGCCCATTTGAAGCTTAGCCCACCGAAGCTCACCAATTGAAGCCCGTGAAATCAGCTGCTCTTCAGCCCATTTCCAACAAGTTGGTTCGGCCCAACCTTCACGCAAGTCAGGCCCACAAGAAATTCAGCCCGCGAATCAAGTGAAGCCCAGCCCGTTTCAAAAGCAAATCTTAGTTGGGCTGAGATTTGTTGGGCCCGCTTTAGGCCCGGCCCGAGAGTTCGCCGACACCGCCGAAAATTAAGATTTCGGCCGCCGTCACGCCGTCGTCGCAGTGAACCGGTTTTCGCGATACACCAGTGAGTTTATTCTCTAAACTCTTCTTAGTAGGCTTTGATGCTAAGTGGTGTTTAGATTTCTTTAATTAGGAATTAGGTAGTTAGTTAGATTAAATTAATGATTTAATTATTTAATTGAGCATGTTAGGTGGTTAGCATAGTTTAGCTAAGGCCTAATTAAATTGTATTATTTATCTAGAATGGTTCGAGAATTTTCCGGGTCCATATTGGTATTTAATTTAATAATTTTGGCCTAGGTTAGTATTTTTAGAAATTAAATTGCATTAATTAATTAATTTTCCATTATTTATTAATTATTTTTCCGAAAATTAGGCCGGGATGGCCGGTGACCGAAATTTCGTGCTGATTGCAATGGTGTTGTTAGTTTCTGCAATTGAGTGTTAAATTATGCAAATTGAGTGATGATTGGATTTTTGGTATTTAATTCCAAAAAATTGTGAATTTTCAATATTTACTTAGAAAATCCCGGGTGTGGGATTTTAACACCGAAAATGGTTTTATATACTATATAAAATAGTGGGATTTTAAAAAGAAAGAATGTCAATTTTTCTGGGTCGAGTTGATCGTGTACCCACACACGACTATTTTCATGCGAATTTCTAATACGAAGAAAAAGGCCAAGTTCACTATTTTAATTAAAGCATTTGAGTGCAATGCACGGTGCCCTAGGCCAAATTTGAGTGATCGTGTGATGACAAAGAAAAATCGTCCCAGGCTGTTGAGTTAGACGTTATCCCTATTTGGGATACCCCTTGATAAAGGGAAGCCGATCACAGTAGATTCTAGACCCTATGCTCCTTCGGGAAAGCCGTCGACGAAGTAACGTGCCGTGCTCAATGGAGTGAGACGAAGCTTGGCAATGTCAGAAGACCGCCGAACTGAGAGTAGGTCGTACTATATGCCGAGATCAAAACTAGGAATGCATGATGAATTGAGTATTGTGTTCCAATTAATTAAGCTTGAGTGATGCTCCAATTTGTGATATGAACTGCGCTGACCTGCAGGGTGGAACTGAGACAAGGTAAGTCTCTTTGATTGTGTGATTGTATGCTTAGGACGCTTCTTAGCGTCTTTCTCTCCTAGCCGAAGTTTAGAACTTAAACTTGTTGTTATTGTATAACCACTTTTAGGGTCATCGAGTGGAGGACCTGGAGCAGAGAGAAGGTGATCTGAAGTATGGGTCGGATATGACCGCTTCTTTTTGGAGAACAGTCTTTTGTAGTTTTTTGACCATAAACTCTCATACTTGACTCAACATATGTTTATAAATGCATGTTTGTTTGTGAAATTATTGGTCTGCTTTTACTGTCAGGGGATTTTTTTTCGCTTTCGCATGTGCAATAAAGTAAAAGGGTCGGCGACTAATTTTGGGAAATCGCAAAATTTTATTGACCAGAAAGGAATGGGTACGCGCTCAAGGTTCGAGGCGTGACAACTGGGGCCCGACAACTAGGGGAGGAAGAAGGAACAAAAAGAAGAAAAATAACATAAAAGAATAAATAAATTAAAAATATTATGAAATATAATAAAAAAATTATAAGGATAATTACAAAATTTGTCCACATTAGCATTGGCGTGCTACTTCGGGTGGTTGTCATCCGTATCAGCGATTTTAATCAAAATTGGATGGATAAACTATATTGGTAAATTGTCAAAAAGTTTGAAACTCAATTGATCTAATTAAATTACCGACAAAATTTGTTATCAAATTAAAATGTTTAATATTAAATTGACATAAGTATAATTGATTTGGGATTTTTTTAGTAATTTTCCCGCCTTAACAATGTCTCCATGGAATTTGATTCGCTAATCAGGGAGAGGTTAGGGTTTAGATGGGCAGCCGCATAAACGTTACTATGTGGACATACGATGAGTATTCATCGATCTTCCGCTCACGATACATGTAGAACTAATCCAAGACGAAACATGCTTCACCACCCTAACTTAACACCTCTCTCTCTCTCTCTCCCTCTCTCTCTCTCTCTATATATATATATATACACACACATATATGTTTGTGTGGGCTAGGTTGAGTTTTGAAATGGCATAAGATGAAGAGAAGGCTGAGATTTGCTTGAGACTATTATATCTACTGATGATGTAGAGCTCAGCGGCACAACAAGAATCGACTGATGTAGAGCTGATCGGGCGCTGCTTCCACATGTGCCTTCGTTCATCCATTAGTTCTGAAGCTATCTGTCCTCGGTTCCTGTTTATAGGGCCGTAAAATCAGTCCTTTGAGTCTTGTCTTATCGAATTCATATCGATTTTTTTGTCCTAACCTATAATTTCACTAAATGAGATATCGAATATCTTCTTATTACAAAATATTAGATTTGAGTCATAACTACTCCACACCACCTGTAACCCAAAAGCCTAAGGTCAACAAGCTTGTCATCATAACTTCGTTAAGATACTAGTAGTTAGGAAATCTCTCCACATGAGTTGTGCCACATCTAGACAACGTGTATGCACCGCTTAAATGTTTGGATAGTTAGATTATTCGGATTCTTCAAGTTTGGGTCATTTTAGATATGGGCCCAGCCAGATATGAATTTTTAACGTTTCTCCGAGGGGTCGTCTCTTGCTGGTTTTGAAGGGGGGAAGATAATGGCGTCAACTTTTGCTTTAATGGTGAAGTGAAGCGGCAAGGAGTACACAGGCCGAGTTTGCGGCAACGAGACGGTGGATGAGCTAAGTCAATGAGTTCACCAATGGTAATCTACATTTTGATGATTGATGGAGGCATACCGATCGATATAAGCAAGGCATCAAGCAAATTCAGTCCGAGAAAGACAAAGCCAAAGCGTATATAACAGATGTCAAAGTGGTAGTCGGCGACTCCCATCTTCAGATGAACGGAGCCCAAGTGCTTCAAAGCCGAACCTGCGATCGCAGCCGATTCACACGTCTGTTCAAGTGCGACAAGACAGTGTAAGCGAAATCACAAAGGAAAGGGAAGAACGGATGGTGGCCGGGAGAGTTTAATTAGCGAAAGGATGGTGCCGAAAACAAGGGTTTGTGATAATTATATCATACACATGATGGTTTTGAGAGAGACTCACCAACTTGAAGACCTTCATGGCACGAGCGTGGAGCTGGGGGGTTGTTCTGGGAAAGGAGAACATGTTCTTGGCTTGTGGGGCAACCTCCACTATCCTTTACATAAAATCATATTCGCGCACGAACAGAAAAAACCCATTTACACTTAGAGAAACATGTATACACAAACACAATCACACCCTGCAAGAAATCGATGGCTCTCTCTTTTCCTGAATAAAGTCCTTGTCATTTGATCTAATAACCTTCCGTTAGATGGGAACAAATTTAATAACTCTCGGATGAAGTATTAGAAAGGAAAAGTCCATTAGATAAATGAACCATTGGCTCTAAGCCATCTCTGGCGATGAATCAACAATTCGAAGTGTTTTTCTTGTGTATTCTTAATAAACGATCGTTAATATATGGACGTTAGGGTATCTTTTTGGGAAGTAAGAAACCCCTTTGACATCTCTCACAAAGAATTCTCGATGTGAAAACACAAAGATAAAGGGCTGATCTTTGAATGAATAGGAGAAAGAGTGGATCTGCAGGGTCTCAAATGAATTGGCTTATTCTTTTACGTGTCTCCATCTCTAAACTCACTGCAACTTACGGAAGGGGATTGACACTTTAGACTTTTCATGTTATTCTCTGAAGCTTTAGACTTTTCATGTTATTCCATGAAGCTTTAGGCACTGTTTCATTCCTCGTTTTTTCTTTCGTTTTAAGTTTAGGAGATCTTTTTCGCATTTATTAAGACAATGTCTTGACAGTGCGTACAATCAAAATAAAAATTGTTCGCCCACACCTAGCAAGCCCATCTCCAAAATATGAAAAGGGATGGAAGCTCCAAACCCCACCTCAGCATCTGAATCGACCTCCCTCTTTCTCCTCTTCATCCCAGTCGACCCGTCATCGCTGGAAGGTGAGCTAGGCTCCATGGACCGACGCTTGGGGCTGACCCTGACAGGCTCATACTCGGCCGAGCTGATGAGGTGAGGGAAGTTGAGCTTGGCCTTTGATCCTCTCATCTTGAAAGCAGCCCGGTCATAGGCCAATCCCGCATCCTCGGGCGTCTCGTAAGTCCCGAGCCAAATCCTCGCACCGTTCTTCTTAGGGTCTTTTATCTCTGCCGCATATTTTCCCCATGGCCGCCTCCTCACTCCTCTGTAATGCGTCTCCATGACCGGCGCTTTCATCTCACGCTCCGCCATCTCCTCCGGTCTCTTCTGCACTGCTGAACCAATGCTGTTGTAATCAACTGCCGTCGCTTGGAAATCAAGTTCTTGATTCGAAGCCGAAGGCATCAACCACCCAGAACTGAGCGCGTCGCACATAGCGCTGTACACCAGCATGTCATCCGAGTCGTCGACTTTCAGAGGAAGTTCGCTCCAACTTTCCGCAAGCAACAGGTCGCTGAAGCTCAAGCTTCTTGGCGCAAAAACTGGCGCAAAAACTGGCGCAAAAACTGGAGCATTCTCAACTATATCATGATCCTGAAGAAGATGATCGCAGATGGATTTCAAAGGATCGCATTGATGGGTCTCAAAGGGACTCATGATTTCTGGAAGCATTTTCTAATTGCTATCGAGCAGCTATCGACTTGTGTATGGTTTGTATCGTTGAAGGGCCAGAGTGGGATAGTTGAGAGGATGACCATAAGTGGGATTTATATATATAGATTGAGCTAGCTTTGAAAATTATTATTTTCAATCATTCAATCTTTTCTTCTTCTTCTTCTTTTCCTTTTTTTGCATTATTAGCTCCCATATTGCGGTTGCTGAGAAAGTGACTGTGCATTGATGATGAGATTCCAGACACATGCTTTGAGTGTCAAATTCCCATTTATTTAATCAACGGTCCATACAGAATAATAAAGTACCTTTACCTTAATCCTTATCTCAATACGGCATGGTTCTTTATTTATTATTATAGCGGCAATGACTATATTATATCAAGGTTTTAGTATGCATAAACAATAGTATACATCAGCGAGATATGAGATGGGCGCGTTTTTGTCTATCATTATTATAGTGGCAATGCCTCATTCTTGATACCAATTTTTATAAATTCAAGTGATGGGCACGTTTCTTTATTTATTATTATAGTGGCAATGACTATATTATACCAAAGTTTTAGTACGCATAGACAATAGCATACGTCAGCAAGATTCTCATATCTCGACAGGTGCCTTATAAGTCCAATCGCATATGAATTAAAAAGGGATATTTTGGTCGGCGGGGATACAAAATGTGAAACGTGGTACCAACAAAATAGAAAACAAACAGGCAATTCATGGAGGAATGACGAATATATCTATTTTTTATTGTTTTATTAAATGCGAATGAGAAACATAAATCTAATGAGTAAATTAGCACGCGGATTCGTGGAGGCAATAATTGAATCAAGTATAACGAGGAGCGAATTCTTTGGCACGGTCAATGGTTGAGGCCGGAGGTTGACCAATTTGTATGCGCGTGCTCGAAATCAAAGGGCAAATTTAGTAATGTGGATATTTGGAGATGACCTTGCTTTTCACTTTGAGGAAGGAATAAAATCATTAATATTAGAGATATTTCTCTTCTCTCTTCTTTTAAAGATAATAGAATATTTCTCTTGATTCTCCATATTTCTTAAAATTTGTGCATATCTTACTTTAATTACGCATATATTTGATTGATATATCACCTTAACTAATCATCTAATAACTCTTATTTATGTACTCTTCATTGTTCACATCGGAATATACAAGAAAATACCATTTTTCTCATTTCCATATATTTCTTATTTTGGTATCAAGGCTAGTCGATCCTAAGGTGCACTCGAGTGTGGTGCAATTCTCATGATTTGTGTCATCTTCCTTTTCAGTGACTATTAATATCCCTCTCTCAACATCAAACCTCAATATTACTCAGTCTTCAATAGCCAATGTCATCCTATTCTGTTGTAGCATAATCTACAGAGCCCTATTAGGAAGTGCCCATCGAGCTTATTTCATAACAACGCCAGTCGCACCAGCCATGTTTTTGTCCACATACACCATTAGACTTATTGCCCTCATATGAGCCAGATCAACAACATCCTAGTGAGTAGCTTGCACAATAAATACACAAGTAGTTATGTTGAAGCAACTGATGTCGTTCTTCACCGCATCAAGCCACTTCGACGATCCATTCAAGCATTTTTTTGAATCTTTTATTCAAACTAATGTTGAAATTTTCTATACACCATGTTAGAGATATTTCTCTAAGATATTTTCCTCTTTAGAGATAATTAGAATATTTATAATAAAAAATCCGTATTTCTCATAATTGCACATATATCTCTATTTAATTATACATATCTTTAATTGATATGATATCTCAAATAATAAAATAATAAAGCCTATTTATATATATATATATATATATGTACTTTTCATTATTCAACATTGATATATACAGAAATTCCACATATCTCGTATTTATAAAAAAAAAAAAAAGTGTAAAATCATTGGCAATTCACGCAATATAAATGATTAACAAATAATAACATGGACTAGCGAAATGAACCCCATGTGGTCGGTTTCAACAATTCTCAAAATAATCATATCATGTGCTCATTCCCTTTTCTTAAAAATTAATTTTTTGCGAACTATATTGTGGATTTAAGACAATCAATGTTAGCATGCAACGAGGTTCTGGTCAAATTGAGGAAATCCGTTCAATGGGAATGCAATTTGTCGCTCTGTCTTAATCATGTACTCGGAATTCAATTTTGTCACACCGAAGGCTAGAAATAGTAGTTCTAAGTAGTGAACTCCCTTTTGTTATATATATATATATAATCAAAACGTGTCGATTCTTAAATCATGGGACTTAAAATATAGTTCGATGCTTCGGAATTATTTGACTTATTGCTTCGTGGTCTTCCTGTTTTGGTTTGACTAAGCTTTATGCGTCGACGGGTATGGCGAAAAGCAAGGGTGTGGACCGAATCTGCACGCGCACCCCACACATCTTCCATCTGCCGAACGTTCGAATACGTCCGAGTTCGAGTCCGGCCGGCGGGTTGGAGGGGAAAGTGATCCGAAAACGAGGTCGTTCAGCTCGGAGGAGATGGCCTTTGGGCTTAAAAGATCAGTTACAGGAGGCTGCTCCATGCGTAATCTCTTCTCTGAATAGGTCTGTAGGATTTAATCATGGGCCTAAGTCGGCCCGGCCACGATGGGCCTAAGGGCCCGGCCCACGGGAATTAGGCCCGTGGAAAAGGGCACCTATAAAAGGGATAAGAAAGAGAATGAACGTACATTTTCGCATTTAGTACGTTCATTTTTCTCTCCCAAGATTCTCTCTCTCTCCAAGGCTAAGAGGCGACGCCATCTCCACTCCACGGCGAATCTTCGACATCGGATCGAACGGAACTGAAATCTCTTCTTCAATACGGCATCGGTATCTAATCTGTGGCCAACAAGGTACGCTCGAATCCGTGGTGTGCTTTTGATCGGTGATACGTGACATTCCCGGGCTTATCTTCCCCATATGAATTAGGGGTTCGGTTTCGGTGCCGAATCCGATTTTTTGGGGATCATTCGATCCCAACAAGGTCGTTTAAGGGGAGAGGACAGGTTTAACAATGTCTTGATGAATTTGATTCACCAACTACAGAAAGGGAGAGAGGTTAGGGTTTAGACGGGTTGCGGAGTAAACGCGACTGCCCGGAGATGCCACGATTGTTCATGGATCTTCTGAAATATGCTTCACCTACAAACCCTAACTTAACAACTCTCTCTCTCTCTCTCTCTTTGTGAAATGACCTAAGAAGAAAAGGAGGCTGCTGTGGGATCTTTTGAGTAACTGGGGTTTGCTTGAGAGCGTTGCATCTACTGATGATGTCGAGCTGAGCGGTACGTCAAGAATCTCATTGTGCTTCTTCCACATGTGCCTTCATTCATTCATGAGTTTCTGAAGCTATCTGGTGTTCTTGTTTCATGTTGATGAGGCCATAGAGTCAGTCCACTTTTTGAGCCCTATCGATTTTCCTTGTCCCGACATGCAATTCCGCTAGACACTATATAAAATGTTCAGTTCGAGTCATAACTATTTCATACCACTCACGACTCGAAAATCCAAAGTTGGCGAATCCGTCATCACAATTTCATTTAAGATGCTAGCAGTCAAGAAGTCTCTCCACATGAGATGTGTCACAGCTAAACAACGTTATACGAGTCATTTATAATTTAAATTATGACCTCATGTAAGATAAATTACCTTTCATAGTTAGGCCATCACCTTAGCAGTAAATATTTGCCAAATTTTTCCCTTTTTTTTTACTTTCTCCTCTGTTGTGTCGCTTTCGTGCATAAGACCTTATCACACGCTACCCCTACTCACCAGAGTAGACGACACTTCAATGGCCACGTCTCTCTCTCTCTCTCTCTCTCTCCATGTCGTGACCTCTAATGTGCTAGAAATTCGCATAGGCGGTGTTGAAACCGCTCACGCAACAGTCATCATTTCGATCTTAAAAGGTAGAAAATCTATTTGTTCCATGCGTCATTGTTTCTATTGCATTCCATTTTATGTTTTACACTTTGTTCTTCGATATTTAAATGGACCATCAATATCTTTGGTCTAGATCGGGAGCATGCAAACAATTCCCGCTATGGTTGTAAATAGCTCAAGGCTGTAGTCGTGGTCCCACGCGTTGTCTAGAGGGAGGGGAGACTATCGTTTGGGTCAAATAGGTTATGTGGCTTAATTTGAACCTTGACACATCAAGTACGTAGGGACAAATTCAAATTCGCCAGATAAATTGGAAGGATAAGCCCATCAAAACCTCAAAATTCATAGGTAAAATGTGAAATGATATTTAACCCTCTGGAAAATATGTATTTGGAGGGTGTTAATTGCTCGATAGAAGTAAACTAATAAAAGACTCGAATCTAATACATCAGATACGTTACGTTATGCTCATTGATATCATGTGAATCTTATGTGGTGCCTTCATAAAATATAACAGCTATAATTGCACCAAGTCTATGGAAATGAGCTTACCCCTTTGATCAAATACCTATTATTGCAACTTTTTTTACTCATTTTCGAAAATTTGTCTCCCAACAACATCCGATGTGGCAAGTTGAACATTTGGAACGCCTAATTGAGTTTGGATTTTGGTCCAGAGGTGGAAAATGTATGGGTCACATCAGTTTCAATTCGATTAATTTTGGTCTAGTGTTATGTATCTTTACAAGTGATTTCAATTGATAGAATTTCAGGTGCAAAGTAGGATGGAATGGAATCATTTCACACCTATTTATTTCTCTTTGTTCATTTTTCTATGCAGTTTGATTCAAGTCATTACAAGTCTTTGATTCTCTCGAGTTTCATATAATTCAAATACAAGTTTATATCGCATTTTGACATCAATTTTGTGTGGCAAATGGAAGAGTTAAATCAGTTTCAAGTCGATTAAATTCAATTATACGTCATATGCATACAAATCATTTCAATCGGTAAAATTTCGAAATAAATTTCGGGTTCCCATCGGTTCAACCCACATCAAGTTTAGGTCCATTCAAAATTCTTATTTCTTCGATATGAAGTTGTGTTAGGTTCGGATAGTTAGATCATTTGGATCCTTCGGGTTCGGGCTGTTTCAAATATGGGCCAAGCCGGATATCAATTATTAACTTTTCATGATCTACCTCGGGTTGTGCTGGATCAGTTTATTAGGCGGGTCATCCCCTGCGGGTTCCCGACATGTGCGCCCGACCCGAATCCGCCTCGACATCTCCATGAACGCCCTGATCATCCTCCTCCAAGGAGACACTGAGAGAGAGAGAGAGAGAGAGAGAGAGAGAATGGCGTCGCCTTCTTCTTCTTCTTCTTCAGTAGCGGCGGCGGCGGCGGCGGCGGAGGAAGAGCTGACGCTGACGGTGAAGTGGAACGGCAAGGAGTACACTGTACACGGTCCGCGTCTGCGGCGACGACACGGTGGGGGAGCTGAAGCTGCGGATATGCGAGCTCACCAACGTGCTGCCCAAGCGCCAGAAGCTCCTCTACCCGAAGGTCGGCTCCAAGCTCGCCGACGACACTCTCTTGCTCTCTCAGATCCCCCTCAAGTCCTCCCTCAAGATGACCATGATTGGGTCGCTATTCTCTCTCTCTCTCTCTCTCACTCACTCACTCACTCTGTGTGAAGCTTTGGACTTTTCGCGTTGTGCTCTGTATGCCTTGGATTCTTGTTGTCTGAAATTTCTTGGATTTGGAATCCTGGCGCTGTATGAGGTGATGGGTTCTTGGCTTTCCTCCTTTCTTTTTTCTTTTGCTTCGAGTTTAGGAAATCTTTTCTGGGTCAAGATCAGTATGGTGGTGTCAGATGAATAGTAGCAATGACTATATAATACCTAGGCTCGTGTGCGTAATATGAATTAAAAAAAGACAATTTTGGTCGGCGGGGATACAATATGTGGAACGTGGTACCAACAAATACAGAAAACAAACAAAGAATTCATGGAGGAATGGCACGAATATGTCTACTTTTTATATTGTTTTTTTGTTTCCAAATACAGCTGAGAAATATATCTAAGACGTAAAAATTAGCACGTGTATTCATTGATTACATTGGCACAGTCGATGGTTGGGGCAAGCGTTTGACCAACTTGTCGGCGCGTGCTCTAAATTCAAGGGTAAATTTACTAATGTGCATACCGGAGATGAGTTTGCTTTTCACTTTGAGAAAGGAGTAAAATCATCAAGAGACAATTTTCTAAGATCTTTTTTCCTATTGGAAAATATTAGGATTTATTCCTGAATTTCTCATAATTTCTGCATATATCTCTGTTTGATTATCTAGCTTATTTATATACTCTTCATTGTTCACTTTTTTTTTTGGTCGGTTCATTGTTCACTTCAAATTATACAAAATGCCACATTTTTCACTTCCGCATATTTCTTACTTTTGATATCAATGCTAGTCGATCCTGAGATGCACATGGGTGTGGTGCAATTCTCATACTTTGTGTGTCATCTTTTTTTTCAACAACTACTAATATCCCTCTCGAACGAAGTCCATTGAACTTGTTTCATAATAATGCCAACTGCATTGGTCATGTTTCTGGCCGTAGACAAACACCAATAGACTCATTGTACTTAGATATGTAACGACCCGAGCCTCACTGTGTAATATTGTCCGCTTTGGACACTAAGTCCTCACGGCTTTAAAACGCATTACACAATTAAAGGGGCCCGAGCCATTATAAACTAACCCATGACTCCCCCTAAGCGATGTGGGACAAGAGGGAGAGGACCCTTTCCTTGCGCATGTCCGGGAACCGAGGCACAGACGCACCGCTGACCCTTCTCCCCGCGCACCGCCACTCGGGCCATCACACTCTCCCCTCCTTGGGAGGACAGCGTCCTCGCTATGGCCCCACACGCGATCGGGAGTCGACTCTGATACCGCTTGTAACAACCCGACGCGCACCACCGCTCCGGCCATCACACTCTCCCCTCCTTGGGAGGAGAGCGTCCTCACTATGGCTCCACTCGTGGTCAGGAGCGCACCACCGCTCGGGCCATCACACTCTCCCCTCCTTGGGAGGAGAGCATCCTCACTATGGCTCCACACGTGGTCGGGAGTCGACTCTAATACCACTTGTAACGACCCGAGCCCCATTGTGTAATATTGTCTGCTTTGGACACTAAGTCATCACGGCTTTAAAACGCATTACACAATTAAAAAGGCCCAAGCCATTATAAACTAGCACAGGGACTCCCCCTCTAAGCAATGTGGGACAAGAGGGAGAGGACCCCTTCCTTGCACACGTTTGGGGACCGAGGCGCGGACGCACCGCCGACTCTTCTCCCCGCGCACCGCCACTCGGGCCGTCACAAGATAAGCTAGATTGATAGAGTCTTATCATGTAGCTTGCACAACAGTTATGAGAACACACAAGCAGCCATGTTAGAGTCAACCAATTTGATCTTCACCACATTGAACTGCTTCGGCAATCCACTTGAGCATTTTTCTAATCCTTAATCCAAAATCAAGTTGACATTCTCTATAAACCATGTTAGGGATATTTCTGTATAATAATCTCCTATATTTGCTGGACAGTTAAAGAATATAGTTTCATTTTGCAAAGCAATAAAAAAGGCTATTGAATTAACCGAACATGCAGATACAAAAGGAATTCAAGTATAAATTGCAGGTCGCCTCAACGGAAAAAAAATTGCACGTGTCGAATGGATGAGAGAAGGTAGGGTTCCTCTACAAACCATTCGGGCTAAAATTGATTATTGTTCCTATGGAGTCCGAACGGTCTATGGAGTATTAGGCATCAAAATTTTGATATTCTGGAAATAAGAATAATTTCCCTGGCTTTACTCTTTACACTATATCCATTGATAAAAAAAAAATAGAATCAAAAAAACTTTTCGGATATTTTTGTATAATAATCTCCTATATATTTTCTCTTCATTTTCTGCATCTCTCAAAATTGTGCATATGTTTTCCCTTTGATTATGCATAATTGATGATACGGTATCTTAGATAATCAATTAATAAAGTCTATTTCTATTTATGTACTCTTCATTGTTCAACATTGAAATATATATTAATTCCGAATTTCTCTTTGCCTCATCATCACGTATCGATAAAAAAAAATATGTACAATTACGGGCAATTCACGGGAAATAAATGATTAACAAATAAGAACATGGACTAACGAATTGAACCCTATAGGGTCGGTTTCAACAATTCTCAAAAATAGCCATATCATGTGGTCATTCCTTTTTTCTTAAAAATTAAAATTTTACTTACTATATTTTTGAATTTGAGACAATTAATGTTAGCATGTAACGAGGTTATGGTTAAATTGAGGAAATTCGTTCAATGGGAATGCAATTTGTCACTCTCTCTTAATCATATGTACTCGGAATTCAATTTTGTCACACCGAACCCGAGATTCAGCAGTTCTAAGTAGTGAACTCCCTTTTGTTATTAAAAAAAAAAAAAAAAACGTGTCGATTTCTAAATCATGGGATTTATAATATAGTTCGATTGACTTCTTGCCTCGCGGTCTTCGATTTTTGGTTTGATTAAGCTTTATGCGTCGACGGGTACGGCCAAAAGCATGGGCGTGGACCGACTCTGCACGCGCACTCCACACGTGTTCCATCCGCCGAACGTTCGAACACGTCCGAGTTTGAGTCCGGCCGGCAGGTTGGAGGGGAAAATGATGATGGCCTCGGGCTTAGAAGATCAGTTGCAGGAGGCTGCTCCATGCGTAACCTCTCATCTCAATAGGTCGTTTAAGGGGAGAGGACAGGCTTAACAACGTCTTCATGAATTTGATTCGCCAGCTACAGAAAGGGAGAGAGGTTAGGGTTTAGACGGGTAGCGGAGTAAACGCGACTGCCGGGAGATGCCACGATTGTTCATGGATCTTCCGAAATGTGCTTCACCTACAAACCCTAACTTAGCAACTCTCTCTCTCTCTCTCTCTCTGGAATGGCCTAAGAAGAAGAGGAGGCTGCTGTGGGATCTTTTGAGTGGCTGAGGTTTGCTTGAGAGCGTTGGTATCTAGTGATGATGTCGAGCTCAGCGGTGCATCAAGAGTCTGGTTAACTAGTTCCTCATCGAACCATTCCCAGATCAAGTGCTCCTTCCATACGTGCCTTCATTCATCCATGAGTTTCTGAAGCTATCTGGAGTTCCTGTTTCCTGTTTATGAGGCCATGGAATCAGTCCGCTTTTCGAGCCCTCCTCTTCTCGAATCCATATTGATTTTCTTTGTCCCTACCAGCAATTTCACTTGATGCCTGATATGAAATGCTCGGTTCGAGTTATAACTATTCCGCACCACCTATGACTCAAAAGTCCGAGATTGACGAATCTGTCATTACAATTTCATTTAAGACGCTAACAGTCAAGAAATCTCTCCACACGAGATGTGTCATAACTAAACAACGTTGTGTGAGCCATTTATAATCAAATTTGTGATCTCATATGGAAGATAAATTACTTTTCATTTCTAGGCCATCACCATAGTAGTAAATGTTGACCAACTTTTCCCCATTTTTTTTCCTTTCTCCTGTGTTGTGTCACTATCGTGTATGAGACCTCATCACGTCTCTCTCTCTCTCTCTCTCTCTCTCTCTCTCTATGGCGTGACCTCAACATGCTAGCAATTCGCACAGGCAATGTTGAAATCGCTCACACAACAGTCATCACTTCGATCTTTAAAAGAAAGTAATCTATTTGTTGCATGCATCATTGTTGCTATTGCATTCTATTTTATGTTTTACACTTTGCTCTTCGATATTTAAATGAACTGTCGACGTCTTTGATCTAGATCTGGAACATGCGACCAATTCCCGCTACGGTTGTAAATCGCTCAAGGCTGTACTCGTGGTCACACGCGTTGTCTAGAGGGAGGGAGGGGAGACTCGATGGTTTGGGTCAAATAGGTTATGTGGCTTAATTTGAACCTGGATACATCAGGTACCTAGGGACAAATTCAAATTTAACAGATGAATTTGAAGGATAGATCCATCAAAAGCCTCAGAGTTCATAGGCAAAATGCGAAATGATATTAAAACCTCCGGAAAATATGCACTTTGAGGGTATTAATTGCTCGATAGAAGTAAACTTATAAAAGACCCGAATCTAATAAATCAGGTATATAATAATTATTGATATCATGTGAATCTCATGTGGTGTATTTATAAAATTTAATGGTTATTATTGCATTGGGTCTATTGAAATGAGTCTACACACGAATTTTTCACCCTTGGATCAATACCTATAATTGCAACTTTTTTTTAATTCATTTTCCGAAAATTTGTCTCCCAACAAAATCTAATGTGGCAAGTTGCACATATCAATTTTGGAACGCCTAATTGAGTTTGGATTTTGGTCCAAAGGTGGAAAATGTATGGGCCACATCGGTTTCGGCTTGATTAATTTTGGTCTAGTGTTATGTATCTTTGATAATTTCAATTGATGTGCATGACGGGACAAAATAGAATCGTTTCTCATCGATTTGTTTCTTTTTGTCCATTTTTTTACACGATTTCATTCGGGTCTTTACAAGTCTTTGACTCTCTCGAGTTTAGGATAATTCAAATACGAGTTTATATCACACTTCGACATAAGATTTAGTGGCAAATGGAAAAGTTAGATCAGCCAGTCAATTAAATTCAATTACACATCATATATTTATACAAGTCATTTCAATTCGTAAAATTTCACAACGGATTTCGGGAATCCATCAGTTCAAGCCCAAAATTCTCCTTTTGGAATATCATATTGGGTCGGATTCAGATAGTTAGATTACTTGAATTTTTCAGTTCAGGCTATTTTAAATATTGGGCCAAGACGGATATGAATTATTCACATTTCTTAATCTTACCCCGGGTCGTGTTGGATCGGCTTATCGGGCGGGTCGTCTCTTTCGGGTCCCAAACGCATGCGCCCGACCCGAATCCGTCTCGACATCTCCACGAACGCCCCAATGGAGAGAGAGAGAGAGAGAATGGCGTCGCCTTCTGCTTCTGCTTCTGCTTCTGCTTCTTCAGAAGCGGCGGCGGCGGCGGCGGTGGCGTCGCCGGCGACGGAGGAGGAGCTGACGCTGACGGTGAAGTGGAGCGGGAAGGAGTACACGGTCCGGGTCTGCGGGGACGACACGGTGGGGGAGCTGAAGCTGAGGATATGCGAGCTCACCAACGTGCTGCCCAAGCGCCAGAAGCTCCTCTACCCGAAAGTCGGCTCCAAGCTCGCCGACGACACCCTCTTGCTCTCTCAGATCCCCCTCAAGTCCTCCCTCAAGATGACCATGATCGGGTCCCTATTCTCCTTCTCCCTCCCTCTCTCTCTCTCTCTCTCTCTCTCTCTCTCTCTCTCTCTCTCTGTAAAGCTTTGGACTTTTCGTGTTGTTCTTTGTGTGTCCTGGATTCTTGTTGTGTGAATTTTCTTGGATTTGGAATCTTGGTGCCATATGAGATGATGGGTTGTTAGGTTTCCTCGTTTTTTTTTTTTTTTTTTACTTTTGTTTCCAGTTTAGGAAATCTTTTGTGGGTCAGGATCGGTTTGGTGGTGTCTGTCAGATGAATTGCATACTTAAAGTAATTAGACTGCTTTGTCCATGAAGTAATGATAATTTGAATGAATGCTGAAGTAGTGGCGCAAGCTGAAACTCAGATTGGGGAAGGGTCTCTTCTTATGTCTTCAACAATGGACACAATTTGTACTGCCTAATGTGCGCCTGCATTTGGCCTGCCCTGTCTACTACCAACTTCCTTCTGCTATATATCATAATGTCGGGCCAGTCGCATGATAAGCTGAGATTATGTTTGATTAAAATTTGGAGTTTTAGTTGATTAGCATACTGTTTCGTCAGATTATATGGAAAAAAAATGTGTTGTCTTGTCGCAGTATATGGACAAGCATCATGTAGCAATGACCAGCCTCTATACGTAGCAAATTTGATTTGGTAGTCTCCCTACAACTTTGATGATGAATATTTGGAATGTTAGTTCAAATATCACGTTGTTTCATTAGATTAAAGAAAAAAGAAAAGACGCGTTTCACAGTACATAGACAGGCCTTTATGTAGCAAATTTTTTTTTTTTTTTTTTTAATTTGACTCTCTGCTGGATGGCTATTGCTTTCTGTTTGCAGGACTGTTGAAGATGATCTTCTTGTGGATGAAGTGGACTCTCCTGAAATAGTCGATGATTTTGAGCTTGGACAAGATGATGTCATTGACATCAAAGATAAAGAAGTCAATAAGCGGAAGCTCAGAAGACGGATAGATCAGTACAAGGTCAGTTTTCCCCCTTTTAACCATGATATTTGAACTATCTAAGAGGACCTGTCTTTTATGAGTCAATGTCATTTGTCCTTAGGCATATGATGGAGTGTAGATTTCTTTATCTCTGAAAGAATCTGTTCAATGCATTTGCTTTTTTGTTGGAGGCATAAACATTTCATTTTCACAGAAGTGGTTTAAGCTAACTACTTACTCCTTAGCTGGTGTATAAGCTTGTGTTATCTATCCAGATGGAAAAACAAACAGTTTCCTTGAGGAGACATAAGACATGGTTTTTGAGACACTACTAGGATAAGCATCAGATCATTTTTTGTCTAAATTGTTGTCTGAGAGGAAATGATGTTGGTTAATTGAAATTCATCGTTTATTCTCTGAGGAGAACTAATATGTGAAGACTGATGTATAATGCCTCTGATCTCCATTTTAAAAGGAGAGAGGATAACTCACCTATAGAATTATAACCATTCTGTTCTATTTTGAATTTTAGGGTTAAAACTCAATGGCAAGCCAGCTTATTGTTACCAAAAGTGTAATGTGGATATTCTCATAAGAGGAGCTTCCTGTGGCACATTGTTGGTGTGCTGATTAATTGATTTGTCATGCAGATGGAACTTCGAAACCCTTGTCGTGAAGGAAAAAAACTGCTTGTTTTGGATATTGATTATACTCTATTTGATCATCGGTCCCCAGCAGAAAATCCTCTTCAATTGATGAGACCCTGTGAGTAGTCTGCATTTTACACATTTACAAATTATTTTCTTTGCTATCTAGCTAACTGTAAATCCATACATGCAGATCTTCATGAGTTTCTCACTGCTGCTTACGCAGAGTATGATATCATTATATGGTCTGCAACCAGGTATGGATTATCTTGTTTCTTTATTTGGTCTTGGTTTCATGGTAAAAGTATGAAAGACTTCTCTATTTTGAATTTCCTTTCCAGGTCTTAAGATTATTTTTCTGTGTTGCTGGTTTATTATCTAGAGTAAATTGTGCAAACCCCTTCTGCTTTTGTTAATTGCATCTCTACCTCCTCTTCTAAAAGCAAAAGTATACCTTTCGCTCCCTAGCAAAGGTTCTTTCACTCTACTTATTGTGTTCTGTTGCATATGGACCTAATTTGCAATCAATTGCACTCATTACAAGCATTTTCTGTCACAACCGGACTGCATTTTGTTTAGATACTAAAAAAATGAAGAGATAACTAAGCATCTTTTGTGGGGACTGTTTTTTCATCATAGAGGTGTAGGATGTGTTATTTGTCCAAGCTCCACCTCTGGGGGGTTCCTTTGTCATTTTTCTTAGTCTTTAAGCTTATGTGATTGAATTGCGTTTTCTCCAAAGGTGCTATGAGAGATTCATTTCAGAAATACCATGAGATGGAATAGCGAAATTTTAGTAGGAAACTAACAGTTGGATACCCTGTTTCTAATACGTCTATTTTCTTTCTGTAGCATGAAGTGGGTTGAGCTGAAGATGGGGCAGCTAGGGGTACTTGACAATCCTAATTACAAAATTACAGCACTCTTAGACCGAATGGCAATGATCACAGTACAATCAGATTCACATGGAATCTTTGATTGCAAGCCACTTGGTGTAATATGGGGTCAACTCCCAGAGGTATAGCTTTTATATAATAAAATGACAGATGTTCTTCATGTGGTCTGGTAACCCGATGAAATTGCTTTATACATCTCCTCAGCAGGAGTTTTTTGTTTTTACCAAATGTGGATGTACATATATAGGCACACGTGTATGTATATAACATAAATGTGCTTATCTCGAGAATAACATACACAATAGAATTTGTTCTATGAACCTTTTATGCACACATTTGTTGATAATAGCCTAAAACAATTTCGTAGCATAAACCGATCTGTTTTGAGATTCTTTCACTCTAAACTTAACATGCAAGTGACTCTTGAATGTAAGTGCTTCACTTCGTCATGCTCCTGGGAATCAATTGGTTTTCTTCATGGTTGAGACTGTTATGACATAGGTATCAGTTCAGTTCGTATGGGAATAATGTGGCAGTATTGTTGCAATAAACCTAATTCTTAGCCTAGAAACTTAGTGCAATCACCTCTCTGCCATGTCTCATATAGGTGCTCTTTTGTGGCACATGCATCTATCCATGAATCAGGTAGCTTTTGGCATTCAATTAGTCTGCCTCTGCCATGACCTTGTATTATGGCATTATGTTGTGTTGTACTTTCACATTCATAGAAGTTTTTCTCTTTCTTAATATCATAATTGTTACTTACTTTGTGCATGCCCCTAATTTTGTATCTTACATATGAGAAACATAAGACATCATCTTGAAAGTTGGTGGATACAGATTCTGGTAAAGAGTCCTTACAACAGTCTCTTGACTTGTCAGTATTACAGTGCGAAGAACACTATAATGTTTGATGACCTGCGAAGAAATTTTGTTATGAACCCTCAAAACGGGTTGACTATCAAACCATTCAGAAAGGCTCATTCAAGCAGAGACAGTGATCAAGAACTTGTGAAGCTTACTCAGTACTTGCTTGCCATTGCGGACCTTGATGACTTTAGTTCCCTTGACCATAAAAACTGGGAATTCTTCAATGAGGACAATGCCAAAAGGCGCAGGCAGACGTGAATTCAAATTACAAGCTCCTGAATTTCCGATATGCACATTTATGCCATATCTGGTATGGCCTCCTTTTTCTCTCAAATACTTAATACTCCCTTATGAGTACCAAAGACCATATTACTCTATTGTAAATTGTCGAAATAAAAATACTAATCTTGGTTGTCATACTCATACAGACTCAAATTCAATACATTTCTTGCTAAGTAAATGTGTTGCCCTAGTAGTGACAACTGCCTATTCAATTTTGGTGATCATGGAACATGAATGAGAATATTCATCTCACTTTCTCCTTCAATGGTGTTGCAGGTCATGACTCTGGGATTCATGTCATATCACCTCCAAAACTTCGGCTTTGTTGTATAGATTGGCATGTTCTTTCTGACAATATACCACTTTTCGTTTCTGGGACGTCAATGCTGGCCAAGTTTTCTGTACATCATTGCCAACCATCAAATTTCTGGGGTATCAAATGCTGGCATGTACGAGGATACTAGACGTTATAATAAGCTCCTCGGAAGTGATGTCAATTATGTGTCGAAATGGCACTGCAATTCTATCCTACTGTTGAAAACCTCTTGATTTTGGTGGTGATGGTCTTGATAAATCCATTATTATACATAAAGCCTAAGCGCTTGCATGCCCTTTGTGCTTTTGTGTTTGTGTGTGGCTGTTCAGTTAAAATACTTGTACCTTCTTCTGCTAGTCCTCTTGCCTTCAGGGCAAGTCCTGTTCCTCACGGAGGCTATGAAGTAGAATATGTGCTTTTGCTTCCCTTATGCTATTTTAGCCAGTATCATGTGGGCATTTGGATAACCTTTGTTCTGTTTCTTATGTACTCCACTCCACTGTATAAGAATGTGTCACTCCAGATCAATTTTTTATGAACATACAAAGATGTCTGATAAGCTAGAACCATACAATAGGAATTGCTTTTGAAATGGATGTCTGAATTTGGTATGTATTGTCGGCGATTCGGAAATAGATCTAGTAAAGCATTCCTCATGTTGGACTTCGCATGCCAAGTAATTGTGGAACAGAAGCAATGTGTTTCGGAGCAACTGTATAAGTCGGAGTCGGGTGAGTCATTGATATCATCAATAATCGCTTTTAGCAAAGCTTGATGTATTTTAATCGAAAGCAGTTTGATCAAAGCTCACTTATAGAAAAAGATGTACTCATTATTATTATCTTGAAACAATTTCCTAGCTATGATAACATAGTAGGAAAGGATATTCAATATACTATCAAATGTTGCTATACCAAGCTATATAGACCCTTTGCTTCTCGCCAAGATGTCTTGTCTGAAAGATTTCTTTCAGAAACAGCTTTAGAAACGTTGAGAAGTTCTGAGGACTACTTGGTAGACGAAAATTGGAGTAATTACCATGCTTGGTAGCACGTTAACTGGTGGGAATGTTTGACATATTCATCGATTGATATCAATCGTTGAAGACAATGGTGGCAAGAGTTAAGGGCATGTACTATTTGCCTCGTCGTAGCATTCATCGGCCACGACATGATCGTGAGCTTACATGAAGTTCCAATGGTTCCTCTCAACAATCACTAAGAAATCATCAAAGGACATGCTCGATACGGCACCATCAGTTTTTGTACAATGGAACCGAATTGGTTTGAGCAAACAATAACAATTAATACATCCAAATGGTAATCTCCTTCTCGCAAAGCATTCCAAAGTAATGCCCAGCCTAGCACTGGAGGGGCAGAACAAAGAAAACAGAAAACGAAAAACTTGACCAATGCCTCGAGTATTATTAGGTGGTCGGACAACTCTATGGCTAGAAACCACTTGGCAAATAGATTCTAAGATGTGAGCAGCAACATACTATAAGGCGAGACCCACCTCAGGTATATCACATGCCGGCAACAGGACTATCGGCAATGATAACCAGGTGCACCAAATATCAATTATGACAAAGGAAAGGTGAGACGGAGAAGATATAGATGGCCAAACGAGCAGAGACAAGGGACAGAGGCTCCAACAAAAGATGGCACAATCGCTCACAGGTGTTGCATCATGCAACTAAGTACGAAGAGGTCCTCTCGTAGTGTCATGCCTGGAAGTAGCATCCTTGTGTTTCAACGAGAGGTTTGCAAACTGGGCATCAAGGCCTTTGCTGGTGCTGGTGCTACGGCTGCTGCTGCGTTGAAGCCCAGAAGATGGTTGCTGCTGCTGCTGCTGCTGCTGTTGATTCTGCTGTTGCTGGTACGTGGCCCTCAATCTTCCTATTTCCCGCTCTAAAACCTCATGCTCAACTACAAATTCCAAATAGAACGTTCACTTCAGACCGTAATGGAAAAAAAGAAAAACAAGCATTTAAAACAACAGATAACTCACCATAACATGGTGCAAATCACATACCCAAATTATTTAACCCTCCAAACAATTTTTATATGCAAATCTATAGGCAACTATTCGTGATCCATTTACAACACTTTCAAAATAAAGCCATAGGCTGTCACGGCATCCCTAGTCCAGACTCTCTGATACGATATGTTGCAAACAGTGAACGGTAGACTCCTTCACACATGCAAATTGATAAGAACAAGCAAATCAACATAAACACAAAACACTGATGCAAGCAAAAAGCTTACTCGAGTTGTCATAAAAATTCAAAAGCCACCTCCAAATTCAAAGTAAAAGCTTTCTTGTAGCAGAAGTAACAGAAAACACATAAAAAGAAAGTTTTCAACAACCAAAAAGCTCGGGTTGTTCACAGTCTTCTTTAGTGAGAGAAACTTACAGCATTTTATCAACTTCTCTTGAGCTAAACTTTCCAACCGTTGTTTGAGGGCATTATTCTCCAAGTTCAAGATAAGGTGTTGCTGGTTGAGAAATTCAACCTCTGCGGAAAACTCAGAACCTTCTACCTGCATACAGGAGCACATAAGATTAAAACATAACACTCATCACAGATAGAATGTGAGCAACTTCTCAGCACTGTTTAGTCATGAGATCATAAGATATATCAGCATTTCATTCTTGCCTGCAAAGCTTGCACATTTCTTTCCAACTCGGCTATGTACTGAAGTTTCCGGACCCGTGAACGCTGTGCAAATTGCCTGCAGCGGTTGTGAAAGTTGCCAGTTAGACCCCAACTCAAGTCGCCTAAAAAAACACTACCACTCTCTTTACTACATCTGAGCAATTTCTTCTTATCATTTGCGCCTTGAGAAACCTGGTCAGACATCGAGTGATATTTGAAGACAAAGTCAACCTCAAACAGTACCCCATGGAACTGCCTAGATTTCCCAGGATATGCCAATTGAGATACAGCTGGTATGGCAGTCTAAACAAGATTTACCAATCACAGCATGGGCTTTGAAACTCTGAGTATTTACATAATTATCAGGTCGAAGTTCACAAACAAAACATCAGTTGTATTACACTAACAAGTCTCAAATAATATGCAGATTATTCCAAATAAAAATTCACCAACCAAAACCCAATAATGACCCTACCTATTCTCAAGATTATAAAGATCCCTTTGGGTCCATTACCAAGCTCAACGCATTTTCTCTACTAGGTCTAATTATGTTACAAAAAAAATTACACATGTCAGGGCCATAATCAAATCCTAATGGCCCCAGTTTCTTTTATAATGAATCGTTATCCTTAGTCTTGAATAATCTCATGGCTCCAAGTTTGGGCATAAAACATGAAATATGAACAGACTGCAATGTCCAATTATCAAAAACAGAAAAAAATAAAAAGGTGCATGCTGCAAGTATGAAATTTCTAACATATATATCAACTCATAACACGAGAAATTTGAGCTAGAAAAATGAAAACAACCATTTGACTCCACTGGATGAAAGACTTCTCAGACAAAGAGGATAGAAATTATTATGTAATTGTCATTTCTATGGCCTATGATTACCTGGCCACAGCATGCATCTGCAAAATTGTAGTATTTTTAGCAATCAATAAGTCATTCCTTGTTTACTACGCTTTCACATAAAGATGTTGCCAAGTTTATTTATGTATACTATCTAGTGGTATAATTGCTTGAACCCTATGACAACAATACACCCTCTGGATTCTCTTTCAGATAGTCCGACACTTGTCTGTCCCAAAACATTTAATTGGGCTTTATAAAACAAAACTGTAGCATATCCCACACAATGTAACATCTCTAACCATGTGTACACATTAATGAGAAAGGGACACAGCACATACTGCTTTGCACGTTTAGTATCTGTCTCAGTTGAAGATGGCTTAGCACGAGAAGCATCTTTCCTTTCAGATGAAGCCTTTAAATCAATTACAGATTCAACTTGGTCTTGTTTCCCAATTACCATGGAGGGATACTTCTCCACTTCTTGGGATACACATATCGGCGCAGAATTTTGAGTAGCAACATCACCTCCAGCCACAGGTGGGGCCCCAGGGGGAGTTGCAACATTGCGAGATGACTCCCACACCCTATTCTTCTGCTTCACATGGTTTTGCTCAGCAACAAAATATGCATGCTGACCACCTCTTTGATGATCCATTTCTTGAGTTCCCCAATGGGGCACTGAAAACACATTTCTGTACTTGTGCTCATCATGAGCTGCATGGTCTGGGTCAGAAAAGTTAGCTACATCTATGTATGCAAAAGAGTCACTTGATGAGCGTCTATGGCCTCCCCTACGTACAGGAGTTTCAGGTTCATCAAGTAAATCATCAAGCCATGAGGGTTGATCCTCCATGAGAAAACTCTCAGATGACGTTCGTTGGTGGCGGGTATACCCCTCTCCAGGCCTTTGCACTGGTTTAGATCCAATTGGAGGGTTAGGAATATAATCAACATATGAAGGCGAAAGGCCAGGGAATGGGCTTTTTGGAGGCAGGAAAACATGCTTTCCAGAGTATGTCAAATTTCTGGTACTAGGTGGTCTGGAATTCGACATAACAAATCTGGTAATGTTAAGGATCCCTGTGAAAGGACAATTTAACACATCAATAAACAGATCAAAGTACTTACAACACAATGCTTTAGGCCCCTACTTTAAAAAACCAGCAATAAGTCAATCAATACAAATAAAAGTAACAATGACAATGCAAGGAATCTTGCCACTAAATTCAACTCATCTTCAAAGTGACAATTATAAATCGAAGGAATCATTGAAAGAAAAACAGAAAAACAAGCCACTCAAGCAAGACTTACAAGGTTCATGATAACTATGGCTGCACAATTGCAGATGACATGCCTACCTTAATATATATTGATTGCAAGAATGTAGGAGCAGATCAATGAATCCTCCAAATGACCCAAACCGAAAATGAATAACCTACCGATATTATTGTTAAGTTGATGAGCAAGTCTCAAATACAATTTTAATTTCTGTGAACCATGAATCAAGCGGCTAATTAGATGCCAAAGTTTCTCAAAAGAATATCCCAAACAAATTCTACATGTCCTAGGTAAATGCAGATGAGAACTGTATTCAACATCAAGTATAAACGACTCAAGTAGAACATACAAATGGTACCACTGAAAGGCATGAGGAGAAGGGATCAATCCCAAACTACCCTTGGAACTAAACACATGCTGCAAAAATGAACCGTTTGTCCCATACCAGAATTCTCAGCATCAACTCGTAACCAAAAAGATATTTGCCTGCAAAACTCAGTATAATCTCACTTACTCACTTGACTTTCAAAAAGTCTTTTCATAATTGTCGCGACCCTCTCGAGGTGAACCCCATGAGAACTAACGGATTGCTAGATGGACACAAATAATCCTCTTGCGAGGCAGCGCTTACGCTTCGCACAAACTCTCTCAAGTCCTACCAATTGCAACTTGGTTTTTCTTATTAATTTATTATTACCTTAGAATCACCAGGAGCCCAGTAAAGCACGAGATCACTCTACCTCTGCGAACCAGAGAATCGAATTCAAGGACTTGGTTATACTCGATTACACTAACGCCGAATATTTGGTACCTTTTCTCTTTTAAAGGAAACTCTTCATACGATCATTTTATTTCCTAATATGCAGCTACGAGATCACGCAAATAAATGCAATATGCAATCAAGAAAACATAGAAACCAATTAATAATGGCATACGACAAAAAGTAGTAAAATTGCAACCTAAACCATCTTGGGCAATTGTAAAACAAGATAAAAAGAAATAAACCAACCCAAGCCGCATTGAAAAACAATTGAACGCAACCTCATTATTACACCCCAGGACAGGATCTCCTTGAGCATAAATGGGAAGTTCAAAATTTTTATTGTATCTACCCTAAAGTAGACTAAAGCATCAAAGGGAAAGAAAATATGTAAATGTAACAGGCTATGCCAGAATAAATCCTAGATAAATTACTTGCCCATGATGAGGTAAAAATAGAAATAAAATCTAATGTAATGTAATCTAAAATATTGTATGTGTAATCTTGGTAAGGGAAGAATGCTTAATTTTTAAACTTTTTATGACTTGTGCAAAATAATTTTTCATAGTGTACTGTGCAGTAGGAAAAAAAATCAAATTATGATGCAAAAATGCAATTTTACCCTGAATGCAAGTGCAATCCTGAATGAATTTTTATGCAAATGCAATCTAAAATGACTAACATGAAAGACATGATTTTTATATTCGATTTTCATGACATGTAAATGAGGCATGGAAACTAATATGCAACCTAAATGTCTTAAATGCACACTAAGACAGACATTAATGGATAATTATAATAAACTATAAGAATCTATATGTGTAAAGAAGGAATTTTACTAGTGCCACAAATGATTTTTTAGTTTAAACAAAATATGATGTGAATGTATGAACCTAACTAACCCTGTGCCATGAAATAAGTCTAAATGAATAAGCAAACCCAATGTTCCAACATCTTCAACAATTCACAACATCCATCCTTGAGAGCAATTTCATGATATGCATGGATCTACTCCGGAGCCTCTAATCATGCATCTAAGTTATTTGCTTAAACCAAAATTGACATTCAAGGCACTTACTTCACCTAATTGAAGCTAAAATCAAAAAATTCCCAATAGTAGACCAGCATATATACCTTTGATAGGACAAAGCTGCACGCTCTGAATCGTTATAACGGACCACAGCTGGGCTAGAGTGAGTCAATGAGAGCGTTGTGGAAGGCGATTCTCAGGCCGATTTAGCAGCAGTAATGCAGGCTTGACGATCCGGGCAACAGCACATTGGCTCATCACAGCTACAAGGCTAAAGCAGACGCACTCAAAACAGCAGCAGCAACTCCATCACAGCAGAAGCAACTCTGTCACTACAGCAACAACAACTCGACATGACCTGATGCAGTGAATGATAAATTGTGACTTCCCGGATGCTAGCAACAGCTCAATGATGAATCCCAAAGATGTGATGTGGCATACAAAAGCAAACTGGCGTAGTGACTTTCACAAGATGTGAATGGACTAGAATTGAAGGTGCATGGGATGATAAAGGGTAAAAAAATTGGAAAATGGGTGATGCTGGTCTGACGAATTGCTTGGACATGGGTGTGCCTTTTGTGAATTTGGCAAACGAGAATTGGTAAGAGTTCATGGATGCCACCATGAAAGAAAGGTGGGATGCCGCCATGTAAAATGTTTAGAGGGGTGAATGTCCAATCCCCGGTTATAGAGAGTGCTAGATATATATAGACAACCCTAACAGTTACTAAGAATCTAAAATAAAAACAGAGACTAAATATCCCATAAAAATGATAATCTATAGACAAAATGAACCATGACTTAAGCAAAAGTGGAAAACACACTACAGGTTGGTCCAATGAACCAATGCACCACATCCATGTTGGTCGCGGACAAAAGGTATTTCTTTTCAATTTTTTTTTCCTAAATTTATCTACAATGTAAATTATCTTGTTTGAGGGAAAATGAGTCTCTAGACCCAAATTCACAATTTTTCAGAATAAAAACGACTTGCTAAAGAGAAACAAATTAATTAAGAGAAATAAAATAACTAATAGAATACCGAGTGACCATGCTCTGTCTCTCCACCCATTCCCTCTTCCGCCCAGAAATCGCCAAATATGTCCCAAACCCCGGATGGTTATGCAAAATCACTCAAATGCAGTACTCGAGATTAAGTCTAAAAAGCACTACTAATGCCTCATGCGTTAGATGAAATGACTAAAATATCCCTGGAGTCAATTGTACGCTCAAATGCTCAATAATCCTACCAATACTTAAATATGACATGCAAGAATCCAATGCATAGCAAAAAATCCAATTTTCTCGTTTACTTGTGTTTTCTTTTCCTTTTCTACATGTAAGAAAGACCTTTGGGTAAAATATGAATGTCGACAATAATTGAAGCCTTGCAGACTACCGACACTTCCTACAAGGGTTTAAACAACTTTACTAGAAGCCCCTCCTGGATTTATATCCTCAAAAATCACAAGCTATTTTCGCCTATCAAATGAGAGCCCAAGCACTTCATAAATTGAATTCAGTTTCTGAAGCACCAGAATGATTACTTCTGATCTTGCTAGCTATTCAGTCACCAGCAGTTAGAAATCCATCAAGTTGCCCCCTTAGGATCAACTTTAATAATTGTTTCCTTCTTCTCCTGCTGTTTCTGTGAAACTTGATCCTCCACGAAACTTTGACAGACTAACCCAAAGTAGAAAGCATAGATTGTTCTAAACTAGAAGCTGATCATTTAATTTTAAAGAATCAAGGACTGCTTCTCAAAGATGAACGTCCTTCACATTGAGTATAACAGCTCCAACATCATCCAAACAATCATCTACAATCAGCGCATATACAAAGCTAACTATCACCCACTATTCTACTACACATTGTGGATGCAAACACCCACGTGATCCTTCCATAGGTCCTCTAGTCCTGACAAACCACAAGAAGGTTATAGCGTCTGGAATAGAAAGTTCAAGAGGGAAACATCAGAGGATGATTATTAGGCAGAATTTTAATCTCCAAACAGCTCAAGGGAACTTTGTGTTCCTGATTGTGTATGAATGCCCCTCTACCCAAGCTCATCAGGCAATGTGCACAATTTTCATGTCAATGCCAGTCCAAGCAAAGCAAAGCCACATGTCATTACATACCAAGCATCAAGCACACTACCGTTCCCAGTCACTGCTAGTGCGCTAGAAGACAATTTTCGATCAAAATTGCATCGGGCCTTCCCCATTTTTCCTCACAACCTGTAGCCAAAGAACTCTATAACACAATCTTGACTAATTTAGGCCTTAGGGTAGAAATTAGTTTGAGATCCACAAAATTCATCTTCATGATGCTGGAGTCCTCCTGACTACTCCTCTACAAAAATAACTACCAAGCTCTACTGGGACAACTACAAAATCGCACCCTACAAGAAAAGAAAACCACATCATTACATGCCAAGCATCAAGCACACGACCATTCCTCATCACTGCTAGTGCACTAGAAGCCATTTTTCAATAAAAAATTGCAACGGGGCCTTCCCCATTTTTCCTCACAACCAGCAGCCAAAGAACTATATAAAAAAATCTTGACTAATTTAGGCCTATGAGTAGAAATAAGTTCGAGATCCACGAAAAACATCTTCAAGGTGCTGGAGTCCTCCTAACTATTCCTCTACAAAAGTAAAGCTCTACTAGGACGACTAAAGTATTGCACCCTACGCCATTCCCACCATCCTAGCCAACAAAAAATCTCCACAATACGACATCGTGTATGGAAGCAATTGTATGCATGACCTGGGCTATAAATGACATGACCAATCAATAGAACTATTTCAATACTAGCCATAACGCATGCAAAACAAAACCAAGGCATATCTTCCCAGATGAAGAAGATGGAATTGCATAAGTAGGATCCTGCGATTCGAAATTTAAGAAATGCCCTGGATCTTAAGTAGGATCTTAATTTGCAATGATTTTTACATGGTCCTGATCCTAAGCTCCAAAAAATCATAGAATCAATACGAACCTTCGGGTCCCATCGATCCAATTTTTTCATACTTTGACCTTGAAATAAGTATATCGTGATATTCAGTATGTCCTCATATTTAGGCATTAAAAAAGTTGATTTTCCTGGTACATCCAGAATAAAGATGGCACAAACTTTAAATTCACACTATTTTTGAATTTAATGACACACAACGTTCATAACTAGTAGATTCCATATGACAATCCAAGATTTTGCCTTGCTGCCAAATTTTTAGGATGTCAACTTATAGTTACCTTCTTCAATCCTAAATCCTAACAACTTTGGCTAAGTCAGAGACCTCCTACCCAAACCATTCTATTTGTTCCTAGCGCTGCACATGTCCAACTCATACTCTATGCAGCTTCAACGTCAGTCTTCTATCACTTTTGGCTTGTTACAAACTTAAAACGACCTTTACAGCATAAACAATGCTATAGTTACATTATGGGATCTCACAACTGTGACATAATACATCACAAATCTGGAAAGACCTGTATGTTTTATTACTACAGTAAATTGGCCGGATCAAGCGCTGATGGATTTTCGCACTGAACGGGAACTAATCTCACAAACCAAGATCTGAAGAGCTCATATGTGTTGAAAAAATGGAATTATTAGATGGGAAGTTGAAGAGAAGGCAAGCCCAGTGAAGCTTAAGAAGAAGCTTGAGGAAGACCAAGCAAGGAATACCGAACCACAAGTCGTCAAACATCATAGGTCATAAAGGAACTTAAGAAAGGACTTGACAAGCAAATTAGAACTTTACTATTATTAATCTATGCGTTCAGATAGTTGTAATTGTCTAGCCAAAAGATAATTGTCATAATCGAAGAATAAATCTATCTTCAGTAGGTAAGATTTTCCATGTATAAGAATACACGAAGCTTTCCAATTCTGTCTGTGTTTCGTCCCTCATTCCCCTCCTCCTTGATCTCACTCAATTCCTCACATTCTTCCTTTTCTTCCTCCTTCTCCCATCTTGCTTAAAAGTTGCAATGCATCAAAAACTCTCACTGCTATGCCCACTATTCAAATATGCGTTAAGCACCATCTTGACAAAAAAGCACTCGGAGGCTCTTCAATATCAATACACGGCCCTTTATTCCTTGATAACCATACTTATGAATTTACTGCCCCATCCTTTATCATCCACAAAGAAGATTAATCCCATAATTGACTCGAATATGCAGAATCAGAGACCGTGCCAACTTGATTAAGAACAAAAAGAAAAGCTTCAAACCTTTATGGGGCACCCACAAGTTCAAGAATGAAAATTCAGAACCCAGTGAACAAACAAAAAGAAAGCTCCAAACCTTTATGGGCACCCACAAGCTCAAGAATGAAAATTCAGAACCCAGTGAACAAACAAAAAGCAGTTGCTAATAACATAACAGAGAGGCAACCCATAATAAACCCAACCAACCCAATAGGATCGCCAAAGCTGCTCTTGTAAACGAATTGAAGGAATACAGAGACAGATTCCCACCAAGAAATCACTAAAAGAAACAAGAAAACAGACGCAAAGAAATCAAAATTCTTGCAAAGAAGAGTGAGAAAGGCGTACCCATGAAGGTCAGAGGATTTTCGAAGATCTCGAGAAAAGTACAATGTCGAAAGAGATGACGAAAATCGGAGACAACCCTTTTTTCCTTCTCTCCTACGGGGGTGACGATGAGATGCTATTCGCTGTTCTCTTGCCGTCTCCAGATTCTCCCTCCTACCCGAAGAGGTTGAATTCTTTCTCTCTCTCTCTCTCTCTCTCTCTCTCTCTCTCTCCTGCTTCTTCAAGATTGGGTCCGGGTGAAACGTTTGGAAACTCCGCAGCTGCTTTCCTTTCTTGAGCTCTCTTTCCTCGTACAGCCTTAGAATATGCCGATGCAATGCCCCGCTCCTACATGGAAACTCTGCTACATGGGCATGCTACGTTCCATTTCACATGGGATGCATATGGAGAATGTACTGTAGAATTGTACGCGTATAGTAATATGTATACGTCCTTGTATACCATGATTGCGCCGTTTGCTCTTGTACTAACACGAGGCGACATAGAGTGAGATTCAGGTAGATACTGTACAGACAAGGACGACAGTGGCTTCCAAGAAGAAAGAAAAAGGTCAAAAAGTAATTCTCTTCTCACAAGGCCTCGGGTTATGTATGTAAACTTTTGTGTATTAGATTAAGTTATATATATATAGACACACATATAATGAAAGCCAAAACTGCTCATTTCTGATGCATGCCACGTGACACTTCACTTTATATCTATGATTATTACGAGAGACCAAGGTTCAACCAATATGTAAATTTTGTATGTTATACTAAGTTCATTCTGCCAATTCAATCAAAACTACATATATATACACACACACAATAGTTAAAGCCGAAACTGCTCATTTCTATGTATGCCACGTGACACTTTGCTTTACATCTATGATTACCACGTGAGACCAAGGTTCAACCAATAAGTTTCTAATTTGATGATTTTTCGTCTCCTAATTATTATCTTGTATTGTGCTTAAATAAATAAATAGAAAGGATTTTTAAATATACCTTGAAATGATATAGTTTATTTTAATGAGATAAGATTGTGAAAGGAAATCCATTTTAAGTTAAAATCTCGTGCCCTTATCAAGTGTGGTATGTTCATTATATAATAGATCTCAATTAGTTAAAAAATTCGTTCAGTTTAAACATTGCTATTTACATATGTATTATATTTTTATTTTATTACGTGGATAAATACCACTTTATTTTACCTTATGTGAATCAAATTAGTTATATAAAAGTTGACCGCGTGAACTAGAAAAAAATGTATCTCGCTATAATCTATGTATAGCTTATACGATTAATTGAATAAGTTGCACTTTAAAGATATATGTTGTTGACGAATATATTATTTATGATTAAAGTATAATTCACTTTATTCGAGTAATTTGATTTAATGTATAAAAAAAAATGCACAGTGGACAAATAAATTCAATTAGTTCGAGACATGTGCGAATTTCAAAATTATTAGCTAATTCTTAACACAATTTAATATAATATTTCTTTTAAATATGAGGAAATTAAACCAAAAAAATAACTCTTGTTACTTTAATATTAAAAAAATTGATTTATTTCTTACCACGCACAATAAAATGTTTAAAGTCAAACAATATTAAATTACAGCTTATTTAAAACATAGAGCATTTGTACTTTATCTAATTTCATTTTCTAGTTCTTAAATAGACTTATTTCAAATGTTGCTTCAGTCACTGTATTCGATTCATGTTCTGTGTGCTTAGGAGATATTACTTAACGTATTTCTCATCACATATTAATCTTTAAGCCTCTATAAAGAATGATATTCTTTTAGTAAGCCATACATATGTATGTGTGTTTATGTATAATCATAAGATAAATCTCATCTTTTTCTCTTTGCCTTCAAATCTCATAAGTTTGGTTTACTGACTATACAGAAGTATGTGAATAGACATGCTTGTGCAAAACATAGGTTAATTAACTAGTAAAATCTAATCTCCAATCGTGCCGGTTCATGTGTGTTTAAGTTTCTCATGTACTTCGCTAGAATGTCTTTAGAACTTCATTCAAAAAGCTATCCCTTAGACTTGATATCAAAAATGCTTTTGGAATTTGTCGAGTGTGTGGATCTCAAGCAGTCCCAACTCTACTCTGCTAAGTAGGTTAATTAACTAGTAAAATCTAATCTCCAATTGTGCCATTTCATGTGTATTTAGGGTTCTCGTGTACTTCATTGCGATGTCTTTGGATCTTCATTCAAAAAGCTATCCCTTGGACTTGACATCAAACACGCTTTCGGTACTTGTCGAGTTTGGATTTCAAGCGGTCCCAAACTCATGCCACTACCAATGATTACTATTGGAGAACATGGGTGGGAAGAAAGCCTTAACCATTACCCTTTGATCATTGTGCTGTATCATTGACATTAGTGCAAGTTGATTATTATTTCAATAAGACTAGTTCATAATACTTTGTGGTCATATCTTAAGAATAACAATCACAACCCGATTTCTAGTTGAGAACATAAATGTAAGATGATCATAGTGTTCCCCCTGAACAATGTTTTTGCCCCCTCAGAAATGAAATCAAGGTTCAAACTTCAGTCACTACCCTTCTAATAGACAGCCTAGAAGGCGAAGAGATGGCAAATGTGGTGATGAGATTTGTGTCCTCTTTGAAGGGGGAAATTCTCACTATTGTTTGGTGGAACTGGGAGAAATGTAAGCAAAAGGGCATAGATCAGTGAGACAAACCACAACTCAGATAAAAAGAAATATGTAGCCCAACTTGACATTTTAACAAAGCATGAACCAAGCACAAACTCTTCACTCAACCACTCATCAATTCCCCATCAACATGTCACATGAACAACAATGACAAAGTCCGTGTTTTGGCCGTCCCAGGTGAACAAAAACTAGACATCACCAAGCTACAGCATTACCACATGGATGCATCTTCTAAGGCATTACAGACAGTCTGGTTCTTCACAAGCCAGCTCACATTAGCTAGAAAAATCATATTTTATGAAAAGAATTGGTAAATCTTTTCCGCAAGGTGCCAATCGAGCCTTGCCAGCCTTCAAACACCAAACTAGATTACGTGAAAGTACAAAAACTAAGTAATCCAAGTGCCACTGTCAAAACACGTTCCGAGAGCTGAGATCCGCTATTAGATGCTTAAAACTGGAGCTGAACTTAGATTGTGAGTTGAGGATATCTGTACTATGAGGTTGGTGATACAATCTACAGTTAGAAAATGACCTGAAAAAAGATAGCTACAGAAAACACCAAAGCTATCTAAGAAGCTGACAGGGGTATTGGTTTTACAGCACTCTGGATTCGCTGAAATGCAGTCCTCACCCTTTCCCGAAGGCCATCATCTTCACTCTCCACGTCCCCACTCTGCTTGTCCAGATGTGCTACATTACCATCAACATTTATCACCAGCTTCCCATTCTCACCAAATTTCACATCCCCAAAGAGAGAAACTAGAAGTGCATGAATGACCTTCTCTGCCTTTTTCTCACTTTCTTCTTCAGTTTTCATAGCCTCTGTTTCAACCACGAACTTGGGAATCTCACGGCTTATGTTCAAGACAAGAGCAACGACAGAATCTGAAACCATGTCACTAATAGGATCTGATGTCCAGTGCAGTGAAATATGTTTATCAGATTCATGCTTCACTGTTACTCCGTCATGCACACGTAACATGGGAATGCCAGATTCCTCATCTACTGAAGATTCCACGCTTCCATATATCTGCTTGAGCCGGTGGCTTATCACACCAAATGCACCTGTGTAGGGAATTGTGATCCTCTGATTAATATTTGCTGTGGATAACTGAGAGAAAACATGAAGATCTTCAGGTGCCATTATTTGATAAGTGAAGCCTTT
Source organism: Eucalyptus pauciflora (assembly GCA_007663325.1). Taxonomy (NCBI): domain Eukaryota; kingdom Viridiplantae; phylum Streptophyta; class Magnoliopsida; order Myrtales; family Myrtaceae; genus Eucalyptus; species Eucalyptus pauciflora. Next base: position 1,163,739 of record VMYD01000211.1, on the reverse strand, counting down.
CTTTACTAGAAGGCCACTAACAGTCTCACCCACTTCTGGGGTCTTCTCAGCCAGCCTCCCAATAGTTTTTGCCATTTTCTCTGAATTGAAGTACATTTCAACTGATTGACAATTCTTTGGTGTCATAATTTTGTTGTTGCGATCAGCAAACTGAGTTACCAGCTTTTGTTTGAGCCTTCCCATCTCATTTGCTTCTCCATGTACAAGAACAATGTTCGGAGGCATTACCTCATCCAAAAATGCACTTGTCTGAGCAAAATCAGCATGGGCAGAGAAGGAAATATAATGAACTTGCATGTTAAGAGGAGCAGTGAGACCATTCATCAGAGTGACTTCCTTCGGTTCATTGATGATGGTCTTCGCCGGTGTCCCTTCCACGACATATCCAGGAATAACACAAGCATTTTTCTTGTCAGAGCACCACATGTCAAATAGTTGACGCGATAACCCACTTTGAAGCCCACTGGGACTAGCCATAACGACTGATGGACCGACATCATTAAAACTCTCAATACTCTTTAGCGGCGAGATATGCTTGAAGTCAAAAGGATTTGATGTTGCAAATTGGCTTCGGATCCTTTCATTCATGGAATTGATATATGTTTGATAAACAGCCATACACTTCTTCGCAAGAGGGGAAGCATAATATATAGGAATATTATGAAGCTCAGGGTGGTTGGACCAGTACTCGTCAAGGATCAACAGAAGTTCTTGAGCACGACCAAGAGCAAATGCAGGGATAAGGACTCTACCTCCTTGAGAAATAGTAGAATGGATGACATCAGTGAAACGTTTCTCCCGAATATGACGAGGTTGATGAAGCTGCACTCCATAAGTGGACTCAATTATGCAGATATCAGGTGAGAACTGAGGAATCTCTGCAGCTCGGAGATGCCTATCTTCTTCACGGGAATAATCACCTGTATAAAGGACTCGTACACCAGCAATATCAACCATGAACATTGCAGCACCGAGAACATGGCCAGCAGTATAGCACCAAAACCGAATCCCATTCACTTCAACTGTTTGGTGGAAATCAATTACCTACAGGTAAAAGTAGGTAGGTAACATGATTTAAATGCATTGGGATGAATGGTTTAGAAGTTATGCATGCATGGAACTTCAAAGAATAGCACAAAAATTAACAATTTCACCGGTTCATTTACATTGAATAATTAACATTCCATCGGAAGACCCTGTTCTCACATGAAACACAACCCAACATATCCATGATTAATTATTTGCCATGTCCAATAGACTAGACAACATTGAGTGATCATCCTAGGAAAAAATCCTCTAGAATAGACACTATAAGTATACAGCATATATAGCATACTGTATGACACATAAGTACTGAGTTAAACTAGTTTATCCATTGAGATCGCTAGTTTATCCAACTTCTCAAACAACTGGGGATAAATAAATGATATCGGACATAAAAGCAGCAGAGATGGCTATAGCTGCAATGAAAGAAGGATCCTGTGCTTTATCTTAAAAGAGACGAAACCTATTTCAGCTTGATACCAAACTTGATTCTTTGAAAGGTAAGACTCGGGGAATGGTAGATTCTAAGCATATGGAGAATCTGCAATGCACCTAAAGACAAAAAACAATTGAAGTCTACTGAACCTGAGGTATAGCTAAAGCTTGCACATGCTTCTGACATGTAAATGGTCTACACAAGCAATCCATCCATGACTGGATGCAAAGCAAGAATTATTCTGCTTCTTCATCAATGACATCATCCCTTCTAGGACCAGTAAAATTCAATGAGTTGATCACTATGCAGCATTCCCCAAGGCAGACATTAGCAAGCAAATTCTTGTAGCAAGAAGAATGAGCTCAACAAATGAGAGAAATACCTCAATCTTATCCATTGAATGCAATATATCCTGTTCATCAAAAAGCATATCTTCAACTGAGACCTTGCTCACTTTTACATAATCTGACAAAAGCAGCTTGTATATAGCCTTCGTAGCATGAGTCATGAAGACACGACCTTTAAATGTGGTCTGGAAAAATGAGCATGTCGGGTCATCGGAACTAAAGTAAGATTCAATAATCAAAATACCTTTCCACCCTAATATAGCCACAAACCTTTTCCAAAAAATATGGTAAGGAAGCTGCATGATCCAAGTGGAAGCTGCAAGCAGTCAACACCAACTTGTAAAAGACCTTTACTGTGGAAACTAAATAGGGAGGGGTGGAATTATAAATCAGCAATAATGTGAGAAGCCCATCCTAAACTCTACAGACATTGGTGCTGATAACTTAATAACAGCCCAATGCGTCGAACTCAGAATCCATCCGAGACGAAGGGGCAAGGATGAATTCCTTTGGCAAGTTCTTACAACTTGTGACCCTCCTCGCCAAAGGCAAGTCAGTGATAATACAGAGAAGGCAGATAAAACACGTACTGAGTAATTAGGAGGACATCGATTGTCGAAGGGTCGATCTCATCGAAGTACGGAAGAGCGGCCATGCCCGAGTAAGCAGGATGAATTCCACAATCAAACTGCCACCCACGTACAATAATCACGAAAACATCACAAGAGAAACCAACCCATTTCTGCTAAACCTCTAAAACCCGGGAAAAACCCAACGAAAACCCAAGAAAAAAAGAAGCAGTACCATCACGGTCTTCCCTTTAAAAGACATGTAGACGCAGGACCGACCCACTTCGTTGCCGGCGCCGAGAGGAGTGATGATCAGCTGGTCGCCTTCCCTCCCGGCCGGCGGATCCCGCCTCTTCAGAGACGCCGCCTGCCCAACCGAAGCCATGTACGGCGAGAAAAGCTCGCCACAGAGCCCTTCAAAAGTTCAAATTCGCCAAGAACGCGCTGCCCCTGTGGAGGGAAAAAGAGAAGAAGAAGAAGAAGAAGAAAGAAACACGTCTGAAGCTGGTCAAACGACAGGCAAGAACCCAGTACTCGTAGTCAAACATGGAAAATGCAGACTGAATTGCAGAGAGAGAGAGAGAGGCTTACAGAAATTTCAGAGATTTCTGCCAAGAATGCAGAGCGCAAGGAAGGAGCAGTTGAGCTAAAGCCCTAAGATGTACCCACGCCCTGCTCGCCCGCCTCTACTGTTGTAAATGAGAATGACCAATCATTGTGACTTCATCTGAATTCCACTCCTGCTTCATTACTTCGACTGCTTTGTTGAAATTGTCATTCTCATCTTGGAATAAGTGCATCAGAAGTCGGAATAACTGTCGCGAAAATGATGATGCGTCATTTTTTCAATCATACGCGGTCTTCTGCGTGGCATTTTTATTATTCTCTTCCCCAAATCTTGCTTACATTGGATTAAGACAATTAAAAAGGCTAAAACTTACCCAAAAAAACCAAGCTTAAGGGGGCAAAAAAAAACAACACAGGGTCTTCGGCAGCTCGCTACCATAACCCACCGCCAGATATGCCTGGCAAGGGGTCGCCAGGGTATTGTCAATATACATCGACCGTCACCAACCCTAGAAATTGAGATAGATGAAATGAACTCTCATCTCCTATCAACTTTTATCACGAGACGTTGAGTGTTATTTTATATAAAGGAGCTTATCGGAGATTTCTCATTCAACATATCTTATGAGAAGTCGAATGTTATCTTATGCAAAGGAGCTTGCCAGAGGCTCTCGTGCTCCGCGAACGTCGGTGGAACGCCAGGCGACGCTGATTTGCGGTCTTCCGCAGCATCAATAGCAGCCTTTATCTTTAACATGAAACGCCTCAAATCAGTAGCTTCACACAAAAAAGCTTCATGTGCCTTGCACAAAATAGGCCTCCCCTTCTGCTATGCACGCAACGATAGAGAAAAACAGGGGAAAAACAAAAGAGCAAACAGCAGTCACACTAATCCCCTGTGGCTCTCTTCTTTTTTTAGGTTGGGTTCTTTTTTTAATAAGTTTTAATCATTTTCATTTTCTAAATCTAATTTAAGTAAGATTTGAAAAAAAAAAAAAACCTAGGATTTGAGCCAAAATCATGCTTTAGCTATGTAGGAAAGAGAAATTAACATGAAAATACCACCTCAATATATTTTGTTAGACAAATTGACGGACTTAACAGAATGACTCGATTGCACCAAGTTAATAAATTTAAGGATCTGATTGCAATTTTTGAAAATTTATAAAATTAATTGTACTTTCATGACAACATTTTACAATTTTTGATGCGTTTATCCCTTCATATTTTAAATAAACATTTTCCTTACCAATGTAAATTTTCGTGAGAGCCATCAAAATCTATACAAGCAGCACATATCAGAGTGTTGTTATTATTACCAATCGCTATAACCTATCAAATATTTTTGTCATCATTTGTACTTTCCATAATTAGATTTGTAATGGAAGTCATCCTTTTTTGGCGGAAAATGAGTCTTGCGTCCCAAATTCACACATTTCAGAATAAGAATGATGGCTTGCTAAAATAGAACCAAATTAATTGAGAGAAATAAAAAAAAAATAACTAATATAACATCTACTAGTAGTGGCCATGTTCTGTGTCTCCTCCCCCCATTCTCTTTTCTGCCCAAGAAAATCGCCAAGCCAAGCCACAAGAAGGTTTTCAGGAACTACTAAGTTCAAGAGGAAAGCAGAATGATCATCAGGCAGAATCGAATCACCAAACCAGCTCGAGAGAACCTTTTCGCGATCTCGATTTTGTGTATGATCGCCCCTTGACTGACCCGACCCGACCCGATCAGGCAATCCGTGCAGCTCTCGTGACCGACGCCTATGTAAGCGAAGCCAAACATGCCGTCGCGTGCCGAGCGTCGAGCACGCGGTCGTTCCCATCGCTGCTGATGCACAAGAATGCACTTTTCAATAGGACATTGCATCGGGCCGAAGGACTTTGCAACGAAAATTGACCTTCGTGATGCTGGAGTCCCTCCTGAGTATTGCACCCTGCGCCATTCCCGCCGTCCTAGCCCGGAAAAAAACTTTCCACGGTACTAAAATCATCCACGGAAGCAGCTGTATGCATGACTTGGGCCAATGCGACATGACCAATCGATAGATTTATTTCAATATTCGCCATCGAAACCGAGCCATCTCTCCGGAGGAAAAAGTATAAAAAAAGTCATGAACCTCCTTACATTATTATCAATTTAGCCATAAATATTTTGAGTTGACCAATTTAGTTATATACTTTTTCACATTATTATCAAATTAGTTCATTCGACTGATTTAGGTTGAAAATTACTAACGTGAACGTCGGTCACCCTACATGATAGGGTAGTACTGGCATGGATTTTATTTTTTTCAAATTTAATTATTTTTTTTTTCAAATTTTTTATTAATATTTCTTCTCTTTTTAACTTCTCTTTGCCTTCTATTTTTTTTTTATCCTTATTTCCCTCAAAGTCGCCAACCTCCAAGATGGGCGGCGAGAGCAAGGGCTGGGACACCCTTCCCAGCCATAGGTGAGGCCTGCCCTCACTAGCCTTTGGCAAGGGCTGGGTGAGGCTATCCCTTGCTAGATTTGGCATTAGACCCTTGTCTAGTCCTCGCCAAAGGTTGGCGATCCTAGATTTTTGCATAAGTGGTGTAATTCTTAAAATACGATCCAGTCCATTTAGACACCTTCATCGATCCTAACTCAGATCACATCCCAACGACCTTGGAAGACTTGTTTTTTTCATTTCAAACGAAGCTTCTATCATTGTCCGCTAGAAATCATTTTTTTTTTCTAGTCATGTTCTGTGTACTTAGGAAATGGCCTTTTTACCAAATATTAATCTTACGACTCCATAAAGTATGATATTCTTCTATAAAACTGCATATAATCATTAAACAAATCTCATCTTATCCCTTACACCACATCACATATTATTGGCTTAATGGCTATTTCGAAATATGCAAGTAGACATGCTTGCACAAAGCATGGGCTAAGTAACTAGTGAAATCTAATCTCCAATCGCACCAGTTCCTGCTCATGTACTTCATCGGGATCAGGATGTCTTTAGAACTTCATTCAAAAAGTTATCCTTTGGGTTCGACATCGATTGTGTACTCAGTACCCGTCAAGTTTGGATTTCTAGTAGTCCCGAACCCGCCCCGCTACCCTTGATCAGCGCAGTAAGAGGTGTGGGCTTAGTGCCAAGAACTTAAAAGAAAACTAGTGGAGAACGTGGGTCGGAGAAAGGCCTTAGAATCAATCATGGTGGTGTCTCATTGACATTGGTACGAGTTGGTCATGATCTTTTACAGGCCTAATTCATGAAACTTTGGTGATCAAATCTTAAGAACAAGAATGGCAACCTGATTTCTAGTAAGAGTATTAATGTAAGATAAGTATATTTGTTCCTTTAAACAATGTTCTTTCCCCATCAGAAATGTGATCAAGGTTCTGACTTCAATCACTTTCCTTCTGCAGGAGAGAGAGAGAGAGACCAGAAAGGGGCGAGATGGGGGTAGTGTGATGAGATTTGGATCCTCTCTGGAAAGGGGTATATTGATACTCCATTGTTTGAGATCTTGTAATTTCCAAATCCTTTCAAACCTGTCGAGGATTTGGGATATATTGATACGACATTGTCTGGTTTAATTGAGAGAATTGTAATCAAAATGGTACAGATCAGCGAGACAAACCCGAACTCGGGCTAAAAAGAAACATATAGCCCCACTTGACATCTTAAATAAACATGATCCAAGCACAAACTGTTTACTCAACCACTCATCAATTCCAACTCGTCACATGAGTAACCATGACAAAGTCTGCGTTTTGGTACATGAAAACTAGACATCACAAAGTTACAACACTACCGCACGGGTGCATCTTCTCATGTAGCGCGGGCTGTCTTCACTAGCCCGCTCGCATGAATTGGAAAAATTGCACTAGGGAAAGAAATGGCAAAGTCTTTTCTGCAAGGTGACAATCGAGCCTTGCCAGCCTTCGGACATCAAAATTAAATACGTAAAAGTACAAGTAGCTAAATAATTCAAGTGCAACTGTTGAAACTTTTTCTGAAAGCTGAGATCCAACTTTAGATGCTTAAAACATGAGCTGAACTTAGATTGTGAGTTGAGTTACCACGAGCTTGATGCTACAATATAGATAGAAAATGATCTGAAACGCGAAAGATACCTAAGAAGCCGACGGGGGTATTGGTTTTACAGCACTCTGGATTTGCTGAAATGCAGTCCTTACCCTTTCCTTAAGGCCTTCATTTTCACTCTCCACATCCCCGCTCTGCTTGTCCAGATGCGCTACATTCCCATCCACATTTATCACTAGCTTCCCATTCTCACAAAACTTCACATCCCCAAAGAGAGAAACTAAAAGTGCGTGGCTGATCTTCTCCACCCTTTTCTCACTTTCTTCTTCTGTTTTCATGGCCTCTGTTTCAACCACGACCTTTGGAATCTCAAGGCTTATGTTCAAGATAAGAGCAACAACAGAATCTGAAACCATGTCGCTTATCGGATCTGATGTCCAGTGCACTGAAATATGTTTATCAGATTCGTGCTTCACTGTTACTCGATCATGTACACGTAACATGGGCATGCCAGATTCATCATCTACTGAAGATTCCACACTTTCATATATCTGCTTCAGTCGGTGGCTTATTACACCAAACGCACCTGTATAAGGAATCGTGATCCTCTGATTCATAGTTGATGTGGACAACTGAGAGAAAACGTGAACATCTTCAGATGCCATAATTTGATAAGTGAAGCCTTTCTTTACCAGGAGGCCACCTACAGTCTCACCCACTTCTGGGGTCTTCTCAGCCAGCTTCCCAATAGTTTTTGCCATTTTCGCTGAATTGAAGTACATTTCGACTGATTGACAATTTTTTGGCATGATGATTTTGGTGTTGCGATCAGCAAACTGAGTTAAGAGCTTCTGTTTGAGCCTTCCCATCTCATGTACTTCTCCATGAACAAGAACAATGTTTGGAGGCATTACCTCGTCCAAAAATGCACTTGTCTGAGCAAAATCAGCATGGGCAGAGAAGGAAATATAATGGACTTGCATGTTAAGATGAGCAGTGAGACCACTCATCAGAGTGACTTCCTTTGGTTCGTTGATGATGGTCTTTGCCAGAGTCCCTTCCACGACATACCCAGGAATAACGCAAGCATTCTTCCTGTCAGAGCACCACATGTCAAATAGCTGACGCGATAACCCACTTTGAAGCCCGCCGGGACTAGCCATAACAACTGATGGACCGACATCATTAAAAGTCTCAATACTCTTTAGTGGTGAAATGTGCTTGAAGTCAAAAGGATTTGATGTTGCAAATTGGCTACGGACCCTCTCATTCATGGAATTGATATAGGTTTGATAAACTGCCATACACTTCTTTGCAAGGGGGGAAGCATAATATATAGGAATATTATGGAGCTCAGGGTGGTTGGACCAGAACTCGTCAAGGATCAACAGAAGTTCTTGAGCACGACCAAGAGCATATGCAGGGATAAGGACTCTACCTCCCCGAGAAACAGTAGAATGGATGACATCAGTGAAGCGTTTCTCCCGAATATGACGAGGTTGATGAAGCTGCACTCCATAAGTGGACTCGATTATGCAGATATCAGGTGAGAACTTAGGAATCTCTGCAGCTCGGAGATGCCTATCTTCTTCACGAGAATAATCACCTGTATAAAGGACTCGTACACCAGCGATATCGACCATGAACATTGCAGCACCGAGAACATGGCCAGCAGTATAACACCAAAATCGAATACCATTCACTTCAACTGTTTGGTGGAAATCAATTACCTACAATTAGAAATAGGTAACACGACTTACATGCATTGGGATCGATAGTATAGACATTATGCACGCCAGGAACTTCAAAGAACAGCAAAAGTAAGATCATTGCCAGTTCATTTACATTGAATAATTAACATATCATTGGTAGACATTGTTTTCACACAAAACACAACCCAACATATCCATGATAAGTTAATCGCCATTGTCTCAAAGACTTGACACCATTGAGTGATCATCCTAAGACAATATCCTGTAGAATGGATGCTATAAGTGTACGACACATATGGCAAACTGCATTGACAGAAAGTATTGAGATAACTAATTTATCCAGCTTCTCATACAAATGCCACAACTGGGAATCATTAAATTATATTGTACATAAAGCGGCAGGGACAGCTTGAGTTGCAACTTTATCTTAAAAGAGACGAAACTCATATCAGCTCAAAACTAAACATCGATTTGTTGAAACATAAAAAACATGGAACGATGGGTTCTAAGCATATGGATAATCTGCAATTCACTTAAAGACAAAACAATTGCATCCTACTACGCCGGAGCCGGAGGTACAGCTAAAGCTTGCACATACTTCTGACATGTAAATGGTATCCACAAGCAATCCATCCATGACAGTATGAAAACCAATATTATTCTGATTCTTCATCAGTGATATCATCCCTTCTAGAATCAGTAAAATTCAATAAGTTGGTCACCAAGTAGCATTCCCCCTAGGCAGACATTAGCAAGCAAATTTGTGTGACATGAAGAATGGGCTCAACAAATGAAGAAATAACCTCAATCTTATCCATTGAACGGGATATATCCGGTTCATCAAAAAGCATATCTTCAACTGAGACCTTGCTCACTTTTACATAATCTGACAAAAGTAGCTTGTATATAGCCTTCGTAGCATGAGTCATGAAGACGCGTCCTTTAAATGTAGTCTGGAAAAATGAGAGCAATTCAGGTTATCGGTATCAGAGTAAAATTTGATAATTAAAAGTATGTTTTTACTCTAATGTAGCTGCCAACCTTTTCCAAAAAGTATGGTAAGGAAGCTGCATGATCCAAGTGGAAGCTGCAAGCAGTCAACATCAACTGATAAAGACTAGAGACCTTTACTGTGGAAGCTAAATATGAGAGGGAGGGGTAGAAGTATAAATCAGCAATAATGCGAGCTAGTGAGAAGCCCATCCTAAACTTTACAAACATTGGTGCTGATAATTTGATATCAGCCCAATGGATCGAACTAGGAATCGATTTGAGACGAAGTGGCAAGGACGAATCCCTTTGGCAAGTTGTAAGAAGAAAGATCCTTCCTTCAAGCAAATTACGAGCGAACACCAGGAAACGAAACAGCATAATGGAACAGGTGGCCCTCCTCACCAAAGGTAAGTCAATGATAATACAGAGAAGGCAGATAAAACACGTACTGAGTAATTAGGAGGACATCAATTGTCGAAGGGTCGATCTCATCGAAGTACGGAAGAGCGGCCATGCCAGAGTAAGCAGGATGAATTCCGCAATCAAACTGTCACCCACATAATAATTACGAAGAGATCACAAGAGAAACCAACCCATTTCCGCTAAAACTCTAAAACGGGGAAAACTCATGAAAAACCAAGAAAAAGCAGTACCAACACAGTCTTTCCTTTGAAAGACATGTAGACACAAGACCGACCCACTTCATTGCCAGCGCCGAGAGGAGTGATGATCAGCCGGTCGCCTTCTCTCCCGGCCGGCGGATCCCGCCTCTTCAGAGACAGCGCCTGTCCTATCAAAGCCATATGGCAAGAGATATTCGCACAGGCCCTTCAAATTCACCAAGAATGTACTGCACTTCAAACACGTCAGAAGCTGTTCAAACAACCGCAAGAACCCAAGCCAAATTGAATTTGGCCTTCCCCTCCTATCTTTGACTAGTCCATGTCCTTATCCCTTCCTTTCTTTCTTTTTATTTTATTCTCCTCTCTTTTTCCTCTCTCTTCTTCTTCTTCGTGAAAAACCAGCAAACCAGAAAATGGAAGAAGACAGCAGCAGCAGCTCGCCGGACAGCCGCACGCCGCCCGTGCCCGCGCCGCCCGTGCGCCCCGCACCGCCGTTCGCGCCGCCCGCGAGCCCAGCTACGCCCGCGCGACCTCTGCCCGTGCGCTGCCCAGCTCCTCCGCGCGAACCAGCTGCTGTCCAGCCCCGTTTAACCCTCGTCCGGCCACCTCCGACCACCGGTTGAGCTCGCCGGACCTCCACTGACCTTTCCCCGTGCCTTGCCGCCCTTGTGGATGTGTTTTGTGGCTGTTTTGTGAGTTCTTTTGCAGAAAACGCAGCCTCCACGAGTGGGTATTTCAGCGGCTTTAGGCCCGCCTTTGGGCCGTTTCCCGGTCTCGGAGTCGTGCCGTGCTTTGGAGTTTGTTATTCCCCGCGCCGAGCCCGTCGATTTGGTACCGGTTGTGCGCGATTCCGGTGGGTAACCACACTAACGCTTGCTTAGTGGGTTAATTATGCTTAATTGGTTGTTTAGTGTGTTTAATTAAGCTTGAGTGTTTTGATTAGGGTTGATTAGTTGATTTTGATGCAAATTAGTTAAATTGAATGCATATTTAGCAAGTAGACATGGTCTACTATTTATTCAGGTAGCCCGGGAAATTTCCGACCCTTTATCGGGCTTCAATTTGATATTTCGGGCCTAAGTGGAATTTTTGGCATTTAAATATTATTTTTCGAGATTAAATTAAATAATTATTTATTTTCCGAAAATTCAACTTGGATGGCCAGCGACCGGAATATTATGCTGATGATCGTGGTGCAGCCCGTTTATTTAATTGAGCTTTATATTGCACTGAATTGAATTTATGGTAATTATATATTTAATTCTCGAAATTAATTATTTAATTATTTATTTCCCGAAAATTCAAGTGTGATGGCCAGCGACCAGAATATTACGCTGAGGACAGTGGTGAAGTCCGTTTATTTAATCGGGTCCTATTTTGAGCTAAATTGAATTTCTAATATTTATTATTTAATTTTCGAAATTAATTATTTTTTGGAAATTAAGGCTAAGATGGCCGACGACCGAAATCTCGTGCTGATTGTCGTGGCGCAGCCCGTTTATCTATTTGAGTTCTACGTTGCTTGGAATTAATTAAATTGTGTCATCTTAGGGATTTACCCTAAATTGCTTGGAATTGATTGAGATTGGGTTATTGATTGGATAATTGCCAAGTGTGTTTATTCAGCATTCTTATGCTTTGTTGAGTCGTAAAGTGAGTAGAATGGTGAGAGGGTCGGGTGGGACCGTAAAGCCACTAAATCTTGAGAGGGTCGGGTGGGACCGTAAAGCCACTAGATCTTGAGAGGGTCGGGTGGGACCGTAAAGCCACTAAATCTTGAGAGAGTCGAGTGGGACCGTAAAGCCACTAGATCTTGAGAGTGGCATCTAAAAGGGCACGTGGGCTCGGTGAATTGATGCATCACTTTGGTGAACGAGTGCCAGAGAGAATGCACGTGGCCCAAGCATCGTAAAAAGGGCACGTGGGCTTGGTGAATTGATGCATCACTTTGGTGAACGAGTGCCTGAGAGAATGCACGTGGGCCCAAGGAATTAAGCGAGGCATCTTGGAAGAGACACGTGGGCTCGGTGATTTGATGCATCACCTTGGTGAACTAGTGCCTTAGAGAATGCACGTGTGCTCTATGACATGTAATCGACTAAGTCGATTGATCGATGATCCGATCTGAGTGTGATTTAATGTGATTAACCTTTGCTTGAGTCTGATGTTGTAAATTGATTGATTGAACGGGAATGACCGTGAGTGGTCTTGTTGGTGTGAAATCGACTAGGTCGATTTGATCGATACTTCGATCAGTGATGTGATTACTTGGATGCCTATGTGATATGTGCTAACATGCAGGTGGAATCTGAGGCCAAGGTAAGTCCTCTGACTCGTGCTGTGCTTAGGCAACCGAGTAGTGTATTGGCTCCCTAATTGAGTCTTAGTGGGGTAGAACTCGCTGAGACGTAGTCTCATCCCGGTTGTGGGATAACATTTCAGGATTCCGATGAAGAGCTGAGGAGGAGGAATCTGAGAAGGAGAATTTTGAGGTGAAACCGAAGGAGAAGAATTTTTGGAAGAAGAAGATAGCACCGAGAGGGATCTTGAGTACGATCCGGATGGACTGAGATCCCATCTTCTTTTGTGAACTCCTTTTTGATGTGAATAGAACTAGAGTAAAAGGTTGTGTGTATTTTGTATAGAAGTTTGGTTATAAGCTTCAATGTGAAAATTATGGCCCTGCTTTTCTATCCCATTGTTTTATTGTCTGGGGATTTTCTGGCCTTGCTTTTCTATCCCATTGTTTTATTGTCTAGGGATTTTCTTTATACTTCCGCTTGCGCATATTAAATGAACAGAGTCGGCGATGCGTCCTAGGACGTCGCTATTAATCGACCAGGTGAGGGATAGGCACGCGTTCGAGGATCGGGGCGTGACAAGCCTCGCCAAAGCTAGCGACGGTCGCCTCCGGCGACCTCCGCGGGCCCTTTCCGGGATTGCGCGGTGGCGGCAGCGGCCCACCAGCTAGGGCCCGTTTTTTTTTTTAGATTGAATTCTTTTTCTCATAAATTAAAAAGGACAAGGTTTTCATATTTGAGAATTACCCAATATAATATAACCTCATCGGACCACAAAAATACAAGAATTATGTCAATTTAACATAAAATATTTTTTGCGTTTTACCAATTAAATTCATCTAATTAATATTTATCAAAAATTGTTGATATAGACGTTTTGGGAGAAACCATCATTTTATTAATATATGGAGTTCGTTTCATACTTGGAGACCTTTTTTTTTTTTTTTTTCCTTTTTATTTTAACGGGAGCCGTGTGAAAATATCTCTAAGATTTAAAAAAAAAAAAAAAAACTGTCCAGGCTAGTATTCTTCTCTTGGGATAGGGAGGAAAGCCTCAAAGAATAATGCTTTTCTTAAATAACTTAATCCCACATATACCGACCAAAAATAGTTAATTTAATCAACATCAACGAATTCCTATCAGTACACTTACAAATAGTTATGTGTAGGATTGAATTAATCAGATTAATAAATTTTAGGATCGAATTGAAATTTGTACAATTTATTTAGGCTTTTTTTTTTAATAATTATTCGATGATGTTTGTCTTACAGATGGACTCATGATTTTCTTAAACTACAAACCTAACAGAGGATTGCAAACGGTAGAGATGCTCACGAAGCCTAGTTGATTATCAACTTATCATGGAAACCGAATCTATTTCGCCAACAGTCAAAACAAAAGTGTCTCTAATTAGAGATCACATAACAAGGGACCACTAATAACTAAATATCGGTAAGTCTCCTAAGAGACATAAGAAAATAGCATAGTCAGTTTTATAATTCTTTTGTTCTTTTTTTTTTTTTTGAGAATTTTAATCTATGCGAAGTTTCATTATTCTTAGACATTTCTTATTTTAATTTTTATATAATTTTTCAATAAGCGAAACCTTGACTAATACTCGGAGAACATGCAAAGCTATAAATTATTTTAACCTAATTCTTGAAATATTTATTTGAATTTTGGAGCAAACTTCATAAGCGGAGATCTTGAGGTAGATTTTTCTCTCGCTGGACAGAGTTCTTATATAGGAAAGGTCTCCGCAGTTAAGTTGAAGAGCACCGCCCTGTTCCCGCCACAAGACCACAAGAACCAGGTTTTGTCCTCAGTTCTTTCCTGATATCATCCATTGTTCCCTTCCCTTCTGACTTCTGAGAAACCCTTGAGAAGCAGAAGAAGATGAGCGGCCCCGTGCCGATCCCTCGAAGAAAGCGCACCGCCTTGCCGGCCGTGGCCAGAAAGCGTCGGCTCTGTCGGCTCGTGGATTTCGGCAACAAGGTGAAGATCCGGTTCCCGCGCCGCCAAGATGTGTTCGCAGCGTTCTGCGAGACTTGCATTCTGTGCGAGGAGAAGGGCGAGGTGTGGGTTCTCAGGAAGCTGCGCGATCTCTTTGCGGACCATCAAGATTTGATGGCAGAATTTGTGGAACTTCAGTCCGAAGGTTCCGCTCCCATTGACGGCGCCGGTGGCTCCGCCGGTCGCGAGGCGTTTGGCGGGTTGGGGAACGAACTCGCGGTTCTGAACACTGGCGAGATAAAACGAGAAAGGCCGAGGGGTACCTTCCGACAGCCGCTCAAGAACGATCACGAGCGCGTCCTGTTCGAGTGCGAGGACGACATGTGCAACCAGGACGTGACGATCGGCCTCGCTCAATCGGCGATGTCCAGACAAATCAAGGTCCTCTGCTGCTGCCAATCACCAAAAAGCTCGAGCGAACTTTGTGGTCCTAATTTTGTGTATGAACGCCCCTCGACCCAGCTCAATGGGGGTAATCCACGCAATTCTCATGCCGACACCATTACAAGCATTATGTTAGAGTAATCAATTATAAAATTATGCATTTATCTAATAATTTAAATTTTTGGAATAATTGACAATAATCTCACAAAATGTCACATGATGTTAGACTTATAAATTCTAAATTCGAGTAAAAGACCACATTAAGTGCGAGAGGGAGTATTGTAATAATTAAGCATAAGATCATGCATTCATCGAACAACAAGGCTTAAACTTTTAGAATAATTGTTAAACGACCGCTCCCCATCATTGTTAATGCGCTACAACCCACTTTTCAATAGGAAATCGCATCAGGCCTTCCTCCATTTTCACTCGCAACCTGTAGCCAAGGAAAAATTAGTTCGCGATCCATGAAAATTTACCCCTGCGATGCACCTCTTGCCATTCCTATCATCCTAGCCAAAAGAAACTTTTCACAATGTGATATCGACGGAAGCAATTGTATGTACGACTTAGGCCTATATGACATGACCAATCAATAGAATCGTTTTAGTACTCACCGTTATGTGTGCAAAACGAAACCAAGCCAAATCTTCCCAAGTGAAGAAGATGGAATTGCATAAGTAGGATCCTATCCTTTTTTTTTCTCAGTCGGAAGGATCCTATGTTTATAGACTTAAGGGGAAATTTGGATCTTAAGTAGGATCTTAAACTACTAGGATCTTTACATGGTCTCAATCCAAAACTAACGAGAAAAGGGAACGTAGGATCGATACGATCCTACTAGTCCCATCGATCATATTTTTACGTACTTCAACCTTGGAATAAGTTTATCTTGATACATAGTATATACTTATATTTAGGTAATATAAAAGTCAATTTCCCGGTATATATAGTTGAAAGATGGCATAACTTTAAATTCACGCTATTTTGAAGTTTCAACTACGCACATTGTTCATACCTAATAAATTCCATACGACTATCCAAAGATTTTTCGCATTGTCGGTGTAATGTTTAGGATGTTACAATTCAGTCCTTTTAGACACCTTCATCAATCCTAAGTAGGATCACATCCTAACAAGTAACAACCTTGGCTGAGTTCGAGACCTCCTTTATTTTTGGCTTGTTACAAACTTATAACAAGATTTGCAGCACATAATGATGTGATAACTACATTATGGTATCTCATAACTATGACATAGTAAATCGCGAATCTGTAAAGACTTGTGTTTTTCATTACAACAGTGAATAGGCCGGGTCAAGCAGCTAATCCATTAAACAAAAGTGTTTCAAGATTTTTATCTAGTATTGAGCTTAAACTTGTAAGAAGGGATTAAAATATGTATTCATCGAAGGCCAAATACAAAATTTAGAATTTGCTATAATTTAAGTATAGTTCATAACATTGATTCAATAAGTTCCACTTTGCATATACAAGTTATATGAATATATTGGTGCTTATTAAAGCATACTTGATTTTATTTGAGTAATTTGATATAGCATACAGTGAACAAATTAACTTGATTTGAGAAATTATAAATTTCACCAAACTTATAACTAATCATAATACGATCTGCTAAATTTATTTTTCATATAACTATGAGTAAATCAAACAAATGAATAACTCATGTTACTTTAATATTACAATTTTTTTTAAAAATTTTCTCTCAAACTTACCATCTAATGTTTAAGTAAAAAATGATTAAATTACAATTAATTAAAATCACGGAGCATTTGCATTTTATATGATTCTATCGTCTATTTTTTTAATAAACTTATATCAAATATAGCTTTCGTTATTGTATGCTAAAAATCATATCTTTTTTTTTTCTATTCATGTTCTGTGTACTTAGGAAACAGTCTTTTTGCCAAATATTAATATTCTTCCAGAAAAGATGGCCAGCAGTATAACACCAAAATCGAATACCATTTACTTCATCTGTTTGGTGGAAATCAATCAGCTACAATTAGAAATAGGTAACATGACTGACATGAATTGGGATCAATAGTATAGACATTATACATGCAAGGAACTTCGAAGAATAGCAAAAGCAAGATCATTGCCAGTTCATTTAAATTGAATAATTAACATTCCATAGGAAGACATTGTTTTCGCACGAAACACAACCCAACATATCCATGATAGGTCAATCGCCAATATTTCAAAAGACTCGACAACAGTGAGTGATCATCCTTAGACAAAATCCTGTAGAATAGATACTGTAAGTATAGGACACATATAGCAAACTGGATGACACAAAAGTATTGAGGCAACTAGTTTATCCAGCTTCTCATACCGATGCCACAATTGGGGATAAATAAACTATCTTGTACATACAATCCGCAGGGACAACTTGAGTTGCAACGGAAGAAGGATCCTGTGCGTTATCTTAAAAGAGATGAAACTCGTATCACCTTGACAATGAACATTGATTCGTTGAAAGGTAACATACAGGGAACGGTGGGTTCTAAACATATGGGGAATCTGCAATGCACCTCAAGATAAAAAACAATCGCATCCTACTAAGCCGGAGGTATAGCTAAAGCTTGCACATACTTCTTACATGTAAATGGTATCCACAAGCAATCCATCCATGACTGTATGAAAACCAAGATTATTCTGATTCTTCATCGACGATATCATTCCTTCTATAATCAGTAAAATTCAACAAGTCGATCACTGAGGAGCATTCCCCAAGGCAAACATTAGCAAGCAAATTGGTTAGCATGAAGAATAGGCTCGACAAATGAAGGGAATACCTCGATCTTATCCATCGAACGGGATATATCCAGTTCATCAAAAAGCATATCTTCAGCTGAGACCTTGCTCACTTTTACGTAATCTGACTTAAGCAGCTTGTATATAGCCTTCGTAGCATGAGTCATGAAGACACGACCTTTAAATGTAGTCTGGAAAAATGAGAGCATGTCGGGTCATCGGTATTAAAGTAAGATTCAATAATTATAGTACCCTTTCCCTCTAATTTAGCCGCAAACTTTTCCAAAAAGTATGGTAAGGAAGCTGCATGATCCAAGTGGAAGCTGCAAGCAGTCAACATTGACTGGTAAAAGACCAGAGACTTCTTTTAAAGTGGAAGCTAACTTTATGGACATTGGTGCTGATAATTTGACACCAGCCTAACGGATCAAACTAGGAAACGATCCGAGACGAAGGGGCAAGGATGAAATCCTCTGGCAAGTTGTAAGAAGAAAGAACCTTTCTTCAAGCAAATTACGAGCAAACACTAGGAAAGGGAACTGCACATAATGGAACGAGTGGCCCTCCTCACCAAAGGCAAGTCAATGATAATAGGTAAGGCAGATTATACATACTGAGTAATTAGGACGACATCAATTGTCGAAGGGTCGATCTCATCGAAGTACGGAAGAGCAGCCATGCCAGAGTAAGCGGGATGAATTCCACAATCAAACTGTCACCCACAGACAATAATTACGAAGAGATCACGAGAGAAACCAGCCCATTTCTGCTAAAACTCTAAACCCGGAAGAACTCATGAAAACCAAAAAAGAAGCAGTACCAACACAGTCTTTCCTTTGTAAGACATGTCCACACAGGACCGACCCACTTCATTGCCAGCGCCGAGAGGAGTCATGATCGGCTGGTCGCCTTCTCTCCCGGCCGGCGGATCCCGCCTCTTCAGAGACGGCGCCTATCCTATCGAAGCCATATGGCAAGAGATATTCGCGCGGGCCCTTCAAATTCACCAAGAATGAACTGCCCTGTGGGGAAAAAGAAAAGAAAAGAAGGAAAAACACGTCCGAAGCTGCTCAAACGACAGGCAAGAACACAACGCTCGATGTCAAACCCGGAAATTTACGAACTCTAGATGAACAAGAAAGATGGCGTTAACAAATAACAAAGCATCAAAATTCATAT
Organism: Eucalyptus pauciflora; assembly: GCA_007663325.1. Taxonomy (NCBI): domain Eukaryota; kingdom Viridiplantae; phylum Streptophyta; class Magnoliopsida; order Myrtales; family Myrtaceae; genus Eucalyptus; species Eucalyptus pauciflora. The sequence continues at coordinate 1,144,759 of VMYD01000211.1, read as the reverse complement.
CCCTGCGGCCGCCACCTCCTACCAAGAAAACCGAGCGCGAAGGAAATTACCCCATCTCGAAATCTCAAAACCTCGGCAGGAACACAAGGTTGACAGTTATTGATAGTTATTGACAGTTATTTGGGGTTTAGTTGACAGTTATTGATAGTTATTGACAGTTATTTGGGGTTTACATGCATCAGATCGAAAGATCAAAATTCGAGTTGTAACAGGACGAAAAGCAGATCGAAATGTGGACGAGAAGACTTACGGAATTACAAAGATTGCCAAAAATGCAGAGAGAAGCGAGCAAAGCCGAGCTAAAGCCCGAGACGAAATTACTACTGTTATAGAATTGACCATCTATTACATCTTCTCCACGCCCTTCACCCTCAAGTTGACGAAACGACGTGTCTGTGTGGATCCCACAGTCTCCACTTCCTTCGTTTTCCCAACTTCCTACCCAGCATGTCAGCTCCAGGCCCACCAGCGAGGGCCCGTGGCTCCTTTATTTATTTATTTCTTTATTATTTATTTTCAGATTGAATTCTTTTTCTCATAAATTAAAGAGGACAAGGTTTTCGTTGTTTTAAATGCAAAAAATAATAATAAAAAGATTATATAATTAATTTATACTAAAAATATTAATTCAATATTTGTTAATATTATTCATTGTTTTAATTTGACAGAGATTGAATAAGAAATTCAAAAATTGCAAACACAAAAGAGTAAATTTGTCAGAAATTAGTGAGATTTCTTATAGTTCTAGACAAAGTTCGGAGTTTATGATATAGATTGGAACAAGGTTTGAGAAAAATGAAAATCTAGGACAAGAACTCTCGAAGTACGACCAAAAGAAAATGAAATAACTGAATTCACCATGGAAAATGTAAGAGATAACTCACAAGCTAATGACATAGACCAAATGAAATAACTCACAGACGACGCCTGCGAAAGGCGGAAAGAAGCAAAAAATAAAATAAAAAAGATCACAACTTTAAGTCTGCGAGGGCGGCAGCTACACCAGCGAGAAAAGGGGCGTTCTATCGTCACTTACGGGAATGTCAAAACTTATAAGTGAAAAATTTGAGAGTGAGAATTTTCTTCTTTCCCCTTTATTTTTGTTATTTTCATTATTTTTTCATATATTTATATTTTGACCCCTCAAGTATTGAAATTTTTTAAAATTGACCCCATGCGTGTCAAAATCACGTGTCGGAATTCAGACTCGCGTGGTAGAGCGTGTCGATAAGAGTTGACCACATGTCGGATTTCTCGACACTCGTTGACCGCTTGTCGGAACGTGTCGGAGTGTCGGACACGACACGAAAGCTTCTGGAGAGTGTCGGTACTTCTTAGGTACTTAGGAAACGGTCCTTCCACCAAATATTGATATTCTTCCGGGAGACAATATATAATCATCAAATCAATCCCATCTTATTGGTTACATCACATCTCATATTATTGGTTTATTGCCTACTTAGAGAAAAGCAAATAGACATGCTTGCGCAAAGCGCAACTAAAGTAACTAGTAAAATCTGATCTCCAATCATGCAGATTCCTATATGTTTAAGTTTCTCATGCACTTCACTCGGATGTCATTAGAACTTCGTTCAAAAAGTTGTTCTTCGGGTTTGACATCAGATGTGTATTCGGTACTCGTCAAGTTTGGATTTCAACTAGTCCCGAACCCGCCCCGCTACTATTGATTTGTGCAGTGAGAGGTGTGGGTTTAGTGGTAAGAACTTGAAAAGAAAACTATTGGGAGAACGTAGGTCAGAGAAAGGCCTTGCCCATTAATCATTGTGTCGTATCATTGGCATTAGTACAAGATGGTCATGATCATCAAAGGCCTAATTCATGAAACTTCGCGGTCCAGTGTTGGCAAATGATCAAAAGATGATCATGATCTGGTGGCATAATCATCAGTTCAACAAACAGATCGATTGCTAAAGCATTTACAACCGTTGAAAGAGATCGATCATTTAGCACAGGCTGTCTTTCACTAGCCTGCTTGCATGAATTGCAAAATTGCATTGAGGAAAAGAAATGGCAGAGTCTAATCCGCAAGGTGACAATCAAGCCTTGCCAGCCTTCCGAAATTAAATTTGTAGAAGTACAAAAATCTAAGTAATCCAAGTGCAACTGTTGAAACTTGTTCTGAGGGCTGAGATCCAACTTTAGATGCTTAAAACTCAAGCTGGACTTAGATTGTGGGTTGGGGATATCCATAAAACCACGAGCTTGATGCTAGAATCTACAGTTAGAAAAAGACTGGAAACAAGGAGCTACAAGAAACACGAAAGCTACCTAAGAAGACGACAGAGGTACTGGTTTTACAGCACTCTGGATTCGCCGAAATGCAGTACTTACTCTTTCCTTAAGGCCTTCATTTTCACTCTCCACATCCCCGCTCTGCTTGTCCAGATGTGCTACATTTCCATCCACATTTATCACCAGCTTCCCATCCTCACCAAACTTCACATCCCCAAAGAGAGAAACTAGAAGTGCATGAATGATCTTCTCTACCCTTTTCTCACTTTCTTCTTCAGTTTTTGTGGCCTCCGTTTCAACCACAACTTTCGGAATCTCACGGCTTATGTTCAAGACAAGAGCGACAACAGAATCCGAGACCATGTCACTTATAGGATCCGATGTCCAGTGCACTGAAACATGTTTATCAGATTCGTGCTTCACTGTTACTTGATCATGCACACGTAGCATGGAGATGCCAGATTCCTCATCTACCGAAGGTTCCACGCTTTCGTATATCTGCTTCAGCCGGTGGCTTATCACACCAAACGCACCTGTATAAGGAATCGTGATCCTCTGATTAATAGTTGCTGTGGACAACTGAGAGAAAACGTGAAGATCTTCAGGTGCCATTATTTGATAAGTGAAGCCTTTCTTTACCAGAAGGCCACTAACGGTCTCACCCACTTCTGGGGTCTTCTCAGCCAGCCTCCCAATAGTTTTTGCCATTTTTACATTTCAACTGATTGACAATTCTTTGGCATGACGATTTTGTTGTTGCGATCAGCAAACTGAGTCATGAGCTTCTGTTTGAGCCTTCCCATCTCATTTGCTTCTCCATGAACAAGAACAATGTTTGGAGGCATTATCTCATCCAAAAACGCGCTTGTCTGAGCAAAATCAGCATGGGCAGCAAAGGAAATATAATGAACTTGCATGTTAAGAGGAGCAGTGAGACCATTCATCAGAGTGACTTCCTTCGGTTCATTGATGATGGTCTTCGCCAGTGTCCCTTCCACGACATATCCAGGAATAACACAAGCATTTTTCTTGTCAGAGCACCACATGTCAAATAGTTGACGCGATAACCCACTTTGAAGCCCACTGGGACTAGCCATAACGACCGATGGACCGACATCATTAAAATTCTCAATATTGTTTAGTGGTGAAATGTGCTTGAAGTCAAAAGGATTTGATGTTGCAAATTGGCTACAGACCCTCTCATTCATGGAATTGATATAGGTTTGATAAACTGCCATACACTTCTTTGCCAGGGGGGAAGCATAATATATAGGAATACTATGGAGCTCAGGGTGGTTGGACCAGAACTCATCAAGGATCAACAGAAGTTCTTGAGCACGACCAAGAGCATATGCAGGGATAAAGACTCTACCTCCTCGAGAAACAGTAGAACGGATAACATCAGCGAAGCGTTTCTCCCGAATATGACGAGGTTGATGAAGCTGCACTCCATAAGTGGACTCAATTATGCAGATATCAGGTGAGAACTGAGGAATCTCTGCAGCTCGGAGATGCCTATCTTCTTCACGAGACTAATCACCTGTATAAAGGACTCGTACACCAGCGATATCGACCATGAACATTGCAGCACCGAGAACATGGCCAGCAGTATAACACCAGAATCGAATACCATTCACTTCAACTGTTTGGTGGAAATCAATTACCTACAATTAGAAATAGGTAACATGACTTACATGCATTGGGATCAATATTATAGACATTATGCATGCCAGGAACTTCAAACAACAGAAAAAGTAAGATCATTGCCAGTTCATTTACATTGAATAATTAACATATCGTTGAAAGACATTGTTTTCACACAAAACACAACCCAACATATCCATGATAAGTTAATCGACAATGTCTCAAAGACTTGACAACATTGAGTGATCATCCTAAGACGATATCCTGTAGAATAGATGCTATATGAGTATACGACACATATAGCAAACTGTATGACACAAAGTATTGAGATAACTAGTTTATCCAGCTTCTCATACAAATGCCACAACTGGGAATAATTAAATTATATCGTACATAAAAGCAGCAGGGACAGCTTGAGTTGCAACTTTATCTTAAAACAGACGAAACTCATATCAGCTCAAGACTAAACATTGATTCGTTGAAATGTAAAAAACATGGAACGATGGGTTCTAAGCATATGGATAATCTGCAATTCACCTAAAGACAAAACAATTGTATCCCACTAAGCCACAGGTACAGCTAAAGCCTGCACATACTTCTGACGTGCAAATGGTATCCACAAGCAATTCATCCATGACTGTATGAAAACCAAGATTATTCTGATTCTTCATCAGTGATATCATCCCTTCTAGAATCAGTAAAATTCAATAAGTTGGTCACCAAGAAGCATTCCCCCAAGGCAGACATTAGCAAGCAAATTTGTGTGACATGAAGAATGGGCTCAACAAATGAAGGAATACCTCAATCTTATCCATTGAACGGGATATATCCGGTTCAACAAAAAGCATATCTTCAACTGAGACCTTGCTCACTTTTACATAATCTGACAAAAGTAGCTTGTATATAGCCTTCATAGCATGAGTCATGAAGACACGACCTTTAAATGTAGTCTGGAAAAATGAGAGCATGCTGGTTCATCGGTATTAAAGTAAGATTCAATAATTAAAAGAATGTATTCACTCTAACATAGCCGCAAACCTTGTCCAAAAAGTATGGTAAGGACGCTGCATGATCCAAATGGAAGCTCCAAGTAGTCAACACCGACTTGTAAAAGACCAGAGACTTTCACTGTGGAAGCTAAATATGAGAGGGAGGGGTAGAAGTATAAATCAGCAATAATGCGAGCTAGTGAGAAGCCCGCCCTAAACTTTACAAACAATGGTGCTGATGATTTAATATCAGCCCAATGGATCGAACTAGGAATCGATTTGAGACGAAGTGGCAAGAACGAATCCCTTTGGCAAGTTGTAAGAAGAAAGATCCTTCCTTCAAGCAAATTACGAGCGAACACCAGGAAAGGAAACAGCATAATGGAACAAGTGGCCCTCCTCACCAAAGGTAAGTCAATGATAATACAGAGAAGGCAGATAAAACACGTACTGAGTAATTAGGAGGACATCAATTGTCGAAGGGTCGATCTCATCGAAGTACGGAAGAGCGGCCATGCCAGAGTAAGCAGGATGAATTCCGCAATCAAACTGTCACCCGCATACAATAATTACGAAGAGATCACAAGAGAAACCAACCCATTTCCGCTAAAACTCTAAAACCAGGAAAACTCATGAAAACCAAGAAAAAGCAGTACCAACACAGTCTTTCCTTTGAAAGACATGTAGACACAAGACCGACCCACTTCATTGCCAGCGCCGAGAGGAGTGATGATCAGCCGGTCGCCTTCTCTCCCGGCCGGCGGATCCCGCCTCTTCAGAGACAGCGCCTGTCCTATCGAAGCCATATGGCAAGAGATATTCGCACAGGCCCTTCAAATTCACCAAGAATGTACTGCACTTCAAACACGTCAGAAGCTGTTCAAACAACCGCAAGAACCCAACGCTCGAAGTCAAACCCGCAAAATTCGCGAACTCAAGATGAACAAGAAAGATGACATTAACGAATAACAAGCATCAAAATTCAAATCACTGCCGCTGCCGCCGCCTACCAAGAAGACCTAGCGCCAAGGAAATCACCCCATCTCGAAATCTCAGAACCTTGGCGGGAACATTGACAGTTATGGACAGTTACTTGGGGTTTACATGCATCAGATCGAAAGATAAAAATTCAAGTCGCAACAGGACGAAAAGCAGATTGAAACGTGTGACGAGAAGACTTACAGAATTAGAGAGATTGCCAAGAATGCAGAGAGAAGCGAGCAAAGCCGAGCTATAGCCCTGGACGAAATTACTACTGTTATAGAGTTGACTATTTATTACTTCTTCTCCACGCTCTTCGCACTCAAGTTGACGAAACGACCCATCTGTGTGGAACCCACAGTCTGCCCTTCCTTCGTTTCACCAACTTCCTGCCAGCATGATCAGCTCCATGCCCGAGACGCCATGACCAGCTTCACGTCGAGAGAGTCGTTCCAGGACGTCGATGGGGAAGCTCGCCGTCCGGCACAAATCCTCCTCCCCCCGCCGCTCGCGTTTGCAGAGCCGGCGCGTGTGAAACTGAACGAATGACTCGGCCCGGCGACGCTCGAGAACGAGAGGCTTCTTCGCCCCGCACTTCCGCTTCTTCCCACTCGAACCGCCATTGGCGACCTTTGGACGTGTTCTGAATGGACGCAGGAGGAAAGATGTTGAGCTGCGTCAGCCTCGCCAAAGCTAGCGACGGTCGCCGGACGCCGGCGAGACTCCGACGACCTCCGCGGGCCCTTTCCGGCATTGCATGGCGGCGGCGGCAGTGGCCCACCAGCGAGGGCCCGTGGCTCCTTTTTTATTTTATTTTATTTTCAGATTGAATTCTTTTTCTCATAAATTGAAGAGGACGAGGTTTTTGTACTTGAAAATTACCCTATATCATATAACCTCTACAAACCACAAAAATACAAGAATTATGTCAATTTAACATTAAATATTTTTTACGTTTTGCCATTTAAATTCATCTGATAAATACTTATTGGAAATATTCATCCGATGAATACTTATTGAAAATTGTTGATATGGACGTTTTGAGAGCAACCAACATTTTATTAATATATGGAGTTCGTTTTCTACTTGGACACTTCATTTTTTCTCCCTCCTTTTTAGTTTAATGGGAGCCGTGTGAAAATATCTCTAAGAATTTTTATTTTTTATTTTTTTCTAAACTATCCAGGCTTGTATTGTTCTCTTGCGATAGGGAGGAAAGCTTAAAGGAATAATGCTTTTCTTGTTCAAACCTTATTTGCTTAATCCCACGTATACCGACCAAAAATAATTAAAAGTAATCAACATCAAGGAAATCCTATAAATAGGAAAGTCTCAGCAGTTAAGTTGAAGAGCACCGCCCAGTTCCCGCCACAAGACAAGAACAAGGTTTCGTCCTCAGTTCTTGCCTGATATCATCCATTGTTCCCTTCCCTTCTGACTTCTGAGAAACCCTTGAGAAGCAGAAGAAGATGAGCAGCCCCGTGCCAATCCCTCGAAGAAAGCGCACTGCCTTGCCGGCCATGGCCAGAAAGCGTCGACTCCGTCGGCTTGTGGATTTCAGCAACAAGGTGAAGATCCGGTTCCCGCGCCGCCAAGATGTGTTCGCAGCGTTCTTCGAGACCTGCATTATGTGCGAGGAGAAGGGCGAGGAGTGGGTTCTCGAGAAGCTGCGTGATCTCTTTGCGGACCATCAAGATTTGATAGCTGAATTTGTGGAACTTCAGTCCGAAGGTTCCGCTCCCATTGACGGCGCCGGTGGCTCCGCCGGTCGCGAGGCGTTTGGCGGGTTGGGGAACGAACTCGCGGTTCTGAACACTGGCGAGATAAAACGAGAAAGGCCGAGGGGTTCCTTCCGACAGCCGCTCAAGAACGATCACGAGCGCGTCCTGTTCGAGTGCGAGGACGACATGTGCAACCGGGACGTGACGATCAGCCTCGCTCAATCGGCGATGTCCCGCATCGGGAAACATCTGGCGGCCGGGCGCCGCGACGGCTGTGGCTTCACGCCCGGAGAGCTGAGGTTCATCGAGACGATGTATGACTACCGAGGAGCCGAGATGGTGGAGCACTTGAGGGAGGATCCACAGCGCGCGCTGCCGCTTGTTTTGAAACGGTTGCAGCAGAAGAATGACGAGTTAATGGCGGAGCGATCGAATACTCGTGAGGTTTGGAAGAAGGCCTTTGCAGAGCACCACCAGCCTTCGTTGGGCCGTGGAGACACCAGCGCTGTCGACGTTGAGGCTCCGGGGGACGCCGGCAAAGCGTCGTGTCCTCCGGCGGAATGGCCGCTTGAATCTTTTCGGTACAAGTCAATGTAAGTCGATGCCACGTGTCATTAAACGAAGGTATGATTTAATAATGCTGAAATTTTGTTAGGATTTAATCTATAGGACTTTGCCCTTTGATCTGCCATGATAAGCTTTAATTCAACTGCTGATAAATTTCCTATTTCGACTAGGATACCGGGTCAGAAGAGGTCGTTTTGGTTTTACGAATAAACGTCTATCATTAGCTAAATTGATCGCCGCCACATAGGAGATAAAAACTAATAAAAAAAGTCACATTGTCATTTTTCATTAGATAAGTTGACGGAATTAACGAAATGACTTAATTGTATCAATTGATAAATTTACAAATTTGATTTACATTTCTTGAAAGTTTTAGAACTCGATTTATTTTTGTCACAATTTTCGAAATTTTTTATGCATGATCCATCCTTAAATATTTATGAATATCTCACTTACCAATTTAAGTTTATTTTTTAGCAATGAAACTTTTACGTGTAGCACGTATTGGAGTAATCACTATAAACTTATCGAATATTTTTATTTTCATTTATTCTTTTCACAAATATATTTATGATGTAAGTTATCTTTTTTTTTTGGCAGAAAACGACCCTTGGTTCCCCGATTCACAACATTTCAAACCATTTTCTTTTCAACAATTTTGAGGCCTTGCATGCCATGCACCGACTCTTCCTGCATGGGTTTATACAGCTTTATTGAAGCACCGGTGCGAATTCTCTTGCTAGCAATTCAATCAACAACAGTAGGCTACTCTGAGAAAGGAGCTCGCCATATAATTTTGGACAAACGATACAACCATTTTTTTAGTGAGATTCCTAAATTTTAATTCAATGTGTAATGTCATCCCGAAACTTTTAATTTGTTTAAAAGTTTTTAGTCTTTGGACCATATGAAAATTTTTAATATTGTCATTTCATTAATTCAAGCTCGGAGATACTATACAGTCCAAGGATTGAATTAAACATGTACCAAAAGTTTATAGATGACATTTTGCATTGAGTTAAAAATTCATGGATCACATAAAACGAATTAAAAATATAGGGACATCATTAAATATTAAGTCAAAGTTTAGAAATTATTTGTGCTACGATCTCTTTACTCTTAAAGAATTAAGGACGGATTCTCAAAGAGGAGCATCTTTTGCATGTCCTCCTTGAGAAGACCAGTACCAAGATCATCCAGACAAATCAAGGTCCTCTGCTGCTGCCAATCACCAAAAAGCTCGAGCGAACTTTGTGGTCCTGATTTTGTGTATGAACGCCCCAGCTCAATGGGGTAATCCACTCAATTCTCATGCCGACACCAGTACAAGCATTATGTTAGAGTAATCAATTATAAAATTATGCATTTATCTGATAATTTAAATTTTTAGAATAATTGACAGTAATCTCACAAAATATCACATGATGTTAGACCTATAAATTCTAAATTCGAGTAAAAGACCACATTAAGTGCAAAATGGAGTATTAATAATTAAGCATAAGATCACACATTCATCGAACAATAAGGCTTAAACTTTTAGAATAATTGTTAAACGGTGGCTCCCATCCTTGCTAATGCGCTACAACCCACTTTTCAATAGGAAATCACATCAGGCCTTCCTCCATTTTCACTCGCAACCTGTAGCCAAGGACCCTGTAATGAAACCTCAAATAATATAGGCCTTAAGAGTAAAAATTAGTTCGCGATCCATGAAAATTTACCCCTGTGATGCACCTCTTGCCATTCCTGTCATCCTAGCCAAAAGAAACTTTTCACAATGTGATATCGACGGAAGCAATTGTACGTACAACTTAGGCCTATATGACATGACCAAACAATAGGATCGTTTTAGTACTCACCGTTATGTGTGCAAAATGAAACCAAGCCAAATCTTCCCACGTGAAGAAGATGGAATTGCATAAGTAGGATCCTATCCTTCTTTTTTCCTCGGTCGGAAGGATCCTATGTTTATAGACTTAAGCGAAAATCTGGATCTTAAGTAGGATCTTAAACTACTAGGATCTTTACATGGTCTCAATCCAAAACTAACTAGTAAAGGGAACGAGGGATCGATATGATCCTACTAGTCCCATCGATCATATCTTTACATACTTCAACCTTGGAATAAGTTTATCTTGATACATAGTATATACTTATATTTAGGTAATAGAAAAGTCAATTTCTCGGTATATATAGTTGAAAGATGGCATAACTTTAAATTCACGCTATTTTGAAGTTTCAACTACGCACATTGTTCATACCTAATAAATTTCATACGACTATCCAAAGATTTTTCGCATTGCTGGTGTAATGTTTAGGATGTTACAATTCAGTCCTTTTAGACACCTTCATCAATCCTAAGTAGGATCACATCCTAACAAGTAACAACCTTGGCTGAGTCCGAGACCTCCTTTGTTTTTGGGTTGTTACAAACTTATAACAAGATTTACAGCACATAATGATGTTATAAAGTATCTCATAACTATGACATAGTATATGGCGAATTTGCAAAGACGTGTGTTTTTCATTACAACAGTGATAGGCTGGGTCAAGCGGCTGATCAATTAAACAAAAGTATATCAAGATTTGTTTCTAGTATTGAGCTTAAACTTGTAAGAAGGGATTAAAATATGTATTCATCGAAGGCCAAATACAAAATTTAGATTTTGCTATAATTTAAGTATAGTTCATAACATTGATTCAATAAGTTCCACTTTGCAGATACAAGTTATATGAATATATTGTTGCTTATTAAAGCATACTTGATTTTATTTGAGTAATTTGATATAGCATACAGTGAAAAAATTAACTTGATTTGAGAAATTATAAATTTCACCAAACTTATAACTAATCATAATAAGAACTGCTAAATTTATTTTTCATATGACTATGAGTAAATCAAACAAATGAATAGCTCATGTTACTTTAATATTACAAATTTTTTTTAAATTTTTTCTCTCAAACTTACCATCTAATGTTTATGTAAAAAATTATTAAATTACAATTAATTAAAATCACGGAGCATTTGCATTTTATATAATTCTATCGTCTACTTTTTTAATAAACTTATATCAAATATAGCTTTCGTTATTGTATGCTAAAAATCATATCTTTTTTTTTTCTATGCATGTTCTGTGTACTTAGGTAACAGTCTTTTCGCCAAATATTAATATTCTTCCAGAAAAAAATGGCCAGCAGTATAACGCCAAAATCGAATACCATTTACTTAAGCTGTTTGGTGGAAATCAATCAGCCACGATTAGAAATAGGTAACATGACTGACATGAATTGGGATCAATAGTATAGACATTATACATGCAAGGAACTTCGAAGAATAGCAAAAATAAGATCATTGCCAGTTCATTTACATTGAATAATTAACATTCCAAGGGAAGACATTGTTTTCGCACGAAACACAACCCAACATATCCATGATAGGTCAATCGCCAATATTTCAAAGACTTGACAACAGTGAGTGATCATCCTTAGACAAAATCCTGCATAATAGATACCGTAAGTATACGACACATATAGCAAACTGGATGACACAAAAGTATTGAGATAACTAGTTTATCTAGCTTCTCATACTGATGCCACAACTGGGGATAAATAAACTATCTTGTACATATAATCCGCAGGGACAGCTTGAGTTGCAACGGAAGAAGGATCCTCTGCGTTATCTTAAAAGAGATGAAACTCATATCACCTTGACAATGAACATTGATTCGTTGAAAGGTAACGTAACGTACAGGGAACGGTGGGTTCTAAACATATGGAGAATCTGCAATGCACCTAAGCCGGAGGTATAGCTAAAGCCTGCACATACTTCTTACATGTAAATGGTATCCACAAGCAATCCATCCATGACTGTATGAAAACCAAGATTATTCTGATTCTTCATCAACGATATCATTCCTTCTATAATCAGTAAAATTCAACAAGTCGATCAGTGAGGAGCATTCCCCAAGGCAAACATTAGCAAGCAAATTGGTTAGCATGAAGAATGGGCTCAACAAATGAAGGAAATACCTCAATCTTATCCATCGAACGGGATATATCCTGTTCATCAAAAAGCATATCTTCAGCTGAGACCTTGCTCACTTTTACGTAATCTTACAATAGCAGCTTGTATATAGCCTTCGTAGCATGAGTCATGAAGACACGACCTTTAAATGTAGTCTGGAAAAATGAGAGCATGTCGGGTCACCGGTATTAAAGTAAGATGCAATAATTAAAGTACCTTTTCCCTCTAATTTAGCCGTAAACTTTTCCAAAAAGTATGGTAAGGAAGCTGCATGATCCAAGTGGAAGCTTGCAAGCAGTCAACATTGACTGGTAAAGACCAGAGACTTCTTTTAAAGTGGAAGCTAACTATGAGAGGAAAGGGTAGAAGTATAAATGAGCAATATAATGCAAGCAACTGAGAAGCCCATCCTGAACTTTATGGACATTGGTGCTGATAATTTGACAACAGCCTAACAGATCAAACTAGGAAACAATCCGAGACGAAGGGGCAAGGATGAAATCCTCTGGCAAGTTGTAAGAAGATTGAACCTTTCTTCAAGCAAATGACGAGCAAACACTGGGAAAGGGAACTGCACATAATGGAACGAGTGGCCCTCCTCACCAAAGGTAAGTCGATGATAATAGGTAAGGCAGATTATACATACTGAGTAATTAGGAGGACATCAATTGTCGAAGGGTCGATCTCATCGAAGTACGGAAGAGCAGCCATGCCACAGTAAGCGGGATGAATTCCACAATCAAACTGTCACCCACAGACAATAATTACGAAGAGATCACGAGAGAAACCCGGAAGAACTCATGAAAACCAAAAAAGAAGCAGTACCAACACAGTCTTTCCTTTGAAAGACATGTACACACAGGACCGACCCACTTCATTGCCAGCGCCGAGAGGAGTCATGATCGGCTGGTCGCCTTCTCTCCTGGCCGGCGGATCCCGCCTCTTCAGAGATGGCGCCTGTCCTATCGAAGCCATATGGCAAGAGATATTCGCGCGGCCCTTCAAATTCACCAAGAATGTACTGCCCTGTGGGGAAAAAGAAAAGAAAAGAAGGAAAAACACGTCCAAAGCTGCTCAAACCACAGGCAAGAACACAACGCTCGAAGTCAAACCCGGAAATTTACGACCTCTAGATGAACAAGAAAGATGGCGTTAACAAATAACAAGCATCAAAATTCGTATCCCTGCCGCGGCCACCTCCTACCAAGAAAACCGAGCGCGAAGGAAATTACCCCAAATAACTGTCAATAACTATCAATAACTGTCAACCTTGTGTTCCTGCCGAGGTTATGAGAAAAAGAATTCAATCTGAAAATAAATAATAAATAAATAAATAAAGGAGCCACGGGCCCTCGCTGGTGGGCCTGGAGCTGATCATGCTGGGTAGGAAGTTGGGAAAACGAAGGAAGTGGAGACTGTGGGATCCACACAGACGGGTCGTTTCGTCAACTTGAGGGTGAAGGGCGTGGAGAAGATTTAATAGATGGTCAATTCTTTAACAGTAGTAATTTCGTCTCGGGCTTTAGCTCGGCTTTGCTCGCTTCTCTCTGCATTTTTGGCAATCTTTGTAATTCCGTAAGTCTTCTCGTCCACATTTCGATCTGCTTTTCGTCCTGTTACAACTCGAATTTTGATCTTTCGATCTGATGCATGTAAACCCCAAATAACTGTCAATAACTATCAATTTCTTGGTCCTCCGCTGGTACTTGTGGATTCAATGGTACAAGAAGGGGGACACCATTTGCTGCTCTCCTCTTTTTTATGAAGAGGACAAGGTTTTCGTACTTGAGAATTACCCTATATAATATAACCTCTTCAGACCACAAAAATACAATAATTATGTCAATTTAACCTCAAATATTTTTTGGGTTTTGCCAATTAAATTCATCCAATCAATATTTATCGGAAATTGTTGACGTTGACATTTTGGGAGCAACCAGCATTTTATTAATATATGGAGTTTGTTTTCTACTCGGAGACTTCCTCTTTTTTTTTTTCCTTTTTAATTTAATGGGAGTCCGTGTGAAAATATCTCTAAGAATTTATTTTCTTTTAAAAACAAAAAGATGTCCAGGCTCCTATTGTTCTCTTGGGATAGGGAGGAAAGCCTCAAGGAATAATGATTTTCTTGTTCAAACTTGATTTGCTTAATCCCACATATACCGACCAAAAATAGTTAAAAGTAGTCAACATCAACGAATTCCTATCGATACACTTATAAATAGTTAAGTGTAGGATTGAATTAATCATATTAATAAAATTTAAGATCGAGTTGAAATTTACATAATTTATTTAGGCCTTTTATTTTATAATTATTCGATGAATCTGGATTTATAATTGTTGATCTTGTTTGTCTTACAATTAAATGCACTCATGATTTTCTTATACTGCAAACCCAACAGAGGATTGCTTAGAGATGCACGCATTGAGCCCGGACGTGCCCGTGCCAACTCACCAAGCCTAGTTAGTTATCATGGAAACCGAATCTATTTGGCTAACAGTCAAAACAAAGGTATCTCTAATTACATAGAGATCACATAACAAGGGACCGCTAATATCTATAAATTGATAAGTCTCCTAAGAGACATACGAAAATAGCACAATCAGCTTTATAATTCTTTTGTTCTTTTTTTTGTTGTTTAGAATTTTGACTGATACGAAGTTTCATTATTCTTAGACATTTTCCATTTTAGTTTTTATATAATTTTTCAATAAGCGAAAACTTGACTAATACGCGGATAACAACATGCAAAGCTATAGATTATTTTAACCTAATTCTTGAAATATTTATTTGAATGTTGGAGCAAAATTCAAAAGCGGAGATCTTGAGGTAGATTTTTCTCTCACTGCCAAGCTAGACAGAGTTCTTATATAGGAAAGGTCTCCGCAGTTAAGTTGAAGAGGACAGCCCAGTTCCCGCCACAAGACCACAAGAACCAAGGTTTCGTCCTCAGTTCTTGCCTGATATCATCCATTGTTCCCTTCCCTTCTGAGAAACCCTAGAGAACCAGAAGAAGATGAGCAGCCCCGTGCTGATCCCTCGAAGAAAGCGCACCGCCTTGGCGCCGGCCGTGGCCAGAGAGTATTGGCTCCGCCAGCTCATGGACTTCGGTTACAAGGTGAAGATCCGGTTCCCTCGCCGCCAAGATGTGTTCGCGGCGTTCTGCGAGACCTGCAGTCTGTGCGAGGAGAAGGGCGAGGAGTGGGTTCTCGGGAAGCTGCGCGATCTCTTTGCGGACCATCAAGATTTGACGGCGGAGTTTGTGGAACTTCAGTCCGAAGGTTCCGCTCCCATTGACGGCGCCGGTGGCTCCGCCGGTCGCGAGGCATTTGGCGGGTTGGGGAACGAACTCGCGGTTCTGAACACTGGCGAGATAAAACGAGAAAGGCTGAGGGTACCTTCCGACAGCCGCTCAAGAACAATCACGAGCGCATCCTGTTCGAATGCGAGGACGACATGTGCAACCGGGACGTGACGATCAGCATCGCTCAATCGGCGATGTCCCGCATCGGGAAACATCTGGCGGCCAGGCGCCGCGACGGCTGTGGCTTCACGCCCGGAGAGCTGAGGTTCATTGAGACGATGTACGACTACCGAGGGGCCGAGATGGCGGAGCACTTGAGGGAGGATCCACAGCGCGCGCTGCCGCTTGTTTTGAACCGGTTGCAGCAGAAGCACGACGAGTTGATGGCGGAGCGATCGAAGAATCGTGAGGTCTGGAAGAAGGCCTTTGCGGAGCACCACCAGCCTTCGTTGGGCCGTGGAGACACCTGCACCGTCGACGTTGAGGCTCCGGGGGACGCCGGCAGCGCGTCGTGTCCTCCGGCGGAAGCTTAAGTGGAAGCGCCAGAAATTATCAGCGTGAATGTCCGCTTGAATCTTTTCAGTACAAATTAATGTGAATTGATGCCACGTGTGAGGGAGAGATTTTCTGAGACCACCATTTCCAAAAACTTAAGTCATCAGATGAATTTATGATTTAATATTACTGAAATTTTGTTAGGATTTATTTAATATATAGGACTTTGCCGTTTGATCTGCCATGCGTAATAAGCTTGATATGCGTTGCTCCGTGCGTGTTTGGTTGCTTGGAAATAAAGTTCTAAATAGGGTAATTCCCAAGTTCAAAAACCCAGTCCTCTTTAATTTAACTGCTGATGCTTTCCGAATTCGACTAGGATATGGGTCAAAAGGAGGTCGTTTTGGTTTTATAAGTAAACGTCATGCATTAGCTAAATTGATCGCTGCCACGTAGGAGAGAAAAACTAATAAAAAATGTCACCTTGTCATTTTTCATTAGATAAGTTGACGGAACTAACGAAATGACTTGATTGTATCAATTGATAAATTTACAAACTCGATTTACATTTTTTGAAAGTTTTAGAACTCAGTCTTATTTTTGTCACAATTTTCAAAAAATTTAATGCATTATCCATCTTTAAATATTTATGAATATCTCACTTACCAATTTAAGTTTATTTTTTAGCAATGAAACTTTTACGTGTAGCATGTATTGGAGTAATCACTATAACTTATTGAATATTTTTATTTTCATTTATTCTTTTCACAAATATATTTATGATGTAAGTTATTTTTTTGTTTTTTTATGGCGGAAAATGAGCCTTGGTTCCCCAATTCACAACATTTCAAACCATTTGCTTTTCAACATCTTTTGCATGTCTTCCTTGAGAAGAAGAACAGTACCAAGATCATCCAGACAAATCAAGGTCCTCTGCTCCTGCCAAACCACAACAAGGTTTCAGGAGCTTCTGTTACGGCACGTTGAATAAAAAGTACAAGAGGGAGGAAACCTAAGAGGATGATTATTTGGCCGGATCGAATCACCAAACAGCTTGAGGGAACTTTGTGATCCTGATTTTGTGTATGAACGTCCCTCGACCCAGCTCGATGGAGTATTCGCGCAATTCTCATGCCAATGCCAATACAAGCATTGTGTTAGAGTAATTAATTATAAACCCCGGCTTCATTTAATAACTCAAACTTTTGGAACAATTAATAATCTCATAAAATCTCACATGGTATTAAAGCTATAGATTTTGAATTCGAATGGAATACCTCAGGGAAAAGTATCAAAAAAGTCATAAACTTATTGCATTAGTACTAATTCAGTCATAAACTTTTTAATTTGACCAATTTAGTCCTAAACCTTTTACATTGGTACCAATTCAGTCCATCCGGCTAATTTTGGCCAGCCGACGCTGACGTGGACGCCGGCCGGTGACCGGATGCTGTGTGGCAACTTTTATAATTTTTTAATAATTTTTTCGAATTTTTTATTATTTTTTATTAATTTTTTCTTTTTTCTTTTCTTTTTCCTTTTTCTTTTCTGCCTTCTTCTTGGCAGTGGCCGGCGAGGGTCGCGGCCCTCGCCCAGTGGCTGGCAAGCCTCACCGGAGGCTCGCCGACCACCACCAGGATGAAAAAAGAAAAAATAAAGGAAAAATAAATTAAAAAGAAATTAAAAATTCAAAAAAAATTCAAAAAAATCATAAAAATTACCACGTCAGCGTCCAGTCACCAGCCGACATCCACGTCAGCATCAACCGCCCAAAATTGGCCAGATAGACTGAATTGATACCAATGCAAAAGGTTTAGGACTGAATTGGTCCAATTAAAAAGTTTAGGACTAAATTGGTCCAATTAAAAAGTTTAGGACTGAATTGATACCAATACAATAAGTTTAGGACTTTTTTGGTACTTATCCCGAATACCTCACTAAGCACAAGAGGAAGTATTAGAGTAATTAAATATAAAACCACGCATTCATAGACCAGCAAGACTTTAGCTTTTAGAATGGTTGTTACACGCTAAGCATCGAGCACACGGTTGTTCCCCATCACCGCTAATGCGCTAGAAGCCACTTTTCAATAGGAAATTGCATAACGCCTGCCACATTTTTCCTCGCGACTTGTAGTCAAGGACTCTGTAACGAAACCTCAAGTGATATAGGCCTTAAGAGTAGAAATATGTTTGCAATCCATGAAAATTTACCTTCGCGATGCAATCTCTTGCCATTCCTGTCATCCTAGCCTGAAAAAACTTTTCACGATAGGACATCAGTAGAAACAATTGTATGTACGACTTGAGCCTATATGGCATGACCAATCAATAGAATCATTTTAGTACTCACTGTTATGCGTGCAAAACGAAACCGAGCCATATCTTCCCAAGTGAAGTAATAAAATTGCATAAGTAGCATTTTTTTTTTTTTTTGCTTTCTGGTCAAAAGGATCCTATGTTTAAAAACTTAAGAAAAGATCTGGACCTTAAGTAGGATCTTAAATTGCTAGGATCTTTACATGGTCTTGATCCAAAACTAACAAGAAAAGGGAACATAGGATCGATACAATCCTACCGGTTCCATTGATCATACTTTTACATACTTCAACCTCGAAATAAGTTTATCCTAATATGTAGTATGTACTTATACTTAGGTAATAGAAAAGTCAATTTCCTTGTATATATAGTAGAAATATGGCATAACTTTAAATTCATGCTATTTTGAAGTTTCAACTACATACATTGTTCATACCTAATTAATTCCATACGACTATCCAAAGATTTTTTCGCATTGTTGGTGTAATTTTTAGGATGTCACAATTCAATCCTCTTAGACACCTTCATCGATCCTTAGTAGGATCGCATCCTAACAAGTAACAACCTTGGCCAAGTCCAAGACCGCCTTTGTTTTTGGCTTGTTATGAACTTATAACAAGATTTATAGCAGAAAATGATGTTATAATTACATTATGGTATCTCATAACCGTGACATGGTATATCACGAATCTGCAAAGACTTGTATTTCTCATTAAAACCGTGAATAGGTTGGGTCAAGTGGTTGATCGATTAAATGAAAGTATATCAAGATTTTTATCTATTATTGAGCTTAAACTTGTAAGAAGTGATTAAAATATGTATTCATTGAAGGCCAAGTACAAAATTTACATTTTGCTATAATTTAAGTATAGTTCATTCCATTAATTCTATAAGTTCCACTTTGTAGCTACATGTTATATGAATATATTGTTGTTGATTAAAGCATACTTGATTTATTTGAGAATCTAATATAGCGTGTTAAAAAATTATAGTGAACAAATTAACTCTTTTGATTTGAGAAATTATGAATTTCACTAAAGTTATAGCTAATCATAACAAGATCTACTAGATTTATTTTTGTTATAATGAGTAAATTAAACATATAAATAACTCTTGTTACTTTAATATTACAAAAAAAAAAAAAGAATTTTTTTATCTCAAACTTCCTATGTAATGTTTAAGTAAAAAATGATTAAATTACAATTTATTTAAAATCATAGAGCATTTGCAATTTATAAAAAAAATTCTACTTTTTTAATGAACTTATTTCAAACATAGCTTTCATTATCGTATGCTAAAAATCATTTTGTTTTCTATTCATGTTCTGTGTACTTAGGAAACAGTCCTTCCACCAAATATTGATATTCTTCCGGAAGACAATATATAATCATCAAATCAATCCCATCTTATTTGTTACATCACATCTCATATTATCGGTTTATTGCCTACTTAGAGAAAAGCAAATAGACATGCTTGCGCAAAGCACAACTAAAGTAACTAGTGAAATCTGATCTCCAATCATGCAGATTCCTACATGTTTAAGGTTCTGATGTACTTCACTCGGATGTCATTAGAACTTCGTTCAACAAGTTGTTCTTTAAGTTTGACATCAGATGTGTATTCGGTACTCATCAAGTTTGGATTTCAACTAGTCCCGAACCCGCTCCGCTACTATTGATTTGTGCAGTGAGAGGTGTGGGTTTAGTGGTAAGAACTTGAAAAGAAAACTATTGGGAGAACGTAGGTCAGAGAAAGGCCTTGCCCATTAATCATTGTGTCGTATCGTTGGCATTAGTACAAGATGGTCATGATCTTCAAAGGCCTAATTCATGAAACTTCGCGGTCCAGTGTTGGCAAATGATCAAAAGATGATCATGATCTGGTGGCATAATTGTCAGTTCAACAAACAGATCGATTTCTAAAGCATTTACAACCGTTGAAAGAGATCGATCATTTAGCACAGGCTGTCTTTCACTGGCCTGCTTGCATGAATTGGCAAAATTGCATTGAGGAAAAGAAATGGCAAAGTCTAATCCGCAAGGTGACAATCAAGCCTTGCCAGCCTTCCAAAATTAAATTTGTAGAAGTACAAAAATCTAAGTAATCCAAGTGCAACTGTTGAAACTTGTTCTGAGGGCTGAGATCCAACTTTAGATGCTTAAAACTCAAGCTGGACTTAGATTGTGGATTGGGGATATCCATAAAACCACGAGCTTGATGGTAGAATCTACAGTTAGAAAAAGACTGGAAACAAGGAGCTACAAGAAACACGAAAGCTACCTAAGAAGACGACAGAGGTACTGGTTTTACAGCACTCTGGATTCGCCGAAATGCAGTACTTACTCTTTCCTTAAGGCCTTCATTTTCACTCTCCACATCCCCGCTCTGCTTGTCCAGATGTGCTACATTTCCATCCACATTTATCACCAGCTTCCCATCCTCACCAAACTTCACATCCTCAAAGAGAGAAACTAGAAGTGCATGAATGATCTTCTCTACCCTTTTCTCACTTTCTTCTTCAGTTTTTGTGGCCTCCGTTTCAACCACAACTTTCGGAATCTCACGGCTTATGTTCAAGACAAGAGCGACAACAGAATCCGAGACCATGTCACTTATGGGATCCGATGTCCAGTGCACTGAAACATGTTTATCAGATTCGTGCTTCACTGTTACTTGATCATGCACACGTAGCATGGAGATGCCAGATTCCTCATCTACCGAAGGTTCCACACTTTCATATATCTGCTTCAGCCGGTGGCTTATCACGCCAAACGCACCTGTATAAGGAATCGTGATCCTCTGATTCATAGTTGATGTGGACAACTGAGAGAAAACGTGAACATCTTCAGATGCCATAATTTGATAAGTGAAGCCTTTCTTTACCAGGAGGCCACCTACAGTCTCACCCACTTCTGGGGTCTTCTCAGCCAGCTTCCCAATAGTTTTTGCCATTTTCGCTGAATTGAAGTACATTTCGACTGATTGACAATTTTTTGGCATGATGATTTTGGTGTTGCGATCAGCAAACTGAGTTAAGAGCTTCTGTTTGAGCCTTCCCATCTCATGTACTTCTCCATGAACAAGAACAATGTTTGGAGGCATTACCTCGTCCAAAAATGCACTTGTCTGAGCAAAATCAGCATGGGCAGAGAAGGAAATATAATGGACTTGCATGTTAAGATGAGCAGTGAGACCACTCATCAGAGTGACTTCCTTTGGTTCATTGATGATGGTCTTTGCCAGAGTCCCTTCCACGACATACCCAGGAATAACGCAAGCATTCTTCCTGTCAGAGCACCACATGTCAAATAGCTGACGCGATAACCCACTTTGAAGCCCGCCGGGACTAGCCATAACAACTGATGGACCGACATCATTAAAATTCTCAATACTCTTTAGTGGTGAAATGTGCTTGAAGTCAAAAGGATTTGATGTTGCAAATTGGCTACGGACCCTCTCATTCATGGAATTGATATAGGTTTGATAAACTGCCATACACTTCTTTGCAAGGGGGGAAGCATAATATATAGGAATATTATGGAGCTCAGGGTGGTTGGACCAGAACTCGTCAAGGATCAACAGAAGTTCTTGAGCACGACCAAGAGCATATGCAGGGATAAGGACTCTACCTCCCCGAGAAACAGTAGAATGGATGACATCAGTGAAGCGTTTCTCCCGAATATGACGAGGTTGATGAAGCTGCACTCCATAAGTGGACTCGATTATGCAGATATCAGGTGAGAACTTAGGAATCTCTGCAGCTCGGAGATGCCTATCTTCTTCACGAGAATAATCACCTGTATAAAGGACTCGTACACCAGCGATATCGACCATGAACATTGCAGCACCGAGAACATGGCCAGCAGTATAACACCAAAATCGAATACCATTCACTTCAACTGTTTGGTGGAAATCAATTACCTACAATTAGAAATAGGTAACACGACTTACATGCATTGGGATCGATAGTATAGACATTATGCACGCCAGGAACTTCAAAGAACAGCAAAAGTAAGATCATTGCCAGTTCATTTACATTGAAT
Source organism: Eucalyptus pauciflora (assembly GCA_007663325.1). Taxonomy (NCBI): domain Eukaryota; kingdom Viridiplantae; phylum Streptophyta; class Magnoliopsida; order Myrtales; family Myrtaceae; genus Eucalyptus; species Eucalyptus pauciflora. The sequence continues at coordinate 1,122,419 of VMYD01000211.1, read as the reverse complement.
AATTAACATATCATTGGTAGACATTGTTTTCACACAAAACACAACCCAACATATCCATGATAAGTTAATCGCCATTGTCTCAAAGACTTGACACCATTGAGTGATCATCCTAAGACAATATCCTGTAGAATGGATGCTATAAGTGTACGACACATATGGCAAACTGCATTGACAGAAAGTATTGAGATAACTAATTTATCCAGCTTCTCATACAAATGCCACAACTGGGAATCATTAAATTATATTGTACATAAAGTGGCAGGGACAGCTTGAGTTGCAACTTTATCTTAAAAGAGACGAAACTCATATCAGCTCAAAACTAAACATCGATTTGTTGAAACATAAAAAACATGGAACGATGGGTTCTAAGCATATGGATAATCTGCAATTCACTTAAAGACAAAACAATTGCATCCTACTACGCCGGAGCCGGAGGTACAGCTAAAGCTTGCACATACTTCTGACATGTAAATGGTATCCACAAGCAATCCATCCATGACAGTATGAAAACCAATATTATTCTGATTCTTCATCAGTGATATCATCCCTTCTAGAATCAGTAAAATTCAATAAGTTGGTCACCAAGTAGCATTCCCCCTAGGCAGACATTAGCAAGCAAATTTGTGTGACATGAAGAATGGGCTCAACAAATGAAGAAATAACCTCAATCTTATCCATTGAACGGGATATATCCGGTTCATCAAAAAGCATATCTTCAACTGAGACCTTGCTCACTTTTACATAATCTGACAAAAGTAGCTTGTATATAGCCTTCGTAGCATGAGTCATGAAGACGCGTCCTTTAAATGTAGTCTGGAAAAATGAGAGCAATTCAGGTTATTGGTATCAGAGTAAAATTTGATAATTAAAAGTATGTTTTTACTCTAATGTAGCTGCCAACCTTTTCCAAAAAGTATGGTAAGGAAGCTGCATGATCCAAGTGGAAGCTGCAAGCAGTCAACATCAACTGATAAAGACTAGAGACCTTTACTGTGGAAGCTAAATATGAGAGGGAGGGGTAGAAGTATAAATCAGCAATAATGCGAGCTAGTGAGAAGCCCATCCTAAACTTTACAAACATTGGTGCTGATAATTTGATATCAGCCCAATGGATCGAACTAGGAATCGATTTGAGACGAAGTGGCAAGGACGAATCCCTTTGGCAAGTTGTAAGAAGAAAGATCCTTCCTTCAAGCAAATTACGAGCGAACACCAGGAAACGAAACAGCATAATGGAACAGGTGGCCCTCCTCACCAAAGGTAAGTCAATGATAATACAGAGAAGGCAGATAAAACACGTACTGAGTAATTAGGAGGACATCAATTGTCGAAGGGTCGATCTCATCGAAGTACGGAAGAGCGGCCATGCCAGAGTAAGCAGGATGAATTCCGCAATCAAACTGTCACCCACATAATAATTACGAAGAGATCACAAGAGAAACCAACCCATTTCCGCTAAAACTCTAAAACGGGGAAAACTCATGAAAAACCAAGAAAAAGCAGTACCAACACAGTCTTTCCTTTGAAAGACATGTAGACACAAGACCGACCCACTTCATTGCCAGCGCCGAGAGGAGTGATGATCAGCCGGTCGCCTTCTCTCCCGGCCGGCGGATCCCGCCTCTTCAGAGACAGCGCCTGTCCTATCAAAGCCATATGGCAAGAGATATTCGCACAGGCCCTTCAAATTCACCAAGAATGTACTGCACTTCAAACACGTCAGAAGCTGTTCAAACAACCGCAAGAACCCAACGCTCGAAGTCAAACCCGCAAAATTGGCGAACTTAAGATGAACAAGAAAGATGACATTAACGAATAACAAGCATCAAAATTCAAATCACTGCCGCTGCCGCCGCCTACCAAGAAGACCTAGCGCCAAGGAAATCACCCCATCTCGAAATCTCAGAACCTTGGCGGGAACATTGACAGTTATGGACAGTTACTTGGGGTTTACATGCATCAGATCGAAAGATAAAAATTCAAGTCGCAACAGGACGAAAAGCAGATTGAAACGTGTGACGAGAAGACTTACAGAATTAGAGAGATTGCCAAGAATGCAGAGAGAAGCGAGCAAAGCTGAGCTATAGCCCTGGACGAAATTACTACTGTTATAGAGTTGACTATTTATTACTTCTTCTCCACGCTCTTCGCACTCAAGTTGACGAAACGACCCATCAGTGTGGAACCCACAGTCTGCCCTTCCTTCGTTTCACCAACTTCCTGCCAGCATGATCAGCTCCAGGCCCGAGACGCCATGACCAGCTTCACGTCGAGAGAGTCGTTCCAGGACGTCGACGGGGAAGCTCGCCGTCCGGCACAAATCCTCCTCCCCCCGCCGCTCGCGTTTGCAGAGCCGGCGCGTGTGAAACTGAACGAATGACTCGGCCCGGCGACGCTCGAGAACGAGAGGCTTCTTCGCCCCGCACTTCCGCTTCTTCCCACTCGAACCGCCATTGGCGACCTTTGGACGTGTTCGGAATGGACGCAGGAGGAAAGATGTTGAGCTGCGTCAGCCTCGCCAAAGCTAGCGACGGTCGCCGGACGCCGGACGCCGGCGAGACTCCGACGACCTCCGCGGGCCCTTTCCGGCATTGCACGGCGGCGGCAGCAGCGGCCCACCAGCGAGGGCCCGTGGCTCCTTTTTTATTTTATTTTATTTTCAGATTGAATTCTTTTTCTCATAAATTGAAGAGGACGAGGTTTTTGTACTTGAAAATTACCCTATATCATATAACCTCTACAAACCACAAAAATACAAGAATTATGTCAATTTAACATTAAATATTTTTTATGTTTTGCCATTTAAATTCATCCGATGAATACTTATTGAAAATATCCGATGAATACTTATTGGAAATTGTTGATATGGACGTTTTGAGAGCAACCAACATTTTATTAATATATGGAGATCGTTTTCTACTCGGACACTTCCTTTTTTTCTCCCTCCTTTTTAGTTTAATGGGAATCGTGTGAAAATATCTCTAAGAATTTTTTATTTTTTTCTAAACTATCCAGGCTCGTATTGTTCTCTTGCGATAGGGAGGAAAGCTTAAAGGAATAATGCTTTTCTTGTTCAAACCTTATTTGCTTAATCCTGTTGGATAAAATCCCTTAAAGTATTTTGAAGTTGACAAAACAAGTTTATCAGTCTAGTCTGAAGACTTACAGATTCTATTGACAAAGTCTGAAGATCAAAGTCTGAAGATCAAAGTCTGAAGATCAAAGTCTGAAGACTTACAGATTCTATTGACAAAGTCTGAAGATTAAAGTCTGAAGCTAGCAAGACTCAAGACTTATATTTTGAAGTCTACTCACAAGGACAGTTTCCAAGACGACGCTTATTCTGATCTTATACGATCTGTCTTCTAACGTCTGATGGATATCTTTCTACTGGATTCAGCACTAAAAGATCTAAATTTTATATGGAATATACTTAGATTCTTTGACGACTTCGCAACTTATATTTGGAAGGATCTACTTATGGAAACCGAGATCCTGATTGTATGGGCGAGCAGGATTGATAGGCTATCAACACTTACCTTAAAGAGCTCGAGATCTCTCTAATTGATTCTGTCCAACGGGTTGATTGGAAGAACTTCTTTGGAAGGTGCCAACGGTACTGAAGGCATGAAGAAGTATATAAGAGAGATGCTCTAGTTGTTGAAGGGTGCGGATAGAAAAATTCCAAAGTCTGAAATCTCCTCTATCACTTTGCGATATCATTCTTTGAGCATTACATGTAATCAAAAGAGAGATCATATTGTAGATCTTGAGGAAGTGTAGTAGGGTAATCTACACTGTGGACTCAAGAGCGTGAGATTGTAATCACTCTTATTGATTCTTAGTGAAATCCAGCCTGAAGGGCTGTCCGTGCGGGAGAGTGGACGTAGGCTTGATCTAAGCCGAACCACTATAAATCTGGAGTCTTGATTCTCTATCCTTAATCCTTTATATTGTTATTTGCTTTCATTTGCTGCAATCGTTAACTTTACATTATTCACATCTTATTTGATTTGAATTGTTAAAATTGCGATAAACACCTATTCACCCCCCTCTAGGTGCTAATACTAGTTCTAACAATTGGTATCAAAGCTTGTGTGCTTGTTTGTAAGAAGTGTCTTTACTTCTAAGTAAAAGATCTATGGCTAGTATGCTGCCTACAGGGTTGGTTGAAGGACAAAGCAATACCAGACCTCCATACTTTGATGGAAAAGATTACAGCATATGGAAAAATAAGATGAAGGCATTCCTAAGATCAAAAGATCCTTTGGAATGGGAAGTTGTCGATAAAGGAATTATTCCTGTTGCTGAATCAGACTCAAAGAGAGGAAAAGAACCTGCTGTTCCTATTCTTTTGACTCAAGAAGGAATTATCAAAAGACAGACTCTCGACGCCAAGGCTATTTACTCTTTATATTGTGCATTATCCCCTACTGAATATAATAGAATATCTTCTTGTGACACAGCAAAAGAAGTATGGGACAGGCTTCACATTACCTATGAAGGAACTGATCGTGTGAAAGAAACAAGGATCAACATTCTCTTGGGACAATATGAAGTTTTTAAGATGAGATCAGGAGAATCAATTACTGACATGTTTAGTCGCTTTACTGAAATTGTGAATGGTCTTGAATATCAGTGACATCCAATCTCAGGACATATGAAGGTCAACAAACTTCTTCGTGGACTCTCAAAAGACTGGAATCACATAAAAACCTCAATAAGAGAGACACAGAGGATTGCTCCACTTTCTGTAGATGAATTAGTTGGAACTCTTCAATCCTATGAAGTAGGACAGAACAACGAAGAGGAAGATTCAAAAGGTAAGAAATCTATTGCCTTAAAGTCTAATGACTATTCTGATGTTACAGATTCTGAAGAAGATCTAGATGATGAAGAACTGGCATTGATGATAAAGAGATTCAGAAAGCTGAACAAAAAAGGAAGGAAATTCAATTGGAAGAAACAAAATTCTCAAAGGTTTCAAAACAAGTCAACAGAGGAAGATGATACGAATAAAGAAGTGACTTGCTTTGAATGCAAGAAAAAGGGACACATCAGACCTAACTGTCCTCTGTTAAAGAAGAGAAAAGGGAAGTCTGAGAAAAATAGGAAGGCACTCAAGGCAGAGACTTGGAGTGATACTGAATGTGAAGATAGTGACAATGATTATGCCAATATTTGTTTAATGGCACGATCAGACTCAGACTCAGACCTTGATTCAGACTCAGACAGTGAACTCGAGGTAAGTAACTTAAAAATTCCTGTTAAAGTTTCTAAATACATTGATGAACTGTGTCTTAGTCTGAAAACCTCTCTTAAGAGGATCTCCGAATTAAAAAGGGAAAATTCTACTTTGAAACATAAGGATAAACTTATGAAAGAAAAGGTTGAAAAACTTGAAAAAGATGTTGTTGTTATTAAAGAAAACTCAGACAATATGTTAAATGAAAATAATCTCTTGAAAAATGATATGGCTAACATATCAAAGAGATTTTCAAATGGTTCTGAAAAACTGGACAAGATTCTTTCGATACAAAGACCATATTTTGACAAGTTGGGTCTTGGTATGACTTCTGAAACTATTCCACTAATTGATTTTCCAAAGGTAAAAGAAAGAATTAAACAAAGACCAACTAGAACTGTTTACAAAAATCATTTTCAGAAAGTCTTTGTAAAACCTGTTGGTAAAAGTGCTCTAAGATGTTCCAAGTGTAAAAGCTCAGAACACTTCGAGAAAGAATGTCCTTTAGTTTGGAGACCTGTTAAAAGGAGTTGGGCTAAGACCGTCTATTGTACTAACACTTCTGGACCCAAGATGGTATGGGTACCAAAAAGAGCTTGAATTTTTGTTAATTGCAGGTTACTATCAAAAAGAAGATAAAATGGTATCTTGATAGTGGCTGCTCAAGACATATGACAGGGGACTCAAACTGCTTCATAAAACTTATCCAGATAGACGGAGGAAAAGTTTCTTTTGGTGGTAACAATAGAGGGAAGATTACTGGTCGAGGAACAGTGAAGATTGGGAGTTTGTCAATCAATAATGTTTCATTAGTTGAAGGATTAAATTACAACTTGCTTAGTATAAGTCAGTTGTGTGATTCTGGTTTCAAGATCAACTTTCAGGAAGAAACGTGCTCTGGAATCAGTAAAGACCTTACTCAATCTTTTACTGGTCGAAGACATGGAAATATCTATCTTCTGGATGTGAATCAAGAAAGATCACAATGCTTAATATCAGTACAAGATGAAGCAAATCTATGGCACAAAAAGCTAGGCCATATCAACATGAAGCAAATCAACAAGATCTTTACAAAGAAACTTGTTCGAGGATTGCCTACTTTGAATTATTCAAAGTCTGATCTATGTACACCATGTGTACTGGGTAAACAGGTTAGAAATTCTTACAAATCTATAAATAAAGTTTCCACTAATCATGTATTGCAGCTTTTGCATATGGATTTGTTTGGACCTACCAGAACGAAAAGCATTGGTGGTAAAAGGTTCTGTCTGGTAATAGTGGATGATTATTCACGATTTACTTGGGTCTACTTTCTTTCAAGTAAGTCAGAGACTTTCTCTCTTTTTTCAAAATTTGCTAAAAAGGTGCAGAATGAGAAAGGTCATACTATTACAAGCATTCGTACAGACCATGGAGGTGAGTTTGAAAATCAAGAATTTGCTAACTTGTGTGATGAATTTGGTTTTCAACATAAATTCTCTTCTCCATATACACCAGAACAGAATGGGGTTGTGGAAAGGAAGAATAGATCTTTACAAGAAATGGCAAGAACTCTTTTAATTGGAAATCATGTTTCTTCAAGGTTTTGGGCAGAAGCTGTTTCAACTGCTTGCTATATTATAAACCGAGTGTTTTTAAGACCAATTGTTGAGAAAACTCCTTATGAAATTTTTAAAGGGAAAAAACCAATAGTTTCATATTTTCAAATATTTGGTTGCAAATGTTTTATTCTAAAAAAATACTAATGATCGTGTTGGTAAGTTTGAAGAAAAATCAGATGAAGGATTCTTTCTTGGATACTCTACAACAAGCAAAGCCTTTAGAGTGTTCAACAAAAAGACTCAGACTGTGGAAGAATCAATGAATGTAAAATTTCAAGACTCTCCACAAGTTCAGCAGATACAGACTGAAGATTCAGAAACTGCTCCAGAAACTGTTAAAGCTAACTTCACTGAAGCAGTTGCTAATTCAAGATCAGTACAACAAGCTACTGATGAAGAATCTACTCAAGAAGAAGATCAACAATCTATCAGACTGAACAGTAACTGGAAGCACAAGTCTAGTCATCCTGAAGAACTCATTATTGGAAATATTAATGAGGGAATTCGAACAAGATCCAAAAGGCGAGAAGAGTCTAGTGCTGTTGCTCTTATTTCTGAAATAGAACCCAAAAATATCGAAGAAGCCTTAGCTGATGAAAGCTGGATTGAAGCAATGCAAGAAGAACTCAGACAATTCAGTATTAATGACGTATGGGAATTAACTCCCAAACCAAAAGGTAAATCAGTTATTGGAGCTAAATGGGTTTTCAGAAACAAAGTTGATGAAAAAGGCAAAGTAACGAGAAACAAAGCAAGACTCGTAGCTAAAGGATACACGCAAGAAGAAGGGATTGACTACGATGAGACTTACGCTCCAGTAGCAAGGTTAGAAGCAATCAGATTATTACTTGCTTTTGCTTGCTATAAGAATTTCAGGTTGTATCAAATGGATGTCAAAAGTGCATTTCTGAATGGAATTATTCAAGAAGAGGTCTACGTAGAACAGCCTCCTGGTTTTGAAGATTCAAAGAAACCAGACTCTGTATTCAGACTGAAGAAAGCTTTATATGGACTAAAACAAGCTCCTCGAGCTTGGTATGAAAGGCTAAGCAATTTCTTAATTCATAGTGGCTTTTCTAAAGGTAATGTAGACACTACTCTGTTCATTAAAAAGGAAGGTAAAAGTTTTCTACTTGTTCAGATTTATGTAGATGACATCATATTTGGATCATCTAATGAGACTTTGTGTAAGAAATTTTCTAAGTCTATGCAGGATGAATTCGAAATGAGCATGATGGGTGAACTATCCTTTTTCCTTGGTCTACAAGTCAAACAACTAAAGGAGGGAATATTCATTCATCAAGAGAAATATGCAAAAGAACTTGTTAAAAAGTTCGGTCTGGAAAATTGCAAGAAGACTGACATACCAATGTCAAGTTCCTTGAAGATAGACAAAGATGAAGCAGGGAAGAAAATTGATCAAAAATTATACAGGAGTATCATTGGCTCACTTCTTTATCTTACTGCATCCAGACCTGACATATTATTTAGTGTTTGCATATGTGCTAGATTTCAATCTGATCCCAGAGAATCTCACTTAAGCGCTGTTAAACGTATTATTAAATATGTTGCTACTACTGCTAAGATCGGTCTTTGGTATCCCAAAGAATGAGACTTTACACTTCTTGGCTATTCAGATGCAGATCTTGCAGGTTGTAGAGTTGAAAGAAAAAGCACTTCAGGTACTTGTCAACTACTAGGAAACAGGACAGTATCCTGGTTTTCGAGGAAACAGAGTACTGTGGCTCTTTCAACAGCTGAAGCAGAATACGTTGCTCTTGGAAGTTGCTGTTCTCAAATCTTGTGGATAAAACAACAACTGCAAGACTTTGGCATTGAAGACTCTTGCACAGAAATTAGGTGTGACAACACCAGTGCAATCAATCTTACAAAGAATCCCATTCTACATTCAAAAGCAAAACATATTGAGATTCGACATCACTTTATAAGAGATCATGTTCAGAACAAAGAAGTCTTGATACAATTCATAGACTCAAAGAATCAACTGGCAGATATCTTTACAAAGCCACTTGAGAAAAGCTTGTTTGAGTCTATTCGCTCAAGACTCAATATATTATCTCTTGAAGAATACTAGAGTTCAGACTCAGTAACTAAAGTCTGACAGTGCATCAGACTCAAAGGATCGAGAATATGAATCGACACGTCTGTAAGTTTCTTTACTTAAACTGTGTTATTAAGGTAAGATAATCTGTCTAATTGTAAATTGGTTATTATTTTCAAAAGAAGTGGTTATCGTTTTATTAAGGCAGTTATTTTTCAAAAAGGAAAATTCAAAATTTCCAAAATATACGACGCTTCGTTTTTTCCCCGTTATCTTTTATACATCTTCTCTTCTTCGTTTTCACTTTACTCAGAAACCCTAGATCAAAAGCTTTTCACTGCTCTGCAATTTTTCCTCCCAAACTACATTGTTTCAAAGTTCTCAACTTTCTTGCGAAACAAGTGAGAAAGTCTTTCCAAAGAAAAGCACAATGTCGTATCAGAGGAAATCTTCCAGAATAGCAAACAAGGGACCACAAGGCTCTGGTGAGGGGCCTACGCATTTTGATCTCACTGAGGAAAGCGACATTCCTTCTGAGCAGTCTCAAAAGCAGTCATCTCCAACTAGACCTCAAGATGAAATGGTTTATGAAGACATCGAACCAGTAAGAACTCTAAAACCTGCCTTTGTTTATAAACTCTACTCTGCATTAAAGGAAGGGTCTGCTATGACTTTTGTGGATGAGTTTCTGAAAGAGAAGGGGTATAGAAACGAGACGCACTTTCTTACTGTGATGGAAAGGTCTGGAATTGTGCCTGAGGGAACGGCTGCAAGAGCGTTTGCAAATTTCCCGAGTGACCCTAGGTTTAGTAGCATGAATCAGCCTGAGGGCAAGGATGATGATGAGAAGATGTTCATGCATTTTAAACCATGGATGGGTGTGGCTGCGAGCCTAAGAGGGAAGAAGAATGAATTGTTCCGTTCAGACGGACACAGGAAGAAATATGAAAAACTGCTGAAGCGCGGGGTGATGAACCCAAGAACTGTTGATTTTGACTTTCTGGATTTGTTGAGTATAGGTCTGCGAGAGAAATTCGAAAAGCTCCAACTCTATCAATTCTGCACAGACTGTGACACTGCACATTCTGAATTGACTGCCTATTTCTACTCCAATATCAGCTTCATTGATGCAAACAGTTTTACCTTCAGTGTGAGAGATAAGGAGTATGTCATTGATTGTGATATTCTGGCTGATGTGCTTGGTGTGGAAAGAAGAGCTTTCCAACCAATTGGTGTGTCTGTAAGTTCTGCTACGCTTGAGCTAGCAAAGGACAGAATTGCAGAAGGAAGACTGTCTTATTCCAGAATGAATGCAACAAACACTTTGCTGCATAAAATTGTAATCAACTGTCTAAGACCCAAATCGACGTCTAAGACAGATGTTTCAATTTCTGAAGCGAAGTTGATGTTTGCCATCAAGATAGGTGTGAACTTCTCTTTACCACATACCATCATCTTTCACATGTATAGATGTATGGTTAAGGATAAAGGAAAGCTTCCCTATGCTGCTCTTATCACTCGTCTCTTCAAACATCTACACATTCAACCTCCTCACATTTTCACAGTGAAGACCATTGATAAAATGGTCATCGGTTTGGGGATGATTACCAAGATGCGTTTGAAGGAGCTTAGCAAGAAGCTGGAAAAGTTCAAGGAAAAGACTCCTGCCAAGCTCAAACCAGACTCATCAGCAGCTAAAAGGAAAGGGAAAGAAGCTGTGGCTAGTTCCACCAAGAAGCGAAGGGCAATCATCCTGGAGGATGAAGATGATGAGGATTCGATTTCTATCTCTACTCTAATCTCTCAATTTGCTGCATCTATTCCAACTGTTCCTGAACTTAAAGTTGCAGAGGAAGAGAAGAAAGAGGAAAAGGAAGAGGAAGAGAAAGAGGAAGAGAAGAAAGAGGAAGAGAAAGAGGAAGACAAAGAGAAAGAGAAGAAAAAGGAAGAGAAGACAGAGGAAGAAAGAAAGGAAGAGGGAGAGGAAAAGGAAGAAAGAAATGAAGAGAAAGCAGATGAACCTGAAAGAACAAATTCTCCAGCAGAAAAGGAGGATTTACAACATTCTGTAACTGAGGAATCACCTCAAAAAGAAGAATTCTTTTCTCCACCAGAAGACATGGAGACAGGGGGAGATAAAGAAAGCGAACACACACCTCTTCGGCTGACTTTCAGAGAAAGGGATGATCAAATAGGTGTTAGCCGATCACCTCCTGATGCTGAGGATATTCATGCTGCAAAGTTTCCTGAAGGAGAGGCATCATCTCCACACAATGAACCTCCTTCTCACATTCCTACTGGCTTGACTCCACCGTCAGACCGAGCTGAAACAAGCACTCAGACTGACAACTCTGGAGATTTTCGAAGGCTGCTTGAGATCATCTTGGATCTAAAAGGTCAAATTTATGCCATGGGATTTGAATTTCAGACCTTGCAGAATGAAAATCATGCAATGTTCATCACTTTGCATGATCAGATTAAAGATGTTCAGCGCCAGATTCAAGAAACTGCAAAGGGCACTACACTCACCCAAGTACAGGCAGACTTGAGGAAGTTGGAAGACACTGTAAAGTCTATGGAAGACCTTCAACTTGTTCGCATTCCTCGAGCTCCTTGATTTTTTAATGCTGACAAAAAGGGGGAGAAGACCTTGCAGATTTTTTTGATGATTTTTGATCCAAACCCAAACCCAATCTTTTTCTTTTATTGCTTGCTATCTTGACTTTGACTTAAACTTGCAGTTTTTTTTTATAAGTATGTTCTCTATGGCAATACTTTAAGCTTCGTAAATTTGATAGTACTGTCTGCTTATGACTAATGAGGTTTCTGTGAATGCAGATCTATGTACAGGGAAAGTCTGAGTACAGGATAACTTCTACTATCTTATTTAAATCTTTTATGATGCTTGCTTAAAAGTTGTATTGCAGGGCGATATATTCAAATCTGCAGGAAAGTTTTGTCACCATCAAAAAGGGGGAGATTGTTGGATAAAATCCCTTAAAGTATTTTGAAGTTGACAAAACAAGTTTATCAGTCTAGTCTGAAGACTTACAGATTCTATTGACAAAGTCTGAAGATCAAAGTCTGAAGATCAAAGTCTGAAGATCAAAGTCTGAAGACTTACAGATTCTATTGACAAAGTCTGAAGATTAAAGTCTGAAGCTAGCAAGACTCAAGACTTATATTTTGAAGTCTACTCACAAGGACAGTTTCCAGGACGACGTTTATTCTGATCTTATACGATCCTTCTTCTAACGTCTGATGGATATCTTTCTACTGGATTCAGCACTAAACGATCTAAGTTTTATATGGAATATGTTTAGATTCCTTGACGACTTCGCAACTTATATTTGGAAGGATCTACTTATGGAAACCGAGATCCTGATTGTATGGGCGAGCAGGATTGATGGGCTATCAACACTTACCTTAAAGAGCTCGAGATCTCTCTAATTGATTCTGTCCAACGGGTTGATTGGAAGAACTTCTTTGGAAGGTGCCAACGGTACTGAAGGCATGAAGAAGTATATAAGAGAGATGCTCTAGTTGTTGAAGGGTGCGGATAGAAAAATTCCAAAGTCTGAAATCTCCTCTATCACTTTGCGATATCATTCTTTGAGCATTACATGTAATCAAAAGAGAGATCATATTGTAGATCTTGAGGAAGTGTAGTAGAGTAATCTACACTGTGGACTCAAGAGCGTGAGATTGTAATCACTCTTATTGATTCTTAGTGAAATCCAGCCTGAAGGGCTGTCCGTGCGGGAGAGTGGACGTAGGCTTGATCTAAGCCGAACCACTATAAATCTGGAGTCTTGATTCTCTATCCTTAATCCTTTATATTGTTATTTGCTTTCATTTGCTGCAATCGTTAACTTTACATTATTCACATCTTATTTGATTTGAATTGTTAAAATTGCGATAAACACCTATTCACCCCCCTCTAGGTGCTAATACTAGTTCTAACAAATCCCACGTATACCGACCAAAAATAATTAAAACTAGTCAACATCAACGAAATCCTATAAATAGGAAAGTCTCAGCAGTTAAGTTGAAGAGCACTGCCCAGTTCCCGCCACAAGACGACAAGAACAAGGTTTCGTCCTCAGTTCATGCCTGATATCATCCATTGTTCTCTTCCCTTCCCTTCTGACTTCTGAGAAACCCTTGAGAAGCAGAAGAAGATGAGCAGCCCCGTGCCAATCCCTTGAAGAAAGCGCACCGCCTTGCCGGCCATGGCCAGGAAGCGTCAGCTCCGTCGGCTCGTGGATTTCAGCAACAAGGTGAAGATCCGGTTCCCGCACCGCCAAGATGTGTTCGCAGCATTCTGCGAGACCTGCATTCTGTGCGAGGAGAAGGGCGAGGAGTGGGTTCTCGAGAAGCTGCGCGATCTCTTTGCGGACCATCAAGATTTGATGGCGGAATTTGTGGAACTTCAGTCCGAAGGTTCCGCTCCCATTGACAGCGCCGGTGGCTCCGCCGGTCGCGAGGCGTTTGGCGGGTTGGGGAACGAACTCGCGGTTTTGAACACTGGCGAGATAAAATGAGAAAGGCCGAGGGGTACCTTCCGACAGCCAGTCAAGAACAATCACAAGCGCGTCCTGTTCGAGTGCGAGGATGACATGTGCAACGGGGACGTGACGATCGGCCTTGCTCAATTGGCAATGTCCCACATCGGGAAACATCTGGCGGCCGGGCGCCGCGACGGCTGTCACTTTTGTTTTTTTGTTTTTTTTAGTCAGACTATCATTTGAAACGCGAAATTCTTAATTCACGCACGGAGTGAAAAGCAATTAGAAACCGACCAAAAAAAAAAAGAATAGCAATTAGAAAATTCCTTATTATCGTGTTATATATATGATATAGTGAGATTTTACATGTAATCGACAACATTATTGTGATATTTGGAGAAAATAATCAAAATATTATGATGCAGCACTTAATTGGAGAAGTTAGGGAAAAAAAGTTCAAAATTAAAGTAAACTCATTGAAATTAGCGTTTTTTTTTGGTTGTTGTTGGTCAAAACTCATGGTGTTGGGTTAAAAAGTAATTCTCGCAAAAGATAATCAAATCTCTTATGAATTAAGTTTAATGTGTTGGGGGCAAAACCTTAATGAAGAGTTTGTTATTATATATTTATCAAGATAGGTACACGATCTTGTCATCAAAAAAGAAATTATCATTTTTCCGGCTTTCGCCTCAATCCAACAATATAATTCTCGACATGGTAGTTAAATTTTCGTGATTGATGTTTCTTACTTCATTTATCCTGATAAATTAAATTATTAAATTACTCAAGATTCTATACTTCTTTATGGTTTGGAACCAAAACTCAGAAGTTATATGTGAGCTTGAGTCCATATCCAAAAGGTCATAGGATAACACGTTGAAATGAGATCAAACCGATGTGATCATGCCGAGTTTCGGCGGGAGACCGACTTCTCTAACGGGTCCTCCGAACAAACAGGGTCGTTCTTACGGAGCAAACAAACCAACCATTTCTCTTTTGTTGAACGAACACGTTCATTCATCAAAACTGCAGCATTTCTGTTCCATTTTGAAGAGCACTCTTATGTGAATATTTTCGTAGGAAGCTCTTACTTCTAGGGCTGTTAACAGAAATCAGCAATTTCGGACTGCAAATATGAAGTAGAAACTAGAAAGAGAGAGATAGAGAAATATCAAAAGGGGACTCCTTTATTCAATAAACTGACGCTGCCGCCGACGTCCATGGAAACGAGCATCGATGCCTCGCTGATGCAGCATCTCCGGACAAGCTGCAGAGCAAACAAAGGCTACCTATTGAGGCTCATTACCTAGAACCCAAGACAACAGGACAGCCAAAAAAAAAAGAAAAAAAAAAAGGGAGTCCCGGGGACTTGTCGACGCCCTTCAGCGGCGGTCGATCTCAGCCAGGATATCGGCCAAAGTATTTGCACGCAGTGGCTTCTCCAAGCAGTCATCAGCTCCGGCTTGTATCATTGCGGCCCTATCAATCTCAATTATCCCGGACGTCGTGCCGATGATCTTGCTCCACACGTGCCTCTTCCTCAACCGCCGTGTGGTCTGCCGCAAGAACATATGAAACCCAGTGAGATGTCTCGGCACGTGAACGGAAAAATGAAAAGACCAACACGAAAGGTTGAGAAATAAATTGGCAGTGAAGCTAAATTTTCTTAGTTTTGAAAGGCTTTTGGTAGAACTGCTCCTAATGCATATTCGAAACGGCGTTGCCAGTCAAGATTCTATGCCATCATGCTAGAACTGCTATCTGACCAAAGAAAAGCAAATATCAAAGAACGAGGAGGGCTTTAGCTTCTTGTTTAGCTACGTGGTGCTGATATCTGATTTTCTCAGGTCAAGAGTAAGTTCTTAGGACAGTCACATTATCCCAGGAATCAGTCTCGCAGGACCATATTCCCTCGCGTTCGTTTACCTCGAAACCGTCCATGTTATTCATGTATCTGTTGACGAGGATCAAGTCGTAATCCTCCCCGGTGAACTCGAGTGCCTCCTGCCCACTCGCAGCCGTCTCTGTCTCTACGCCAACTGATTCCAGCAAGATCTGCAACATAACCCGGTCCACACCCGTTTCATCCACCACGAGCGCGGTCAAGCGGTTCCTGAGAACCAGCCCACGCAACCTGTCGTTAACTTCACTGCTTAAGCTCTCATTTCTTTCAGGCGAATCTGGCTCTGCACCCATGACTTTTTCCCACTTTGCAAGCACCTGTTGAATCGCCGCGTAGTGCGAACAGCATATAAAGATCGAGGGGGACGAACAATTCTTTTAAGCAGTTTGTAATAAAGGATAAGAGGGAGAGGGCATGGTTATAAGCTTGGGAACATGATCATACACCAAATGTTTCTCAATCAATACACGCATCAGAAACAAAAAGGCGAAACGACTCGCGTGAAGTCCTTGATCGGGGGCTGCAATTAGGAAAGAAATGGCCACAGATGGCATACGGTCTACATCACGAAATTATGCTAATCGAGGCAGAGAGTGCACTCACCTTCAAACTTCTAGAGTAGTTTTGAGTAAGATGCTTGTGCAGGTATTTTTATATAGGGAAACGGACACTGTGTCCTCTGGAAACCGCCAGATTTGGTAGCAAAGGAGCATGTAATATTAAGAGAAGGAAATCTGGAGCAGCATCGGAAAGGTCCGTGGTCAACGGCTCCAAATGATTGCCGAATCTGATACCAGAGATTTTTTTCACTTTTGCAATCAATAGTCACGATTTTCTTGCACCTTCAGGCATTAGAATTTAAGAATGCCCTAGATATTTTCACGCGCTCAACGCGCTGCTGGCGGATTTTAGCTTGTTTTCAGGCTAGAAGTCCTGCATAGACTTTAAATTACAAAAAAAAAATGATTTTTTAATCTCAAACTTCCTATGTAATGTTAAAGTAAAAAATGATCAAATTACAATTTATTTAAAATCATAGAGCATTTGCATTGTATAAAATTTAAAAAAAATATATATACTTTTTTAATGAACTTATTTCAAATATAGCTTTCATTATCGTATGCTAAAAATCATTTTGTTTTATATTCATGTTCTATGTACTTAGCTATGTAGCACCGACACGGACATGCGACACGCGACACGTTATTTCTCAAAAAATAGAGAATTCCAACACATTATATATTAAATATATATTTTTATATATAAATGCAAAAAAAAATATTATAGAATTAATTTATACTAAAAATATTAATTCTAATATTTGTTAATATTATTCATTGTTTTAATTTGACAGAGATTGAATAAGAAATCAAAAATTGCAAACACAAAAGAGTAAATTTGTCATAAATTAGTGAGATTTCTTATAGTTCTAGACAAAGTTCGGAGTTTATGATATAGATTGGAACAAGGTTTGAGAAAAATGAAAATCTAGGACAAGAACTCTCGAAGTACGACCAAAAGAAAATGAAATAACTAAATTCATCATGGAAAATGTAAGAGATAACTCACAAGCTAATGACATAGACCAAAAGAGATAACTCACAGACGACACCTGCAAAAGGCGGAAAGAAACCAAAAAAAAAAATCACAACTTTAAGTCTGTGAGGGCGGCAGAGCGACACCGGCGAGAAAAGGGGCATTCTCTCGTCACTTACAGGAATGTCAAAACTTATAAGTGAGAAACTTGAGAGTAAGAATTTTCTTCTTTCCCCTTTATTTTTGTTATTTTCATTTTTTTTTTTCATATATTTATATTTTGACCCCTTAAGTATTGAAATTTTTTAAAATTGACCTCATGCGTGTCAGAATCGCATGTCGGAATTTAGACTCTCGTGTTAGAGCGTGTCGAGAAGAGTTAACCACATGTCGGATTTCTCGACACTCGTTGACCGCATGTTGGAACGTGTCGGAGCGTGTCGAAGTGTCGGACACGACACGAAGGCTTTCAGAGAGTGTCAGTACTTCTTAGGTACTTAGGAAACGGTCCTTCCACCAAATATTGATATTCTTCCGGAAGACAATATATAATCATCAAATCAATCCCATCTTATTTCTTACATCACATCTCATATTATCGGTTTATTGCCTACTTAGAGAAAAGCAAATAGACATGCTTGCGCAAAGCACAACTAAAGTAACTAGTGAAATCTGATCTCCAATCATGCAGATTCCTATATGTTTAAGGTTCTCATGTACTTCACTCGGATGTCATTAGAACTTCGTCCAAAAAGTTGTTCTTTGGGTTTGACATCAGATGTGTATTCGGCACCCGTCAAGTTTGGATTTCAACTAGTCCCGAACCCGCCCCGCTACTATTGATTTGTGCAGTGAGAGGTGCGGGTTTAGTGGTAAGAACTTGAAAAGAAAACCATTGGGAGAACGTAGGTCAGAGAAAGGCCTTGCCCATTAATCATTGTGTCGTATCGTTGGCATTAGTACAAGATGGTCATGATCTTCAAAGGCCTAATTCATGAAACTTCGCGGTCCAGTGTTGGCAAATGATCAAAAGATGATCATGATCTGGTGGCATAATTGTCAGTTCAACAAACAGATCGATTGCTAAAGCATTTACAACCGTTGAAAGAGATCGATCATTTAGCACAGGCTGTCTTTCACTAGCCTGCTGGCATGAATTGCCAAAATTGCATTGAGGAAAAGAAATGGCAAAGTCTAATCCGCAAGGTGACAATCAAGCCTTGCCAGCCTTCCAAAATTAA
This sequence comes from Eucalyptus pauciflora, assembly GCA_007663325.1. Classification (NCBI taxonomy): domain Eukaryota; kingdom Viridiplantae; phylum Streptophyta; class Magnoliopsida; order Myrtales; family Myrtaceae; genus Eucalyptus; species Eucalyptus pauciflora. Next base: position 1,104,323 of record VMYD01000211.1, on the reverse strand, counting down.
ATTTGTAGAAGTACAAAAATCTAAGTAATCCAAGTGCAACTGTTGAAACTTGTTCTGAGGGCTGAGATCCAACTTTAGATGCTTAAAACTCAAGCTGGACTTAGATTGTGGGTTGGGGATATCCATAAAACCACGAGCTTGATGCTAGAATCCACAGTTAGAAAAAGACTGGAAACAAGGAGCTACAAGAAACACGAAAGCTACCTAAGAAGATGACAGAGGTACTGGTTTTACAGCACTCTGGATTCGCCGAAATGCAGTACTTACTCTTTCCTTAAGGCCTTCATTTTCACTCTCCACATCCCCGCTCTGCTTGTCCAGATGTGCTACATTTCCATCCACATTTATCACCAGCTTCCCATCCTCACCAAACTTCACATCCCCAAAGAGAGAAACTAGAAGTGCATGAATGATCTTCTCTACCCTTTTCTCACTTTCTTCTTCAGTTTTTGTGGCCTCCGTTTCAACCACAACTTTCGGAATCTCACGGCTTATGTTCAAGACAAGAGCGACAACAGAATCCGAGACCATGTCACTTATAGGATCCGATGTCCAGTGCACTGAAACATGTTTATCAGATTCGTGCTTCACTGTTACTTGATCATGCACACGTAGCATGGAGATGCCAGATTCCTCATCTACCGAAGGTTCCACGCTTTCATATATCTGCTTCAGCCGGTGGCTTATCACGCCAAACGCACCTGTATAAGGAATCGTGATCCTCTGATTAATAGTTGCTGTGGACAACTGAGAGAAAACGTGAAGATCTTCAGGTGCCATTATTTGATAAGTGAAGCCTTTCTTTACCAGAAGGCCACTAACGGTCTCACCCACTTCTGGGGTCTTCTCAGCCAGCCTCCCAATAGTTTTTGCCATTTTCTCTGAATTGAAGTACATTTCAACTGATTGACAATTCTTCGGCATGACGATTTTGTTGTTGCGATCAGCGAACTGAGTCATGAGCTTCTGTTTGAGCCTTCCCATCTCATTTGCTTCTCCATGAACAAGAACAATGTTTGGAGGCATTATCTCATCCAAAAACGCGCTTGTCTGAGCAAAATCAGCATGGGCAGCAAAGGAAATATAATGAACTTGCATGTTAAGAGGAGCAGTGAGACCATTCATCAGAGTGACTTCCTTCGGTTCATTGATGATGGTCTTCGCCAGTGTCCCTTCCACGACATATCCAGGAATAACACAACAATTTTTCTTGTCAGAGCACCACATGTCAAACAGTTGACGCGATAACCCACTTTGAAGCCCGCCAGGACTAGCCATAACAACTGATGGACCGACGTCATTAAAATTCTCAATACTCTTTAGTGGCGAAATATGCTTGAAGTCAAAAGGATTTGAGGTTGCAAATTGGCTACGGATCCTCTCATTCATGGAGTTGATATATGTTTGATAAACTGCCATACACTTCTTTGCAAGTGGAGAAGCATAATATATAGGAATATTATGGAGCTCGGGGTGGTTGGACCAGAACTCATCAAGGATCAATAGAAGTTCTTGAGCACGACCAAGAGCAAATGCTGGGATAAGGACTCTACCTCCTTGAGAAACAGTAGAATGGATGACATCAGTAAAGCGTTTCTCCCGAATATGACGAGGTTGATGAAGCTGCACTCCAAAAGTGGACTCAATTATGCAGATATCAGGTGAGAACTGAGGAATCTCTGCAGCTCGGAGATGCCTGTCTTCTTCGAAGGAATAATCACCAGTATAAAGGACTCGTACACCAGCAATATCAACCATGAACATTGCAGCACCGAGAACGTGGCCAGCAGTATAGCACCAAAATCGAATACCATTCACTTCAACCGTTTGGTGGAAATCAATTACCTACAATTAAAATTAGGTAACGTGATTTACACGCATTGGGATCGTTAAATTAGACATTATGCGTACAAGGAATGTCAAAGAACAGCAAAAGTAAGATGATCGCCAGTTCATCTACAATAATTAATTTACATTCCATTGGAAGACATTGTCACATGACACACAAGCCAACATATCCATGAGAAGTTAATCACTAATGTCTCATAGACTAGACAACATCGAGTGATCATCCTAGGAAAAAATCCCGTAGAATATATACTACAAGTATATGACATGTATAGCAAACTGCATGACACATCACTATCGAGATAACTATTTTATCCATTGAGATCACTAGTTTATCCAGTCTCATACAGGTGCCACAACTAGGGATAAATAAACTACATTATACATAAAAGCGGCTGGAGACAGCTTGAGCAGCAAGAGGAAGGATCCTGTGCTTTATCTTAAAACAGATGAAACTCATATCAGCTTGATGCCGAACATTGATTCGTTGAAAGGTACCATACAGGGAACGGTGGGTTCAAGCATATGGAGAATCTTCAATTCACCAAAAAACAAAAAAACAATTGAATCCTACTGAGCCGGAGGTATAGCTAAAGCCCGCACATGCCTCTGACTGTAAATGGCATACACAAGCAATCCATCCATGACTGTGTGAAAAACCAAGATTATTCTACTTCTTCATCAATGATATTATCCCGTCTAAAACAAGCAAAATTTAACAAACTGGTCACAAAGGAGGAATCCCCAAGGCAAACATTAGCAAGCAAATTTGTGTGGCGTGAAGACTGGGCTCAACATATAAAGGAAATACCTCAATCTTATCCATTGAACGGAATATATCCTGTTCATCAAAAAGCATATCTTCAACTGAGACCTTGCTCACTTTCACATAATCTGACAAAAGCAGCTTGTATATAGCCTTCGTAGCATGAGTCATGAAGACGCGTCCTTTAAATGTAGTCTGGAAAAATGAGAGCAATTCAGGTTATTGGTATCAGAGTAAAATTTGATAATTAAAAGTATGTTTTTACTCTAATGTAGCTGCCAACCTTTTCCAAAAAGTATGGTAAGGAAGCTGCATGATCCAAGTGGAAGCTGCAAGCAGTCAACATCAACTGATAAAGACTAGAGACCTTTACAGTGGAAGCTAAATATCAAAGTGAAGGGTAGAAAGATAAATCAGCAACAAGCTAGTGAGAAGCCCATCCTAAACTTTACACAGGTGCTGATAATCTGATAACAGCCCAATGGATCCAACTAGAAAGGGATCCGAGAATAAGGGGCAATGATGAATTCCTTTGGCACGTTGTAGCAAGAAAGAATCTTTCCTGAAGCAAATTAAGAGCAAATACCAGGAAAGGCAACTGCACATAATGGAAGGAGTGGGCCTCCTTACCAAAGCTAAAATAGAGAAGGCAGACAACACGTACTGAGTAATTAGAAGGACGTCAATAGTCGAAGGGTCGATCTCATCGAAGTACGGAAGAGCGGCCATGCCGAAGTAAGCAGGATGAATTCCACAATCAAACTGCCATCCACATACAATTTATTATGAAAAGATCACGACAGACACCGACCCTGTGTCGGCTAAAACTCTAAACCCGGAAGAACCCACGAAAACCAGGAACGAAGCAGTACCATCACGGTCTTCCCTTTGAAAGACATGTACACACAGGACCGACCCACTTCATTGCCGGCGCCGAGAGGAGTGATGACCAGCTGGTCGCCTTCCCTCCCGGCCGGCGGATCCCGCCTCTTCAGAGACGGCGCCTGTCCAACCGAAGCCATGTGTGGCAAGAAAAAGTTCGCCAACAGAGCCCTTCAAAGGTTCAAATTCACCAAGAACGCCCTGCCCCTGTGGAGAAAAGGGTAGGAATAGAACACACACATTCGAAGCTGCTCAAACAAACAAACAGGCAAGAACCCAACACGCGAAACCGAACCCAAGAACACGACCACAAACGACAAAAAGAAACCGAACCCAAGATTGCACAACCCCGAAGACGAACGAGAAGAAGGCATTAGCGAAGAAAAGACGAGCACGAAAGCAGATTGAAGTGTAGACGAGAGAAAGACTTACAGAAATTTCAGAGATTTGCCAGAAATGCAGAGCGGGAGAGAGCAGGAGTTGAGCTAAAGCCCTAAAATCGCCAGCCGCTTGCCCGCCTCGTCCTCCGCCAAATGAAACTATAATTATTATTAGCTAAGAAATCTGAGAAATAATCACCATTTTCTCGCTGTGACTTAATTAAAATTCCATTTTTTTTATTGACTTCTTTCATTTTGTGCGTTTATTCTATATATATATATATTCCTATTAATATATTTTTTATAGAGCCATCAAACATTTTGCGCAGTGTGAATTGGCGTATTATCATTATTATATACTCTATGTACAAAATCAACTTTTGAATTTGGTGTCCACCCTCGAAATATCTAATATATTATTGACATTTAATCGCCGAGACCTCTTTGACACAGGTGTCGAGGAAAGAATAAGTTTAGATATACTGCCAAGTTAGAGACCACTAATACTTAATCATGTCGAGTTTTCCCAAATCCTTACTTAGTGCGGTGTTGGGATTTTCATTTATATTTCAATTAATCATATGTGAATATTATATGAGGGGTTGTATGCTATAAACCAGTTGAAATATGGAAGCATACTCACTTCTTATGTAGAGATTTAAGGTCAAAGGTTTAATTACACCAGTTATCTATCTACTGCCATTTCGATACCTCTAAACTTTGTTAACTAAGATATCTACGCAATCTTTTTATCAATTTATGAATCCTAAGGTCCTCATATGATTTTTGCATTTTTAATGGTCTTAGAATATAACCTAACCATTCGACTAAGAAGACAAATCAAAACACAAAAACGATTAAAAGCAATCTCTAAGATGTAACAATCTTACCAAGGCTTTTTATTTTTAGCCATTTTCTGATTTTTTTTAATAATTTATTTTCGAATTTTAAAATTTTTTAATTATCCCGGTAGTAGGGACGGGCTGGGCCGCTGGGTCAAAGAGTCTTGGACGCAAGCAAAGAGCGGGCCATCATATCGGGCCCATCTCAACCCAAACAAACCTAATTAAAAATTCAAATTCAGCCCAAAACTGAATTAAGCCCTAACCCATTGTAACCTAAACCAAGCCCAACTTACCAAAGTTTCAACTTGATCCCAGCACTAACCCCAACTCTCACCATCCAAATCAAGCTAAACTACTCAACTAAACACAGGCAAAATCACCATCACCACCACCGTCCTCCACCGAGTCGCCATCCTCGTTCACCGTACACCATCACCGCCGTGAATCACCGAGACAATGCGGGAGCTGGTAAGGGAACAAACTCGAACGTCCTCGGAGAATATACAAAGACGACATCGGCTCCGGCCGTTTCATGGCGACCAACCATGACGAGTTTAACGGCGGTGGATGCATAGAACATCGAGTGGAGGAAAACAGGGGACGTAGAAACAAGTTCGAAATATACTCGAATGGCTTAAAAAAACAATTAGCATCAGTTAATCCAGGTCAAAACATGATTTCGGATTAGACGGAAACGAAAATAACCGGCACTGAATTCTCATAGACATTTCGTCGAACAGTTGACGCGCGTTCGTTCGGCTTCTAGATTAGACTCATACAAACATGGTGAGGAAGGCATACGTGAGCGAAACCGACTCCTATCCTAACGGAGATCAAGACATCTCGGTTCTCTCCTTCATCAAAGCAGAGTAGGTCAGGACATTAGCGTTACCTGGGCGGAGTCGTGGAAACAGAGCTGCGATCGGCGACTAGATCAACGATGGGAGTTTGGCTTTATCTCCGATGATTGGATTCACCGCTACCGAGCGTGTCCCGAGCGCGATTTTGCCACCTCGATATTCTCGCACGCTGAGCAACGGCGAACAGAGTATGTCAAGTTCTCCTCCCGAATCGCTGATCAGCAGCAGCAGATGGTTAGCGACGTCGGGGACGACGAGCGAATTTCAAGAATCAACTTCCCACAAAGCGTTCGCCCTCGAGTTTCCTCGTCTCTCTCTCTCTCTCTCGTGTCGTGTATGGCGTGTGTTTCTCACGGAAAAGAACGTCGACGAAGGGGAGAAAGGACGGTGGCGACTAAGGAAGGGCTAAAGCAGTGAGAAGCAATGAAGTCGGGATTCACGGTGATCGGCAGCGGAGGCTAACGGCGGCGACCAAGCCTGAGGTAAATGTTGCTGAAGAAGATGATCGGAGATGGAGCTCTTCCTCGCAGGTAACCTAGAAAGACTGGGCTTTTTTCTTCCCTTATTTTGGGCTTCATGTACCAAAGCCCACTAAAGCTGAGATGGGCAAATCTTATAGATGGGCCAGAGTTGCGCGGATTGGGCCATATGAATTGATTGACCGGGCTTCTTCTTTTCCTTTTTCCTTTTTTCTCTTTTTTGTTTCTTTGTATTGATTTTCTTTATCTAAATGCCCATTTGATATATCGACTAAAGTTCATGTGTTAATGGTAATATTCTCTTATAACGTTGAAATAAAATTGTAATTTCACATGCGAGATGGAGGGAACGGTTTTCTTTAACACTACGTGCATCACTTTCAAAAAAGACGTGGAAAAATGAGAGGATAAATTGATAGGGGAGGTACCTATAAATGTGAAAAAAAAAAAAGAAAAAAAAGGAAGTTGTGAATGAGAGCTCGCAATTAGCTATTCACCAATGGTAAAAATAAAAAATACCCAATTCTTTTTATAAAGATGAATGCGGCGTGCATTGCACGAATCATCATCATCATTCATATTGTTACTGTTACTGTTATTGTTGTAAAGTACCAAAAGCAGGTGAGCAAAATCCTGCTACATGCTCAAAACTTACAAAAGCTAGTGAAGGTTCCATTTAGAGTAAAATGTTCTACGGGTGTCAACGTTTATTTTCCTCCGAACATATGGACAAGTAGAAAATTTTTATCCCTAAGAACTTTGTTTATCTTTTCCACAATCCAATCCACATTTACAGATCAAGAAGAGCAACGCAAACATTCGTTCCTAGCCAACCAAATGTTATAGAGATAGGCAATTCAACTGAGCTTGAAAGGCAGATTTGGATAAAACTTCCCATTATAACTAAAAACTGCCCCAAACAACTTCATCATTTTAGCTACCAGGAATTGGAGGGATGAGACGCAGCTCGAGAGCAGCAGTCCAGGCCCTGAAAGAAACAGGACAAGCCTAAAACAAATTACTCCTTTTAAGCATAGCCAGCCAAGCAATGAAGCAATGTTTTGGAATGGTAGGATTAAATCAACTCGGTTCAAGCAACTCGCAAACCCTTAGGCCTAAGCTCATTCCAAGCAGTCCCAACTGTGAAATCTACTGAAGTAGTCAGCCTCCGAGTAAGTCGATCAGGTACGGAAAGATTAGGAACCAGAGAACCGCGACTAGCAGCTTAGGTTTCAACTAAGTCCTCCGGTCTAGCTGCGGGCCAATGCCGACTTTGACCTCGAATAACATTTGCAACCTTTGAATGGCAAGACATAGCAGAATCTTAAACCACCCTGCTTGCCGATATTCTTAGCACAGGTCTTAAGATATGCCAATCCTCATGCCAAAGATAAGTAGTTATCCCGTCTCCAAGAAGGTGCTTACTATGGGGCCAGCATCTGGAAACTTTAACAGTTCCCTCCGGATAGAAGAGGAACTAAGTATCATGGTAAGAGTCCAAAAGGGTTTTTATCTCACAACAACACTTGCGTCAAGCAATCCGAACAAATCTCGTTAATCGATGCCCACGCAACACTCGTTAATTCTACCTAGTAAAGGAAGATTCACATTTCAATGCATCTATCATGAGAAAAAGTGTTCTTTTAAAATGAAAATTTGTCTTTAATTGGCGTCGAGGCACTCTTCTTTAATGGTATGACATCTGCAACCTTTAAATGGTACAACATGGCAGAATCCTAAGCCACCTTGCTTGTCAATATTCTTAGAAGAGGTCCTAAGACATGCCAATCCTCATGCCAAAGATAAGCAGTTATCTTGTCTCCAAGAAGGTGCTCAGTATCAGGCCAGCATCTGGAAGCTTTAACGATTTCCCCTGAATAGAAGAGAAACTGAGTATCACAGGAAGAGTCCAAAAGGGTTTATCTCGCAATGACACTTATGCCAAGCAATCTAGACGAATCATATTAAAAGATACCCTAGGACACTTGTTAACCGTACCTAATAAAGAAATATTCACATTTTAATGTATCAATTGTGTGTAACATGAGAAAAAGAGTGCTTCCAAAATGAACATTTTTTCTCTGCGAGGCGTTGAAGCACTCTTTTATAGAAGGATTAGGAATCAGAGAACCACAAATAGCAGCTTGGAATTACAACTAAATCCTTAGGTCTAGCTGCAGGCCAATGCTGACTTTAACCTTGAATGATATCTGCAATCTTTAAATGGTAGGATACAGCAGAATCTTAAACCACGTGCTTATCAATATTCTTAGCAGAGGTCCTAAGACATGCCAATCATCATGCCAAAGATAAGTTGTTATCCCATCTCCATAAAAGGTGCTTGATATGGGGCCAGCATAGGGAAGCTTTAACAATTTCCTACGAATAGAAGAAGAACTAATTATCACGGGAAGAGTCCAAAAGGGTTTATCTTGCAATAACACTTATGCCAAGCGATCTGAATGAATCTTGTTAAATGATACCACTAGGACACTTGTTAACCATACCCAGTAAAGGAATATTAACTGATAGCAAAAAAATCATAAAAGAATATTTACATTTCAATATATCGATCGTGCGTAACACGAGAAAAAGAGTGCTTCCAAAATGAATTTTTTTCTTTACTTGGGGTTGAAGCATTCTTTAATAGAAGGATTAGGGATTAGAGAATCACAAATAACAGCTTGGAATTTCAACTATATCCTTAAGTCTAGCTGCGGGCCAATGCCAACTTTGGCCTTGAATAACATCCGCAACCTTTGAATGGTAGGACAAAACCACGTGCTTGTCAATATTCTTGGCAGAGGCCCTAAGACATGCCAATCGTCATGCCAAAGATAAGTAGTTATCTCATCTCAAAAAAAGGTGCTTTATATGAGGCTAGCATATGGAAGCTTTAACAATTTCCTTTGAAAAGAACATGAACTAATTACCACGGGAAGATTCCAAAAGGGTTTATCTCGTAATAACGCTTACGCCATGCGATTTGAATGAATCTCGTTAAAAGACATCCCTAGGACACTAGTTAACCGCAACTAATTGTTTCACTAATAAATGAAATATTTACATTTCAATGCACCAATCACGCGTAACACGAGAAAAATAGTGCTTCCAAAATGAATTTTCTTTTTTTTCTTTTTAACTTGGCATTGAAGCAATCTTTAATAGAAGGATTAGGAACCAGAAAACCACAAATAACGGCTTGGAATTTCAACTAAATTTGTAGGTCTTTGGCCTTGATTAACATCTGCAACCTTTGAATGGTAGGGCATAGCAAAATCTTAAACCTCTTGCTTGTTAATATTCTTAGCAGAGGTCCTAAGACATGCCAATCGTCATGCCAGATATAAGTAGTTATTCCATCTCCAAAAAAGGTGCTTAATATGAGGCCAACATCTGGAAGCTTTAGCAATTTCCTCCGAATAGCAGAGGGACTAATTATCACCGGAAGGATCCATAAGGGTTTGTCTCGCAATAACACTTACGCCAAACAATCCGAACGAATCTTGTTAATTGATGCTCAGGGGACACTTGTTTCTTGCACTTAATAAAGGACAATTTACATTTCGATGTACCTATCATGTGTAACACGAGATAAAGGGTGCTTCCAGAATGAAATTTTTTTCTTTACTTAGCGTCGAAGCATTCCTTGTCATTTTCTGAATCAAATATAGAAAATTAGTGTTTGACATGTATATTCAATAGTTAGGGTAGTATTGTAGTTTTGGGGGAAAAGCCTTTCCCATGATTCTCGACTATAGATTTTGCAGCTAAATAAAGGAGAATCCATGTCAAATTGTTGATAGATAGATATGGAAATTTGCAATAGCAAAATAGATAAATAAAAAAATAAAGTAAATAACAGCATGGTAAAAAAATTAATAAAAGGGGCAAAAGAAGAAGCAGAAAAAAGCGACCACAGTGGGAGTCGAACCCACGACCTTCTGATCCGAAGTCAGACGCGCTAATCCACTGCGCTATGCGGTCAGGAGATGGTGAGAACCGCATTCCTAATTTATTTAACTAAATAATTCTTCTACATGAGGGCCCTCCGCATCTTTTGTTTCGATTACAGAGAAATCAAACCTAGTAACAATTTTAATCTCAAACTTTTTGTTGAAAAATTATATTAAATGTCTCGTGTCTTTTGTTAAGATACATATCATAGTAGACATAGTATAACAAAATTGAAAATTTCGCAATAATTTAAATTTATGAAAATAAGTATTGAAATATCTGTGTGAATATCTTACTTTCAAGAATTGATTCTAAGTCCTTTTCATATTACAATCTTCTAACTTTCTTTGTAAAGTGATGTGTTTCTTTTTTCTTCATATGGATAGTTGTATGCTTTTTCAACCTAATCCTATCTAATCATCTCCTATCACATGGGATAAATAACTAGAGACGATTATTCATTTATTACAATATTCAAGCGAAATATATACGTATGTATTAATCTTGATTTATTTTTTTTACTAATACACGCGTGTTGTGACATAGCGTCCTCTACAATTTTGTTAGTAATTAGCGAACAAATTTCTTAATATGACGGATTTTACGCTCAAATCTCAATATCTTCTACTTAGAACGACCTTAAAGGCCAAGTCTGTCATATTATAGATGGAGCCTTGCCCAATACATATAAAACGCGGGCAGTTTGCAAGCATCATAAAAGAGCTTAAGCGAACCAAGGTTCCCTTAGTCCACGCAAATAAAGTTAAGAGTTACCAAGCTTTAAATGAAAGATAACATCATATTGACAAAAGATTACGACAAGCCTATAAGATTACAGGATCCTCAACAAACAGGTCCCAGGATTTCCTCAAATATGAGAGTCGAAGATACATATGATGATTACCGGCCTTCATTTTAGTTTGCAAAAATGGTGGTCTCTTCAATCTTAGGTTCTTTTCTGATTTTCCTCGACATTGATCTGGCGGGCAAAGAGTATACTTTAAACAACTAGATACTGGGCATCTCATGACATTTTCAATTGTGACAAAGATCTTGACAACATATACCATCCACAAGAATCAATTCAGGAAAAGAGTTTTCAACACTCTCAACTCTCTTAGATGGCGGCTCTTAATGCTATCAATGTCTCGCAAGTTTTAACACACATAATGCACGCTCACCATGCGCACAAGATCAAACTCCACAACAGAATATTTATATGCTAAAAACTTTGAGCCCCTATCGAATGATGATATTGACTTCATCTTCAATGAGGAAAATAACTCTTGGGGGAGATTGCTTTCCCTTTTTGCGTTACCCATAATCCTGTTGGCAAGATTTCAATCTTGACTTTCCTAATATGTGCCCAGGTGGCTATTAAATCAGGGGTCTGATTTCAAATCAATCAGGATTAACTTAGAGTCATAATCAAAACATCACAGCGTCATGGCATAGTGCGCTTGCAAAGAAAACTGATCTCGGGCCTATTTGGCTCGCGGTTTACTGACCAAATCTACGAGAACCTTCATAGATATTTTGATGCGTATTCATAGATCATATTCATTCTCAGGTGGGATTCCACTCCGAGGGCAGGTATTTCTTTTAGGGAATGAGCTTGACTAAAGTAGGGGCAAATCTTTTTCATTAGGGGCCTTATTAGTGATTCCCTCTTTTTGGTCCCCGGCCGACTATTCTCTCCATCGGTGATAACATAATTCAACGTGAGTTTTGTCATCTGCTGTCACGGTTGCACCTCATGGAGAAATTTACTAGTTTCTTCTTGCTATTCATAACGACTATTTGACATATCGATACGAGAGCATATTTATTTTTCTATATGTCATTTGTAGGTTAGGCTGGACGTTTGTCAATATGTACGAGTGAATTGTATTAAAAAAGTTTCACACCGAATAATTGATGTGGTGTGAGTAGTTAATTTATCCGAGTTAATCTATAACTTATTGGCTTAAATTTTTTAGTTCCAAGTAGATATGTTGATAGGTTCAAATTTGGACTTTTTCTTGGCGACCACCCTGATCTCTCAATGTGTGGTGTTTGGTAAATATCTCAAGGAACTCAATGTGCATCAATACTTGGTAAATATCTCAAGAAAGAAATCTCGTGATCAGTGGTTTCCGAGCAACCTAGTGTTGTGGTGCAGCACTGCATTCTCGATGGCAATTCGAGATGAAGGTTGGCGTTGTTGTTGTAGTGACCTCACACGCAACAAAGTGGAGATTATTCATGTGAATTAATGTAGAACATACCTAATATTGAACTCACACTTGAGTGAGTGGGAGATTGTTGAGTTGCACATTTGCATTGTATTAAAAAAATCCTACATAGAGAATTGATATAGTAGCTAATATATCATAGTTAACCTAAAACTAGATATATTGAATGGCTCAAACTTAGACTCTCTTTGGCAATGTCCTCAAGTGAAGCTATCAAGGTCCAACAGTTTTCGAGGTCAGTAGCTTTTTCCGATGGCATGCTTGAAAGGCAATCGGAAGGTTTGAAGGCAATGGTGCGGCTACATTTTGCCTCTCAATAGACTTTGTGAAGGTATTGAAGTGCAATAGACAATCAAGGACAGTTGCCTCGTAGAAGGAAGGAAAAATAATACAAATAATTCATGAACTTTGGTCCAATATACAATGCCGTCTTTGAGCTTTTAATTTGTTTAACTTGGTTCATGAACTATTGGTAAATGTTCAGTGTTATCTTTGAACTTCTAATTTATTCAAATGTGACCCTTGAACTATTGTTAAATATTTAATATAGTCATTATGTTTGTTCAAACAACAATATGATGACATGGATTATTATATTATATGCTGAGTTGGATTTTTAAAATTAATGAGTCAATATATCCGTCTTTTATCCGCCTACTTTAAAAAAGGAAAAAAAAAACAAATTAGGGACTTTAAATATCCCACGTGCAAATTTCTTTTCCTAATTTGAGATAAATATTTTACGTGAATAATCCATATATATATATATATATATATATATATATATATATATATATATTGTCTACCATTCATATTTAATGGAATGGAAGTCACGTATTCCGTTAACTTGAATTAACAAAAAGACGACATTAAACAATTTGATATAGTTAGGGAATCAGATTGAACATTTATTAATAACTCAGAGTTTAGGACTACATTGAACGTTTACAAAAGTTTAGATACCATATTTAACAAATTAAAAGTTCATGAGTAACATGGCATATTGAATCAAATTTTAAGGACTATTTTTGCTTCATTTTTCCTTATAAGGAAAGTGAAAGTAGGAACATGCTCTTTGGTTTCTCTGCATCTTCCAAGGTGCTACTCCTCCGTGAACCACCACTTGCATGCACGACTGACGTACCACACGTTTTCCAGTTGTCTTGTAGATGTTTCAAACATATTTACCTTGAAGAAGAATATCATGTCATCATGAACAAAGTACAAGACACTACATTTTTTGTTGCATTAAATCTTTACTTATCAAAGGCCGGTGAGTTATTTCTTGATTGACGGGAGAAATGGGCCAAAAAAATGGGAAAATCCATTTGAATAGAACCCGGTATGTGTTGATCAAATATTGATCCATGTAAAATGACATGGGGTCGAAGTCCCATAAAATGCGGTGGAAGACTAAACAAGGAGCCGTAAAGGGAGGGGGAGAGAGAGAGAGAGATTTCTTTAGTGCAAGATGATTCTTTCATATTTTTATTTTCCTTTATTTAAAGGTTCCAAAGTGAAGAAATGATATGAGGTTGAGGATTTTTTTAGAGAGATTTCTTTAGTGCAAGATGATTCTTTCATGTTTTTATTTTCCTTTATTTAAATGTTCCAAAGTGAAGAAAGGATACCATGGTTGAAGGATTTTTTTTTCTCGTCTTTCAGTTCAGATACTTGGCTTCCATGATAGAGGATCCTTTTTCCCTTCGTTTAAAGGTTCCAAAGTGAAGAAATGATGAGACGGTTGAGGAATTTTTTTCTCATCTTTCAATTCAGATACTTGGCTTCCACGAAAGAGGATTATTTTCTTCCGGCCTAGGGATTCTTCCTCAAATTATTCGAATTATTTTTTTCTTCTTCAAAGTCACCATCTCCTTCCAACGCTAAATCCAAACCCCATGTCTCCCACCACGCTGACATCTTAATGAGCCACAGATTAAACTAATTCCTGCCGGTGAAGATCTCTAACTCAAATTCTCTAGAAGCCATAGCGATAATTGCATACAGACAAAATAACCCTAGGCTTTGATACTAGTTTTACGGCTAATGCGCAAACAAGAACAAACCAAAATGACTTAAGTAAAAAAATAAATTGCATAAATAAAACCTGAACGCAGCGGATTTACTTTGTCCAATGGTAAAACCTACTTTATGGGGAAAGTTAACAAGATGGTTTCATGATAATTGGCGAAAAATGGATTACAACCGCTCAATTACACTCACTCATAAAGTGTTTCTCAATCATAGAGTATCACAAGAATCAGTCACAAGAAATGAGTTTTCTCACACTCTCAGCTCTCTCGGATGATGATTCTCAATAGTCTCTATGTCTCTCACAAGCTTTTATACGTATTAAGCACGCTCAACATGCTCAAAAGACCAAACTCACCAATAAAATAGTTATATGCAAAGAAATTATCAGCCCGTATTTGATGACAACATTGATTTCATCTTCAATAATGAAAAGAGTTCTTGTGAGAAATTAATGTCCCTTGTTGCATCACCCACACTCCGATTGGCAAGAGTCCAATTTGGACTTCCTAATATGGCCTGAATTGCTTTGCAATTAAATTATGGGTCGAATTTCAAATAAATCGGGATTAACTTTGATTCATAATCAACACATCACAACGTCATGGCCGAGTGCACTTGAAGAGGCGGTTGATCTCAAGCATACTCGGCTTGAGGTTTACCAACCCAATCTACAGGAATATTCGTACATATTTTGATGCTTATTCATGAATCATATGTATTCTTAGGGGTAGTTCCTCTCTGAGGCAGGTATTTCTTTCAGTTAATGAGTTTGACTAAGTTATAAGTAGGTGCGAATATTTTTCATTAGTGGCCTTGTTAGTAATTCCGGTTTTTTTGGTCCCTGGCCAACTATTTTGTCATCCGGTGACAACATGAGTCAACCTTGAGTTATGTTGTCTACTGTCGCGGTTGCACCTCTTGTAGAAATCTACTTGCAAGGTGCTTTCATTGGTCCCTTCTCTGAGAACCATCACTTGTGTGCTCGGCCAGGGTACTGTATGTTTTCCGTTAGTTCTTGTAGATGTTTTAAATACATCTATCCTAAGTTTAGAAGAAGAATATCGTGTCATCGGGAACAAAGTATAAGACGCTGTATGTTTCGTCATGTCAAATTTTTACTTACCAAAGGCCAGAGTTATTTGTCGAAGGGAGAAATGGCCAAAAAAAAAAACAAAACAAAAGCGACAATCCAGTAGGATAGAACCTGCTTCATATTGACCCCAAATCCGATCTCGCCCATTTGGCGCGTCGAAGTCGTAGAAATCACGATGGAAGATTAAAAGAGCAGTACAAGTGAAGAGAGAGATTGAAAGAAAAAGAGAGGCGGCAGAGATTTCTTTCGTGAAAGATGATTCTTTCATATCTATATTTTCCTGTTTCGAGGATACTTTTTCGCTTTATTTAAAGGTTCCAGGGAGAAGAAATCATGAGACGGGAGGATTCTTACATTTATTCCCTTCATGTTGAGGATTCTTCCTCGCCTTTCAGTTCAGATACTTGTCTTCTATGACAGAGAATTCTTTTCCTCCAGCAAAGGGGATCCTTCTTCAAATTATTCTTTACTTGGCCGAGGAAAAATGAGATGGTCTTCACGGCTTTTCTTGGCCAACACCTTCGTATATATTTTGGGAGTTTCACCCCATCTCATTCAGACATCTGTCGCATTTCCTATCTCGAATTTTCACCGTCCTTCACTCTCTTCTTCCAGCCATTAGCGCTCTCTCTCTCTCGTGTTCATTGTATTCGTCCTATTGATCCTTTCCTCTTCTTCAGTCGTTTAGTTTTCAGGTTCCATCACTTCAGCCTTCCTCAGCATATATAAATTCTTAGCTTTCATTTCTCTCCAGAGAGGAAGGAAAAAAAAATCAGAAAGATAGAAATAAAAAAGCGGGAAAATGGCGGATATTGTTCTGTCTATAGCTTCCAAATTGGCGGAATACCTGGCGGCTCCAATTGGTCGTCGATGCGGCTACCTGATATTCTCCAACAGCTACGTTGGCCAACTGAAGGAAGAACTTGAGAAGCTGGATGACGCGAGGGTTGGGCTGAAGCGCTCCGTCGATGATGCTGAAAACAACATGAGGGAGATAAAACGCGAAGTTAACAGATGGAAGAATGATGCAGAGACTGTTGCCAACAAGGCGCTTGGCATGCTGGATAACGAGGGAAGAGCCAAGAAAACTTGCTTCTGCGGGTGGCTTCCCAACCCAAAGGAGCGTTATTGTCTCGGCAGGGACGCGAGGAAGACAGCCCAGGCCATCCAGGCACTCATCCCACAAGGTAAATTCGAGAGCGTCTACTATGAGAGTGCTCCGCCGGGGCGTGTCACTGTCGCAGACTCGCGAGCTTCCGTCTTTCAGGGCATAATGAAAGCTCTGGATGATGAGAAGCTAAGAGTGATTGGGGTCTACGGGCCTGGCGGCGTGGGGAAGACTACGCTATTGGAGGAAGTCGAGAAGAAACTCAGGAAAGAGAAGGGACCGTTCCACATGATCGTCAAAGCAAAAGTGTCGCAGATTCCTGTCTTGAAGAATATCCAAGATGAGATCGCTGACGCCTTGAAACTGGATCTGAAGGACTTGCAAAGCGAAAGCGGCAGGGCAAATCGTCTGTTGGAGAGATTACAGCAGGATCCAAGTGAGAAGGTTCTCATAATATTGGATGACCTATGGGGGGAACTTGATTTGAAAGCGGTTGGAATTCCTTCAAGAGACATTAGCGGGAAATGCAAATTGTTGCTCGCATCGAGATTTGAAGATGTGCTGAAGCAAAAGATGTGTGCCGATGAAACATTTTTTCTTGGAGGCCTAAACAACGACGAAGCTTTCGGGCTATTTGAAAAGATGGTCGGCAACAGGTTCAAAGACGATGAGGAATTGAAAGCAATAGCAGCTCGAGTGATCAAGAAGCTTGCAGGTTTGCCTCTTTTGATTATCTCTGTTGCAAAAACCTTGAAAGAAAGCCCTGTGTCCGCATGGAGAATCGCACAGATAGAAATAGATGAGTCAACTAAAGAAATTAAAGAAACGATAGTGAAGTTGAGTTATGGCCATTTGAAGAGTGAGGACGCGAAGTGCTTATTCTTGCTCTGCGGTCTTATTGGCGGGACCATTCAGGTCGAACTTCTATGGGTATTAGGCATGGGGTTGGGCTTGTTTGAAAAAATTAATGAGACGATACGAAATTCAAGGGATAGATTGAATAATATTCTGGCTAGCCTCCATTCCATTTGTTTGTTGCAGGATGGAGGCGATGATAAGAAAAATGTGATCATACATGATCTTTACAGTGAGGTGATCATCTCAAATGCATTTAGTGATCAGAATTGCTTAATTATTAACAGAGATTATGGCTCATGGCCGAAGGAAAAGCTTGAGAAATGTTGGGCATGCTTAGTTAATGTTGGCAATGGTATGCTTGCTGAACTAATGTTGCGTCAGTTTCCCCATGTGAAGATACTTATGTTGTCGAAACAATACGTTATGGGAGATTTCACATATATGGAGGAGCTCCGAGCCCTATATCTTTGCTCCATGGATATCGCTAGTTTACCTTCCTCGATGGAAATCCTCAGGAACCTCCGGTCATTAAGCATAAATTGTTATGTGGGGGATGTGGCAAATCTTGGCAAGCTCAAAGCACTGCAAATTCTTAGCTTCGATGGGTCTACAATTTCTAGACTGCCTAAAGAAATCGGGAAACTAACAAATCTGAGATCGTTGAATCTGAACCACTGCTACCTGCTTAAGATAATCGAGCCTGGAGCCCTAAAAGGCTTAATCAACTTGGAAGAGTTACATATGAAGAACAGCTTTGATAAGTGGATGGGCAAGCATGAAATACCCTCGGAATCGTGTGGTGCTGGGCTTGTCGAGTTGAAGAACTTGACAAAGCTAGCATCTCTAGAAATATCGATTTTTCGTCCCATCATACTATTGGAGGATGATGACCTACCATTTGAGAACCTGGACAAATTTTGGATCAACATAGGAAATTTTGGGGGGAGGGAATATGAAGGTTTGACAACCATGAAGCTCAATTTGGTAGGGTTCGATAGAATTCTTTCAAGAAAATGGGTTAAGAAAAATCTACAGAAGACTCAATGCTTATATTTAACCAACTTGAGTGAGTTCAAAGAGAGCCCTCGCAAATTGTGCACCCAAGGATTCGGAGAAGTGAAGTATCTCAACATTAAAGAGAGCCCCTCAATCAAGTACATTGCCGATTCATCCAATGGCCTCTCTCTCACTGCTTTTGGGAAGTTAGAGTCTTTTTTCCTTGAAAATCTTATTAATTTGGAGAAGATATGCCATGGCCCCGTCGCACCAGAGTGCTTCAGCAAATTGAAATTCGTGAGTGTCAAACAGTGCGGCCGATTGAAATACTTGTGGTGTCTTTTAGATATGCAAAGACTTGTACAATTGGAAGAGATTGAAGTGTGGAAATGTGACTCAATGCAATCCATTATCACACATGATGCGGGAGAAGATATAGTTTCTACCAATAACAAAGTTGAGTTGCCTAATGTACGTCGTTTGGTATTGAATGAGTTACCAAATATGACAAGCTTTTGTACCAAAGCTGAAATCACATCAGAAGATATTCCAATCCAGGTAATTTTTTTTTCACTTTTTCCCTCTGTCAATTTGCCCTATTAGGATGAGATGATATTGGTTTTCACTCAACGTTAGTACATATAACTTTGATTATTCGTACAATTTTTTATTCACGTATTGATTTACAAATGAAAAATCATCTCAAATAGAACACAGGTCATATTATAATTAGAGGGGAGCTGCTTTCCACGACTTATTATTTTTAAAAAAAAAATCAACGGTAGATAATTGGACCTATAACTGGGGTTTCTACTGTGACTAATTTATTATTTATTTAACATTTTTAATGAATTGAAAAAATAGTAGTGTGCTGAATGAATATAAGCAAGAATGAATCTTGAATGAATAAATAAAATCAATAATTTCAAAATGAAGAAAGCGACGTCCAAAGATTCAATAAATGGATGGCATGCGAGAACCCACGTCACAAAGAAAGTCCCCATAATTCATGTCCCACCTAACATGTAATTTTGTAACTAATTCGAACATGTCATGCTAAGTTGCCAACGTCGCCGTGACAACATGACCGTGAAGTTGCGTGGCACTAGCAGCATGATAGTGGTGAAGATATCATTATGAAAATGATTTTGCTTTTCACAGAAGAGAAATTCAAATTTCTTTTTTAGCCCAAGAGTTTCACTTATTTTCTCGTGAAAATAGGATTTGTAACAAACTCACCTTTAATGAGTCTCGTTGTGGCGCTTTGTTAGGTTTCATTGCCTCACTTGGAATCCCTGGTAATGGTTGGATTCCTTGCCCCAGAAAAGATACTCTACAGTGAACCCTCAATAAAATACAGTGATGGGAAATCGCTAAGGATAGAAGAGTCTAAATCCACGTCGAGTATTCCAAAAGATCGGATACTCAAGCCGCCAAACTTGGAGTCAATGAATACTTGTTGTCGTTATTCATTAAATAATCGGTATGAGTGAACGAAATTCAACAATCTCGAAATGAAGAAAGTGAGATTAAATAAATGGAAGGCGAACCAAGAGCCACGTAACAAAGAAAGTCCACCCAATTCATGTTTCACCTACATGCAAGTTGCAATTGATTCCAACACGTCATGCCAACCTCACCGTGTCAACGTCGTTCTGCATCCGTCATCTCTTTCTTCAGCTTCTAAGGGGATATTTCCTTCTCCATTCTTTCAGGCATGACAAAAAATCTACACATTCTGCCCTCTAATTGATTTTTGAATATTTAATTTTGATCAATTAATTTTCTGACATTCTTAAAAGACATCGAGCCCATTCATGTATCCAATGTCCATTTGTTTCATTGAAAATTCATTATTGTTGAAAAATGTTTTCTTGGTAAATCGTTTTTCTAGAAAATGAATTGTTTCCCTATATTTGGTTCTACCGAAAACGCAATTTGAAAAGATGTTTTATGATGTTTATTAATGAAGCGCAAAAATTTACAAAGTGAAGACAAAAACTGTTATGGATCCTTAATAACAAGCCCAAATAAGTCAAACAAGCCCAAATAAGTCATTTTACTTGTTCTTAATGAAAAATAATAAGTTAACAAAAAATTTATGAAAAATGAACTTTGACACGACTTTGTTGTTAATTTTGAAGTTCAAAATAGAAAAAAACAAAAGAAAAGATAATCAAATTATGGTAGTTGTTTCGAAGACCGGTAAATGATTTCAAAAGAAAAGATAAAAAATTATGGTCGTAGTTTTGAAGATCAGCTAAAGAAAAGAAAAAAAATATATGATGATAGTTGAGAGAGAGAGATAGAGTTGTGCCGTAGTGCTGCATTTGCGGCATGATAGTGGTGAGGATATCCACATGAAAATGATCCCTTTTCACAGAAGAGAAATTCATTTTTTTTTCTGTATTTTAGTCCAAGAGTTTCAGTCATTTTCTCGTATCCATGAAAAGTCTGAAAGCAATTTCCTGAAAATAGCTTTTTACTTGTAAGAAACTCACCTTTAATGAGTTTCATTGTGGTGCTTTGTTAGGTTTCATTGCCTCGCTTGGAATCCTTGGTAATGGTTGGACTCCTTGGCCTAGAAAAGATACTCTATAGTGAACCTTCATTTAAATACAACAATCTGAAATCACTAAAGATAGAGGAGTCTAAATCCAGGTTGATTATTCTGAAGGATTGGATATTGAAGTTGCCGAATTTGGAGTCAATGGAAATTGCAGGCACACCATTTGTAGAAGTAGTTTTTGACCTAGTGGAGCTAAAAGTCATCGAAGAAGTCGAGATTCTCTCTCGGCTAAGTACATTGGCATTATCTAAGCTCCCGAACCTGCGACGCATGTGGAAAAAAGATGTACAACTACAAGGAATATCGATACTTCGGAACTTGAAGAAGCTCTCTATCAACAATACGGGGCTGTCATTTCTCTTTCCGTTTTCTGTGGCTAAATGTCTTAGAGAAATTAAGGAGATTGAAGTTGAGAATTGTCCGAATATGAAGGCGGTGATTGTGGATGAAGAAGGAAGAGATGATGGGACGGATGGTATTCTAGAGTTCCCATTATTACAGCGACTATCTATAAATTGCTGTCCCACGGAGAAATTCTTCTCATATCCTCATGGAAAAAAAGAATCAATAAACACTGCTTCAGATTCACAAGACACTTATTCCGATTCCATCTTTGATCAAAAGGTACGAATCCTTTCTTTTGAGATTATAACCATAATACTCATAGGCATGTGATTTGCAGGGAAAGTAATAATATTTCTTTGAAGATTTCTTATTTGGTTTTATTAGCTAAATTGTTTTTATAATTTATAGCTACACTTGTTAGAGTAAGGCCGTTGGTGAAAATTCTATCCTCCACCGCATTAGATAGATCGGTGTAAGATTAGGCCAAATTGTCAAATTTTTCATAGCTATGATCTGATGCACAACACTTATGAGCAGATAAGTTTACCAAGCTTGGAGACGTTAATACTCCACTCGCTAGAATCCTCTCGCCGTGGCTGTGGGTTCGGCCTTGCCACTACTGGGCGAGGCATATGGCACAGTGAGCTTCCCAAAAGTTCCTCCGATAAATTAGCCAACCTCACCCCGAAACAAGATTTGCAATCACGAGGAATATCAATATTTCGGAATCTGGAGGTGCTCTCTATAAAAAATACATGGCTGTCATTTCTCTTTTCGGTGTCTGTGGCTAAATGTCTTAGAAAAATTAGAGAGATTGAAGTGGAGGATTGTTCGAATATGAATGCGGTGATTGTGGATGAAGAAGGAAGAGATGATGGGACAGATGATATTATAGAGTTCCCATTATTGAAGCGACTATCTATAAGCCGCTGTCCCATAGAGAAATTCTTCTCATATCCTCATGGAAAAAAAGAATCAATAACCACCGCTTCAGATTCACATGATACTTATTCTAATTCCTTCCTTGATCAAAAGGTACAAATCCTTTCTTTTGAAATTATGCCCATAATAGTCATAGGCATGTGATTTGCGGCGCAAGTAATAATATTTCTTTAAAGATTTCTTATTTGGTTTTATTAGAAAAATTGTTTTTATAATTTATAGCTACACTTGTTAGAGTTAGGCCGTTGGTGAAAATTCTATCCTCCACCACATTAGATAGATCGGTGTAAGATTAGGCCAAATTGTCAAATTTTTCATAGCTATCGTCTGATGCACAACTCTTATGAGCAGATAAGTTTACCAAGCTTGGAGACGTTAATACTCCACTCGCTAGAATCCTCTCGCCATGGCTGTGGGCTCGGCCTCGCCACTGCTGGGCGAGGCATATGGCACAGTGAGCTTCCCAAAAGTTCCTCCGATAAATTGGCCAACCTCACCCCGAAACAAGATTTGCAATCACAAGGAATATCAATATTTCAGAATCTGGAGGTGCTCTCGATAAACAATACAGGGCTGTCATTTCTCTTTTCAGTGTCTGTGGCTAAATGCCTTAGAGAAATTAGAGAGATTAAAGTGGTGGATTGTCCGAATATGAATGCGATGATTGTTGATGAAGAAGGAAGAGATGATGGGACAGATGATATTATAGAGTTCCCATTATTGGAGCGACTATCTATAAGCCGTTGTCCCATAGAGAAATTCTTCTCATATCCTCATGGAAAAAAAGAATCAATAACCACTGCTTTAGATTCACAAGATACTTATTCTGATTCCTTCCTTGATCAAAAGGTACGAATCCTTTCTTTTGAAATTATGCCCATAATAGTCATAGGCATGTGATTTGCGAGGCAAGTAATAATATTTCTATGAAGATTTCTTATTTGGTTTTATTAGCTAAATTGCTTTTATAATTTATAGCTACACTTGTTAGAGTAAGGCCGTTGGTGAAAATTCTATCCTCCACCGCATTAGATAGATCGGTGTAAGATTAGGCCAAATTGTCAAATTTTTCATAGCTATGATCTGATGCACAACTCTTATGAGCAGATAAGTTTACCAAGCTTGGAGACGTTAATACTCCACTCGCTAGAATCCTCTCACCGTGGCTGTGGGCTCGGCTTGGCCACTACTGGGCGAGGCATATGGCACAGTGAGCTTCCTAAAAGTTCCTCCGATAAATTAGCCAACCTCACCCGGAAACAAGATTTGCAACTACGAGGAATATCAATATTTCGGAATCTGGAGGTGCTCTCTATAAACAATACATGGCTGTCATTTCTCTTTTCGATGTCTGTGGCTAAATGTCTTAGAAAACTTAGAGAGATTGAAGTGGAGGATTGCCCGAATATGAATGCGGTGATTGTGGATGAAGAAGGAAGAGATGATGGGACAAACAATATTATAGAGTTTCCATTATTGAAGCGACTATCTATAAGCCGCTGTCCCACGGAGAAATTCTTCTCATATCCTCATGGAAAAAAAGAATCAATAACCACTGCTTCAGATTCACAAGATACTTATTATGATTCCATCTTTGATCAAAAGGTACGAATCCTTTCTTTTGAAATTATGCCCATAATAGTCATAGGCATGTGATTGGCGGCGCAAGTAATAATATTTCTTTGAAGATTGCTTATTTGGTTTTATTAGCTAAATTGTTTTTATAATTTATAGCTACACTTGTTAGAGTAAGGCCGTTGGTGAAAATTCTATCCTCCACCGCATTAGATAGATGGGTGTAAGATTAGGTCAAATTGTCAAATTTTTCATAGCTATGATCTGATGCACAACTCTTATGAGCAGATAAGTTTACCAAGCTTGAAGAAGTTAATACTCCACTCGCTAGGATCCTCTCGCCGTGGCTGTGTGCTCGGCCTTGCCATTGCTAGGCAAGGCATATGGCATAGTGAGCTTCCCAAAAGTTCCTCCAACAAATTGGCCAACCTCACCCCGAAACAAGATTTGCAATCACGAGGAACATCAATATTTCCGAATCTGGAGGTGCTCTCTATAAACAATACAGGGCTATCATTTCTCTTTTCGGTGTCTATGGCTAAATGTCTTAGAGAAATTAGAGAGATAGAAGTGGACGATTGTCCGGATATGAATGCGGTAATTGTTGATGAAGAAGGGGGAGATGATGGGACTGATGATATTATAGAGTTCCCATTATTGAAGCGACTATCTATAAGCCGCTGTCCCATAGAGAAATTCTTCTCATATCCTCATGGAAAAAAAGAATCAATAACCACTCCTTCAGATTCACAAGATACTTATTCTGATTCCTTCCTTGATCCAAAGGTACGAATCCTTTCTTTTGAAATTATGCCCATAATAGTCATAGGCATGTGATTTGCGGGGCAAGTAATAATATTTCTTTGAAGATGTCTTATTTGGTTTTATTAGCTAAATTGTTTTTATAATTTATAGCTACACTTGTTAGAGTAAGGTCGTTGGTGAAAATCCTATCCTCCACCGCATTAGATAGATCGGTGTAAGATTAGGCCAAATTTTCAAATTTTTCATAGCTATGATCTAATGCACAACACTTATGAGCAGATAAGTTTACCAAACTTGGAGACGTTAATACTCCACTCGCTAGAATCCTCTCGCCGTGGCTGTGGGCTCGGCCTCGCCACTACTGGGCGAGGCATATGGCACAGTGAGCTTCCTAAAAGTTCCTCCGATAAATTAGCCAACCTCACCCCGAAACAAGATTTGCAATCACGAGGAATATCAATATTTCGGAATCTGGAGGTGCTCTCTATAAACAATACATGGCTGTCATTTCTCTTTTCGGTGTCTGTGGCTAAATGTCTTAGAAAAATTAGAGAGATTAAAGTGGTGGATTGTCCGAATATGAATGCGATGATTGTTGATGAAGAAGGAAGAGATGATGGGACAGATGATATTATAGAGTTCCCATTATTGGAGCGACTATCTATAAGCCGTTGTCCCATAGAGAAACTCTTCTCATATCCTCATGAAAAAAAAGAATCAACAACCACAGCTTCAGATTCACAAGATACTTATTCTGATTCCTTCCTTGATCAAAAGGTACGAATCCTTTCTTTTGAAATTATGCCCATAATAGTTATAGGCCAGTGATTTGCGGGCAAGTAATAATATTTCTTTGAAGATTTCTTATTTGGTTTTATTAGCTAAATTGTTTTTATAATTTATAGCTACACTTGTTAGAGTAAGGCCGTTGGTGAAAATTCTATCCTCCTTCGCATTAGATAGATCGGTGTAAGATTAGGTCAAATTGTCAAATTTTTCATAGCTATGATCTGATGCACAACTCTTATGAGCAGATAAGTTTACCAAGCTTGAAGAAGTTAATACTCCACCCACTAGGATCCTCTCGCTGTGGTTGTGGGCTCGCCCTCGCCATTTCTGGGCGAGGCAGGTCCTCCGACAAATTACCCAACCTTACCCTGGAACAAGATTTGCAATCACAAGGAATATCAATATTTCGAAATCTAGAGGTTCTCTCTATAAACAATACAGGGCTGTCATTTCTCTTTTCGGTGTCTGTGGCTAAATGTCTTAGAAAAATTAGAGAGATTGAAGTGGAGGATTGTCCGAATATGAATGCGGTTATTGTGGATGAAGAAGGGAGAGATGATGGGACAGATGATATTATAGAGTTCCCATTATTGGAGCGACTATCTATAAGCCGCTGTCCCACGGAGAAATTCTTCTCATATCCTCATGGAAAAAAAGAATCAATAACCACTCCTTCAGATTCACAAGATACTTATTCTGATTCCTTCCTTGATCAAAAGGTATGAATCCTTTCTTTTGAAATTATGCCTATAATAGTCATAGGCATGTGATTTGCGGGGCAAGTAATAATATCTCTTTGAAGATTGCTTATTTGGTTTTATTTGCTAAATTGTTTTTATAATTTATAGCTACATTTGTTAGAGTAAGGCCGTTGGTGAAAATCCTATCCGCCACCGCATTAGATAGATGGGTGTAAGATTAGGCCAAATTGTCAAATTTTTCATAGCTATGATCTAATGCACAACACTTATGAGCAGATAAGTTTACCAAACTTGGAGACGTTAATACTCCACTTGCTAGAATCCTCTCGCCGTGGCTGTGGGCTCGGCCTCACCATTGCTGGGAGAGGCATATAGCACAGTGAGCTTCCTAAAAGTTCCTTCGATAAATTAGCCAACCTCACCCCGAAACAAGATTTGCAATCACGAGGAATATCAATATTTTGGAATCTGGAGGTGCTCTCTATAAACAATATAGGGCTGCCATTTCTCTTTTCGTTGTCTGTGGCTAAATGTCTTAGAAAAATTAGAGAGATTGAAGTGGAGGATTGTCCGAATATGAATGCGGTGATTGTGGATGAAGAAAGAAGAGATGATGGGACAGATGATATTATAGAGTTCCCATTATTGAAGCGACTATCTATAAGCCGCTGTCCCACGGAGAAATTCTTCTCATATCCTCATGGAAAAAAAGAATCAATAACCACTCCTTCAGATTCACAAGATACTTATTCTGATTCCTTCCTTGATCAAAAGGTACAAATCCTTTCTTTTGAAATTATGCCCATAATAGTCATAGGCATGTGATTTACGGGGCAAGTAATAATATTTCTTTGAAGATTTCTTATTTGGTTTTATTAGCTAAATTGTTTTTATAATTTATAGCTACACTTGTTAGAGTAAGGCCGTTGGTGAAAATCCTATCCTCCACCGCATTAGATAGATCGGTGTAAGATTAGGCCAAATTTTCAAAATTTTCATAGCTATGATCTAATGCACAACGCTTATGAGCAGATAAGTTTACCAAACTTGGAGACGTTAATACTCCACTCGCTAGAATCCTCTCGCCGTGGCTGTGGGCTCGGCCTCACCACTACTGGGCGAGGCATATGGCACAGTGAGCTTCCCAAAAGTTCCTCCGATAAATTAGCCAACCTCACCCCGAAACAAGAATTGCAATCACGAGGAATATCAATATTTCGGAATCTGGAGGTGCTCTCTATAAACAATACATGGCTGTCATTTCTCTTTTCGGTGTCTGTGGCTAAATGTCTTAGAAAAATTAGAGAGATTAAAGTGGTGGATTGTCCGAATATGAATGCGATGATTGTTGATGAAGAAGGAAGAGATGATGGGACATATGATATTATAGAGTTCCCATTATTGGAGCGACTATCTATAAGTCGTTGTCCCATAGAGAAATTCTTCTCATATCCTCATGGAAAAAAAGAATCAATAACCACTGCTTCATATTCACAAGATACTTATTTTGATTCCTTCCTTGATCAAAAGGTACGAATCCTTTCTTTTGAAATTATGCCCATAATAGTCATAGGCATGTGATTTGCGGGGCAAGTAATAATATTTCTTTGAAGATTTCTTATTTGGTTTTTTTTGCTAAATTGTTTTTATAATTTATAGCTACACTTGTTAGAGTTAGGCCGTTGGTGAAAATTCTATCCTCCTTCGCATTAGATAGATCGGTGTAAGATTAGGCCAAATTGTCAAATTTTTCATAGCTATGATCTGATGCACAACTCTTATGAGCAGATAAGTTTACCAAACTTGAAGAAGTTAATACTCCACTCGCTAGAATCCTCTCAGTGTAGCTGCGGGCTCGGCCTCGCCATTGCTAGAAAAGGCATATGGCACAGGGAGCTTCCCAAAAGTTCCTCCGACAAATTAGCCAACCTCACCCCGAAACAAGATTTGCAATCACAAGGATTATCATTATTTCGGAATCTGAAGGTGCTCTCTATCAACAATACAGGGCTGTCATTTCTCTTCTCGGTGTCTGTGGCTAAATGTCTTAGAGACATTAGAGAGATTGAAGTGGAGGATTGTCCAAATATGAATGCGGTGATTGTGGATGAAGAAGGAAGAGATGATGGGACGGATGATATTATAGAGTTCCCATTATTGGAGAAACTATCTATAAGCCGCTGTCCCATGGAGAAATTCTTCTCATATCCTCATGGAAAAAATGAGTCAATAACCACTACTTCAGATTCACAAGATACTTATTCGGATTCCTTCTTTGATCAAAAGGTATGAATCCTTTCTTTAGAGCTTGCACCCATAACAGTCATAGGCACGTGATTTGCGGGGCAAGTAATAATATTTCTTTGAAGATTTCTTATTTGGTTTTATTAGCTAAATTGTTTTTATAATTTATGGCTACACTTGTTAGAGTAAGGCCGTTGGTGAAAATTCTATCCTCCACCGCATTAGATAGATCGGTGTAAGATTAGGCCAAATTGTCAAATTTTTCATAGCTATGATCTGATGCATAACTCTTATGAGCAGATAAGTTTACCAAACTTGGAGAAGTTAAAACTTGGGTCGGTAGGATTGTCAAAAAGGATATGGCATGGTGGGCTTCTCAAGAGTTCCTTTGACAAATTGGCTGAATTCACCCTCAAAAAGTGCTCCAACCTACTTGATGTCTTCCCTTCGATAATCATGGGCAGATTGCAGAACCTCAAAATAGTCAGAGTTTCAAAGTGTCCCTCCTTGGAATCATTGTTTGATTTTGGATCCCTTGATTCATGTACAGAACAAACAATTGTGTTGCTCCCCAAATTGAAAGAAGTCGTTGTTTTAAGCTGTCCCTCCCTGGAATCATTGTTTAATTGGGGGCTCCTTGATTCAAGTACGGAACAAAAAATTGTATTGCTTCCCAAATTGGAAGAAGTAGGCGTGCAAGGAGCAGGAAGGCTGAGACATGTGGTGATGAGTGATTCCCAAACGGTTTTGAGTTTTCCTAGTCTAAAATTAGTCGTCGTTGACAATTGCTCCGAGTTGAGATATCTCTTCCCCAATTATACGGCCATAACTCTAGAGAAACTCAATGCCCTATTCATTTTTAAATGTCAACAAATGAAGGAAGTGGTTCCCAAGGAAGAAGGTGGTTGGTCCAAGGCAGAAGTGATGAGTTTCCCTTCCTTAACTATTTTGGTTATTTGGCAGTGCCCCAACATTAGAGCATTCATATGGAGTCCTACAAGTGCCAAGAGGCGGTTAGGTGAAATGATCGAAGAAAATGATGAATCGCCCCGACCGTTGTTTAATGATATGGTTTGCTCTATATCTTATTGTGATCATCTTTAATCTCGCATTATCATGTTTTAGAATGAACAATGTAATAATTTGTCCTACTTATTTTCCTTTCTCACATTATCCTTGTGCAGGTTACACTTCCCAATTTAGCAGCACTATATATTGGAGGCGTTCGGTGCAAAGAGTTATGGAACAATCAAATTTCTGATGATTCTTTTTGCAAATTGAAATATCTTATATTGAAGGATTGTGACAATCTCCAACATATTGCTCCATCCCATATGTGGAAGAGGTTGCAGGACTGTCTGGAAGTCTTAGAAGTGAAATCATGCCGTTCAATCGAGATCATATACGAAAGTGATGGGACGGTGGCAAAGAGTGGAAATTTGAGGACGCTAGATTTGCGTGATCTGGACAACTTGAGGCACATTTGGCGGTACGACAATCTCCCAAACATCCCGTTCCCGAATTTGAGATACATAAAGGCTATGAGGTGCTCTCATTTGGACATGCTTTTCGCCACCTTCACGGCGAAATTTCTCGAGCAAATCAAAAAGCTGGTGGTCGGGTCATGTGAAGATATGGAACTAATTGCTGGCCATGAAGAATGTGAAGAAGTGACTGGTAAGACAATCACCTTCTCTAGGTTAACCACCCTTAGACTTTACAATTTGCCGAAATTCAAGAGCTTCTTACCAGAGAAATACTCTGCGGAATTCCCATCCTTGGATGTCTCGAGTAGAACAGAGCCGGAACAAGGCAACCAAAGTGCGGAGGAAAGCGAGGGGGAAATTGAGGAGTTAGAGCGGGAAATTGAGGAGTTAGACGGCGAAATTGAGGAGGAAAGTGAGGAAGAATAATTAGTTTTATGAAGTGAGCCACAAAAGTTTGTGAACGTTGCAACAAATGGTGTCTGTCAAAACAAAATGGACGTGTCTGGTGATATGAAATTTTGTTTTTTTCTTCTGTATTCTCTTCTACACTTCCCTCGAAGTGTGTGACTGTTTTCTTGGCTATTCATTTCTTTGGTTTGTGTCCTGGGCTACAGTGACGAGTGGCCAGTCATTGAACCATAAATTGTGGGGTTATGTTGTATAAATTCTAATCAAGTGCATTATCGTGTTTATAAATTTTTCCGTAATATTAGAAAATGTATGTGATATTATATTAAACAATTGAAGTCGTGATGAATTACCTCACGACAACCGTCGCAGGAGGAAGAAGGAGATCAAGGAGATTGCAATCTGGGAAAGCCCATGTTCCTCCTCCCATCTCTCTCTCTCTCTCTCTCACTCTGACAATTGATGGAGGCCGAAACAATTTGAGTTTGAGGGACGGTATTATGATTTTGAGTTCGACGAAGGTTGAATGTGAGTTGGAATCGGTGATAACGGGGATTTCTTTGAGTGGGTTGAGTATTTGAATCTTCATGATTCTAATCAAGGTAAACTTCGCTCTGTTTCTCCTGGAGGTAGGGACCGAGTGCTTGATTCCGCCGGTGTGAAATTTGGTTGAGTTCGGGACTGTCCTGATGAACTCATTCAGGTGCCCTTTACTGAAACGCCTACCATACGTTTGATTGAATTCCTGAATGGTACTAGCATGCATATTTTGCAAGTATCCTTGCATCGTGATGATTATCTGGCAATGGCGTACTTAAACTGAGAGTTGTCCAGGGCATATGACAAATTATTTTCGTTGATGTTGGTTGAACTCTCTCGGTTGTGCTCAATGCTCCCATGACTGAGAATTTGAACATGCCGTGCTGGCTTAATTTACTCAGAATTATGTTTTCCTTATCAATCTACGATTATGTATATGGCTATTCTAATATTCAAGACAATTACCGTCTTTGAATTGGAAATTGTGAAATCCTTCTTCGAAATGTGCATCGTTACTGTGTACTTCAGTGAATTCCTGTGTGGACTTCCTCCTTTGCTTGATCTCGCGTGTAATTGGTTTCATATGCTTGGATGATTATGCCTTGCATTTCTCAATCCGCTCAGTGATACCTCAACCCCTTCACACTGCCAATGATATTCGGTTCATTTTTTTTGGCAAATGCATGGGCCTCTACCTCTTTGATTTTCTTCGTTTACTGAAGATTCTGAAGTTCATTCCTCGATGTCATTTGCTTGTAACTATTCTGTGAATGGCGTGTGAGTCCCTGTCATACTAACATTCGAGGGCTGAGTGCATAATGAGCTGTTTATGCCATGACCGAATGCTTTGCTCGATTCATTGTCCACATTGCCGATTTGTATGCATGTTCAGCTGTTGCTGAACGAGTCTCATCCATGAGAATTGACTGTAGAATGTGGCTCAATGCTGTTTTCCTGTGTTTACGTTGCTTTGCGTTTCAGTTTTTGCAGCATGATGTTCTTTGAAAATGTCTCCGCTGGAGCCACCCGTGGGTAATTAGAATGTGGTCTTTAGTATTTGGTCCCAAGAGATCCTGTTGTGTAAAATCAAAGTCGTTTCCAAGTTATTTGAGTCACATTAGCAATATATGTTGGATTCATGTCGACTCCATGTTGATTTCTTATAGAGTTCAATGTGTTTTTTGCATCATATGTGGGCTCGGATTGGATTTGATAGATCTTGGTTTCATATGAGGGTTAATTTGGTAGCACATGATGGTATGTCGATGTGCAGATGATTTCTCATCATTATTTTAGTTACTAGTCTCTATCTATCTAAATCATGCTCATGCATCGTCATTCTACTCCTCGTATTTCTCAATTTTCAGTAGTTGAAATTACCTCAATACCGTGAACCACATTGCTTTAGAATCGAATGTGACTAGTTTACATGTTCGATCATGTTGTAATCATATCAGGAAGAGTGGTGGGCAATCTGAGGATTTTGCTGCCCACCTGAGGAAATGTTTTGAAACTGGCCAAAGGACCGACTTTACCGTCTTTGCTCAGATGGATCAAACATTGCATCAGGTGGCCTCTCATTTCCTTGGACTATGTTGGTCCTCATCCGCATAAGCCCTCCAATTCTGTGTGGCTATTTTGTTCACCCTCTTCATGCGTTCAGTGCTTTGTGGCTCCCTGGAGCTGTCCTCTTAAGTCTCCCAAGTGCTCCACCCAAAGCGACATCCTATAACCATAAGCCTGCACAACATCATTAAAACATTATTAGTCACAAGCTTAAGTTTTTGATAAATGTCGATGCACTCACTGGGTGTTCAGCTAGTACCTGCTATTAAATAGCTGTATCCACCAACAGCCGCTGCCACACCTCCATTGCTGGCCACCACAGGACATGTCACGCTGAGAAGGGGCAAGAACAAACAGCGTTGATTAAAGGAACTCGGGTGATTTTTGAGCGTTTATAAGGCTGAGAAGAACAGAGGGCAAGCTTTAATTGACACCGTAGACTGATGCTTCAACAAGGATTATCACCATAGACAAATGATGTGGACAAACATGAAGAGATTGTTCAGATGGAGCTGACTGAATAGTGATGGCCATGTTCTTTTTACTGAAGGCAACGGGAAAGATACAGTTGGACTTTTGATTTGGATCCCTCTTCCTTGGTGGCTCTTATACCATGGAAATATTTCTATGGTTTGCAAGCGAGAGGGAGAGAGAGAATCAACAAATACTACACCTTTACTCAATAAGAGTATATAGTAGCTCCACTTATAAAGCATGAGAGACATTAACAAAGCTTCGATTACCTTATTTGTGACCACCTGCTAACTGTCGACTAATATTCATAAATATACTCCAACACAGATCACAATTGGAGCAAATACTTGACAGTGTTTTTGCATGTTTTTCCAGGTTGTTAGTGCCATTTTCAAAGATGTATCCACAACTGTACAAGGAGGGAATACGGAATTCATACTTCAACTGTAGAGTTGTGGCAGCCTGGTCTTTTTCTGCGGTCTACCAGTCTCTCGTCCTTTATCACTTTGTGGCAGCTTCTAGTTCTACTGGTCTAAATTCATTGGGAAAAATGTTCGGCCTCTGGGACGTCAACACAATTGCATTTACCTTTATTGTTGTCACTGTCAACTCACACCTTCTTTCGATGTGGAATTCAATAACAAGATGCCTTCATATCGCTGTCAGTGGAAGCATCCTTGGGATGTTTGTTTTTATTTTCATATGTTCACTTATGAAGGTGAGTCTTCTCCCTTTCTGGGGGTTCTTTTCTTCCCTTCACCTCATCTAGTCCTCTTTTGGATAGCAATTATTCTGATATTCGTTTTATTACATGTATGCGCAAGAAAGTCTCTACCATGTCATCCGCGTATTAATGAGTACAGTCTACTTCTACCTGGCATTTCTTCTGGTTCCAATTGTCGCACTGCTTGGTGACTTCTTATGACAAGGGTAAGGTTTCAGACTCATATCTGCCCCCCCAAAAAAAATAAAAACAGTCTGGCTTTTTTGTTCTTAGACATATTTCTCGTTTAGAAACAGAGAGAAACACTGTAACATTGTTCTCAAGTAAATTTGCTCATGAATACTGATTGCAAATCTGCAATTTCGCTTTTCTGAAAGTAACAAATGTCGTTTGTCATGGAAAATATAATGTAGGACCTCCTTTTTCGTTCAAATAGCCTTCATCATCTTTATTGTCGATTTCGTGGGTCCTTTTTTCCCTATTTGCTCCGAGACAAGATACAGGGCTTGTCATGTCCGTACTTTTCCAGTTTCTCAGATGGTCCATCATTTGGGAATTGCATCTGCGCTGCCTCTCTCTCTCTCTCTCTCTCTCTCTCTCTCTCTCTCTCTCTAACCCCTTTTCCTCCTCTCTGGGCTGAACATTGCCCGATTTCTGGAATGCGGTTACGGGATAAATCCACATATCAACCTTACTTGGTATGAGTATTTATTGGCTTGTGGGAACTTGACAGCTCGCTCATCTCAAGCTATTGATTTCTAGATTCACCATAGTCTATTTTGCGGATTCTGTTTATTAGCAACGAGTGTTTGCTTCAAGCAATTGCAATGGATACTTCCTCTGATTAGTTTCTCTCTTTTTTTCTCTTTTTACGCACTGATTTTTCATGCACTTGGTTATAGGGTTCAAAGGTGGTTCTTCCCATATGATTATCAGATATTTCAGGAATTTCTAAGGGCATAAGCCACGGGATGAGGACGAAGCCGAAGACATTGCCCAGGAGCTCTGATTTACAGCTATGTTTCTTAATACTGTAAATTGAAATTTTTAGACTGTTCGAGTTTCTCTATTATTGTCAGAATCACAAGCATACGATCTTTAGGATTCTCCCTTCCAAAATTCGTATCCATCCCTAAACGGAAGGAAAGGGAAGGATGTGATGATAACAGACTTCTGGACTCCTTCCGGACGCCAAGAGTTTCGCACGTTTCAGAGCAGTAGGAAAGCAGCTTACGTTAATTCTGTTCGTGCATTTATGGGCTAGTTCTAGCCCAAACGCAAAGTCCTAAATGCTTTTCTGGAAACATTTTTTTTATATCTTCCTGTTCATTGTTTCTTGTCAAAGCTTGCTTCACAAGGAGGCTCACCTTTTCTTCCCAGCCACGCTGCTCATTTCTTGCATTGCGACTGCTTATATGGCAGCAATAAGGAGTTCCTTTGCCTGCTCATTCTCTGTGGTCGCTTTTTCTCTGGTTGAGTGGGAGATCTGTTAACTGTTAGGTTATTTTAGGTGCTACTCCGGGAGCCATCGCTAGCTGCATCCCGAAGTTGTTTGAGGATGACAAACTGACCGTGCCTCAGTCAAAAAAGTTGGGTGGTTTATTAGAAATTGCTAAAAGTGTGATCGTTGAAAGCACCTCATTAGTTGAAGAAGGAACATTTTCTCAGATTTTTATGACTGATTCCAACCGTGTCCTATGATCCCCTTCCAACACAGAAGTAATTATGGACTCGGCTCGGTCCTTGCGTAAGTACCAGCGGCTCCGTACTTGATCATTCCGTCTTGTGCAGGGGAAAGGCAGAGGATATCTGTTGGACCAGTATCCTATTCTATTCTGTAAGCAAAAGTCGCATATAATCACCTTAACGATGGACCAAATATCTCACGAGGAGCTGATGAACTTGGCCAAGTTTCTGAGACGCTTTGACTGCTGGGATTCGTCCAACCGTTCTTCATTACCATCGTCATCATCATCATTCTCGAAAACCAGCTATATCCCACGCTTTTTCAGCGAGAGCCCAGGAAAGTATGGTGGGTCTCGCAGGACTATATCTCTTCCTGTCTCCTTTGAACGGCGGCTCTGTACTTGCTTTTTCAGCAAGGCTTCTCAGGCTTGAATTCTGGTTATCTAATCTGGTAAAGCTGGTCTTCGCTTGTGTCATTTAATGTCTGACGTGTATCGGATCTTCAAGCCTTAGAAGCCTTCCTTTAATGTCCTCGATTGCTGGTAGCGGAATGTTTGCCCGATTTACACTGTCCACAGAGACAACAACAGCGAAAATCATTCCTTCTAACCTCGCGGTTATTCTTCGGAGCAGCAAAATGAGGAACTTCCTGACAAAACCATCCAGGAATCTCACTCCCAGGGACACTCAAGTTGTGCAAATGCTTTAGGGCAACCTGAAATTTCTTTTGAAAGAACACATTTAAGGTCAAACTTTCTGCATTTATGATTGAAGATACTGAACAAAGGTGGAGAAACTGAACTGATGATCTTCATCCATCTTTTTGCTACAGTTCAAGTAGTTTTCCCAAAATGGGAGTTATGAGTGATCTTTTTCACCTTTTCAATTCTTCTCTCCTAAGAGTAAAAGCCTCATAGATTTCAATACCCAGAGACCAGTGATGTCAACTAGATTGCTGCAATCAGTAAAGTTTAGCTCCTTCAAATCAGTAGAATTCAGATGAAAGGCGTAAATTTGAAATTAATTAACCTCAACGCGGATTGTTCTCGGGGATGATGACCACGATGGCGCTGAGTCGTCGATCGCCTCCAAAAGGCCCGGCACTATCTCCTCCCCTCACTCGAGGCCTTCTTCGTCGAGCTGGAGCCACGGCACGCTGCTGAGCACATGCTCGCGGTAGAGGTGATCCACAATGCCGTGGGAGCTAAGGAAGACATCGCAGAGGAAGCGAGATGAGAACATAGCGTCGTCCTCTTCCGGATCATCCGTCAGCATCGTCGTCTTCGGCTTCTTGGTCGGCCTCACTTAGGAGTCGCCGGTCTTTCGACAGAGGTGGTCGATGCAGAGATTGGGGCGCCACTTAAAGATGAGCAATGAGCAACGAGCACCTTGCTGACGGATTCGTGTTCCCTTTGAAAAGAGCGATTTCCACAGCATGGGAAATGTGCTTTCTTAATTTTTAATTGACAAATCATGGCACTCACATTAGTTAAAGGGAAAAATTATCCAAAAACTTTTAAACTTCTTGAAGACAGCCAATTTAGTCCTAAATTTTTGTACTAATTTAATTCTAAACATTTCAATTGTGATAATTTAATCTTAAATCTTTTAAAAATTATAAATGTAGTTCCTCCCACTATTTTTGCCATAAATCGCTAATGTGACGTTCCAATCAGCGCTGACTGTACTATGTGGAAAGTTGATATTATTGTGGTCAATTGGGTTTAATTTAAAAAAAGAAATTCTAATTTTATTTTATTTTATTTTATTGTTTTCTTCACAAGGCCGGCAAGTGTTGCCAACCATTTTGAGAAAATGGCATTCAACTTGTTACCGCCGAGAGCGCAGCAACAGGCCTTCAAATTTGTTCCCATTGAGGTGAAGACTTCTCAGGACGGCTCTTTTGCGGAATGTGAGTGAGATTGTGCCAGAAAGTCCATTTTCTTGCAGGTCCAGCACTAAGAGGCCGTCGCTAATCTTCCCCAGAAATTGAGGTATCGTTCCAATGAGATTGTTACAAGAGAGGTCCAAAATTTGTAGGTCCTTCATTTCACAAAGAGAGCCATGGATTTAGCCAGTCAATTGATTGGTAGCCAGAGAGAAGATGAGAACCATATAGCGATGGAGGTTAAAGCGGCCCTTGGATCTAGTTCATATTCAGCTGGAGAACTGTTAGATTTTTCTATGGAACTTGTTTCGAGCTAGTGAGGAAGTTGTGAGAGATATTGAAATAAGACTGACTCAGCTCCGACATGCCACATCCATGACGAGATATCACCGTGGATTATGTTGCCTGGCATGATCCATTCCACACTGGTTGAATATCTCAAGAATGCAGGGTTCAGTAACTTTGCACCCAGAAAGACCGACTTTTTGGAGTTTTGGCAAGACATGCTCGACATTTTTGCTATTGGTCAAAGATCGAGATCTTTTAGACTTTTGAGTCTAGATAACAAGCGTAGGTCTCAAAAACTGGTCAAGTTATTGGCTAAGATGCTCAGGTGAGGTTTGTAAGCTGAAAAGCCGAGGTCGGCATGACACCATGCAACTGATTGCTACTCAGGTTAACATGGTCTAACGAGGGTGCATCAAGGAACTAGTCTATGTGACCGCTGAGCCCATTGTTACTCAGGTCTACTCTCATCAAGGATGGAAGAGAGAATGAGGTTATTGGAAATGTAAAGTTGGGCAAGATTGGAAAGGTTCTTCATGCTTGGACTCCAAGCGGCTTGGAGGAATAGGAATTGTGAAGAGATTATGCTAGAAACCTTGTTGAAGAAGTTGTTTCTTGTTGTTGAAGATATTGGGTAACTAGACCTATGAAATTGTTGGAGAGAATATTGAGCAGAGTGAGCCAATCCAGGTTTGACTGAGTTGGAGGAACATGCCTCCTAAGCTCATTGAATGAGAGTTCCAAACTGTTAAGTTGTGTTACGCTGCCGAGTGACGATGGAGTAGAGCCAGTGAAATTACACTGGTTAAGCCAAAGTATCTCCAAAGAATGCAGGTCGCCTATGGACTCTATCAATGCTCCAGAGAACCCTATGGAGGACAAGTCCAAAACCTTCAAAGAGCTGTAAAGTAACCCGAAAGCTCAACGTTGCCTGATAGAGAGAGACATGTTAGCTTTGGCAAAAGAAAAATGTTTGCTACTTATGTGCCGCACGATTGACTGGAACTGACGCTGAGGACTTCCAAAGATGGAAATAGATTTATTATTAGAGTCACATCAATGCCAGATACCGTTAGCGCATCGAGGGAACTCTTTATCATTCATTGATGCTCCTCTTCATTTCACATTATCATTTATGGCCTCAAGAATATTTGTCCTTATATAGAACCATAACTATATTCAAGAATAATTGTCCCATCTGTCAGTGTCTTTAAACTAGTTGTATTGAAATTTTTCCCTATAGTGTATGTTGTTAATTGAGTAGGTATTTTTTTAAACTCAGCACTTCTAACAATGAGGCAATTTATCGGTCTCAACAAAAGGTACTCAATTAAAACCTCCTTAAGTTTGAACTATTTTTTGAGAGAGAAATTTTTTGATATAATTAATCAATAAAATTTAGTCGCGCAAAATATAATTATATGACCTTAATACATGTTGTGACCAGAGGAGAACTTAATGAACTCCAGTTTTGGGCACAATTAAAGACAAATGATATCATCAATCAAATCATTTGTTCACAAATTCTAGAGCAAAATGGGTCGCCAACAATATACTTTTAAAAATTTGGATGCCCATACTGATTCATTAGGGCATACTTGTGCTATTTTCATGTATTTATTTTTCTTTCACTTTACAAATCCTTTTTTAGCAAAAGATCCCCATTCTTACTGTTATAACAAAAAATTCCATCGCTTATATATTTTCAACTTTTCCTCTCTTATTTGGACGCATGTAACTCCTTAAAAAATAGCACTTAACTCCACAATAATTAGGTGAGCCAACAATTTTAGTACCAGAGCTGATATTAATATTGTCAACCATTCCTTGTAGGCTAGTCGCCACTTCAGTCATGTTTACCTTCAACCCTTTTTATATTAATATTAATATTCTTAACAATTTTTGGTACCAAAAATTTTGTAGCACCAACCACCAAGTACGATGGAATTTTTTATTCCCTAGGACCCATCACCTATTTTCCCTTCTCCCTGGTAATCGGTTATGAGAGCAATAACCAGAAGGACATTTTCGTCATTTTGAATCGGGGCACTTTCGTCATTTGATGAGAGAAATATAAAAGGGAAGTTTTGGTCTTCGTCATTTGACGAGGAAGTTCTGGATTCTGATCGATTCTGCTTCGCGTCCCTGACCTCTCCCTCCCGTCCTCCCTAGCTTCACCGCCGGCCGCCAGCTCCACCGGAAGCCACCGCCGGCCGGCCTTCCATCTCCGACCACGGCAGGCGCACGAAGGAAGGCACACACTACGCGCACAGGAGAAACAAAGCTCAATCCTGGAATCGGAACTTCATTTTCGTTGATTCGAGCTTCACCAGGGGTGAATCAACGTCGATTCCAGTGTTCATGACTTCGATTGCGGGTTCCAGTGATCGTCTGGTTGCAGTTCCGATCGTGTGCTGTTCTGACAGCTAGGCGCTCCTTCGGTTCGTTCTTTCGCTTCAGTGATCGGTGGAAGGTTGCGGTAAGTTCGAATCGCATGGAAAAGGACGCCCCGGCTCAGTTGACTCCCAACCATCACTTTCGAATCTTCTCTCCACCGATTGAGCTCTTCCACTTCATACTCTAAATCAAGCCCAAGAGTCGTCCTCGCGTCTAATGAATGTACGGATACTGCTCAGGAAGTGTTCGATGAAATGACCGAAAGACTCTATCCGATATTTTGTCCCGTTGCTGGCCATTAGAATCAATGCTATAGTGAGGCTGTGCTCGCTGTCTGGAAGTCACTGAGTCGCCTCCAAATCATCAGGTCGTCTCTTCTCCAATTAAACTTTGCTATTATTGTCGGTTTGTTATAGACTCGCCTCTCTTGATCTCCGTTCAGTTTTTATTCTTTTCGCCTTTCATTTGACTGCTCCGTCCGACCTTTGTTTGGTCGTCAAGCCAAGACACTTCTCGTCACCAAAAGCCAGAAGCGGGACTGCAACGGTAGAAGCCAAGGAGGCGCAGTCGCGATCGCTTTTAATAATACCGGTTGCCTTCTTCGGACCTTCCTCTGTGTATACATTCGAGATGGCCGGAACGGTATTTACTCGGGAGGTTATATGTGCTCGCTGAGGCCATAGCTTTTCGTGTCGGCCGAAGCTTATTCTAGGATTCCATTTATAGAAAGGTTCTGTCGATATTTGGTCCTAAAGTGGTGGTGCAATCAATTGTCTTCCGCATTGCAAGTTGAATCATGAAATTCCACGAACTGGACCCCTGATTTTTTGCTGGAATGTGTTGGAATTTGCCGAATTTTGGTCGAGGTGTTGCCAGAAGATTATTGTTGTAGCTTTGCTAGAATTCACTAAAAGTTTACTTGGAGTTGCCGTAATTTGTTCAGAATTGTTGAAACTTGCTTGAATATGCTGGAGTCTTGCTGAAAATAAGTTAGAATTTTGTCAAAACATGCCCGGAGTCTTTAAAGATACTTTTCTAGTTCACTAACATGCAAGACGACATTTTAATGCCATGGCTCTCCTCAAGGGCGTCCCATCTGTTAGACCTCAATGATTTTCTTGGGAAAATCTATTGATGCTGGCGAGAGGAGGAAAAATGGGTGCCATGGCAAGTGACAAAACGAGAGAGAAGGTGGCGAAGCTGCTGGTAATTTTTGTTTCATGTACTCAGTAAAATCTTTAAATAGAATAGTAACTTTAAATAAATAAAGTAAATAACTTCCTTGGCATCCGTAAGTTTCAGTGTTGGCGTTTTTTTTTTCTAAATAAATTGTTTGATTTCAATTAAAAGTCTTGTTTCCCCATTCGATTTTTCACCTGTTGCTGTTGGTGAAAAATTTCACATAATTCTGGAAAAAGTCGATCGCACTGCTGATATATTTATTGTGTTGATTCTCCCAATTATTTTCGATGAATTTGTATAAAAATTGAATCAGAAATCTCATCTTCTTACTCCCTTTATTTGGAGAAATCCCTTCGCACTCTTCCATCAGGCGACATGCTGCTTCGATTGCTTCCTTCGTTGTTCCTCTTAGAGCATCGTAATCAAACCAAGCAAAAACTATATAGAATTACAGAAGAATCCATCTCTATTTCCTACGACTCCATAGTTAACAAAATATCTAGTGCTTCGGCGACATCCCAATTCTAACAATACCCAGAAACCATTGCATTCCAAGAGCCTGTATCTCAGAACCGCGTATCATCGAACACCTGACGAGCATTACCTAAGTAATCAATTTGAGCATACGAGTGAGGCTGAAACTTGTGGATCTGGGCCGGGTGTGAGATGGGCATGGTTTAATGGGTCGTATCGAACCGAAATGCTTGGGCGATGGGACCGAATTTATCCTCTTTTATTCGTTATCATTTTGTGCCGCGGTACTTCCCACTCCAATTTTGGCTTTGATGCTCTCAGAACCCCTTTTTTTACCACGTCAGTCACTCGTCTTCTCTTCGAAACTGCCTCTTTCTTTGTCTACCACAATCTACTGTGGACCTGGATTAGAGAAGAAGTTTTACTTTTCAAAATAGTGATTATTAATGAATTCACAACTGTAATATTTAATTTGTTTATAGTTTTTGCTCATTTGCAAGCTTCAAAAAAATTTGATTGATGAAATATTTATTTTATTATAATTGTTGCATATTACTTCTCCTCCAAGTCGACACAAATATATAAAATAATAAAACAATTATCTTTTTAGAGTTGTGTGTGGGACCTTCCTTTATAAATTGCTTATGCCAAAGGCCATCCCAATATGGGCACTAGTTAGGGCGAAATATTTAGTGGTGTCCTATTGCCACACCTAGACCTGAGATGGGTGATGGGACCTGCCATGGCTGCACGTAAAAGTTTCGTGAAGTGGAATTAAGAAAGGAAAAGCAACGAACGACGGCTAGAAACCTCACATGCAGCCTGGAACCAACTATCTAAGAGAGCGCTGAAAATTAACAGAGGCAGGTCCTTTGCGGTCAGAGATTCAATGGGAAGCATGGTTGGAGTGAGTCGCTGCGAGAGTAAAAGGTTAATTGATAAATTTGCAAAGGAGGTGAGTGATAAGCGCAACCGTAGATTGCAATTTGCCATTGTGCAGCCTCTTATCACCGAGTGCAAGGTCCTAAAGGCACGTTATAAGCACATTTGGATAGAAAATCAAGTGACGGATTGGATTATCAAGGCTCGTTGTTGCAAAATCCCTCCTTGCAATTGGGTCCCGAATCTCCTGCAAGTTTTATCAAACCTTGTTTGCTTTGAGGCTAACAAGTAATGAAAGCAATTGGTTTCCCGGGAAAAAAAAAAAACCGACTAGCAAAATAATATAAATATTTTGTCATTCTCACACACGTAGCTCATGCATGATCTAATCATTTTCTAACGGCTAAGTCACGTAGCTAATGACAAGTTTAATATACATAAATATAAAATTATTTCCTAAATCTCTCACAAATCTTAAATTTTATATTTAAATCATTCTGATCCCAAATCATATAGATTTGACTCTAAAAATGATGCAGAATTTCCAATTATTTTTTCTCTATACATTTACAAACTTTTTTTTCCCAAACTTTTTCCCTATAATCTCTCAACAAAACCGGCCTCAAAAGATTGCATCAAGGACACTTGCCAACAAATACCGATATACTCTCCCTCTCCTTCGACGCTCCCCAATTTCCAAGCTTTGTTTATTAGAGCTATAGCTTAGACCTAACTAATCCTTCAAGTGTGTGCGTTTGTGCAAACATGCCGTGCACAGCAACAATTGCGAGCCCCTCAATCATGATGCCTTTCCTTCCTCCAAGCGTCCACTGGTCACTACTATTTAGAATGATGTTTGAAAGATATGTTTCCTGTTTCATTAGAAAGTTCATGATAAACAGATAGTCAATTCTCGTTACTAGTTATTTTCGTTCCTTTGTTTTTAGTATGTTCTACGATTGTTTCTTGGAGTTGCAACAACTCGACATAGAGGATAATACTTACTCTAGGCAATTGAATTGGTGACAATTGTTGACTACGCTTGACCCTAAATTCCCACTTTCTAAAATAAATATATTTTTCATTGTAACGTCCAAATGTGGACTTCATTGTTGGCATGACAGGGTATATGGCGCACGAGATGGATGAAAATGTTGATAGATTGACGAGTTCTAGACGCAAATCGTTCCAGTCCTTATTTGTCTCTTATTGGATGTTTATTTCTGTCAAAGAATAGACGATGCCGATCCCTGTTCTGTTGACATTCTGTCCATCATTTTATCGCTTCTTTCCATGGAATATGATATATCTTTTTTAATTTTTTATATGGGGGAAAGATCAAGCGGTTTAATAATGAACATATATGATTAAAGACAATGAGTGGACGGAAGGATTGGATGAGATGAGGAGAGAGTTCTTATCCATTTAACTCTCTGTCATGCGTCACGGATTCACCCCCTTCCTCTCATATTTTCCTTGTCTCCGTCACTATGTTATGTCTATTTGGTCATGGAATTTCGTTCTTGAATCGCATTATTGTCCTTGCCTGAAATGGAAATATACAAAAGGATCGAGAAACATGTCGTGTAAAGATGCGAGAATAGATGGAGAAATGATGAAGTGATAGGGGTTGCCGTTATCGGCATTTTGGTGCGAATGAACTTATGGTAGATGGACAGGAGCGTTCGAAAGAAGCTTTTGAGAATCAATCTAGATTATGGACAGTTTATTTTATTTCTTAAATTATTGCTGCAACTGGAAAACGCATTGGGATATCTCGAGATTGATTGCACTATAAATTCGTTTTGTCGCCGTTATCGGCATTTTGGTACGAATGAAAATTCCTATCCTTACTATTTTAGTGTTTTGTTTTCTATCGCTTAAATATTTTCAACCTTTCATCTCTCATGTAGACGTGTGTAACTTGTGAAAAGAAAGAGTGTAACTTCACAATTGTCATGCGAGCCATTGACTTTAGTTTTAGAGTTGAAGTTGAACCATAGACTACAAGTATCGGACTCGTTCTTAGTTAAATAGCATGTCCCGGGTTAGTTTCTGTAAGTGGCCATGACCCCGGGCCGGAGTCTTTAGTTTACCGGATCATTCCGTGCTTTATTATATGTTTCTCCTTGGAATTTCATTATTGGTTGTCATTTGGGGGATATTTATTTGATAGCATAGAAATAGAATAAATCTTGGATTTGGCTCACGAGGATTCTTGTCCCAGGACTAAATAATGAGGCCATGAATATTCATTACCTAACATCATATCGGGTTTATTCGGTCACCCTTTACCTTTATTGCATTGATTATGATTGGTTACTTATTGATTGTTCACCCATGCAAGTACATCATCTAGTGGTGTATGATAATACAATAGGCAAAGGTCGCATGAACAATATATTCAAAAGATTGAGAATCGGCACAAAGGGTGGTCATTAGATAATTAGCTTAATTAAGCCTCTGATCTTAGATCAATAGTTTGCAAAAGTGAAGTGTACTATCGTGCTTCACTTGGCTCTTAATTGACCCTAAATAGAATAGTGGCAATTTCAATTAAATAAAATTTTCTTTGATTAATCAATTGAAACTCAAACGTTGCGATAGTTAGGATTTAAGAGAACTCACGTTGAACAAGAGCGAGCACCTCGAACAAAGG
Source organism: Eucalyptus pauciflora (assembly GCA_007663325.1). Classification (NCBI taxonomy): domain Eukaryota; kingdom Viridiplantae; phylum Streptophyta; class Magnoliopsida; order Myrtales; family Myrtaceae; genus Eucalyptus; species Eucalyptus pauciflora. The sequence continues at coordinate 1,059,401 of VMYD01000211.1, read as the reverse complement.
CATCACTTAATTGTTATACCCGCCCCCTCTAAGATTCTTTAGAGAGGGTCGCAACAATTTATGAGAGGTAGCTTTCGAAAATTAGTTATGGTAATACGTGTTATGGTGACTGGAGGAAGTGGATTTAAGGAGCTTCATTTTTTGGCACGTTTTAAGACAGATGATGTCGTCAATTAAATCTCTTGTCCATGTGCTCCGAAACCAAGTGGGCTCGCCAACAATTTGCTTAAGAAAATTTGGATGCCCATGCCACTTCATTTTGGCATTCCTGTGCTATCTTTTTTCATTATTTATTTTTACTTATCATTACAGATATTTTTTTTTTCTTTTTTTAACAAAAGATCTCCATCTCCATTGCTTTAATGTTTTGTTTTCTATCGCTTAAATATCTTCAACCTTTCCTTGCAGGATAGCCACCTGTTCAGCATGTTTGCCTTCGTTCTTGTGATAATGTACTTAATGTCGTCAATCGGGGATACACATATTATATGTACCTTCATCTATGTGAATGGTAAGCTTGAGTTGGAACCTTATGACACCTATATTCCAATGGTCTCTTTAAAACCTTCTTATTGAACCTTCATTCTTATTGTGTTTATTCTTCAGAGATAAACTACAATCGAGAGAGAGAGAGAGAGAGAGAGTCCATGGTAAATGAAGGCATATAAATGAGGAATTAATGGAAAGGAAGTAAATAGAGCTGATAATAAAAAAAGATGATAATTTTTTTATCAGGGTGAACTTCACCTCTAAGATAATATAAAAATAACAGAACTCATGAACTTGCCGAATTTTTGTTGAGGTGGTGCCGCAAGATTATTGTAGCTTTGCTAGAATTCACTAAAAGTTTACTTGGAATTGCCGTAATTTGTTCGGAATTGTTTAAACTCGCTTGAATGTACTGGAGTCTAGCTTAAAGAAATTGAATTTTGTCAAAACATGCCAAAGAATATTTAAAGATACTTTTCTAGTTCACCACATGCAACATGACATTTTTATGCCATGACTGTCCTCAAAGGCGTCCCATTCTGTTAGACCTCGAGGATTTTCTCTAGAAAATCTGTAAATGCTGGTGAGGAGGGAAAATGGGTGCCATGGCAAGTGAAAACGAAAAAAAAAAAAAAGAAGATGGCAAAGCTGTTGGTAATTTTTTTTTCTAACTTTAAATAAATAAAGTAACTTCTACTCGGCATCCATAAGTTTCAGTGCTTGCATTTAGTTTTTTCTAAATAAATTGTTGATTCCAATTAAAATTCGTGTTTTCCTATTTGAGTTTTCACCTGTTGGTGTTGGTATTTCACGTAATTCTAGAAATAGTCGATCACATGGCTCATATTCATATCATTTTGATTTTCCCAATTATTTTCAATGAATTTTTATAAAAATCGAATTAGAAATCCCATCTTCTTACTCCATTTATTTGGAGAAATCACTTTGCATTCTTCCATAAGATGATATGCTTCAATTATTTCCTTATATTGCTCCACTCGATGCATCATCAAACTGAGCGAAAAATGGTGAGTAGATTATGTAGAATTACTAAATAAATGGTGAGTAGATCATATAGAATTACTGAATAATCCATCTCTATACTCGGCGATTTCATAGCAGACAAATTATATCCAGCGCTTTAGCGACATCCCCATTCTAACAAATACCCATAAACCATTACATTCCATGAGCCTATATCTCAGAACGGCATGTCATCAAACACCCAATGAGTGCTATCTAAGTAATCATGTTAAGCATGCATATGTATCGAGGAAAAGGTAACGCATACTTAGATTCATAACTCAGCTTCAGAATTGAGTAACCGAACCTTTCTCCCTACAATACATTTTCTACAAATTTGATGGTGGAAGATCAGATCGGAAGATCGAAATCCCTTTCTTACTTCTCAACTCCGATGAAATCTAATTCGATTTGGAGAGCACTGGTGGAAAAGGTGAGGAAATAGCATGTCAGAAGAGCGTCGTCTGGTTCGCCTGCAGGCTCTGTATCGCAAGGTGTGAGATGGGCATGGTTTAATGGGTCGGGCCAGACCGAAAGGCTTGGGTGATGGGGGCCAAACTAGGCCCAATTGGACTCTCTCTTCTTATTTTTTTATTTACTTTTATTTATTATTGTTTTTGTATCTTTTTACTATTATTTATTTCTTATTTTTTTTAGAAATATATGCTTAATGTGTCGATAAAAATTAAGGTGTCAATAATGGATTTTGTGGAATGAAGGGAGAGAGGGAGAGAGAGAAGAGAGAGAGATTATGTAATGCGCTTTACAAATAGACAAATATAATAAAATTACCCATTATCTTAGATAGGAGGAAGAAAAAGGTAAAAGCTCAGGAGAAAATCCATTATGAGATTGAATTCCAACACTAATCATAACAAATATTATGTATTTTGATCACTCTTATGATTGAAAAAAAAAGTATAGATACCCATCAAAACAAGTTGTTTTGTCGTACCCTTCAATATTGAAAAGGTTATATGGTTTCAAATATTTTGACGATAAATGTTTACAAAAAAATAATTATTTATATATAGATCATATTGAGGATTATGACGAGGCTTGCAAGATATAATATCTCATATATGACTTATATTTGACAAATAGTAATACCAAATGGTGTTTATCATTGTGGCAATCTCCACCGATTCCGAAGACTTCGACTTTTTATTACCAACACGCAACAATCTTTTTTGTCATCCAACGGTTCGAGACTCTCCATGCTAATCGAATGTTGCGAGGCATGATGCACGGAAAAGGGCAATTATTGCAAGCATAATTTCCACAACTTTATGTAGAAGTGCTTCTTGACTTGACTTGCCTTTTTTATTAATTAAAACAAAGAATTAGAAAAAAGAATCAGCGAGCAATAAGATGTTTCTTAGTTGGTAAACTGTACTCTCCACCAACTAATTTTATAATTTTTTTTTGCTAATAAAGTTTAGATTGCGATACAAAAAGAACCAGGGAGCGATAATGATGCGAGGCATGATGCACGGAAAAGGGTAATTTTTGCAAGCGTAATTTCCGCAACTTTATGTAGAAGTGCTTCTTGACTTGACTTGCCTTTTTTATTAATTAAAATAAAAAATTAGAAAAAAGAATCAGTGAGCAGTAAGATGTTTCTTAGTTGGTAAACTGTACTCTCCACTAACTAATTTTATAATTTTTTTGGCTAATAAAGTTTAGATTGCGATCAGAAAAGAACTAGCGAGCAATAATGATGCGAGGCATGATGCATGGAAAAGGGCAATTTTTGTAAGCGTAATTTCCACAACTTTATGTAGAAGTGCTTCTTGACTTGACTTGCCTTTTTTATTAATTAAAACAAAGAATTAGAAAGAAGAATCGGTGAACAATAAGATGTTTCTTAGTTGGTAAACCGTACTCTCCATTAACTAATTTTGTAATTTTTTTCGCCAATAAAGTTTAGATTGCGATAAAAAAAGAACGAGCGAGCAATAACGATGCTCCTTTGTTGGTAATCATACTCTCCCCTAAGTAATTTAAAAATTTTTCCGCTAATAAAATTTAGATTGTGATAGCGCTTAGTCTCTTTTCAAAAGATGGATGCGCAGCTTCAATGTCTTATCCAATTTGAAGGCCCTTACTCACGCATTTTTATTGTCTAATGACGATGGTACATGGAGAAATTGTCAATCAATTCTAATTTTTTTGTACGAATGACAATAACATTGTAACTTTTTCAATTTTCTCAAATTTTTCCTAAATCTTTGTACGAAATCACAATATAGTCGTATTGACTAATTTTCATCAGAAATGGCTGATGTTGCAAGCCACATAGAATAGTTGATAATAACTGAATCGTACGTCAATAATTTCTTATAAAAATTGACGAGATGAACAACATTGAACTTTGCGCAAATGTTTTAGACTACATTATCAAAATTGAAATTTTTTTTATTGAATTGACATCGATACAATATATCTAAGACTTGTTGGGTAAGTTTTTCCTATTATCTGTATTAGCATGTAGTTGTGGAGAAGAAACTTATTTCATCATAAATTAGAAGACAACTACTAAATTCGTACATAGAGTCACCTCGTTACAACTTTAAGGTTGATCGAAGATTATATCCAACTGCTTGAGTAAACAATATCTCGAGTGAGTCAATTTAGGGATATGACCCTCAAGTTGGGCATAATAGATGAACCATTGATAAAACAACAACTTATAGTGGCAGCATACAAATCTTTTATTTTATTTCGAGTAATGATGATGGAATATTAAATGAACAAAATGATATAAAAAGGAACAAGGAAAGATGAGATACAGAACATAGGATTAAGACACGACATAGGGTCCAGGAAAAAGTAATAAGAACAAAAGCAGGAGAATATGATTGGTTTTTCTCGAGCCAAAAAGTGAAACCATAATATTTTTTGTTTCATGTGATAAAGGTCTCGTACATGTCAAAGAATCAGAGAAAATTCCTCGAGTACATCAAGAGAAGATGCATTCATTTGTCATCATGCTCATTAAGGTGAAGACGGAACTTGTGTCCATTAAAGTGAATCGGTTAAATGGAGACGTGAGATCACTTAACAGAATGTCTTGTAAAATTTACAATTCTAAAAAATAAAATTCACATCGTTTTCTAATAGGTCATACATGTGCACTCAATTTTTTCCACAATATTTGAATGGTAAAAATCTCCAATCGAATTCCTTGATTATATAAACCAAAACGAGTCAAGTTCAAAATCTATTTTTAACTATTCGACTCAACTCAATCTCCATTAATAAAGGAGACATTCTCTTTTATATAATATCGCAATTCTTGATCCCGAATATTTTGAGTTATACCTTACTTCGGCAGCCCAAATATAAATCTAGGAAAAGCCACACAAATTACGGACGCATGAGAGGAAAAATCAAAATTGGGTCTTGGAGGCAAAAGAAAAGCCCCAAAAAACAGAGTTTTCTCTTTTCCGACAATGAATGGTGCGTTCACTTCAAGAAAAAACGTCCACGTGTTGTCTATGTGCTTATTGCTGGTTCCTAATAGACTAGCTTTTCCACATGACTTGCGGACAAATAATATGACAAAATTCCAAAGATGCTTTTACAAGGAAAATAATACAAACTTTTGATGAGAAAAACATTTTGGCCAAAGCCGGTGATGGCACGTCGTACAACAGGAGAAAGCATTAATTATTGCACTAAGTGGACTCTATTATTGTCCAACTTTAGTAAAGCTAATGTTTAAAGAGCCCGTGAAGTCACTGGGATTGGACTGCCTTTATCCGCATCAGAATCTGGACTCCGGCGGCTGCTGATTGCTGGATCCAAGCTCAGCTCTCGTAATTTTTAGCTGGTAGGGCCCGAAGTTAATTTCAGTGCAAAAGAAATGGCGGAGTGGGCCCTTTTGTTTTCAATCAAGCGTAATTAGATGGAGGCATTTGCTCTGTTGGAGATTCCGTAGATGTTGTATAAAGATGATCAAATGAAGCGCCTTACAACATACATGTAAGCGCCGGCACCTTGCATGCATCGACAAAAGTACGAAATGGAGCCAAGGTTTGCAGGGTCCACGCAAAATAATACATGTGAGTTAAGAGTTACCAAGCCTTTGATGGAAAAATAACATCATATTGATAAAAAATCATGGGATCCTCAGTACAAGTACCGGGATTTTCTCAAATGTGAGAGGGAAGCTGGAAGTTTTCTATATGATGATTACCGGCTGGCCTTCATTTTAGTTTGCAAAAATGGTGGTTTCTTTAGTCTACAACCTCCATCTAATAGTTTAAAATTTCAGAATTATTGTAGTGTTTCCACAAAATCTTCCGGACCTCCTAACTCCGACACCGTGTGAGATTTTGGTAAGACTTTCACTAAGCGCTCTGAAAGTTTAAGCTGTTATGTGAATGTGTGATTTATTATTTAAAAATTTTAACCTACAATATAATTAAGACAACAAAATACAAAACATTTCATGACATTGTCGATTGTGGCAAAATTCTTGACAACATATACCTCTTCAGATACAGTAAATCCTCCACCGCCTCAGCATCGTCAACCCTTCCCTCCACATCTTCCTCTTCACTCATATCTCTCAAAGATCCCCTCTACATCGAGCTGGTGGGCCAACACAATTTGAGACCGTGAGATTATTAGTCCTCCCTTAATTCTGGTTTTTGAGCGATACCATTAAGACATTTTTGACATTTAAGACATTTTTAGTTCGCGAATTTTTTTTTTAAGAGAACTACCGGTACAATAATAAGTCCATGACCGAACGACTTATCACACGCTTCTATGGCTACTCAAAGAGCTGATCTTGTGTCGTATCATGTCAAGCCCAAATGTCGTGCTGTAATTTTTGCACAAGGTGTCATACCACATAAGCAGTTAGAAATTTTCAGTAATAATCATTGCTCTGGTATGACAATTGTGTAGGAGCTACACAAAATCGTTTTCTATAACAGGAAAAAAAAAACCTTCTAAAGAAATTTTTTAAACAATGAAGAAAATCAGATTCTCCTAAGGATTGGTAGAGTTTCATATACCCGATCCCAATACTCGAAGAATCGTGGAAAATTGCACTGCACTGCTCGTACAAAAGATATCATTGCACTCGGACTTTCCACGATTCAAGTCAAGTTCAAATACAATATTTTCTTGAAAGTCATATTAAAATGTTAATTTTTTAATTCTCCATTGGACTTGTTTGGGCAATTCCTCTCCACAGACACGGGGAACTCATCAAATTAATCGCTCAAGAGCTTCGAGTTAAGCTGAGGGTCAAACATAGGTTCATTACCGAGCATGGGCTTGTATTTTTTTTTTTTTTTTTGACAATAGCATGGGCTTGTATTGAATGATCAAGAAGAAGGCATAGTGAAAACTATCAGATGCCGAATCTGCAGGAGCATGTTTTGGTTTGATATACAGGTTTGGTGACAGTGGTAAGATGACTTTGCCGGTGTCGTCATTAGCCAGTTATCCGCTAGCTTCAACTCTTATGCAACTTGGAGAGTGTAGTTGGCCACTAAAGAGTGCATATCTTGATTCAAACACTTTCCAATTCTTATGCAAGTTCTTATAGAAGCTAGTCGAAATAAGGACACCATAAATAAAGTAACTTTTGAATGATGGTCATTTGAGTGTTATGATTTTTTTTTTTTCAATTAATTGAGTGCCATGGCTTATAAAAAATTGTTCACTTGAGTGCCTTAAGTTCTAAACTTTAAGTGGGTCATTTAAATGGTATGATCTTTCCTAAAAAAAGTTCACCACGAGTGTTATGATACATTGGATTTTGAGCACTTTTAGTGAACGTCTTTGAAAAAATTATGGCACTCTATTGAAAGTTTTTTAGAAGTCATGGCATTCAAGTAACCAAAAAAAAAAAAAAAAATTAAGTATAGCACTTAAGTAAAAAAAAAAAAAAACTTGGGACCTCAAGTAAATACCGTACAAAAATCATGATATTTGTAATGGCATTTCTTCAATCTAAGAGCATTGTGGACTTATTAAATGCAAGATGCTTTACAGGAAAATACCACATTTCGTCCAAAATCAGTTGTCTCCACATGGTATCGCAAGAGAAAGCATTATTGCACTTAGTGGACTCTATTTTTGTGCAACTTTATTAAAGCTAATACTTAAAGAGTTCGTGAAATGACGGGGATCGGAGTGCATTATCTGAATCGGAATTTGGAATTGATTTGCAAGTCTAAGGTTGGAAATTAGATTTTCCAGTTTATTCTCGATTTTGGGATAACTAAATTAGTATGCAAATAACTTTAGCAAAATGGATTCAAATGTCGAACAATATTTGGTGGCAAATGCGTTCACTTGTTTGTTGTCATAGATAGTAGCGGCTTGGAGATACTCCAAACAAAATCGTTTGGCAAAAAAAATTTATGGTCACTATTGATGCCAATCGATGCCGGTTTATGACTCTACTTTGATGAGTTTCCACTTGACTTCCACTTGACTTTATTAAATTAATGTCTCAAATTTGAGCCGTTTACAGAACTTGACTCGATTTCGATGAGTCTTTAATTTTCATCATGAAGAGCTATCTCACTAAAAGACAAACAAGGGCACACTTTTTTTTTTTTTTTGGTCAAAGATCTCCTTCTATTAATATTATGAAGGAAGGTTACAACTAGTAGGAAAGTCAAAGCATAATATAGAAAAGAGTTCTGACGGGGGATGATCAAGCCAATTTCTTGGGAGAACGTCGGTGTAATGTGATTTTGCAAGCCAATCAGCCGCTCAGTTGGTTGCTCGTGGTTCAAATTTTAGAGTAACGTTCTTCATTTGGGCCAGCAGCAGTCTGCAGTCTAGGACAAAAGGCCGCGAAGCCCAGGGTGTTTCATTTCGGCCCAGAATGGACCCGACAGCAACGAAGCAGTCGCTGGAAATGTGGGCAGTCAGTGGAGTTCGTGCGGGCGAAGTTGGGTTCAGTTCATCTTCTTTCTCTCTCCACCACACGAGTGCCTGTAGAATAGCTAGGGTTTCAGCCATGTGAGCCGATTGAGCACAAATCGTCTGCGCAAATCCACCAACGCACACACCATTAGCTCCTCTGCACAAACCTGCAATGGATCCCTCTGATTTGGTCTCATGCCATGAACAGTCAACATTTATCTTCCAATCTCCCGGATCTAGAGGAATCCATGAGCTCGGGTTTGAGGTGAGTACTTTGCTTCTTGGTTGCCATCGTTCGAATAGATGCTGAGATAGGGCAACGTCACTAATTACCTTTTGTTTTGGAATTTTCCGGCCTTGAAAAATCATGGAGTTGCGAGCTTTCCAGATGTGCCAGAGGGTAGCCGCGAACAAAGCTTTCTGATTTGCTGATTTGCCGGATGTAAGGTAATCGCAAACCCATTTGTCCATTCTTGTAATGGAAGTAGGGGAGAGATTTATATGATCAGTAAAGTTTAGCCATATCTCGGATGTCCATTGACACAGGATGAATAGGTGCTCGGACGATTCGGGGTGCTGATGGCAGAAGCAGCAGGTTGGTTCAGGTATAATTTTGCGCCGGAGTAGGTTGAGTCTTGTTGGAAGGCTTTCTGTGCATAAGCTCCATAGGAAGTGTCTAATTCGAGGGTTAGTGTGTAGATGCCATATTTCTTTCCATAGTTGTGTTGGCACTTGATATGAGGAAGATACCTGCTGATTGCTGTTACGAGATTTGCTTGTTTGTAGTTGGTGGTAGCCATTCTTAACTTTATAATTCCCAGAGGAGTGTCCTGTCCAAACTAAGCTGTCTGGTCTGGTGTGTATGCTGAGTGGCATTTGTTGTATCTCCCCTGCAATTGGATTGTTAAATAGCTCAGTGATAAGATGGCTATTCCATGTGCGCGTAAGAGGAAGAATAATGTCTGCAACTAGTTGTGGGTCATGTTGATTAGCTGGTCCTCCAATTTTGCCTGATAGGAGCCATCTATCCTCCCGCAAATTAATAGATCTGCCGTCTCCAACCTCCCATTTCAGCTTAGGTTCTAGGACGTCTCTACCCAGTAGTACGCTTTGCCAACCCCAAGATGGTCTGGCACCTCTATGAGCAGTCCATAGATTACCTTTAGGGAAGTAGAGGCCTTTGAAAATTCTGCTCCATAAGACCTCTGGGGCTTGATGTAGTCTCCAGGCTTGTTTGCCCAGCATTGCCTTATTAAATTCGACAAAATCCTTGAATCCCAAACCTCCTTGTTCTTTTCGCATTTTTAAAATGTCCCAGCTCTTCCAGTGGATACCTTTCTGTGTTGCATTCTGTTTCCACCAAAATGCTGAGATCTTTCTTTCAATTGCTCGACAAATGGAGAGGGGAAATTTAAAAATATGCATGGCGTATTAAGGTAAAGCCTGAATAACCATCTTTATGAGGACTTCTTTCCCGGCCTTTGAAATAAGCTGTTCTTTCCAGCCTTCTAGCTTTCTGTCCACTCGTGCCATAATCCAGTTGAACATTTGTTTTTTTGATGGACCCCAATCTGAGGGGATCCCTAAATATTTCCCAGTATTTGTCAAGATAGGAACCCTCAAGACAGATGCAATGTTATGTTTTAGGTCCTGTGGACAGCTTGTCTCAAAGAACACCCCAGATTTGTTTAGATTCACTGATTGACCCGACGCAAAACAATAGCAATTCAGTAAGTTTGCAATCTGCTGAGCTTCTCTAATTGTGCCATCTAGGAAGAAAATGGCGTCGTCGGCGAAAAATAGGTGAGAAAGTGTAGGGCAGTGAGGATTCAGTTTGATACCTTTTAGGCTTCCATCGGAGATAGCTTTTTGCAGCATGTGGGAAAGGACATTAGCCAAGATTATGAAAAGGTAGGGTGAAAGTGGATCCCCTTGACGTATGCCTCTAGATGGACTGAAAGTTTCCCCTGCTTCACCATTAATCAGGATTCTAAATTGAGCTGAGGATATGCAAAATCTGATTAGAGAAACCCAATGATTACTGAATCCCATTTTCTTCATACCATCACATAGGAAGTCCCACTCTACTCTATCAAAAGCTTTCATCATATCCAGTTTTAGGATAGCCTGGAATTTTCTCCGCCTTTTCCTGACTCGCAGCTGATGTAGAACTTCTTGAACGATAAAGATGTTATCCTGTATTTGGCGGCCACTAACAAAGGCACTTTGTTCAGGGGAGATAATAAGTGGTAGCAAAGGTTTGAGTCGGGTCGCCATAACTTTTGTGATGATTTTGTAGCTGAAGTTACATAGACTGATGGGTCTGAATTCTGTTATGCTCTCGGGGTTGGCTACCTTGGGAATAAGTGTTATGTGTGTTTCATTAAGTTTGGGATCAAAGCTGCCTTCTTTGAAAAAAGTATCAACAAGCTGGTATATATCGTCTTGTATGAGATGCCACTGATTTTGATAGAATAGGCCGCTCAAACCATCTGGTCCTGGGGCCTTAGATGCCCCCATCTGGAAAACAGCTTGCTGCACTTCTTCCCTTGTGACTTGCTGAAGCAGCAGTTCATTCATTTCCTTAGTAACCAGTAGTGGACACTGATCCAGAACTGGTTGGTAGTGTCTATGCCCCACAGTTGTATATAACTCCTTATAATAACGTGTGATGTGTTGTTTGATGGCCCGAGGCTCACGGCTCCATGTATTCTCTTCGAGTCGTAGCATAGTGATCTTATTTCTTTGTCTCCTCTGAATGGTTGTTGCATGGAAGAATTTTGAATTCCGATCCCCCCACTTTAGCCAAGAGATTCTAGATCGAATACCCCAATACATTTCCTCTTGATGCCATAATGAATTGATTTTCTCAGTGATTTTATAGTATTCATCTCCCCTGTTGGTCTGATCTGCCATGTTCATAATCTGTGTAAGTTGGTTTCTGAGTTGATGAATCTGCTGCGCTGCATTTTTAAAAGAGCTTCTGCTCCATTGTCTCAAGTCCTGAGTGACTCGTTTTGTCTTTCTAATCAGGTTTCGATGCTGGCCGGTCACTGCCTTCCAAGCTTTTTCTACCACAGCTGCGAACTCGGGATGGTCTAACCAGTAAGGCTCCAATCTGAATAATTTGTTGTGTTTTTGTGCTTCTGTGTGTGAACAAAGTATGAGGGGCCCATGATCAGAACCTATGGGTGGGTAGACAAAGGCTTCAGCAGTAGGAAATAAGAGTCTACATTCTAAGTTACAAAATGCTCTATCGAGCCTCTCTTTAACTAGCTCCTCCTCTTCCCGTTTGTTTGTCCATGTAAATGCGCATCCCTTACTTTCAATGTCAATTAATGAACATGAGTCAACAAATTCTCTAAAAGCCATCATTCTGGCTCTTTGCATTGGTCTTCGACCCACCTTTTCCCAGTGGAATAACACCTCATTGAAATCTCCGATGCATAACCAAGGTGAGGAAGTAGTTGCATTCTGTTCTCGAAGATAGTTCCAAAGGGAGACTCTCTGTTGGAAGTTAGTTGATGCATGCAACAGGGATATCTTCATTTTGATTCCAGTCCCAACATCTGTACAGGATATATCTATCAATTCATGGCTGCTATGCTCTATTGTAATGTTCACCGATTCATCCCAATACAAAACCAAACCCCCAGCCGTGCCAATAGGGTTAATAACAAACATAGAAGAAAACTTTAGTCTTTTTTTGATATTCTCCACAACCTGGAATTGATTATTTGTTTCCATGAGAAAAACCAGATTAGGTCTCTCTCGAGCCATTAAGGCTCGGAGATGCTGGACTGTCAAGGGAGAGCCTAGACCTTGACAGTTCCAGCTAAGTATTTTCATGGCTCCTTTGGTGGCTTATTAGGGCTAGCCACCAAAGCCCCTGCAGATTCACCATCCCATAGCTGAATTGGTGTATCCATAAGTTGGTCTGTGTCAACAAGGTTCATCAGGGAAACTTTCTTCTCATAGGGAGCAAAGCGTTTTAATTTCTTGGATGCTTGTTTCTTAGCACCAGATTTGGTTGTCCCCTGAATTGCTAGGCCTGGATCTTTCTTGTGATGTGACTGTGGTTGTTCAGAGCATTGCTGTGGTCTTTTCCCTTTCTTTTGTGCTGCAATTTCTGCTGGAGTTGACACTTCCAATGTTGGTTGTGTTGTAGGTTGATAAAGCACAAGGGCTTGACTCTCCTCAAAGGTACCTTTACTGTGCATTGCATCACCAGAGGGTATAACAGGAGTTTCAGGGACCATTTCCTCATCAACTAAGGTAACATCGAGGTCTCCATAAAATGTTTTCCAGCAAGGGCTAGGGTCTTTAACTTCTGCTTTTAACCAGGATCCATAGCGTCCTGGTTTGTCTTGAGGAAGTCCAGATTCTTCGTAAGGGAAGGTGGGGCAATAATTAGCATAGTGGCCTAGGGAGTCTCTCAAATTTAAAGTCTATCCACCAGTTGCGATTTCCAACATGAATAATTGTGCCAGTTTTAAGGGGCTGTGACAGATTCATCCGCACCTTTGCTTTACCGATTTTTCGGGAACTATTGTTCCGGGCATCAATTCTAACTTCCTCTACATCTCCCATTTTTGCAGCAATCTTCTGGATACAATTGTTCTCCATTGCTGCTCGCGGAAGTCCCACCAAGTGCAGCCAGAATGAGCAATATGTGAATTCATAGCAATGCTCGGGAACGGTAGGATCTCCTTCCTGTAAAACTAAGAGATTGCTTGCAAACGACCAGGGTCCTGTTTGGAGTATTCTTTTCTGATCATCTTCTGATTTGAAAATGAAAACGAAGAAGCCCTGTTCTATTACTTCACATCTAACATCTTCTAACTTCCAGGCCTTTTTCATTGTAGCCCAAAATGCTTGAAAGTTGACATTGGGTTTAGAAAATAACTTCCCATACAACAAATACTCATCAGTCTTCTTGTGTACTTCAGGGATATGGTTGTTCAATTCTGTGATATCATCCACAGCACAGAGGTCTCCCATATGTTTACAGAGGGCCAACAATCGGAGCTGGTTTTCATAACTATCATCCATTTCCAAACTGGGTGTGCAACAGAGGATAGATTCTTCGCAGATGAGAAGGCGCGCGAAGTTAGCTAGGGTTTATATGGGAGATGGTTTTGGGTAGGAATGAAGGGAGCTCTTGCAAACCCAGTAACAGGCTGGGATTAAGAAATTAGGGTTCAGGGAGTGGGTTGTGAATTGAGGGCAAAGGAGTGAGAGGGGGATTCGGCGTAGTAGTAGTCATTGCAACGAGAAAGGAGGTCTATCGCCAAAGGGATAGAGAATCGACTCACCTGAAGCAAGAGATCAACTCACCTGAAGCAAGAGAAGAGGCCGCTGTCGGGCAGAGGGAGCTCTCGCCATCGAGAGAGAAAACGAGCTAAGGGCACACTTTACTTTATGATATATGTTTCACTTGTGGGGGTAAAAAGGTCATTGTAAGATATAGAAGCAAAAAGCCTTAAAGAGGAAAAATAAGGGTGCGTTTGTTTATGTTTCTGTTCTTTTTTTGTTCCAGGGAATAGAAATAAAAAAAAAACTATTTATGTTCCGGGGAATAGTTTTTGAACAAAAAAACGCATTTTGTAAACTTGTTACTGGAATAAAAAAAGAACAGAAACATGTTTGGTAAATTTTGTGTTCATTTTTTGTTTCTTTTAATTTATATATATATATATATATATATATATTTTTTTTTTTTTTTCCTTCCTTGTGGTTAGTCGCCGGCGTCGGCCATGGCCAGCGACCAGCCGACGAGGGCCAGCAGCCTCGCCCAACCACGGCGACACTCTGGCAAGGTTGCCGGCCGGCAACCAGCCAAAGAAAAAAGAAGAAGAAAAGAAGAAGAAAAAAAAAGAAAAGAAAAGAGAGAAGAGAGACAAGTTGTTCTTAAAAATTGTTCCAGAAACAAGAAAAACGTGTTTTCTTATTTCTTGTTTCTGTTCCAAATGTGTTCCTAGGAACAAAAAAATAGATTTGGAACAAAAACGCAATCAAACGCGTTTCTATTCTTTTTTTTTTTGTTCCCCGGAATAAAAAAACAGAAATTTTATTTATAAACAAAAAAAAAAAAAAACACTAACAAACAGGCCAGCTGTCAAACTCACGAGTCGCGAGAAATACTTAATTCAGACCCTAAACATGTTTTGGCTCGTCTCGGTGCCAATTTTCAGTCTGTTTGATTGGCTCTAACAGAAAGTGAAGTTCGTCGGATGTTTAATTTTACTTCTGACTTTTAACTTTTTCTATTTTACTTTTTATTTTAGAGTTAATATTTTAGGGTTATTTATTAATAGTGAATTCACATCGTGCATTCGATCACGATGCATTGTGGAGGCAGAGAGAACTCAACTTTTTCAGTGAACGTTTCCGATTGAAGAAAATATTTTAATTTCGATCCATTTTGACGAAAACTCTCAAAATCAAAAAGCGAGAAATTTTTTTTTGCATGCATCTATCTGCCGACTACCTGGACATACATAGCTTCGCATTCAAAATTTCACACCAACCTTCAGCGTTTCTTCGTCCACTTTTTGGGGACCCTATTTTCAACGGTTCACACAAACTTTCAAAAGCTTTAGATTTCTCCGTCAACTAATATATATAATAAAGTACAAAACTCAAGAAAAGAAGCCTGGCTTTTATGTTGACGAAGACTAGCTGATCAACTTGGCTTACTTCGAGGGGCAATAACGGATAGCCACGTAATGAATTATGTAATCAGGTATTACTATTTGGGTATAGAGGGCATGTTTATACCCTTTTTCTTTCTATGAAGTAGGGGAAATGTACATTAATCAAGCCCTCTAGCTTTTTGACAGATTTGTATTTACAAGAGACTCGCCTCTAGGTGATTGTTACAGTCTCTCAGAACATGTCATTTCAACTTTAGAAAAGTTTCTTTTGACTCTTGAGGTCATTGGTTCCTTCCTTTATTGAGAAGATAAATCGATGTGTAGATAAAGGGGAAATGTCAAAAAAATCATGGGTGATTCCCCTAGGGAAGTCTAGGAAATGTTGTTGCTAAGTTCCGAAAAATTAGATAATGGGGAAAAGTAAGCATTGGTCGACTATATCATTTGTCTTTCGCTTGGTGAATAATGATATTGCATCTAATTAAAAAACAAATCATTTTCGTGTCTTGCATAAATATATACAGTGTCTGGTAACAAAATACCACAATGAGAAATCGAAAGGCTTCATTTGATGCCTCACATGAAGTGCTTTCTTCCAAAAGTTTTAGGACTAGATTCCAAACAAATATATTAGCTATTCTGGTAACTAAATACCGTAAAAAGTAATGTGTTTGCGGTGGAGTAGACTTGCAATGTTAATCTTTAGGTGTCCTCGTGTACAACATCTACACATATTTTCTCCAATAACTCGACCGATTTAGATTTGTGATAGATTCTACTCCAGTATGGAAATGATTAATTGAGAAATTGTGATCTTAAGAATAGGCTAATCTTAGGGAAATGCTTGTATTGTTTTACCATAGTTCAGCGTGGACCACCAGAATCAAAACAGGTACATAATTGCCGAGGCTCTCAATCACTAGAGTTTAATGCTTTGTCCCGTAAAATTTCACTTTTTTTTTTGGCACAAATCAATTTCAATACTTGAAAAAACATTTTGCAACGTAAGACTGCGCATGAACTCACTCACCTCTAAGCATACAGCAATGGTGACAGCTGGACAGCCTGCCCGCATCGGAGGACGGGATGGCATCTTCCGGAAATTAAAAATTAATGTGACCGTACATGGGCCCAGGGGTGGGTTTATGTGTGCGTAACATAGTAACGCTGCCTCTATTTAAGCCAGGTGCTCCTCCTTCTGATCGTCGCAACTCTAAACGATCACTTCCTCCCTCCAGATTTCAATTTCCATTTGCGCCTATTGCAACTCTTCACCCAATCTTTCGTGGCCGTGGATTCATCCTACTGAATCTTTCCAGTCCGGTCATTTCGTCTCATTACTGGGTTCCATCAGTTCCGCCTTTCTCAGCATTTATAATTTCTCCGAAAAGAGAACCACAAAAGTCGAAACCGAAAAGGGGGGAAATGGCGGAAATTGTTATTGCCGTGGCTTCCAAAGTGGCAGAGTACCTGGTGGCTCCGCTCGGTCGTCAATGCGGCTACGTGATATCCACCGACAGGTACGTTGGCCAACTTAGGGAAGAACTTGAGAAGCTCGATGACGTGAGAGATGAGGTGCAGCGTTCCGTCTATCATGCTGACAACAACATGTGGGATATAAAAAGGGAAGTTAACAGATGGAAGAAGAATGCAGAGACCTTTGCCAACAAGGCGCGCGGCATGCTGGATAAAGATGGAAGAGCCAAGAAAACTTGCTTCTGCGGGTGGCTTCCCAACCCGAAGGGGCGTTATTGTCTCGGCAGGGACGCGAGGAAGACAGCCCAGGCCATCCAGGAACTCATTCCGCAGGGCAAATTCGAGAGGGTCTATTACGAGAGTGCCCCTCCGGGTCTTGTTGGCGGTGCTGCCGAAGTGAATTCGTCGGCCTGTGATGGGGGCGACACTATCCAGGAACGCGTTCCGCTGGGTCAATTCGAGAATCCTCTGCCGGGGCTTGTTGGCGGTGCTCCCGACATGAATTTGTCGGCCGGTGGTGGGGGTGACACGATCATCGATTCGCGAGCTTCCATCATTCAGGACATAATGAAAGCTCTGGATGATGAGAAGCTAAAAATGGTTGGGGTCTACGGGCCTGGCGGCGTGGGGAAGACTACGCTGTTAAAGAAAGTCGAGGAGAAACTCAGGAAAGAGAGGGGACCGTTCCAGATGATCGTCAAGGCGGAAGTCTTGCAGACTCCGGATTTGAATAATATCCAAGGCCAGATTGCTGACGCCTTGAAACTGGATCTGAAGGACAAGCAAAGCCTTCAGGGAAGAAGAGATCATCTGCTTCAGAGATTGCAGAAGGATCCAAATGAGAAGGTTCTTATAATATTGGACGATCTGTGGGAAAAACTTGATTTGAACGCAATCGGAATTCCTTTCGGAGACGAGAGTAGGGGATGCAAGTTGCTGCTAACATCGAGATTTAGCGATGTGCTGCAGCAAAAGATGCTAGCCAATCAAACATTTCGTCTAGAAGGTTTAAACGACGGCCAAGCTTTCAAGCTATTTGAAAAAACAGTTGGTGACAAGCTCAAAGATGAGGAATTGAGACGAATAGCGCCTCAAGTAGTCAAGAAGCTCGCAGGTTTGCCTCTTTTGATTATCTCGGTCGCAAGCACTTTGAAATATAGCCATGTGTCTGCATGGAAAAAAGCCTTGAGAAAAATAGATGAGTCAAATATAGAAACCATAGTGAAGTTGAGTTATGACCATTTAAATAGTGAGGACGCCAAGTCCTTATTCTTGCTCTGTGGTCTTATCAGTGGGACCATTCAAGTCGAAACTCTGTTTGTACTAGGCATGGGTTGGGGCTTGTTTCAGGAATCTACTAAGACTATACAAGAATCAAGAGATGAATTGAATATTGCGCTCGATAGCCTCCGTTCCATTTGTTTGTTGCAGGATGGTGGCGATGACAAGGAAAGCGTGACCATACATGATCTTTATAGCGAAGTAGTCATCTCAACTTCATTTAGAGGTCAGAATTCCTCAATGATGAATAGCAATTATGGCTCATGGCAAAAGGAAAAGCTTGAGAAATGTTGTGCGATATGCCTAGTAGATGTTGGCAGAGACAAGCTTGCTGAACTAATGACGGGGCAGTTTCCCAACTTGAAGATACTCATGTTGTCTGAACCAGAAGAATGGCCTTTTGTGAAAGAGTGCTGGGGACTACTAGATTTCACATCCATGAAGGAGCTTCGAGTCCTATATCTTCGCTTTGTGCATATGTCCAGTTTTTCTTCCTCGATTGGAATCCTCGGGAACCTCCACTCTTTATACTTTGACCATTGTGATGTGGAGGATGTGACAATTCTTGGCAAGCTCAAAGCATTGCAGATTCTCAGCTTTGCACAGTCTGCCATTTTTAAGTTGCCTAAAGAAATCGGGGAACTTACAAATTTGAGATCGTTGAATCTAAGCAACTGCTACCATCTTAAAACAATTGAGCCTGGTGTACTAAAAGGCTTAATCAAATTGGAAGAGTTACATATGAAGAGCAGCTTTGATCAATGGATGGGCACGGGTGAAATACCATCAGAATCTTGTAATGCTAGGCTTGTCGAGTTGAAGAGCTTGACAAGGCTAACCACTTTGGAAATATCGTTCCCTAATCCCACCATACTCTTGGAGAATGGTGAGTTGCCATTTGGGAACCTAATCAGATTTTGGATCAACATAGGAAATGTTGAGGGGAGGGAATTTCTAGGTTTGAGGACCTTGAT
Organism: Eucalyptus pauciflora; assembly: GCA_007663325.1. Classification (NCBI taxonomy): domain Eukaryota; kingdom Viridiplantae; phylum Streptophyta; class Magnoliopsida; order Myrtales; family Myrtaceae; genus Eucalyptus; species Eucalyptus pauciflora. The sequence goes on along the minus strand of VMYD01000211.1, from coordinate 1,040,599 downwards.
ACTCAAATCGAAAGGATGTGATAGTATTCTCTCAAGAGATTGGGTTCGGAAAACTCTGCAGAAGACTCAATACTTGCATTTGGACGGATTGGAAGAGATCAAGAAGAATGCTCACGAGTTGTGCGTCCGAGGATTTACGCAACTAAAGCATCTCAAAATTCTGAATAGCCCCTCAATCAAGTACATTGCCAGTTCATCCAGTGACCTTCCCATTACATTTCCAATGTTAGAGTCTTTGTTCCTTGAAAATCTTATTAATCTGGAGAAGTTATGTAATGGCCTTGTTGCAACAGATTGCTTCGGCAAATTGAAGGACATGAGTATTAGAAAGTGCCATCAATTGGAAACTCTATGGTTCCAATCAAAGATGCAAAGAATCGTATATTTGGAAGAGATTCGAATATGTGAATGTGACTCATTGCAAGCCATTATCACATATGATGCAAGAAAAGTAGGAGCTACCGCTGATGACATAGTTGAGTTGCCTCATGTACGTTGTCTGGAGTTGCGTAAGTTATCAAATATGACAAGTTTTTGCACAAGAGCTAAGGGTGCTCCAATTCAGGTAATTTTTATTGTTTTTTGGTTATAAGTTTCCTGAATTCTTATCTTGCAAACAATACCTAGATCATACTATTAAAGGGAATTTAGGATAATATGATGCGAACCTTAGTGCATATTGCGTTAAATTTGATTACTTGTACTTTTGGATTCACAAATAAACAATTCATTCAAAGGAAACACATACCATACTTTTTTGTTCACATTTAACTATAGCTCGGGGGAAGCCTCTTTCTTTGAATGATTTCTTTTCTATTTATTTCAGTGTTAGATAATTGCACTAATTACTTGGGCTATAACATGTTGTTGTACTATGGCTAATTTATTACTCATTTAACATTTTTAATGATAAGAAAAAACGTTGTACTTAACAAGAACGAATCATGAACGTATGAACGAAATTCAACAATCTCAAAATGAAGAAAGTGAGAGATTAAATAAATGGAAGGCAAACCAACAGCCACGTGACAAAGAAAGTCCACCTAATTGATGTTTCGCCTACACGCAAGTTGCAATTGATTCCAACACATCATGCCAACCGCACCTTGTCAACGTCGTTCTGCTTCCGTCATCCCTTTCTTCAGTTACTAAGGGGAGATTTCCTTCTTCATTCTTTCCGGCACAATAAAAATCTGCACATTCCGCCCTTTGATCAATTGATTTTTTAATATATAATTTTGATCAACTAGGTTTTTGACATTCTTAAGAGACATCAAGCCCATTCATGTATTCAATGTCCATTTGTTTAATTGAAAATTCATTATTGTTGAAAAATGTTTTCTTGGTAAATCGTTTTTCTAGAAAATGAATTGTTTCCCTGTATTTGGTTCTACCGAAAACGCAATTTGAAAAGATGTTTTATGATGTTTATTAACGAAGTGCAAAAATTTACAAAGTGAAGACAAAAACTGTTATGGATCCTTAATAAAAACAAGCCCAAATAAGTCATTTTACTTGTTCTTAATGAAAAATAATAAGTTAACAAAAAATTTATGAAAAATTGAACTTTGATATGACTTTGTTGTCAATTTTGAAGTTCAAAATAGAAAAAACAAAAGAAAAGATAACCAAATTATGGTAGTTGTTTTGAAGACCGGTAAATGATTTCAAAAGAAAAGATAAAAAATTATGGTCATAGTTTTGAAGATCAGCTAAAGAAAAGATTTATATATATATATGATGACAGTTCAGAGAGAGAGATAGAGTTGTGCCGTAGTGCTGCATTTGCGGCATGATATTGGTGAGGATATCCTCATGAAAATGATCCCTTTTCACAAAAGAGAAATTCATTTTTTCTGTATATTAGCCCAAGAGTTTCAGTCATTTTTTCGTATCCATGAAAAGTCTGAAAGCAATTTCCTGAAAATAGCTTTTTACTTGTAAGAAACTCACCTTTAATGAGTTTCATTGTGGTGCTTCATTAGGTTTCATTGCCTCGCTTGGAATCCCTGGTAATGGTTGGACTCCTTGGCCTAGAAAAGATACTCTATAGTGAACCTTCATTTAAATACAACAATCTGAAATCACTAAAGATAAAGGAGTCTAAATCCACATCGATTATTCTGAAGGATTGGATATTGAAGTTGCCGAATTTGGAGTCAATGGCAATTGCGGGCACTCCATTTGTAGAAGTAGTTTTTGACCTAGAGGAGCTAAAAGTTATCGAAGAAGTCGAGATTCTCTCTCGGCTTAGTACATTGGCATTATCTAAGTTGCCGAACCTGTGGCGCATGTGGAAACAAGATGTACAACTACAAGGAATATCGATACTTCAGAATTTGAAGAAGCTCTCTATCAACAATACGGGGTTGTCATTTCTCTTTCCGTTTTCTATGGCTCAATGTCTTAGAGAAATTAGAGAGATTCAAGTTGAAGATTGTCCGAACATGAAGGCGGTGATTGTTGATGAAGAAGGAAGAGATGATGGGACATATGATATTATAGAGTTCCCATTGTTGGAGCGACTATCTATAAGCCACTGTCCCACGGAGAAATTCTTCTCGTATTGTCATGGAAAAAAAGATTCAATAACCACTACTTCAGATTCAAAAGATACTTATTCCGATTCCTTCTTTAATCAAAAGGTACGAATCCTTTCTTTTGATATTACGCCCATAATAGTCATAGGCACGCGATTTGTGAGCAAGTAATAATATTTCTTTGAAGATTTTTTATTTGGTTTTATTAGTTAATATGTCTTTATAATTTATAACTACAGTTGTTAGAGTAAGGCCGTTAGTGAAAATTCCTTCCTCCATCGCATTAGATATATAGGTATAAGATTAGGCCAAATTGTCAAATTTTTCATAGTTATGATTTTGATGCATGACTCTTATGAGCAGGTAAGTTTATCAAGTTTGCAGGAGTTATTATTCGAGTCAGTAGGATCCCTCAAAAGGATATGGCGCAGTGTACTTCCCAAAAGTTCATTCGACAAATTAGCCAACCTCACATTTTCTAGGTGCTCTGACCTACTTGATGTCTTCCCTTCAACAATCATAGGGAGATTGCACAACCTAAAACGTCTCAAAGTTTTGAAGTGTCCCTCCCTAGAATCATTGTTTGATTTTGGATCCCTTGCTTCATATACGGAACAAACAATTGTATTGCTCCCCAAATTGAAGGAAGTCAAGGTTGATAGTTGTCCCTCCCTAGAATCGTTGTTTGATTTTGGATCCCTTGATTCATATACGGAACAAACAATTGTAGTGCTCCCTAAATTGGAAAACGTCAGGGTTGAAAGTTGTCCCTCCCTGGAATCTTTTTTCAGCTGTGGGTCCCTTGATTCAAATATGGAACACAAAATTGTATTGCTCCCCAAATTGAAAAGAGTTGCTGTGAGTGAAGCAGGAAGGCTAAGACACATAGTGTTGAGTGAATCGCACACGGGTTTCAGTTTCCCTAGTCTAAAAATTCTCACGGTTGACAATTGCTCTGAGTTAAGATATCTCTTCCCCTATTACACTGCCACAACTCTAGATAAACTCAAGCTTTTGGCAATTACCAATTGCAAACAAATGAAGGAAGTGGTTCCCAAGGAAGAAGGTGGTCGATCAAAGGCAAAAGTGATGAGTTTCCCTTCCTTAATTACTTTAATTATTTGGTGGTGCCCTAACCTTGGAACATTTACTCGGAGTCCTACAAGTGCCGAGAGGCAGTTAGGCGAGATGATCGAAGAAAATGATGAATCGGCCCAACCATTGTTCAATGATATGGTTCGCTCTATACCTTATTGTGATCATTTATAATCTCGCATTATCATGTTTTAGAATGAACAATGTAATAATTTGTCCTACTTATCCTCTTTTCTCACATTATCCTCGCGCAGGTTACATTTCCCAATATGACAGGGCTTGGAATCAAAGGTGTCCAGTGCAAAGAGCTATGGAACGATCAAATTCCTGATGATTCCTTCTGCAATTTGAAATCTCTTAAATTGAAGGGCTGTGACAATCTCCAACATATTGCCCCATCCCATATGTGGAAGAGGCTACAGCGCTGTCTCAAAACCCTAGAAGTGAAATCATGCCGTTCGATCAAGATCATATACGAAAGTGATGGGACGGTGGCAGAGAGTGGTAATTTGATGAGGCTGGTTTTGTGTGATCTAGACAACTTGAGGCACATTTGGCAGTATGATAGCCTCCCAAATATCCCTTTCCCAATCTTGAGATATGTAAAGGCTATAAGGTGCTCCCGTTTGGAAATGCTTTTCGCAACCTCCACAGTGAAATTTCTCGAGCAAATCAAAGCGCTAGTGGTAGGGTCATGTGAAGATATGGAACTAATTGCTGACCATAAAGAATGTGAAGAAGTGACCGGAACGACAATCACCTTCTCCAAGTTAAATATTCTTAGTCTTTGGAATTTGCCGAAATTCAGGAGCTTCTTACCTGAGAACTACTCTATGAAATTCCCATCCTTGGATGAGTTGGACCAAAGCTCCCAAAGCGAGGACGAAAGTGATGGGGAAAGCCAGGACGAAAGTGATGGGGAAATTGAGTCAAGCGAGATAGAATGCTACAAGGACGAAAGTGATTCGGAAATTGGGTTAAGCGAGATAGAAAGCTACCTTAAGTCGTCAGAATCTGTGAGTGAGGAGGAAAGCGAGGACGAAGAAGTGATGGGGAAATTGAGGACGAAAGTGATTGAGGAAAGCGAGTCAAGCGAGTTAGAAGACTCCGTTGAGTCGGAAGAAATCGTGAGTGAGGGGGAAAGAGAGGGGAATATTGAGTTCTATGAAGGGTGACACAAAGTTCGTGAATGTTGCAATGAATGGCGTTTGGCTATACAAAATGCACAATGTCTCTCAACAAGGAGTACAAGGCCGATAAGCTTGTATGTGTCTAGTAATATGAGAACTTTCTTTTTCCTTGGATTCTCTTCTACGCTTCCCGTGGAGTTTGTGACTGTGATTTTTTTTACTATTCATTTCTTTGGTTTGTCTCCTGGTCTATAATGACAAGGGACCAGTCATTGGACCATACATTGTAAGGTGTTGTATAAATTCTAATCAAGTGCATCACCGTGTTCATAAACTTTCCGGTGATATTAGAAAATGTATGTGCTATTATATTAAGCATGTTCAAGAAAACCACGAAAATTCTTAATATTTGACAGAGCTTAATATCTGCTTAATTTTCGTGAAGAATCAAATTTTCATAACGCTCATTGGCCACTCATGCATGCCCATCCCCCAACCGTCGAGTTCTCCACTGTGAATTTGCATTTTAGAGGGAAAGAAACTTCTGTTTTAGAACTTCGCAAGAGTCATTAATTTGCCCCTCCAACACCGCCACCACCGGCGGTACCACCGCGCAGCCACCGTTGGCCCCGGAACCAGTGCTCAAGGCACACCTTGAGGCCGCACGCCTTGCACGTGCTGGTGTCGGAGAATGTCGGCAGCTCCCTGCACCGACGATTGGGGCACGCCGACGTCTTCTTCTCCCTCTCTTGCCTCTGCAAGATCGTCTCTTCCCCAGCGGTCTCGATCGCAGTCGAGCAGGCTTCGCAAGTAACGAGCCGCTGGTTCAGGCGGTCCGAATTCGGGCACTTGTGGGACATCTAGATCTCCGCCCGAGACACAAAAAAACTGCACATGATTTTTTCGTTTGCATGTAAAGATGTGTGATTCGGGATTGAAAAATTATTGAAGAAATCTTTCTTTCTGTATAAATTTATAAGGAATTGGCCACCAAAATCACAAACTCGATTGCTTCATGATCCGACGTAAGCAATCGATGTCGTGATGAATCACCTCACGACAACCGTCGCAGGTGGAAGAAGGAGATCAAGGAGATTGCAATCTGGGTTCCTCCTCCCATCTCTCCCTCTCTCTCTCTGACAATTGATTGGGGCTGAAACCGTTTGAGTTTGAGGGATAGTATCATGACTTTGAGTTTGAGGTCGGTTGAATGTGAGTTGGAATCGTTGATAAAGAGGATTTCTCTGAGTGGGTTGAGTATTTGAATAATCATGATTCTCATCAAGGTAATTTCGCATGCTCTGTCTCTGCTGGCGTGAAATCCAGTTGAGGCTGAGACTGTCCTGATGAACTCAAACACGTTTCGATGATACGGTGATTGTGGATACGAATCTTTTCCAGGGTATATGACAAATTATCTTCGTTAATGTTGGTTGAACTTCTAAGGTTGTGCTCAATGCTCCCACGACTGAGAATTTAAACATGCTGTGTTGGCTTAATTCACTCAAAATTATGTTATTTATGTCAATCTACGATGTTTGCATATGGCTATTCTAACATTTGAGACAATTACCGTCTTTGAATTGGAAATAGTGAGATCCTTCTTCGAAATGTGCATCATGTATTGTGTACTTCAGTGAATTCCTGTCCAGACTTCATCCTTTGCTTGATCTCGTGAGTAATTGGTTTCGTTCGCTTGGATGATTATGCCTTGCATTTCTCAATCCGTTCATTGATTCCTCAATACCTTCTCACTGTCAATGGTATTTGGTTCTTCTTCTTTTTTGGCAAATGCATAGGCCTTTAACTGTTTGATTTTCTCGATGTCATTTGCTTGTATCTTTTCTGTAAATGGCATGCGAGTCCCTGACAAAACTAACATTCGATGGCTGAGTGCATAATGAGCTTTTTATGCCATGACTGAATGCTTTGCTCAATTCATTGTCCACATTGCTGATTTGGATGCATGTTCAGTTGTTGCTGAACGAGTCTCATCCGTGGGAATTGATTGTAGAATGTGGCTCAATCCTGTTTTCTTGTGTTTATGTTGCTATGCGTTTCGGTTTTTGCAGCATGATGTTCTTTGAAAATGTCTCAGCTGGAGCCGCCTGTGGGCAATTAGAATGTGGTCTTTAGTATTTGGTCCCTAGAGTTCCTGTTGTGTAAAATCAAAGTTGTTTCCAAGTTATTCAGGCCATATTAGCAATATATGTTGGATTCATGTCGGCTCCATGTTGATTTCTTATAGAGTTCAATGTGTTTTTTGCATCATATGTGGGCTAGGAGTGGATTTGATAGATCTTGGTTTCATATGAGGGTTAATTTGGTAGCACATGATGGTACATCGACATGTAAATGATTTCTCGTCATTTTTTAGTTACTGGAGTCTCTATCCATCCAAATCACACCACTTACTTGGTCATGCTCATGCATCGTCATTCTACTCCTCATATTTCTCAATTTTTAGTAGCTGAAATAACCTCGATACCTTGAGCCATATTGCTTTAGAATTGACTGCAATTAATTTACATATTTGATCATGTCCTATTCGTGTTGGGAAAAGTGGTGGGCAATCCGAGAATTTTGCTGCCCACTTGAGGAAATGTTTTGAAACCGGCCAAAGGACTGATTTCCGTCCCTGTTCACATGGATCGGATATTGCATCAGGTGCCCTCTCATTTCCTTGGGATATTGCTATTTTGTTCACCCGCTTCACGCATTCAAGTTGGATCATAAAATTCTACGAATTCGCTTTTGATTGTATGCAACGACATGATACCCTCCGACTGGCTATGTTCGCAACCTTAAGGAGGAAGCTGTGTAGTTAACTAACGCGAGACAAAGGATGCAACGTTCTGTCGGTGAAACTCAATACAACACGAAGCCAATTGAAGCCGACGTCTAGAGATGGGAGGCAGGCGCAGAAATCCTCGCTGATGAGGCGAGCAGCGTGCTGGAAAACGACAAGAAAACTTGCTTCCGCGGGTGGCTTTTGCAACCTCAAGGCGCGTTATCGTTTCGGCAGGGAGGTGAGGAGGACAGTCCACGCCATCCAGGCACTCGAATCGCAGAGTGAATTCCAAAACCTCTACTATGAGAATCCTCGGCTATATATCAATATATAAGGACTTAAAAGATGGTTTTGATCCTCATGATGTACTTAGGGATTTTTAATTGACCATATTAAAATAATAACCCGTTTCTTTTAGAGATAGTTGTTTAGTTCACCACCTGCGAGACGGTATTTTAAAGCTTTGACTATCAAGGGTGTCTGATTTGTCAGACCTCAATGAGTTTCTCAGGAAAGTCCGTCTCTATTGATAATTTTTTGCATGTACTTAGTAAAATCTTAAATAAAAGTAATTTTTATTTGGCATCTGTAAGCTTCATTGTTCGCTTTAAGTTTTCTCTAGATAAGTTGTGGATTTCATGACAAGACTAGATTCCATATTCAATTTTTCACCTATACTTTCGATTTGCTTGCGATTTCAGTTTTCTAATGATAAGTCTCTTTAAACAATGGAGGTTGCAATTCTTATTTGTCTGTTCGATTTTTTACCTACATTGCTTGAGCTAGTTCAATTAAGGAGGATCGGTTTTGGGGTATGGACAGACAGATGGCACTATCGATTAGTAATTTAGACAGTAGCTAGTTTACTTTTTATCTACTATATTTCGTGGATTCGCGAAATCTGGTCAATAGCGCAGAATGCGGAGGGTTGTATTATATTGTGAGTTAACACATTGAAGCCCTACTTTCTGCATAACTGAGCTCCTCGGTTTCTCACTTTGCCTTATGTTGTCCTTGGCAGATTCCTAGAAATACTAGTTGCATTGCAAGGACATGTGCTGCATAGGCCATTGGCTTGCATCTTGTTGGGGTGATTAGTTTGTCCAACCGCTCGAACTTTCAGTGTACTTTGAAAGCATTCCTCAGTGAAACACATACTGACGTGTTGACGAGTCACTAATGATTTGTGATCGTTGCATCACCATCCAGCTTCTTTTGATGCCTTTAAAGTAGTGAGCCATGTTTTAGTAATACATTACTACTCGAATTCTTAATTATACCAGATAAAAGTACCATATTACTACTAGAATTCTAGATCTCACCAAAATGGCGATGAAACTATCCAAACTTTGTGTGGAGTATTGTCAGGCCACAGGCTATCTTGGATAAGTGCTGGCATTCAGTTTATTCTCTAAATCACTGCTATAAGAACAATAATCATCAATGCATCACACGTAACGATAATTATCGACGCACCATTTTGATATAACAAGATCATCTAGAAGCAGTTTCGCCTAAGTGGCAAAACGACCGAATAAGACGAAGCAACGGCAGGACATCATCACCTGGAGCTTGAATTCGTGGAAACGAGCAGCGGTGGCGATGATATGCACCTGACGCCCCTGAAGGTCTTTTGGCAGAGACATCGCTAGCCGTAGACAGCGAACATGACTTGGAATCTCTGTCTACTCCGAGCTCAGCGTCGAGGCAGAGCGAGCGGCTCCTTTCTTTGGTCAGATCAACAACGACGTCCTTGCAGGGCGGTGGAGGAAGAGAGGAGAGAGAAGGCCAGGCTGGGCTGAGATGAGAGATAGCAGAAATGTTGTGGTAAATGGGCTGATGGGTTTGGCCCGCAGATCAAATCAATGGGTTGCTCTCTTGGGCTGCTCCAGTTGGAACAACTTTGGCCTTTTTTTTATTTGTTATTTATTTTTATTTTTTATTATTCATTTTTTTTCTTTTTTCTACCATTCATTGTTTTTTTTATTTTTATGTTACAAAAATGTAATTTAGGTGTCAATAGTTTCGATTTTATTTACCCTAATGTTTCAAGAAGAATTTCATGCCATTGAGAACAAAGTATAAGACGTATAGTTTGTTACGTCAATCATGATGGACAATTAAACAAAGAGGGGGGAGCCTTCTTTAGCAAAAGATGATATTAAGTTATCATCATTATCAATATTTTACTAATGTTTTAATAATACTAAATATCAACTCTTCTGAAATTTTACAAGCATCTTTAATGATATATCAATAATTTATAAGTTACTTATATTCCGCTAATATTTTACTAATGTTTTAATAATACTAAATATCAACTCTTCTGAAATTTTACAAGCATCTTTAATGATATATCAATAATTTATAAGTTACTTATATTCCGCTAATATAGTGACCGATTACCTTTTTTGGAATTGTTCAACTGGTTTTAGTAGAATGCCAATTCAATAAGGAACCTACCAACCTCCCAATAAATCAGTAAATTATCATGTTTTCTCAAGTTGGTAATCAATAAACTAACAAGATGAGATTAAAAAAGAAAGGAACAAATAAAGATGATCTAAAGAATATAGGATTAAGACACGACAGACTCCAGCAAAAAGCAAATATGTTGTGGGCCCACAGAACTCGTCGTGTAAAGGAAGACGGAACTCATTTTGCATTTTCCTCTCTTTCTTTCTTCCCACTTTAAGGTGGAATATATTTTGTGGGCCCCACAGGAACACTTTCTTAGCCCAACAAGGCAAGTATTTCCTTCGATCTTTATTTCCTCTCCTTTTCACCCAATTCCTAAAGAAGGAAGAAATAGAGATGAGCTGTAAATGGCATGCATAAAGAAACAAAGAGGATGAACGAGACGGCATCTTCATCCTTTGCAATGATGCATGGAGACGTTTTATATAGGAGCGAAAGGTTCTAATTTCTTTCGTTCATCAATATCTTGTAATTGTTTATTTAATATTATATGTTTTTCAATATATAAATTGAATATCACGACTACATATGGGATGTATACCTTTTCAACTAAAATTTTTTATTAGGTCCATGGTTGATAAAAAAAACAGCTTCTAATGCGGAACCACAACAATTATACATGTATGATAACTATTTGATTATGTACAGGTCACGTAAATTTTTGGATTATATGGGTAAGAATCTTACCATCGATTAAAACTATTTTCCTTTTGAGTGATTGATTGAATTAAGAGAGTTCCGCTTTTTTGTTTTTTTTTTTTTTTGGAATATTTGCTGCTGTTATATGTAAAACAACTTGTACAAATTTGGGGCTAAATACATAATTATATGTGGTTGTGCACACATTAACGTAATGTCTTCAGGCTTTTTCAGTAAGTCCTTTTTTATTTCTGTATTACTAGGTGTATAGGTAAAAACATGTACTTAATAAAAGATATTCTTTGCTATTCTTGTCCGATTTTGAGATTTGTCTATACTCTGTACAATTGATGTAGGGGCTGAATACTTTCATATATGTCATTATTGTACAGAGCATCTAAGTAAAAGGAAGAACGATATTTACATATCAACTATTCAATTTAATTAAGAATAATGCTTATGTGATGGTCTGTTACTTTTTTTAAAGAATGACGGTCCCTTCTGCACCACTAATTTCTCTTGAGGAAACTGGTTAACAAGTTTACTTGGTTCCCAAGCGTTTTGATTTTAGGAATAAAGAAAGAAGGCAGGAGATACGAGAAAAAGAAATACATATCATCCGGCCTAAACACAATAAATCATTCTACAGTTCTTATTCTCTCACCTTGACTGACTTTGTTTCATTAGATATTGGACGTTGCTGGAAAGTAATTTTTTAAAGAAATTATCTTTAAGAGGGATGATTTAAATTTTCCGGCATCCTCAACCTTCATCGACACCTCTAGATTTCGGAACTTCGGACCTTTGTGCCATGCTTGCAATCTAATGGGGGCCATGACGCCCTCACACAAGCTAGGCGGAGGTTGACCAGTAACCATAGTACTAGGCTTGAAATCTCGATACTCGGAAATTAGATGGTTGCTCGGTTTGCTTGGTTTCCTTAGAAAATTGAGAATCTCACTTAAAGCAATTTCTTGTTGGCAAATCCCATTGAGTACATATATTATCCCAGAGGGCCAGCCAAACACACACACACACACACACACACACACACACACACAGAGGATCTCGCGCCAGCCAAAGCGAGAGAAGAAAAACACCCAATGCGCATTGGGTGTCATTCAGTGCTGCGAACATATCTGAGGCAAGTGTCGTTGCGGCACTCTTTACCGCGAGAAGTGAAAAGATCAATTGCAATTCATTCATGGTGGTTAATTTCCCTTGGGCTTGAACTTTAAACCAGGGAGCTCCTTCCGTGGCGCGATGGATCAATCCGCAGTCATGAACAACAGCGAGGAACACCGCACCATCTACTGCAACGATCGCAAGGCCAATCGGCCGATGAAATTCAAGGTCAGTCGCGTTTCGTTTGCCTCCATTCTGATCCGTCCATGTTAGATTGCGAGACGTGCCAGGTGAAAGCAGTGCAAGAGGAAATTTGTTTGGTCAAGAGGTCGCAGGAGAGGCTCAGAAATGGAGCTTGAGCGCACTGAGTTTGACACATTTGATTTAATTTAGGCTTTGTCTGTTTCACGGAAAATGAATGATTTAGTAAATATTTTCTAAAAGATAATGGCTTGTATTGTTAACAAAAATGAATGAATGAAAAATATCTTCATTATCAATGAAAATATTCAAATATAAGTTGTTTTTGGTAATGAAAGTATTTTTCACGGACTAATTATTTTCATAGATACAAGCGCCTTTTTTTTAAGAAAAAAATTTTAAATTATTTATTTTTCGTGAAATAAACTACCCTTAGTTTTGTTTTTGTTTCCTTTTCTCTTTTCCAAATATCACCGAGAGTGGATGAATTTGGTTTCTTTCAGTTCTGATGTGAAAATAGGCTTTTTCTAATTTTTTAGTGATGAGTAATTTGGTTTCTCTCAAAGTGGTGATGAGTCTTTGGCATTTTGCTACCCTCAATACCATGGAGCATGATCTCGGAAGAGTTAATGCTATTGTATGGTGTCCCGGTGAATGTTGTAGATAAAGCCATCGGTGGAGTTGTTGAACTGAAAAGTGACTTTGCTGGACTCACGTTAAGGAAATTATTGTGGGAAGCAACTAATCTGTTGATAGGCCCCGTAATTGGAAATATTATCAAAAAATCCTAAGTACATTGTAATCATGCCATCCTAAACTTTTCAATTTGATAAATTTAGTCATAAATCTTTTAACAATTTATCAATTAAATCCTTATGGTAAATTTTAGTCAGAAATTAGTGACATGGATGCCGATCGTTCTACATGATAAATTAGTGCTTATATGGACAAATTTTGTGATTTTGTAAAGGAATTTTTGAAAATTTTGAAATTCTTATTTTTCTCTTTACTTTTTATTTTCATTGTGCTGGCAAGCATCTCCGGCAACCCTCACCTAACTTGAGTGATGGTTGCTTTGTCCAATTGCCAGCAAGGCCGTGATGACCTCTTCCAAGTCCTTTGCAGCCTCGTCGATCACAGGTGAGGGTGCGAAGGCCCTCACCAAATGTGGGCGAGGCCTTCACGATCAGTGAGGGCTTTTGCGACCTCACTAGCCATTGGCCAAGAGGCTGTTGCCCAGATTGGGTGAGCCTTCATGGCCAGCAAAGGCCTTGCTGGCCATAAAGAAAAAAAGACAAAGAAAAAAATATAAAAATTAAAAAAAGGTACAACAAATTATTCATGCCATACCATGTAAGAAGACCGTTGTCCATGTCACCAATTTTTTGCCTAGATTGGCTGGGAGAACTCAATTGGAAAATTGTCAAAAACTTTAGCACTAAATTGGCTAAATTGAAAGGTTTATGATTCAATTAATACAAGTGCAATATATTTAAGACTTTTTGAAAATTTCCCTCCCTAGTCTGAGCCATGTGAATTTTGATCTTTCCGCTAGGGGAAAATATTAAATCTTCTGTTTTCGATTTGTGATGAGTATCATCTGAGACAGAGTCATTTAACAAATATGGAGAGTTGATCACTAGTTTGCTTTAATGTACCTGTCGTTCCCTGAACTTTGTTTCTGTTACCCATGATTGTTAGCAAGCCTTCTGTTGGTTTTTTTTTTGTCAGTAGCCTTCTGTTGTTTGAGAAGATGGACAATCAGCGAATTTTTTTATTTTTTTTTTAAGAATCGCATAGACAAGTATACGCACAATGTTTAATAGTTCAACCTGCCGGAGGCCTTGTTGCCTGAGTGCAAATTATGTGCACGTTCGGTCATTTGGCAGTGTAGGGAACCCTCTATATTTCATGCCCGCCTGCACAAACATGTAACGTTGGGAAATTATAAACTATTAAGATGATCTTGATGGTTCCCATCCATGTTGAAGCTGTTGAAATTCTCATCACTAACCGAAACTGCATTTTTATTGGCTTTTATAATGATTGCATCACCTTAACTGCATTTTTGTTGGCCTCTTATGAGCTGAGAAACGCCGCACAGTTTGGTGACCCCACTAGTAATCGATTGCCTTTTAAATCCAATTCGTCTTCCTTCAAAAAAAAAAATTTTGTCCTTCTTTTTTTCCCCTTTTAAAAAGGAAAATTGAAATCTCCGAAATCTTACAAAAGCATATGTACCAATGCTTTCCTTTAGTTCCTTGAGTAAACTCTTATTTTGAAAATATTTTAATTGATGATGCCTCTTTTACATTAGATTAGCTCAATCGCTTGTCTCTCCCCACGGAAGTTTAATTTTCTTGGGGATTTCACAGTGGACGAGAATAAAAAAAGACTTTAATGAACAAGTTGTTACTTTATTTTCACTATATAGAAGAACTGATGCCTGCTCTAGCTTTTTCGTTTTTATGACTATCAAAGTTTCTGGAGCTTTTTAAGTTTCTTTGAGATGGATAAAAGCCCTTTTCAAGATAATTGTTCTGCTAATTAATTCATTATAAGGGTTCAACGAGGAGAATTCATCAATAGGCTATGGTCATGTCTTGCTGTCTTGCTGTATTTATTATTATCTTAGATTTGACTAGCGACTCTAACATTTGAACTTGGACTGTCCAACTTGACCAGGAGCTTTATGTTATATCCAATCTATCATAGAAGGAATTTCAATAAGTTTTGATACTTGAATGAGATTATCTGTAGTTGTCATTTCATTCTATTATTTATGGAGCTTCCAAGGGTTCTTGCTCTCTTATTTTGTCTTTAACCGCCATGTTTTCAATTGTCAAGGGAAACTCAATATCGACAACTAAGTACAGCCTCTTCACATTTATACCTAAAGGGTTGTTTGAACAGGTAAATGAGTGAAATCTTTCGTTCCATAGAGTTTATGGTTTCTTACCTGGTATTCCAATTGACTAGATGCCTAACAACATATATGTCATCAAATTGACAGTTCAGGAGGTTTGCTAACCTGTACTTTCTCATGATATCAATTTTGTCGGCGATACCTTTTAGGTATGTTAAAATATTCTTAGACCGTACTGGCTAGGCTGTCTGTATGAGTGAACATTGAGACTAGCGCACTCTTGGGTGACATCACTTTGGAGCTTTTCATCTGATTTCCAATCATTTCTAAAGTTGTCATTTGCCAATTTCTTGGTCATAACTATGATGGTTTTGCGGTGTTCATCTACTTTCAATTGCTCTTACTTGCAGTATATGTACTCCATATATTACACATTCATAGCCCGTTTCTAAGATTCTGTACATTGTGAAACCTGGTAGTTATTTTCTTGTGATACGATAGTCTATGCCAATTCATGGAAAAAGTGAATATTCAGGAGCAGAAAACGAAGAACCTGGTTGGTGATAGATAGAATGTAGCGGATGTGCCTTTCCGCCTTCCGAGTAACCCATTTGAAAGATTGACCTTCAATTTGGAATTAATGCTATATCATAAAATAAAATAAAAAATCTGGGGAAGTTCAATCTCTTTTGGGTTCTCTTTCAATTCTCGTTTCATGCATTTGTTAGAAACTCTGGCTAGAACCAATTTTGTAACTTCAAATATCCCATCATGCTTTAGCATACAGGTTTGTAATTTCTCAATATGTGATCGAAATGTTTCTGTATGTTTTCATGATTTTATGTGCTTGTAAATTGTGGAAAGTTCTGGAAAGAATGCCTGCTCTGTAATGATCACCTTATTACTTGTTTTCATGTTAGACCCTTCATAAACTCGTGTAGTTATGTCACCTTCTTGGGCATTTTCAATCATGGCTTTACCATATATATATATATATATATATATAAATGTATGAAGTTAGGGACCTTTGTTTTGTTCGTATTAATTCTTGCCTTTTTATTGTGCTTCAAAGATGATATTATGCTGTAACGAACTGCTTTTGATGTGTCAGTCCTTTGAGCCTCGTAACAAGTATGGTCCCCCTCTGTTTGGTTCTTTTCGCATCTCTTGGTAAAGAGGCATATGAGGACTGGGTAAGTATAATATCTCATGCATAATTGGCCTTAATCTTCATGCTGTCGAGATTTCTTCTTCTTCCTCTATTCTTTTTTTATTCAGCATTTTAGTTCTTCTGATGCTATTTGGTGTTTCTAAAGGGTTGGTTTTGTTTCCTATATACCAAGTCATATAATCGCGTTAGAGGAGATAATAGAATATGCTTAACCTCTCTCTCTCTCTCTCTCTCTCTCTCTCTCTCTCCCTTCTATTTATGCATAGTAGAAACGTTTTCAAGCTGACATGGCAATAAACAACACTCCTGTGGAAGTGTTAAAAGATCAACGGTGGGAGCTCATCCCCTGGGAAAAGCTACAAGTTGGAGATATTGTGAAAGTGAGTGGTGTTTATGCTTTCGGACTGAACTTTTTATTATGTGATTGCGTTTCTTCCTGTGAAAGACCTTGTTCTATTAAATTAAATCATTTGTGTGTGGAAGGGTGTCATCTTCGGAGTGCTATCTTTATGTTGGAATTGGCAGTATCACGCAACGCAGATTTTATCATTTTGTGTTAGTTCTCCGATTTTATATGGGGTAATTATTACTAATTGAGCTTCTATAACCGTACCACCTTCACTGTTTATTCGACAAATTCTAAATATATCTCTCCCCGACATCCAAGCTTGTCTTCTGCCTTTGAGAGATTTTGGTGCTTGAAAGAAGCCATTGGCTCCTCTAATTCTGTGGAGCGGTGACTAAGCATCATGTGGCTCCAATTTAGGGTAAGGTGAGAGAAGTTAGTCTGAGATGATTTGGTCACTTTGAACAAAGGTTTTAGCTGCTTCAATGAGGAGAGGTAATCTGGGTACGAAGACTCGGGTTAGAAGAGGGAGGGAAGACCTAAAAGACGTGAAAAGAGATGACAAAAGAAAGATGTGGACTGCATAGAGGACGTGGTGCAAATAGCTGCCTCACTCAGACTCGTCTTTTCTTGTTGTCGTCGTAGACATCCCCATATCTGGGAAAGTGTAGCTTTTGAAGGGTTGGACCTTTGATACTGAGAAGAACCTGCTATGAGAACCCCCTCTTGTAGGAGTGTAGTTTTTTCACAGATGTGCAACAATGCTGCATTCTGTTGGCTGTACTCTTCAATAATGTTGCATTTGGATGTTTCCCCATGTAATAAATGTCATTAATTTTGGCAATGGCTGATTCATATTCTGATTTTCATTTTACTGTGGTGAAATTGTTTCTTGCACCCGTTGCAGGTTAAACAGGATGACTCCTTTCCCGCAGATTTGCTTTTACTTGCCAGCACAAATGCTCATGGTGTCTGCTACACTGAGGTTTAAGATCAATCATTCTTGAATCTCGACATGCTGATTGCATTCCGTTGCTGTTATTTATCTTTGTCATGTTTGTCTTTGCTTTTTCGAATTTTTAGACTGCAAATTTGGATGGCGAAACAAATATAAAGATGAAGGCTTTGGAGAGGACATCGGATTATGATACCCCAGAGAAAGCGTCGGAGTTCAAAGGTAAAGTTTTCTTTTGATTTCCTCTGTTATCTTCTCTGTCTTTCTACGGATTCCATGCCCATTCTTTTTTCTTTACTATTAATTTTTCCGGATGACTTTATTAAATTTATTTGGGACAAAAATTGACATATTTTATTTATATCCACTAGGAGGGGAAGTGCTGAAAGATACTCATGATTATTAGTATAGGTTTATACTCGGTCTATGGTGTACAGTGGGATATCTAAAATTACTATATGGAATACAATGAATAGTTAGGGAGACCAACTCCTATCTTCCAATAAGAAAATCCCTCTCTTGGATATCATTTTTACGGTCATTTATATGTGTCTGTGACTTTCAGCAAAACGTTTGTTGTTTTATGCTATTATTACGCTTTAAACTTTCAAGGATATCCTTACCAAAAAAAAACTTTCAAGGATAATACCATGTTATTTTGTTGAAAATATATGGGGGTCTGAGATTACTAGACAAACATAAAACTTAAGTCAATTGTTCACCAAACATTGCCCAATGCGGACTGGTTCCAAATGTCATTTTGCAGCGTAACTTCTTGCATACCACACTTTAAGAGCTCTTATTAGCACAACTTCGGGTATTGAAAAAGGCTTTACTATTTTCACGGGTGGAACTTTTCGACAGTTGGCTTGCTTTCCCTCTCTCTCACACATTGCAAATTTCACGTACCTTCTCTCAAGGTTTTTCTATACCTCCTGCGTTATTAGAATGGGATGGGTATTATCCTCTTTTTACCTTTTATTATGTTGATAAAAGTTACTTTATCTCTTATCTGATGAATGCTGACATCACATGAGGAGAAGTGAGGACCGGAATATGCATGAAAGAAAGACCCTGGACGCAAATCAAGGCAACTAGTAGAGAATCTGAAAATAGAAAGGAGCTTAGTCGCTATTTTACAAAAGATTCACTGTTTAAATATCCAAGAGCCTAAACGTTGAGCTCTTAAATAAGCACGGCGGGTTTCTTATACCCGCCAATTTTTTCTTTTTCCTTTTGGAAAGATAAACTATGCTCCTCGGTGTAGGTTCCATATATTTGTCTGAATTGATAAGCTCGTTTTTTTTTCTGTGCAAGACCGTGTGCTCGAAGGTTAAGTGGACATAGCTTGTTCATTGTCTTCAATTTTGTAGTATAGTAGTGGGAAGATAAGATTGCTTCATTCTTCTTGCTGGACCGTTTCTGGACTTCTAGCCCATGTCCTTGTTTTGGAAATTTGCAGCAAGAAGGATCTTAAACATCTCATATCTCTCCTTTCCCTTCCTTTGCTTGTTTTTTACAGCTTCATGTTGTTCTTATTGATATCTCCATATGATGAGCTCTAGGATCGCTGATGGCTGTTGAGGAAGTTCATGATGATGTTGTATATTTTTGAATGAAACATGAAGATGTGAATGACCTCTCTAACCCATCCTTTGATGTGCTGTACATGGACATGTCTCATTCATTGTTATTTGCACGATTGGTTGATTTTCTTATGCCACTAAAACTTACACGAAAAGCCATTTTATGTGATCATCATTCTTCCCAGAATCCTTTTTGAAGCCAACAAAACAACATTGATACTACTTCCAGTGAGTTCTGCTTTTTAAACCATGCAAGGAACCAAATATCTTTGTGTTCTATTTGATGGGGTGGCGTACCTAGAATTTCCTTCCAATATGATGTATGTATTTGTGTTACTTAAGAAGCATGAGATCTGGAACTTTTACCTACAGATGTGCTTGTAGCCCCAATGCTGGAATGCTTATGGATCCAAATTATGGATTTTATGACTAGTTTTCGAATATTTGTCTTGAAGAATTCTTTTGCTTGCTCCATAGTAGATTAAACCGCAAGCATCCGCTCTCCAGTTGGCTTTTTTTGAGGTCTAGGCAGCTGTTGTCTTCTCTGCTTCTGTGAACTAAAAGTAACATGTGCCCTGTTTACGCATTTGTAACACCAACATAAACAATGGCTTCCTCGCGTGCACTAAGCAATCATCTTGTTCTCCGTTTCTGCCTTACAACCCTCACAGATTTATTTTCCAACAGGGAAAAAAAACTACTAAACTTTATGGCTCATTGCAGGCGAAGTGCAGTGTGAGCAACCAAATAATTCGTTGTACACGTTCACTGGCAATCTTATACATCAAGAGCAAACATTACCTCTCTCCCCAAACCAAATTCTGTTGCGGGTATGGTTGCTTTTCTGCTTGTTTATAGTCCTTTATTTAGTTTGTGATGAAAGTAATTTGAACGTGTAACACTCACTACTCACACAAGGAAGAGAAGAAGATAAATAGGCTTGTAGATTTATTTCACCTTGTCACGACCTCTTTTTTCCGGCGCCCGATCAGGGCGGGCGCCTTGCGGAGGCTAATGGCTCGGCTAAATTTATTAAGCCCGGACTCTCCCAAGTCCACCAATTCACAACTTTAATAGTCTAAGTTTTTAACTTGTAAGTTGATTTTTAAAACGGAGTCACCACTAATCAATTTGGGGTGGGTTGATTAGAAACCCATGCGAAGTATTAGGAGAAATACTCGCTCCTGCGCAACTAGAGAAATTAGGATCGGGGACTTGATTACACTAGTTAATCACTAATGCCTCGGTACCTAATTTTGTTTAAACCCTGAGGCTTTTTGGATGTTTTAGGGGTTTTCCATGCATTTTTGGGGAGGAAAAACATTTTTTTGGGTCTTTTTCTATTTTTTGGACATAAAAGGGACTTTTTGGATATTTTGGTATTTTTTGGAAAATATGAAATATTTTTTATTTTTTATTTTTTTTGGAAAATAAAATATTTTTTACTATTTTTTTAAATATTTTTTTTTGAAAATAAACCATTTTTTGATTTTTTGAATTTTTTTTTGAAAATAAATTATTTATTTATTAAAATAATAGAAAAGCCGACCCGGGTCGGGTCCGCGGGTTGGGTCCGACCCGAGTCGTCCATTCGAGCCCACAACGCAGGCCCGGCTCGGATTTTTTTGCCTTTTTTTTTATTAAAACATTATTACTTTTTTTTAATTTCAAAATGAGACCTGGGTCAACCACCCAAGACCCCTAACGACCGTGAAACCCTAGGGCGTCGGATCTCACGCCCGACCCGACGACTTGGCGACCCGATTTCCGCCCCTCAATTCGCGAAACCCTACCCGAACAGTGGCCCGGATCCGACCCGGGCTGGATCCAACGCAATGCTTTCTCCCTCCTCGTCTATCTGCGACGCCGATGGAGGGGTTAGGAGGTCGAACAGCAGCGGTTCGGCATTTGGCGGCGGCTAGGGTCAAGATGTGGAGGGGATGGCAGACAGAGCGCGACCGAGGGCTAAATCCCGTGGCGGCTCAAGGCGTTGGATGTCGAGCGTTGGTGGATACCTGGCTGTGGCAACGGCGGGATGTGGCGGGGAACGGTGGTGATGACGTCTTGGGGACGGCGGCGAGCCTTCCTACCCAAATCTGACTCTCTCTCCTTCGATTCTTCTCTCGCTCAGCCCCTTCCGCCCTCTGATTTCCCTCTTCTCTGCAAGTTCGCTTGCTGGCGGCCTCCCCCGATGTCTCTCGGTGGGAGGTCGTTTAAGCTCACGACTCGCTTCCTCTCTCGCGGCTCCTCTCCTCCGGCTCTGATCTCTTCCCTCTCCCTCAGATCTAGGCTTGCAAGTGCTCGGGCCTCCCCTAAAGTCTCTCGGGGGAAGCTTGCAATGCTCGCTAGCTTTCGATCTCTCTCTCTCTCCGTCGGTGCCCTTGATTCTCGTCGGGAGGGGCCTATTTATAGGCAGAGGGGTGCCGGTCGATAGAGGGGCTTGGCCACTGGTCTTTGGCTTGCTGACTGGACCACCGCGGCTGAACCGGCGTCTCATCCGCCACCTGTCCGCCAACTGCCCCTCATGAGCGTCGCCGTCCATCCGTTCATCCGACGTCACGCCCTCTGCACATGTGTTGCAAAGGCGGACGAAGGAGGAAGAAGGAGGGGGGGGGGGAGGGTTAGGTCGCACGAGCCAGGCTGTGAGGGCCCGCGCGAGGGAGAAAAAAAAGGGGGCTAGGCGCAAAAGGCCCAGCCCCAATGGCTACTACTTCTTTTTTTCTTTTTGTTTGTTTTTATTTTTTTTGTTTTGCTTTGTTGTTTTTTTTTATTATTCGAAAAAGGCAAAAAATATAATAAAAACCTAATTAATTTAAAAAAAGGAAAATTTAGGCGTCAACACACCCTAACAAACACAATTACAAACTCTTCATTTATAGACTTGTTACATGACATTTACTCTTCTAATAGATAAAACTAGTATTTCAGATAAGATCTAGAAACTAATAAAATAATCACCATATCTCACCTTATCTCTAGAAACAATCATTATATCGAGAAACAATCACTATACCTAGAAATACAAAAAGACTAGCAGACTCATTAAAGATAATGACCAACAAACTCATTAAAGATAACCTGTAATTAATGCGAGTATCAAATAGTTATCGGCACCAATGAATTTGGTTCAATTTCTAACAGTTTGTAGGTCTTCATTGTTTTATTCATTGGGTTGTTATAATTTTTTTTTATGCACGAACCTCTTACTCAAGTTCTCTGCATCTCTTGTAAATATATATGCTTTAGAAATACATTAGATTATTCAAGTAACGTGGATTTAATCTATTCATCTTATTCTAGATGTTATTTATGTTGATGTGGACTCTTCATTCACTGAACTGTGGCACCGTGGCATAACATGTTCTCAGGGATGCGGTCTTAAGAACACTGAATATATTGTTGGTGCTGTCATTTTTACTGGTCATGAGACTAAGGTATGCTTCCAGAAAAATATTCAGACCTCTGTTTGTTAATTTCCTTAGTAGCGGAGATCTCTGATATGATGGAACAGATTTAATTCTGCTGATGTGAAAATGTTATCTTTGTAATACAAACACGCCTTGAATTGTGGCAGGCATTCTCCATCTATCTTGAGAAAACTGATTTTACTAGGTCCATCTCTCGTTGGCGCTTGCAGGTTATGATGAATGCCATGAATATTCCTTCCAAGAGGAGTACATTAGAGAGAAAACTGGACAAACTTATACTCACCCTTCTTGCTACGCTCTTTGCCATGTGTGCCATTGGAGCCATTGGCAGGTGTGGCGATTTCCTGCTGCGGATTTCCCGAATATGCTACCATTATGACATGAAATTGCTTATTTAACAAAACAAGAAAGAATCCGCATCCCTGCTATTGCTATATTTTCTCGTTATTATCTTCACATGATCTCATACATGGAGTTATGCAGTGCTACTTTTATAAATCGCAAGTATTATTACTTGGGTCTGGGGAAGGGAGTGGAAGCCCAGTTTAACCCTGACAACAGACTGATGGTACTTTATAATCGCGACTCTCTCTCCCTCTTGCGCACGCGCACAAACACGCACACAGAGGCACATGCACACATCCACGCATATTAATAATTTCTTGCACTAATTTCTTTTTTTTCCAGGTATTTGCGAGGACAATGCTCACCCTTGTTACCCTTTTCTCAACTATTGTCCCAATATCTCTGTACGTAACCATTGAGGTTAGTCTTCCAGGCTTGTGGCTTATACAGATGGACAAGTTGTCTTGCTCCACTACAGAATTAAATTATCTAAATATAATTCTTTTGCCTCCGCATTCATTTTGTGTTTGTCCTTTTGTGCAAACTTCAGGTGATCAAATATATTCAGTCCACGCAATTCATCGACAAGGATTTGCAGATGTATTATGCTGAGACCAATACCCCCGCACTTGCTAGGACTTCCAATTTAAACGAAGAACTCGGACAGGTAGATGCGCATTATGGTTTAGTTGTTGGCAATGAGGTCATTCTCATAACCATGCTGTACAACCGTAAATATAACAGCGTACATAGATGACCTTGTTATACTTTATAGAAAAGATAAAGCTGTTAGAGAGGATCTTTGTCACTTCACTACCACCATGTCAAGAAATTGCTTTTCCAACCATTAAAATATTTAAATAATAAACCATCATTTAATCTAATAGCTTAAATTTTTAGAATAGTTGAAAGTAATCCTACAAAATCTTATAAGGTAGCAGAGTTAGGAGATCCTAAATTCGAATCTTCTAGGCCCCTTTTTACCTCTAACGGCTCGAGCTTTTAAAACAGTTGGTAGCGGTCTCACTAAAATCTCACACCAATTATTAATAATGGAATTTGCTGCTTGGTACAGGTGGAATATATATTTTCGGATAAAACTGGAACTTTAACTATGAATAACATGGAGTTTTTCAAGTGCTCAATTAGTGGAGAGGTTTATGGGACAGGCATGACTGAAATAGAGACGGCGAACCGGACTGGCAGGGGAGTGGAGGTATAGCGGGACATTTCACGTGAAAATATGCGATGCATATGTATCAATCGATAAATTTATGTGGCATCATCATGCAGATGCACAAGTCCGCCAATGCAGTCCACGAGAAGGGTTTTAAATTTAATGATGCAAGGCTCATGCGTGGAGCTTGGAGGAATGAGCCAAATCCTGATATGTGCAAGGTTGGTGTTACATTATAAGGCAACTTGCCCATCAACTTTTCTCATTTTGTGAAGGTTTAAGTATCAAAGTATGCCGACGTCTAGGACACACTTTGATTAATATTGTTGTTGATTTTTAGGAGCTAGCTTTTGCCCCTACATGCTATTGAAGGTACGGTTAGATACATGCCTATAGTTTAGCTCGCACATATGTACGTTTGTGCGTGCAAATAGGTGGATGGGTGGTTTGCAGGCCCACATAGGAATGTACAAGTTTAGACATCTCCGTAAATGTTTGAGTCATCTCTAGTGTCTTCTTAGATGCGCCCTGTCCAAAGTTATGCTAAAAAAGGCTTGGATATCTTCTTTTATGAGCATTATGATGTGTGATCCTCTTAGATTTAAAGATCTTGATTGATACGTTAATGTTTGAAAGATCAATTGTACAGTTTGTATATAAGTCACAAATAACCAATGGAAGACGTTAACAAGCAATATAGGCCAGGTCAGTTAATTTCTTGAAATGTTATGCATTTGGGAATATGCATTTAGATATAACCAGCTACTCAAGAGATGCTCTCCTACATCCAATTTTCATTCGCTTCCTTTTATCGATCCATGTTGTATGTAACCACGATGTAAGTGTCTGAACTGCAGTAATGGCAAAGCAAGCTTAAATCTTGAGAATTATTGCCAGTGATCTTGTTTTCTCCGATTAGAAGCTTCCAATTAGATGCTAAAATCTAAGATATTTATTATGATGAAGTTCTGGCAACCTTTTAGTTTATACTTTATATGGTTTTATTGATGAGTAAACAAAAATATTCATGATATCTGATCTGTGGCCCTCTTCTCTCTTAAAGAATGCTGATATGTTCTTAATCTGCAGGAGTTTTTCAGGTGCCTCGCTATATGTCATACTGTATTACCTGAAGGAGATGATTCCCCAGAAAAGATAATATATCAAGCTGCATCACCTGATGAAGCTGCACTGGTGACTGCTGCGAAGAACTTTGGCTTCTTCTTTTACAGGTTTGCCCTTATTGCATCTGCACATGATGAATTTTTTCTTTAATTTTATAGCTTTCCTTGGCCACCAACAAGGAAGTTCATCTTCCAAATAACTGAAAATATGCGGTTGATCTAGCACAAATACGTCACTATCATGTTTGGCAATGTTCTTACCTATAAATTGTTGTTTGATCAATAATATGTTTGTAATAACAATTCAAATCATAAAGGATACCGGTAATGGTTCTCATGCTTGTCTTAGTCATTTGTTTCTCAGCCAAAAGATCGTTCTATTTGCAGGCGTACACATCCTATGTTACATGTCCGAGAATCTCATGTGGAAGAGGTGGGTAAAATTGACGATGTTGCCTATAAGATTCTCCATGTCCTTGAGTATAACAGGTGGTCAACTTTTCCACTTATTCTTGATGTAAATTTTTCCACACCAGATGAAACTAACATTTTTGGTGTCTTTGTTCAATATCTAGTACAAGGAGGCGTCAGTCTATTGTGTGCCGTTATCCAGACGACAGGCTCTTTTTGTACTGCAAAGTAATAAGATTTGACCTTATTTTCCTCCCTTGTACGAATGAGATTGCCCAATGCTGCTCAGAATCAAATTTGACTTTCCGAGGAACATACTTTCTGCAGGGAGCTGATTCTGTGATCTATGAGAGGTTGGCTCAGGGCCAAGATGACTTGAAAAAAGTAACCAGGGAAAACTTGGAACAATTCGGATCTGCTGGATTACGTACCCTTTGCTTGGCCTATAGAAAATTGAGTCCCGAGACATATAAAGAGTGGAAAAAGGAGTACGACCGGGCTCGAGCATCACCACGACAGCGTGAGAAGAGATTGGATGAGGTACATGGCATTCTAACACGTTAGTATTACACTCATAGAATAAGCATAGGGTAAATATGCTTTGTTCTTGCTTTCCCCTTCACGCCCTTCCTAACCTATATCAAACGTAAAAACGTTGCCCTTCTGAATCTCAATGTGCATCTATAGTTGATGTTGCGACGTACCCCTCAATAGAGAAGAGTGTAGGTTTAAAAGTATTGCCTAAAAAATGAACCTACAGTCCATGATTTAGACATGAACTTTCCCAAACTCATACCTTCAGCGACATCGGGTTTTCAAATTTATGGTATGAAAATTTCTAAAAAGGTAGTCTCTACTAGCCTATTAAGGTCAGTTGCATACTTTACTTTCTACGCAACTATAAAATTTTAGGGTCGAAGATTTAATTATACTAATTAACTAATTAGTGTCATTTCGATATCTAATTTTATTCATTTAAAAAAAAGGATTTTTGGTTAGGTAATCTGGATTGATTTTATATCTTTCCACTAACATGTGAGATGATCATACGGGTGCGCAATCAACATAATAATCAGCAACGGAGGAAAGTATTAAATAAATTGCATGGAATAACAAAGACATACACTAAGAAAAAAGATAAATGTCAATCCTAACTAGACTAAAAGGAAGCAAAAATTAATGTATCGATATTGCGCAACCAAGGGCAATTGTCCTTAAGGACGATCGGAACTCTAAAGTAGAGCCCTAGAGGCTTGTTCAATTTTTTAGTACAATTGTAGAGTCAAGTGGCTTCCACTTTTTGTAAAGAAAACAGCCCAAAAAGTCTATATTTAACCTTTTTTGAGGAATTATAATTTCTATTTTTTATTATTTTTAGGAATTTTCTAAAATCTGTTTATGAATTTTCAAAATTTCCAAAAATTTTACTCTTTTTATGTTTCCTAAAAAGATTTTATGAATTTTTAATTTTAAAAAATTTTCCGAATTCTTGAATTTTCCAATTTTGTTTTTGAATTTTTGAATTTTTTAATATTTTTGGAATTTTAAAATTTTTTGAAATTTTGGAAAAATTCCAAATAAGAGCCTGAAATACTCTCGTTTCCTCAACTAAGGCTCAAAGTGAACATTGTTTCAAACAATGACTTAAAGTGGCAATAATTGTTTCATATAAGGGCCTAAAGTGTCTAAATTGACCATAGTTGTATCAAATTAGGGTCTAACATTACCAGTCGTCAATTAGTTAAATATCGGCTAGATATTACGACCAATCAAGGGTGCAATTATAATGATAATGATAATTTTTTTTTCATTTCTTTTCTTTATTCAGTTTTTTTTTTCCCTTTCTGGCCAAGGCTAGCGGTTGTCGACTAGGGTTTGGGACCATCGCCGGCCATTGGTAAGGGTCGACAAGGGCTCAGCCACCCGACCTTGCTGATGGTCACAGGGGCGGCCTCCCCAAGGCAGGGGTTTCCTCGCCTAAGCCTTTTTAGCATCGCCGATAGTTGGTTGGCCACCGATGAAGAAGAAACCAAAAAAAAAGAAAAAAGTAAAGAAAAAAATTCTAAAAAGATAAATGACTAAAATGCTCTTGACTAGTCGGAAAGTCGAACCTTATTAGAAAAAGGCATAGTCACTTCAGGCTCTTTTTTGAAATAAGATCCACTTCAAACTCTTATTTGAAAAAAAATGATTGCACTTTAAGTTATTCTTTGAAACAAAGTTTACTTGAAGTCCTTATTTTAGAAAATGAAGGCACTTTAGGTTTTTATTTAGCATTTTTCCTAAATTTTTTGAAATTTTTGAAATTTTAAAATTTTAAAACTTTTTAAATCTATTTTATAATTTTTATTATTTTTTATAATTATAGTTTCCTTTTTTAAAATCATCATTAATATTCTTTTCTTTTAAAAAAAAATTAAGACTTTTTAACTTTTTGATATTTAATATTATTATATTTGAGAAAATAGGTTTAGATCGAATAAACCTGATCCGGCCCATTGACCCAATCCGACGACCCGAACCCGACCCGCTTCAAAATAAAAAAAACTAAATTTTTTGCTCTTTCCTTTTAAATTTTATTTTCTTCTTTTCATCTTCTTCTCCACAACTTCATGCCCGAGGCCTTCTTCTATCACATGGCCAAAGCTCGCCTCACCGAAACTCATCCAATCGACGAAACTGGCTGGAACAACCGGTGACCATTCCACCACCTGCCAGCTGTCCATTCTGACCGGTGTTAACTATTACCAGCCACAAACTCGGGCGACCATTAATCTACTTACCGAAGCAAAGAAAAACCTTCGCCAACTAGACGATACCCAATTATGTCGCGACAATAGCATAAAAAACATCACAAACATAAATCAAACAAGCACGATTTAGTGAGCATCGGAGCAAGGATACGTCAATCTCGAGTTTAAACTAGAAGTGGCTCTCGGATCTCTTTGAGGCATTTCATCAAACATGTAGGCTACGTTGGCTAAAAGAGGAACCTAGGTTTGTTTAGGGCTATTGTTTGGGCCAAGCAACAATCATTGACACATAAGCTGCATTTAGGACCAACTTAGAGACAAATCACATCGCATTTAACATGGGTATAAACTCAGAGACCGCAAGGCTCTGACAAAACTAAGGAGATTCGGACTTCATTTAGGCATTTATACAAACAGTTGGCGTGCGTTACTTAAACAACGGATCTTGACTCGATCAAAGACTAAAACACAGTCCTAGGTTCCTAGCAAAGCATGCCAGAACACACAATAGCACCAATGAAGGACTGACAGGATCGAAGCTCGTGTGAACTGGTCGGTCGTGAGCTCCAGCTCGACACCTCCTATGAAAACAAAGCACACACGCTCAGGGAGACCTACTTGGTTCAGGGGGAAACGCTGCATCGAATGTCAGCCCACGTACGGACCAATGACGACGATGAAACGCTCTTTCGACCTTACTTTT
Source organism: Eucalyptus pauciflora (assembly GCA_007663325.1). Taxonomy (NCBI): domain Eukaryota; kingdom Viridiplantae; phylum Streptophyta; class Magnoliopsida; order Myrtales; family Myrtaceae; genus Eucalyptus; species Eucalyptus pauciflora. The sequence continues at coordinate 1,011,735 of VMYD01000211.1, read as the reverse complement.
TTCCTCTGGCTTCCCTCTCTCTCTCTCTCTCTCTTTCGCTCTTGGGTCTCTCAAGGTGTATTTGGTAATTTTGGAGAACAATTTCTTTTCATAAATATTTTTTTCTCTTTCTATTCTCTAGAACAATTTCTGAATAAAATAAACGTGTTTGGTAACTACACAAAATTTTCATTATTAAAATAGAAAAAGAATATGAATTTGTTTTGTATAACCCACAATTTTTTTTTATGACATGAAACTTCTTTTAATTTTTTAAATAATTTTTTTAGAATTTTCTTTTTCTCCTCTCATCTTCTTCTTGTTCCTCCTCTACTTGGTGGCGAGGAAGAATAAAAAAAGAAACAGGAAAAAAAGAAAAAAATGATTTATTCTAGAATTTGTTCTCAACAATAAAAAGATAATTTTTCAATTCTTGTTTATATTTTAAATCTATTCTCTAGCTACTAGTCCATTTTGAGGAATAGAAAAATTAGCTGACATTATTAAATGAATTTCTTTTTTTTCTTTTTTTGAAGAATAAAAGAACAAAAGAATAAAAAAACTGGAACATTGTCATGTAGACCCTCACTCTCTCGGATATCTCTCTTGACCTCCCACGAGCAGAAAACAGAGCCTTTTTTTTTTTTTCCTCGCGTTGCCTCCTCTGCTTTTGTCCCTCTCTCGGTCCTTTCTCTCTCCTCTAGGGCGATGCCAGCTAGCCCCGTACCGCACGACATTCCCTTTGTCAAGTGTCGTGCGTGGCCCTGCCTCCGCGCTGTTCTCCTCAGTCCTTCGTTGCGTACCTCGTCCTTTCTGTCGTTAGCCAACATCCAAAACAGGGGAGGAGGAGGAGGGGGAGAATAGAGGATGAGGGGGCTAGGCCCAGAGGAGAAAAATAGATGGGCCGCCTGAGGGAGATAGAAGGGGAGAGAAGAAGGGGGCAAAAGAAGAAGAAGAGAGAACTGAGCAGGCCTAGCCCTGGCCCTGTCCTATTCGATTTTCTCCTTTTTATAATAACTATAATTAATTTTTTAAATTTTAAAAAAATCAAATATTTTTTATAATTAATTCTAGTAATGCAAATATTCCTAATATCTATATGCAATACGATTTAATGGAAATTATTTTTACTAGGGATTAAAAATTAATTTATAATTTTCTACCCGATTAAGTTCTATATGACAGGGCAAAATTTAGATGTTAATAACTAAGAATGACTGTCTCTGCATGAAAACCAACCTTTGTGGAGTCTTATGACCAATGTTGAAGAAACTCGACATTTCTCTCTCCCCCTTCTCAATATCTGTTTTTTATGTAAAAAAATACAAGATAATCTAATATTTGTCTCAGGATTCCTTTGTTAGATAGGATTCTTTTTTTGCCAATTTCAATTTGAATATGTAAGTATGAAACGAGGGTCTCTTTCGCATACTGCAAATTTAAAGGATGAAATGAAAACTGCATCCTGATATTTTGGAATATGAAAAGTCATAGTTGTCTTTTAAGTGAGAAGGTCTGAGAAGGTCCACGCAGGTGACTCCATGAAGTTGTCATCACTGCTGTTCTGTCGGGGAAGATGAATATCATTGATTAAAGGAATCGATTATGTGGCTTGTCATGGTTCTTCTCGTATGCTTCAATCAGTAGTATTTAAATTGTGATTCTTGCGTAGGTTGCAGAACTAATAGAAAAGGAGCTTAATTTGATTGGATGCACTGCAATTGAAGACAGACTTCAGGAAGGAGTTCCAGAGTGTATAAAGACTCTTTCTAAAGCTGGGATTAAGATTTGGATGCTAACAGGGGACAAGATAGAAACAGCTATCAACGTAGCTTATGGTGTGTGATCTATTTCAGAACTGCTTGTTATATGTCATTACCCTGATGTGACTATAGTATAAAACCTCTTTTGCTGCAGCATGCAAGTTGATTGATAATGATACGAGACAGTTTATCATTAGTTCGGAGACAGATGCGAATAGAGAAGTTGAAAGAGTGAGAGGAACTACTAACTTCAGCCGTTTGTTCTAAGAAATTTCTTGGATCTATTCATATAACTAAAGTATTTACTGGTCAGGTTGACGCACGTTTAATGAAGGAAGTAGTCAGAAAAGAGCTGAGCAAAAGTCTTGAGGAAGCACAACACCTTCTTCGCACTGTATCTGGTCCAAAACTCGCTCTTGTGATTGACGGAAAGTGCTTAATGTATGCATTGGACGACCCAAATTTGCGTACAATGCTACTGAATTTAAGCTTGAACTGTACTTCAGTTGTTTGCTGCCGTGTCACTCCTTCGCAGAAAGCGCAGGTAGCCTCTGACTGTTAACATTGCATGTTACAAGAGATCGAACTAGATTCATGCTAATTGATTATATATCACATAATTACAGAAATATCAGCTCCTTTGTACTGGAAATTGGTGGTGGGTGACATTTTTAATTGTCTTGTCACTGGTTTCATTGCTTTTGAAGATAAGTGGTGCTTCTGAAAACTTTCACGCCATGACCCTTCGTGAAAGTGATCCAGCAACTGGGTCACAAAAACTATCATATGCTATACGCTCATATTTCATTTTTGAAACTTCAAATTGGTGCCATTTTTCATCAAGCGAGTGTAGGAAGCCTCCATTATTTGATTTGCTGATCAAAGAAGCGTAGGAAGAACATTTAAAATGGAACAACAAGCAAACTAAGCCTCATACCACTTAGTTTGAGTCAGCTATGCGAATCCTTTGGGACCATAGCATTGTAACGATGTCAAGGCTTCTGTAAGCTATGAAAACTGAATACTGCATGTCTTCTTTATTTATCACCTGACTTATGGCTATATGGCAAAGGTTTAATTTTTGTTCCGGTGTCATGAGTTTCCTTTCTTTATTTTAATGCCAACATATGTTTACTGGGATGTATGGAAAGGGGTTCATGAAGCATATACAATTTCAACTCTCAGTTATTATTTTGTGTGTGGGTAATTTCTTTGATTAAGTTGTGCATGGTTACTTCCCAGCTGGAAATTTTCCGGAGCCTAGTCTACATCAAGTGTAAAGTATTGAACAATTACGCGGTTTTACTATTCAGTTCTAGGTAATATCTCGAGTTTATGTTACTCTTTATAGGTGACAAATCTGGTGAAGAAAGGAACTCGCAAAATAACGCTCGGCATTGGCGATGGTGTCAATGATGTTAGCATGATTCAAGCGGCTCATGTTGGTATTGGCATTAGTGGGTCGGAAGGATTACAAGCTGTGATGGCTAGTGATTTTGCAATTGCACAGTTCCGGTTTCTTTCAGATTTACTTCTTGTGCATGGAAGGTGGTCATATCTCAGATTATGCAAGGTCAAGCATATGTCGTGGGGACTTGATATTTATATTGTCACATAAGATAGATGGCCTGATAAACAGCAGCTTTCTGTCTCTGCAGGTTGTTACTTACTTCTTCTACAAGAACCTTACGTTCACCTTGACTCAGTTTTGGTTCACCTTTCAAGCTGGATTTTCTGGTCAGACATTCTATCATGATTGGTTCGATTCATTGTATAACGCCGTGTTTACTTCTCTTCCGGTGATCATTTTTGGGCTTTTTGAGAAGGTAAGTTTCATTTATCAAATTACCGCACATAGAATTCCTAGAAGGATTAATCGTTTTGACTATTCTCTTTCTTTCTTTTTTGACTCAATGAGTTCATGAGATTTTGCGTTCCGTATGATAAAATCTGTTTAGTAGTTGCTCGCAAATTGTAAATCGTCTAAAATCTTCAAGAGAGGGGGAGAGAGAATCAATAAATATTACATCCTAACTAAATACCTATATAAAAGAGTACATAGATGGCTTTATATGGAGATTACAAGAGACCATAATAAGATCCTAATTTACTTATCAGTAACTATTGACTAATATTCTTGAACATATTTTAACACTCTGTGCGTCTAGTTTGCATATGACTCTCAAAGTCTTTGAACAAAGCCCTATATAAGTCTTTTTTCCTTTTCTTTTTTTTTTTTTTGGTCGAATGCGCTATATAAGTCAAAGAATCATTTTTTGACTCATATATTTAAGGCTGGGTTATAAATGGGTTGTTAGACATTTAAAGGGCGAGTGAAGATGGGTTTAAAATATTAAAGTCCAATCAGAGTGGGTCGGGATCTCTATAACCCATTTAACATTGAAGATAGATAGAGAGCCATGGAAAGGCTTCTCTATTCTTCTTCTTCCTCCCTTCCCCTATTCACCACCGCACCGCTTTGCCCTTGATAAGACTCGGTTTCTCTTTGTCGGTGCGGCGCAATTCGAGGCACATGGGTTCCATCTCGTGCAAGTGTCACAGGCCGATCGATTGGGATCGTGACCTCACTCGCTCGTATACCCGGATCGTAGAGAGAGAAAGTATCTAGAGAGAAGAGCTCTGGAAAGAAGATTGTTTTATATTGCGGAAGTAGTGGATGGTTACAAATGAAGGAGGACACCCCTTCTTATAGTCGAGAGCCTCGGATTACAACTATTAATCTAGAATTTAATCGGTGGACGAGATCGCACCACCTCATCTACCGACACTAATGGCGGCTACTAACCACCGACATTTGTGACAACTACCAGCTACTGGCTACCGACATAAATAAGGCTAAGGACTTCTAGAAGCTTTGGGGAGAAGGCTCGTTGGGAATCCGAGTGAACACAGTAAGTCAACTACGGACGAGTCACGGTCTTTCTCGGGGAACCTCTTGGATCGGCCTTCATTCCGCCCGGGACACAAGCATGGGAATTCACCTCCGTCTCCATCCCTTTCTTCGAAATCGAATTGATGCGGTGGTGGGTGGTGGTTGGGGTGGCTCTTGTCGAGTGCGGTAAAGCGGTGGTGGTGGTGGGGTTGGGGGTGTGAATCGTGTGATGAGGAGGGAGAAGACAAAAAGGTGTGGTATGGGTGGCACATAAATCAGACCATAACCTGATCATGAGCTCCCTTATTAGCTTCACAAGTCGGTTCATGGGGCATCCATTCTTCAAAAGTAACAATACGAAGAGTAAAAATGCTAAAAAAAAATCTCGAGACGAGTTTGGTAAAAATCTGGTCGGTTGGGTATGAGTCGCGAAATTTACATTATAAATAAATGGGTTAAAACGGGTTAAGTGGATCAATTCGGGTCAGACCATTTATAACCCCACCAAACTCGACTCAATCCATTCATTTGCTGGGTTTATTGATTAACGACGGCAGGGTTTTTTAACTGAAGGCAAAAGAAAAGATAAAGTTGGGGTTTTGATTTGGGTCCCTCTCTTTTGGTGGGTCTCTAAGCAGCATCTCCATTTATAAATCATGAGATACTAACAAAGCTCCGATTTGTTTAATTGGGACCACTTGCTAACCGTCGACCAATATTCATAAACATACTCCAACGCAAATCACAAAAGGAGCAAATACTTGACAGCGTTATTGCATGTTTTTCCAGGATGTTAGTGCGTTACTTTCGAAGAAGTACCCACAACTGTATAAGGAGGGAATACGGAATTCATACTTCAGGTGGAGAGATGTGGCAGCCTGGGCTTTGTCTGCAGTCTACCAGTCTCTCGTCTTTTATCACTTTGCGACAGCTTCTAGTTCCGCTGGCCTAAATTCATCGGGAAAAATGCTCGGCCTCTGGGACGTCAGCACGATGGCATTTACCTTTGTTGTCATTACTGTCAACTTGCGCCTTCTTTTGATGTGTATTTCAATTACAAGATGGCATTATATCGCTATCGGTTTAAGCATCCTTGCTTGGTTTGTTTTTGTTTTCATATGTTCACTTATAAGTGTGAGTCTTCTCCCTTTCTCGGGCTTCTTTCCTTCCCTTCACCTCATCTAGTCCTTTATTTTTTATTTTTTGGGTCAAACAGCTAGTCCTTTATTGGATAGCAATTATTCTGATATTCGTCTTTTTACATGTATGTGCAGGAAAATCTCTATCATGTCATCCATAAGATAATGAGTACAGTCTACTTCTACCTAGCGTTTCTTCTGGTTCCAATTGTCGCACTGCTTGGCGACTTCTTGTGGCATGGGTAAGATTTCAGACTTTTATCTGGCCAAAAAAACAAATAAATAAAGCTCAGGCTTTTTTATTCTTAGGCATGTTTCTCCCCCACAAACGCGGAGAAACACTGTAACATAGTCCTTAAGTAAATTTGCTCATGAATACTGACTGCAATTCCGCAATTTGGCTTTTCTAAAAGTAACGGAGGACGTTTGTCATGGACAATATAATAGAGGGCCTCCTTTTTTCTTTCAAATATCCTTCCTCATCATCATTGCCGATTTCGTGGCTCCTTTTTTCCGTATTTGCTCCAAGACAACATACATGGCATGTCATGTCCATACTTTTTTCCAGTTTTTCATAAATTATTGGTGTTCCTCAGATGGTCCATCATTTGCGAATTGCATCTGCTCCGCTTCTCTCTTTCTCTCTCTCTCTCTTTCCCCTCTCTGGGCTGAACATTGCACGATTTCTCGAATGTGGTCACAGGATAAATCCTCATCAACCTTAATTGGTATAAGTATTTATTGGCTTGTGGGAACTTGACTGCTCGCTCATCTCGAGTGATTGATTTCTGAATTCACCATATTCTATTTTGCGGATTATATTTATTAGCAATGCGTGTTTTCTTCAAGTAATTGCAATGGATACTTCCTCTGATTAGTTTATTTCTTTTTCCCCACTACTTTTTCATGCACCTGGTTACAGGGTTCAAAGGTGGTTCTTCCCATATGATTATCAGATAGTACAGGAAATTCACAGGCACGGGCCCGATGGTTACACCGGGGCAACGGGCTTGGATATCAGGAACCAGCTCACGCCGGATCAAGAGCGGAGCTTTGCTGTTTCTTTACTTCCACGTGAGACATCCAAGTACACTGGGTTTGCTTTCGACTCACCTGGGTATGAGTCATTTTTCGCTTCACAACATGGCGTGTATGCCCCGCAAAAGGCTTGGGATGTCATAAGAAGAGCCAGCATGAGGACGAAGCCGAAGATATCGACCAAGAAATGAACTTTAAGTGCTACACTTCGATTTGGGCAGCGAGCCGTACAGATTCCAAGTTTTAAAGTTGGCTGTACCATAGTCGTTGCTTCTTTCTTATGAATTTTATGTACGGACATTATAGTTGCCCTCCATGCTTCAAACCTGACACTTTTAGAGGAGCCACAGTGGCTATTGCTTCCCTAGTTACTAGCTCGGATGTAAATGTATATGTTTCAACGGAAGGAAAGGGAGGGATGTGATGATTCCAGACTTCCAGACTCCTTCCAGATGCCAAGAGTATCACTCGTTCCAGAGCGGTAGGAATGCTGCTTACATTCATCCTGTACGTGCATTTAAGGGCTAGTTCTAGGTAAACCGCAAAGTCTTAAGTGCTTTTCTGCAAACGTCTTGTTATGTCGTCCTGTTCATCGTTTCTTGCCAAAGCTTTCTTCATAATGGTGGCTTACCTTTTATTCACCACCAGTTCGCTCTTCATTTCTTGCATTGCGGCTGCTTTGTCGGCGGCAATACGGAGCTCCTTTTGCCTGTTCTATTTCATTGATTCTCTGGTCGCTTGTTCTCTGGTTGAGTGGGAAATCTGTCAGGTTATTTTGGGTGCTACTCTGGGTGCCATCGCACCGACCGTGCCTCTGTCAAAAAAGTCGGGTGGTTATTAGGAATTGCTAAAAGAAGGAACATTTTCTCAGATTTTGAGAACTGATTCAGACTGTGTCCTATGATCCTCTTCAAACACAAAAGTAATTATGGACTCGGTTCGGTCCTCATATAATTACTAGCGGCTTTGTGCTTGATCATTCCGTCTTATGCAAGAGAAAGGCAGAGGATATCTGTTGGAGCAGTATCCTATTCTATTCTGTAAGCAAAAGCCGTTGCAAGAAATCGTTTATAATCACCTTAACAATGCACCAAATATTGCCGAAAGAGGCGTGTTATGAGGTGGCAGAGGGACGAGAGAATTTCTGAAAATAGAAGTTTAGAGTAGCTTCTTGTCACTTCATTGTGAGGATAAAGAGAGAAGAATATCTCATGAGGAGCTGATGAACTTGGCCAAGTTTCTGAGACACTCGACTGCTGGGATTCGTCCAACCATTCTTCGTTACCATCGCAATCATCATCATTCTCAAAAACCAGATATATCCCGCGCTTTTCCAGCGAGAGCCCAAGAAAGTATGGTGGGTCTCGCAGGACTATATCTATTCCTGTCTCCTTTGAACATCCCGAACCATTGGCTTGAATTCTGGAAATCTATTCTGGTAAAGCTGGTCTTCACTTGTGTCAGGGAACCCGATCTGGCTTAATGTAGTGGCTGTGTCGGATCTTCGAACCTGAGTAGCCTTCCTCTAATGTCATGGATTGCTGGTAGCGGAACGTTTGCCCGGTTTGCACTGTCCACAGAGATGAGAACAGCGAAAATCATTCCCTCTAACCTCGCGGTTGTTCTTCGGAGCAACAAAATGAGGAACTTCCTGACAAAACCATCCAGGAATCTCACTCCCAGGGACACTCAAGTTGTGAAGATGCTTTAGAGCAACCTGCAATTTCCCATGGGAAAAACACATTTTTAAGGTCAAACTTTCAGCATTCACGATTGAAGATACTGAACAAAACCTTTTTGCTACAGTTCAAGTAGTTTTCCTCAAAATGGGAGCTATATGTTAACCTTTTCACCTTTTCAATTCTTCTCTCTTCACTGCTGGGAAGCGTGCCTTGCAGCCACTCAAGAATAAACGCCTTAGAGATTTGAATACCCGGAGACCGGTGATGCCAACTAGATTGCTGCAATCAGTTAAATTTAGCTCCTCAGTAGAACTCTGATCAGAAGCAATCGGTCAAGAACCGAAGATGAAAGTTGTAAGGTCCCGGTCCGACAAGCACCGAAGTGATGGTCAGAGCGCGGAAGTGATCGTTGGGATCAAAGAGGGCCCGGACAAAGTGCGGCGATAAATTCAATCCTAAATCTATGTATTTAGTTCTAAATAATCATAAAATTTTTTAATTATGCTAATTTAGTCCTTAATCCTCTAAAAATTACATCCAGCTAATTTGGCCAAAAATTTTTGACACAACATTTTAGTCGACGGCAGCCATCCTACAAGGTTGGTACTAACATGGAAAATTGTGTTTAATTTTTTTTAAAACAATTTTTATTGATTTTTTTTTTATTTTCTTTCTTTTTATTTTATTGTTTTCTTCATAAGGTCGGCAAGTCCACCGGTCACTGGCCGAGGGCCAGCAGCCCCACCACCCCTCTAAAGGAAAAAAAGAAAAGAAAAAGATAGTAAAGAAAATTAAAAAATTTAAGAAATAAAAAAAAAAAATCAAGTATTCATGATGGATAGTTTATGCCATGACAGAGCAACATGTGTCCTCGAAACGTAACCAAAATTTATCACCACAGGGATGTTCATATCTACTCCAGTTAAATGTAGGATCACAAGTTTTGTCAATTTAGCTTTGATTTGGTTTCAATTTCAATCCTTTAGACTAAAATTAATTAGACCTTGAGGCTGCACGCCTTGCACGTGCTGGTGTTGGAGAACGTCAGCACCTCCCTGCATCCACGGTTGGGGCACGCCGACGTCTTCTTCTCCCTTGTGCCGCAGCCCCCGAACCTGTCTTGCCTCTGCAAGAAAACCTCTCTGGTCTCGATCTGCACATGATTTGCTCGTTTGCATGTAAAAAATGTGTGATTCAGGATCGAAAAATTATTGAAGAAATCTTTCTTTCCGTATAAATTTATAAGGAATTGGCCACCCAAATCACAACCTCGATTGCTTTAGATCTGACGTAAGCAATCGAAGTCGTGATGAAATTACCTCACGACAAGCCCATGTTCCTCCTCCCATCTCTCTCTCTCTCTGACAATTTATTGAGGCTGAAACTGTTTGAGTTTGAGGGATAAAATTATGATTTTGATTTTGATGAAGGTTGAATGTGGGTTGCAATCGGAGATAACGAGGGTTTCTTTGAGTGGGTTGAGTACTTGAAAAATCATGATTCTTATCAAGGTAAACTCCGCATGCTCTGTTTCTGCTGGCGTGAAATCCGGTTGAACCTGAAACTGTCCCGATGAACTCAAACATGTTTCGATGATTCGGTGATTGTGTGGATACGAACCTTTTCCTTATCATTGCATTTAGCTGCCCTTTACTGAAACGCCTACCACTTGTTTGATTGAATTCCTGAACGGCACTAGCATGGGTATTTTGCAAGTATTCTTGCATCGTGATGACTATCTGGTAATGGCGTGCTTAAACTGAGAGTTTTCCAGTGTATATGACAAATAATTATAATTGATGGTTGAACTCTTCCGGTTGTGCTCAATGCTCCCATGACTGAGGATTTGAACATGCCATGTTGGCTTAATTTACTTGGAATGATGTTATCTATATCAATCTACGATCTTTGTATATGGTTGTTCTAACATTCGAGACAATTACCATCCTTGAATTGGAAATGGTGAAATCCTTCTTTGAAATTTGCATCGTGTATACTTCAGTGAAATCCTGCCCGGACTTCATCCTTAGCTTGATCTTGCGAGTAATTGTTTTCGTATGCTTGGATGATTATGCCTTGTATATCTTGATCCATTCATTGATAACTCAATACCTTCTCATGGTCAATGATAATTGGTTCATTTTTTTTGGCAAATGCATAGGCCTTTAACTGTTTGATTTTCTTTGTTGACTGAAGATTCTGAAGTTCATTCCTCGATGTCATTTGCTTGTATCTTTTCTGTAAATGGCATGTGAGTCCTTGTCATGACTGATATATGATGACAGAGTGCATAGTGAACTGTTTATGTCATGACCGAATGCTTTGCTTGATTCATTGTCCCCATTGCTGATTTGGATACAAGTTCAGTTGTTGCTGAATGAGTCTCAACCATGAGAATTGACTTCAGATTGTGGCTCAATGCTGTTTTCCTGTGTTTATGCTGCTATGCGTTTCGGTTTTTGCAGCATGATGTTCTTTGAAAATGTCTCCGCTGGAGCCACTTGTTAGTAATTAGAATGTGGTCTTTAGTATTTGGTCCCTAGAGCTCCTGTTGTGTAAAATCAGAGTTGTTTCCAAGTTATTCGAGTCACATTAGCAAAATATGTTGGATTCATGTCACATGCATTTTTTAATGTTTTAGTAGTGATTTGCTCGAATAAATAGAGGTCACGTGCCATTCTCCGAACCATAGACTACAGGTTTTGGATGACTCCCTAGTTAAATAATGTGTCCCGGGTTAGTTTCTATAAGTGGCCATGACCCCGGGCCGGGTTCTTTAGTTTACGGGATCATTTCGTGCGTATACGTCATACGTTTTTCCTTGAAATTTCATTTATTAGGGGATATTTATTTAATAGCTTTGAAATAGAATGAATCTTGGATTTATCTCACGGGGATTCTTGTCCCGGGGCTCAATAATGAGGCCATGTATATTCATTACTTGACATCGGGTGTATTCTCTCACACTCTGCTTTTATTACATTGATTGTGATTGGTTACTTGTTGATTGTGCACCCATGCATTTACATCCTTTAGTGGTGTATGATAATGCAATGGGCAAAGATCGCATGAATAATATATTCGAAAGATTGAGAATTGGAACTGAAAGGATGATCACTAGATAATTAGTATAATCAAGCCCCCGATCTTGGACCAATGGTTTGCTGGAGTGAAGTGTACTATTGCACCTCACTATTAACCTTAATAGAGTAGTGGCGATTCCAATAAAATAAAATTTCTTTGATTAATCAATTGAAACTCTAACATCGCAATAGTTAGGATTTAAGAGAACTCAGGTTGAATAAGAGTGAGCACCTCGAACAAAGGATCGCTTATTTTAATTCGACAAATTAGTATACCCACCCCTCTAAGATTCCTTGTAGAGGGTCGCAACAATTTATGAGAGGGAGCTTTTGAAAATTAGTTATGGTAATACTAATATGTGTCATGGTGACTGGAGGAGGAGGATTTAAGGGGCTTGAGATTTTGGCACGTTTTAAGACAAATGGTGTCATCAACCAAATCTCTTGTCCACAAACTCCGAAACCAAATGGAGTCGCCGACAATTTGCTTTAGAAAATTGGATGCCTATGCCGTTTCATTTCGGCATTTTTGTGCTGTCTTTTTTCATTATTTAATTTTATTTATCATTACCGATCATTTTTTGACCAAAGATCTCCATCCTCATTGCTTTAACGTTTTGTTTTCTATGCTTAAATATTTTCAACCTTTCCTTATAGGATAGCAACCAATTCAGCATGTTCATCATCATTCTTGTGATAACGTGCTTAATGTTGTCGATTGGTGACATGCATATTATGTGTACCTTCATCTCCGTGAATGGCAAGTTTGAACCGGAACCTCATGACACCTGTATTTCAATGATCTTTGTAAATCCCTAGCATTGAACCTTCATTCTGATCGTGTTTATTCTTCATAGAAAAACTGCAATCCACAAATGTAGACAACTAATGAGTGTTTAATGTAGGAAGAATCTTTAGATATAAATTTAATAGGCAAAACCACAAATAATGAATTTTGTGGGATGGAGAGAAGGGGGGGGGGGAGAGAGAGAGAGAGAGATCATGAAATTAAATGATGGCATATAAATGAGGAATTCATGAAGAGGAAGTAAATAGAGCTGTTAATAAAAAAAAAAGTGATTTTTTTTTTATCAGAGGGACTTCACCTCTAAGATAATATAAAAATAATTGAACTCATGAAATTGATTTGAACAGGATTTCTATTAATAATATCGACATAATTATAAATCAAGTTTTGTCAACAAAATTAAATTGATTTGTTCAATCTGACAATCGAAAAAAGAAATTAATAGTGGAAGAGATTCATAGCCTTATGTGTCAAATCACTCTATATATATCAAATAGCTTATAGGTTTTAAGGTAGGTCAACTCAATTGTTCATTTATGTTAACAGATCAGTATTCTTTAAGCAACATTAACTCTAATTTTGTATCTTACTACTTGTTTTATTTGATAGAACCAAAAAAACTTTAGTAAGCAGTGAAATCAATTCTCTCTCTGAAACATTACATTTGTATCTATATGACATCACATGTCATGCATGGAGAATCTCGGAATAGAAAATGAAATATTCAAGTGATTCTTCATCGAAAATGACTATTAGGTACAATTAATTCTTTTTTTTTATTAGATTTATAAACATTAATATTTTCTTATTCTCGTTGGCTATTTACTACTTAAGAGTTTTGAGATGCAATGTTTATAATTAGTATATTGGAAAGTTACACTTAAAATCTTCTTGTTCATAAAGTCAAATTTACTTGTTATTAACAAGAAATTTTGCTCTAAACTCATTAATAATGAATGTAATTAGTAAGCTAAACTCATTAAATTTACTTGTTATTACCAAGAAATTTTCCTAATATACTTTTATTTTTCTTTTGACAAAGCTCTTCAAATTTTATTTGGAAGAGAAAAGAAGCATTTTATTAAATAAGAATGCATTTAATGTGCAAAACTCAATTTTACTGTTTTAATACATACTAGATTTTTAGGCTCTTCCGAGAATTTCACAAGACGGACAAAAAAAAAAGAAAAAACAAAGAATTTCACAAAATACATCTAAACGAGTATACTAACGAAACTACAATTATAATAATTTCGTCTCATAAAAAAGATCAAAACAGGTTTCTTCCCTCCCGATCGAAAAGGCTAAGCAAACATCCTATAACCATAAACCTGAACAGCATGAGCTAAACATTATCAGTCATAAGCTTTAAGTATTTTATAAATGCCGATGCCCTCAGCGATGGTGTTCACCTACTTGAACTCTATACACCATTCCATAGTTGTACCCTTCGAATCGAAAATCAATTTGCATGAGCTAATACGCAATTCTCGGTGGGACCCACGTGCACTCTCCATCATGCGGCCCTCGACAGAATTTTCTGGCTCTCTTCCTTTCTCTCTATACATCTAACGATCTGAGTCGATTCCCTTTTAAGCTCAGGCTCGGTGCACTCTGCAAAGGGGGCCAGAATAAGAACAGAGCACCTTCACACACGCAAAAGGAGCTGTGCAAATTCTCTCTAGCTCTCAGTGATTTCGATTCCTTTGATCTTCATTGTCCTCTCCGTCACCCTCCATCCACCCATGGCCGCTGCCACACCATCCATGATGAGAAGGGGCAAAAACAGAGAATATGGGTAGAAGCGACTCTGGTGATTTTTGAGCATCCCTAAGCCGCTCTCTTGGTGATTTCGATTGAATCCTTTCCTCTCACTTCGTTGCTGGTCATCACCACTTCCCGATCAGCTAGCGGTTCCGCTGCTGTGAAGAAGGTCTGTGATGCCGAAGTGCTTGAAATTCGATCATGACTGCCTGATTCGATGATACCATTCCTTGACGTTGGTTCTGTTATCTCCTAACTTATATCCAAGGTCAATTGATATAGCTAATCATTCTTCATTCAACCAAACTGCATATGCTCTGTTTTCCATTGCTTTATGTACGAAGCAGAGGCTGGGAGCTATTGCTATCACCTGTGTGAAAATGGACTGTGATTGAGTCCGTGTTAATGATTTGAACTTGCTTAATTTCCTTTGCAATGATATGGATGTGAATCGCCGCTTTACTTTTGCATCTAAGTTCCCTGGCCAGAATGTATACCACCTGTTTGATGAAACTCCCGAACTAAATAAGTGTTTATTTTGATTCGGGTCATGACGAGAATTTCATTCATTACTAGGTTTTTGATCGATTTTTGTCATATTGGCCTAGTTGAGTTCTGTTTCTCCATCGAAAATCATAGGTATTCCATTTTGAACTTGCTTTGGATTTGATGGAACCTTGTCCATACATGCCTATTCGTAACTGTTGCAACCCTGAGCTGATGTCCATCGATCCTTCATTTGATACTATTCCACTCAAGTAAGCATGTGCAGTGATATAAGATTGTGTTATGGTGAATTTCATGTTTGCTTGGAAAAAGATATTATGTCATGAATGAAATAAATTGTACTGGAAATTGATCCTTGGATGCTGACCGTGTTTTAATATCCTTGATTTGGTGTGCATTTGATTCCAACTTGAGGCTAGTTTGGTTATGGGATCATATATGTTCATGCTAGGAAAGTAATATGGTGAATCACATGCCAATTTTGTGAAAATTATAGTCATGTGATTTTGTTTAGATTTGGTACTAATTTAATCTTGGATTGATGCCATTTTGATCAAGTAGACTCATATGCGCCTGTAGGAAAATATGGCTTCAATTTCATGTCAATTAGTCATCAAACGATCATGATTTTCAGTCTTGTATGCTCTGTTACAATTCCGATTGAGTGCTGGAAGTTGTGGATTAAGCACGGATTAGATGGATTTTGTCTTAGTTTGATTGTCTTTTATATTGCTCATGGATAAGTGATATTTTGTGTTCGGGTTCCTTGTTAATTTCTCATGTTCAGATGGCGCCGGTTACATGTTAGTCCCACTAGACACATATTAGCAAATGGTCTCAACTCCTCGGGATCAACACTCACCCATGAATACTTATGTTGGCCTAATTCCCTAAAAAAAACACAAATTTTGGGTCAACTTTTAATTCTAACTTAAACTTTTTTTTTTTGTGTAAAGAAATCACCAACTTTCACTTGAATCCTGAATTTGATCAATGATAAATTGCTGTCCAAAATCGACGTTAGAGGTCTGACAGGGTAGTCAACAAAAAATCAATGTCAGCTAAATACTCTCCAAAATGATGCTTTGTCGATCTTAAAATTTGGGAAAAATTGAAGCAGTTAAAGCTCGATTCGTCAATTTTGCGGCCGGGAGTCTTCAAATTCTTGTGCTCGGGAATCTTGAATTCATTGAACAGACTCACCCTCGAGAGAGTTGGTTTGTTGAGCTTTTAGTTAACCAATTTTGTGTTGGTAATTTGTTTATAAAACAAATGGAGAGGTGCCTTGTCCCACATCAAAAAGATGTGAGTGCGCACGTGGACGAGATTTGGCACTAACCAACGATTATTATTTTATTTATTGAAAATTCGGATTTATTTTTATAAAAAATTAATTATAAAGTCTTGTTGAAACAGTGCGACTGTTCACGAAAAGTTACGGTTATTTATTATTTATTATTTATTTAATTCCGAATTCTTTATTTATTTTCAACGTAACCTTTGAGACGTACTTGTTCACGAAAGGTTGCATTTGTTTTTTTTTTTTTTTTTTGCAACCTTTTGAAGGGTTGCATCTATTCGAAAGAAAAAGATAAGTAAGTTTGTTTTGAGATCCAACAGATATCTTCTTCTATCTTTTTCGTTTTTTCTTTGGAGAGAAACTACAGCCATTGTTTCCAATTGTTTCCTATGAGAGACCTGGAGAAATATTAGAATTGCTATCTAGTATTCTCATTTGAGATTTTGTTGTATCTTGGAGGAAATTTGCCGGTGACCATTAGCAACTTTGTGGGGCAAATAAATCCTTAAAGAAAGTGATATCACGCCTCAAAGTCCGACTTGAGTACTCTAAAGATCCGACTTCATTGTTCTACCCAATTCGAAGCAGTATTTTCTCAACAATTTTAAGGATTTATTTTTCAGCAACAATGAAGTTGGAGTTAATGGAAATCAAGTTTTGTCGGGCACATTCGTCTGCTTTGCCGCTAGTGCAATTTTGCTCGAATCGAGAACCAGGGCAGAGGGCTTTGGTGGAACTTCAGAGCGTATTAATGTGGCGGGACAGTTCAGTTATTTCTGGCAAATCTCGTGACAATCACATTGATATATCTTATGCACAGATGGTACAGCATCACCAAAGGGGGTGAAGAATATTTTGCAAGCAGAGGACAACATTCAGGATATTATGGAACTCTTAGAAAAAGGATGATTGTGTTTTGGAGGAAGCAAAATGAAGGAAAATCCTGATGGATATCAGTTGATACAAAAAGAAGATGTGCATACGGAGGAGACTTCAAACTCTTTGGCAAATATATCGAGTGATCACATGCCATGACTTCTTGCATGTTGATCTGCTCCATGAAGGCGTGATGTTCGACAACAAGTACAGAACGTTGGAGAAGACTACTTGGAGTCAGCAGAAAGATTTGATCCTTGAGAACGCTCATGGAGACCGATAAAGGACATGAGCACGAAAAGAGGGGGTCATTCTTTGGTCGTCTTGAACCAAAAGTTATATGCTGTAGGAGGCTACGATGGATCTAAAATGGTGGCGACAGTAGAGCTTTTCGATCCTCGTGCTGGTTCGTGGATGATGGTGGAATCGATGAACGATCTCACCAGTGGAAATATTTAGTCGTGAGAATTCGAAAACAAAACCATCTTTTCTCGAACGGATGGTGAATGAAACGTATTGGCATGGACGGCGGTTGGGACCCAACGCCAGTCACGAGGACGAAAGGACGTCAATGGCGTGGCTCTTTCTACGTTTAGCCATCCACGTGCTTTAACTGGTGCATGAACCTCTGACCCGGCGGGTCGTGTCTTTTCGCCAGCGTGCCTGCCTCGCTTGAACCGGGTTCTCGCCCTCTCGTTATTAGGGTTCTTACGAGGCTTTGCCTTAAATGGTTTTTTTTTTCAGTCCTACTTTTCAGGTTGATTATGTTTCGATCTTGTCGATTGTTGCGGTCCTTGTAAAGATTGGTGCGGTGCTTGGTTTTTGTCGAAGAGTCTCGATTGTTGTGCAGATTGCGCGACATGGTCGCTGGTTTGCACGAGAATCACCGATCCAGTGTTCAGCTCGGGGCGGGGGTCGGCCCCGACGGAGAAGGGCACGGTGGAGATGGAGGCGAGCATAATGGACGGGGTGGGGAGGAGATGCGGCACGTTTTCTGGTGTGACGATGGTGAAGAACCCGATATCCCTGGCCAGGCTCATCATGGACAAGTTCCCCCACTCCTATCTCGCCTTCGCAGGCGCCAAGGAGTTCGCCCGCCTCCACGTCACGAAAATCATGAACTCCTCTCGAGAGAAGCGTTTCTGCGGCATGTATTAACGGACGGTCTCGATGAACGAGGACATGGAAGTACTCGACACGGTGGAATGTTACAAGAGGGTCTCGGATGATAGGAGATTGACCAAAAGGCTTTTGAGAAGAGGTGTTATTTCTCTGCAATCATGGTATGACAGAAGATCGAGGTCCTACACTTCGGTTCGGTCCTATGTAAGTCGAGCAGGGGAGCATGATCTCGTTGGGATTGCTGCACTTATCGTGCGCGGTCAAAGCTCTTTATATGTTTTCAGGTTTCTACCTACCTTCAAGCGGACAAGCTTCCTCAATAAATAAGGAGGATTAAGGATGTGGTTGTGAGTACGGTAAAAAATAGACTTAGTCATCAGCAGGGGAGAGAATTTGAAAAGAGATGAGCTTTGATAAAAAAAAAAATTAAAAAAAAAATGCAAGTGAAGGCAAATGTTAGGTCATTCATGGATGATTTGGAGGATTACTTGAGAATGTACTGAGGTATTGCTTTTTTCTTATCGGCTTATATGCTAAGGTATACGATATTTTTATCTCCATGTTTAGCACGTAAATTGCTACACTATTTGTCATTGAGGGTTTCATACTTGCTCTTAGTCTTTAGTCATCTTTTGGCATGTGTGTTCAATTCCATGTGTGGGATGATGATAGAATTGAAGAGATGCAATATGCCCCTATTTAAGACTTAAGTAACAAGGAAATGGTACGCATGTGTTTGCTTGAGCCGTTGATCGTTATAGGCGGTTGACCAAGAAAGGTGAGTTCAATCGCAATGCACTACGAGATTGACTCGAGCGTGTGAATTTTGAACTAGAACTCGAAGGTGTCCATAGAATTTTGGTATTGCGTGATTGAGCTAGATTTTTGGCTTTGGTTCATTTCATGTTTTAGTATTTTGAGCCATGCATTCAAGCACAAGATTAATTGGAATCGGCTTGATTGCTTGATGTCCTGGATTAATATGTACACGAATGTTTAAGTTATTATGGGCTTATGCAAGCACATAAGCAGTGGCATGAAAATTCGATTCAATCATATTATCTAATGGTTTCAAGCATAATAATGTTAAATTTATGGTTTTGCCCTTGCGTGCAATTTGATGAAGAAATGAGGTATGGCTCTGATTATACCTTTTAGAAGGTTTCGGATTATACGATGTTGTTGATTCCATTCCTAGAATTGCCGGTATCTTCTTTTCGCCTCTCTCAATTCTAGTTTATGCACTTTTGATGCCTTGATACTCGATTCGCTCGCATTTACTGAATTGTTAGAGAATGTTGTTACATGCATGGGCTGATATGTAGTGCTTTATTTATGGAGGCTATATGGAGATACCAAATGGGTTTTTTTGAATGTCCCTCGTTTGGTCCTAATGTGTTATATTTGTTGTCCTTGCCCCTCATAGATTTGATTCTATGGAATAGCATAAATGAGCCAAGAGAGTAGAATTGCATTGGTTTTCTATTTTGATGTACGTGATGTATGTATTTCATCGAGGATGAAAATTTGATGATGCATAATTTCGATTAATTACCTCTTGGAATATTCTTGAAGTGGGGGTATGTCCGAAGGTGACTTTGGAAATAATATGATTGGAATAATTGAGATTAAGAAGTATCTAGCTTTCATTTTCAAAATGAATGATTTACGAGAAGCAGATACTATCTTAAGTGTTAAAATTAAAAAAAAATAGTGGGGGTTATTCTTTGAGCTAAAGTAATTACATGGAGAAGATGTTGTATAGATTTAAACATCTTGTTTTCAAATATATGAGTACTCCATTTGATTCCTGGTGGAGAGTTTTTAATGTGAGTGATATTGGTCTTTGATGTATGCGATATATTATACTAGACCTGATATTACTTTTTGTATATGTAAGTTGAGTAAATACTAGTAATCCAATATAGAACATTGGAGAGTTATCTTATTGTTCTATAATAGTTATTCGGTTGTATTGGAATTATACACCGATGTTAGTCGGATTACAAGTGTGGGAGATGAAACTTCCAGATGGATTTTCACATTATGTGAATGTGTTGTTTCTTGGACGAGCAAGAAACAAATGTACATAATTTACTCAATGATAGAACCTGAATTTATTACTTTAGCGGCAATTGGGAAAGAGGTCGAATGGATTAGGAATTTGTTGTTGGATATCAAATTATGGCCTAATCCTATGCCTCTTATTTCTATCCACTGTGATAGCTATGCTACTTTGGTAAGAGCTTATAGTAGCACCTATAATGGTAAGTCTAGACATATTAGTCTAAGACATGAATATGTGAGACAATTGATTAAAGATGGTACCATAACAATTGTCTACGTGAGATCAAGTAATAATCTTGCCGATCCCTTGACGAAGGCTTTACCAAGACACATGGTAATAATGATCTCACAAGAAATGGGGCTGAAACCCTTTAATTAAAATCACCAATAATGGTAACCCGACCTTTTTCTAGAACATCACTAGTTACAAGGTTTAATGGGTAAGAACAAGTTATTGAATGTGATTGTTTGATACTGACGTAGCCCTGATATGAGAAGTCAGTATCGTCTGTTACGTTTTGTAGGTTGGATTGAATTCTTAATGAAGTATAGTACAAACTTGTAATGTGTTGATAGTAACAGAAACACATGGTAGATACTTCACCTATATGAGCTTAGAAGTGGTGCCGCTTCTTACGAAAGTTAGGGTTGCTTTCTAGAGAGCTCATGAAACAGGATCAAGCACAAGGCCATAATAGTGCGGAGTAATATAGAACTTCTCGCTGAGACAAGAGGTTAGTGTATGTGCGGTATGTCCGGTTCTATTATATAAAAGTACAAGTTTAAAGCCGAGCTACTTGTCACTTTGATAGAGCTTTGAGATACTAGCACTAAGTAAAGGTTTAACTCGAAAGAGACCTTTATGTATGTATATTAATCTCAAGGAAATTTTGGCTGTATATTTCTAACGTTTTATTTCTTGTTTTGTTTTATAAACAAAAGTGGGGGATTGTTGGTAATTTGTTTACAAAACAAATGGAGAGGTGCCTTGTCCCACATCAAAAAGATGTGAGTGCGCACGTGGACGAGATTTGGCACTAACCAACGATTATTATTTTATTTATTGAAAATTCGGATTTATTTTTATAAAAAATTAATTATAAAGTCTTGTTGAAACAGTGCGACTGTTCACGAAAAGTTACGGTTATTTATTATTTATTATTTATTTAATTCCGAATTCTTTATTTATTTTCAACGTAACCTTTGAGACGTACTTGTTCACGAAAGGTTGCATTTGTTTTTTTTTTTTTTTTTTGCAACCTTTTGAAGGGTTGCATCTATTCGAAAGAAAAAGATAAGTAAGTTTGTTTTGAGATCAAACAGATATCTTCTTCTATCTTTTTCGTTTTTTCTTTGGAGAGAAACTACAGCCATTGTTTCCAATTGTTTCCCATGAGAGACCCTGGAGAAATATTAGAATTGCTATATAGTATTCTCATTTGAGATTTTGTTGTATCCTGGAGGAAATTTGCCGGTGACCATTAGCAACTTTGTGGGGCAAATAAATCTTTAAAGAAAGTGATATCACGCCTCAAAGTCCGACTTGAGTACTCTAAAGATCCGACTTCATTGTTCTACCCAATTCGAAGCAGTATTTTCTCAACATTTTGTACCCCGTGGGTATCGTGATCCCAAGGACCGGGGCTCGACCAAAGACAGCATCTTCTGCAGGATCATTCTCAGCAATTGCCCGCATTCAAGGTACCTGATTTATTTTGATCCCGGTTCTTTTGAATTGAGGATGGATAGCTATCTTCTTCAATGTCAAAGCTCATTTCAATTCAGAATTTTGCATCTCGTGCGTTATTCTTGCTGAAAGATGCGAGCTTGATGTCCTGTAGGGGTTGGTGATTGTGTGCGGAAGAATGACATCCACATATTGTATTCAACATTATCAGAATGTATGACTACTAGAATGATCAGATCATTCTTCATTCATTCGATCTATTTTCATTTTGTACTTCCAGCTCTGTGAAGATGAGAAAGTGCCTATGCATACTGGACTCGGGTCCTCTTAGAGTAAAATAAGCATCAATATGTTATATACGTGGCCTTGACTGATGAGGCAAAACAGGTCACTTTAGCTTTCATGATTAACTTCTCCATTGTTCAGCCAAGACTTTTGCTTCATAAACCATAAATTAATAAATCAAGATGAATTCACGTGTCTATGTGAGAAGTTAACATTTGCGCATGAAACTATGTTGCTGTTAGTTGCAAATGCTGCCACCTGGTTTTTACGTAATGACCTAAATGCTTGATTATAGCATCCTAGATGATGAGCCTTGGTTTTAACTTGACAATAATTTTCCTTACTAATGAAGACTTTCTTGTTGTCGGCTTAGATCCTATCAGTTGTTCTCATGGCCTAAAGAACCAACATCGTAATCATAAAAAAATTCGACGTGCGGATAAGCTACGTAGAAGGGAGGGGGGGCAGTCTCAATGCCAAATAGGCAGCTACCTTTTGTCCAATGTGGATGCGCTTCGATAGAAGATAATAGTGCGGGACAGTTCAACGGCTCTAGCATTTTGGAGGAAGTAGAGCCCAAAGGCAATTATAGTACGAAGAAATGGGCCTATTTATTTTTAATCAGCGGAGTACAAGATTTTCCCAATTGCATGGTCAGTCTGCAGGCCGGCGATTGTGCTCTTGCGTCCGACGGCACTTCGACCACCCTGAAGACTCTCCGACGGTTACTTTGAAAATTGCAATTCTGTAAAAAAGACTCAAAGCTTGCTGAAGGATTTGGTTATCAACTTCTTCGATTTTTTCCTTTTTTGGTCCCTGGCCAACTATTTTCTCAATCGGTGATAGCATGATTCGATCTTGAGTTATGTCATTTGCCGTCACGGTTGCACCTCATGGAGAAATCTACTAGTATCTTCTTGTCATGCATAATGACTATTTGAGAAATCAATACACGAGCATATTTATTTTTCTCTGTCATTTGCAGGTTAGGCTAGATGTTTGTCAAGATACAAATGTGAGTTGTATTAGAAAGTTACACATCAAAGATTGATGTGATGCGAGTAGTTATATCATAGTTGGTCTATAACTTATTGGTTTAAACTTTTGAAGTTCAATTGAATATGTTGATAGGCTCAGATTTGGATTCTCTCTTGACAATCTCCCTGGACTCCCAATGTGTATTAATGTTTGGTAAATATCTCAAGGAAATTAATGTGTATCAGTGTTTATTGAATATCTCAAGGAAGAAATCTCATGACCAGCGGTTTCCAGGCAGCCTAGCATTGTGGCGTAGCACAACAGTCTCAATGGCAGTTTGTGATGAAGGTGGACATTGTTGTTGTTGCGGACCTCACACGCAACAAAGTGGAGATTCATGTTTGAATTAGGGTAGAATAGACCCATTATTGAAGTCATACATGAGTGAGGGGGAGATTGATGAGAAACACATGTAAGTATGTTAAAAAAATTCATTATTGGAAAATTGGTAGGATAGTTAATATATCCTAGTTGACCCAAAATTAGATATGTTGAGAAGCTCGGACTTAAACTCTCTTTCACAATCTCCCCAAGTGAAGTTATCGAGCGTCCAATAGTTATTGAAGTCAATAGATTTTTCTAATGGCATGCTTGAAAGGCGATCAGAAGGTTTGAAGACACTGGTGGGGCTACATCGTGCCTCTTAATAGTCTTTGTGAAAGTAGCAAAGTGCAATGGGCAATAAATCATCTCTGAACTTTGGTTCAATGTGCAATGTCATCTTCAAACGTTAATTTGTTTATGTGGTCCATAAACTTTTGATAAATGTTTAATGTAATCTCTAAACTTCTAATTTGTTTAAGGTGATCTTTGAACTATTGGTAAATATTCAATATAGTCATTCTGTTTGTTCAAACAACAATATGATGACACGGATTATAATATGTTGAGTTGAATTGTTAAAAATGATGAGTCAATATATCCGTCTTATTATATTTCTCGTTTAGAAAAGGAAAAAACAAATTAGGGACTTCAAATATCTCATGTGCAAATGTATTTTGTTAATTTGAGATAAATATCTTATGTGGATGATCCATGTATATACTTTTTTGTCTACAATTCAAAATTAATGGAATGGAAGTCAAATTAGCATATTTCGTTAACTTTAATTAATGAAAGGACGACATTAAACAATTTGATATAGTTTAGAAATTAGACTAAACCTTTGTTAATAGTCTAGAGTTTGGGGACTACATTGAACATTTACAAAAGTTCAAAGATCACATCTAACAAATTACAAGTTCATAAGCAACATTGCATATTAAATCAAAGTTTAGGGACTCTTCTTGTTTCATTTTCCCTTAGAAGGAAAGTGAAAGTAGGAACATGCACTTGCGTGATGTACCACACGTTTTCCAGTTGTCTTGTAGATGTTTCAAACATATTTACCTTAATATTTTAAGAAAAATATCATGTCATCATGAACAAAGTACAAGACACTATATTTTTTGTTGCATTAAATCTTTACTTATCAAAGGCCAAAGAGATAATTCTTGATCAATGGGAGAAATGGGCCAAAAAATTGGGAAAATCTAGTTGAATAGGACCTAGTATATGTTGATCAAATATTGACCCGTTTAAAATGACTTGGGATCGAAGTCCCATAAAATGCGGTGGAAGAGATTTCTCCAGTACAGGATGATTCTTTCATATTTTTCTTTTCCTATTTTGAGTATTCTTTTTCACTTTTTTTAAAGGTTTTAAAGTGAAGAAAAGATGAGATGGTTGATGATTTTTTTCTCATCTTTCAGTTCAAATACTTGGCTTCCATGATAGAGGATTATTTTTCGCTTTATTTAAAGGTTCTAAAGTGAAGAAAAGATGAGATGGTTGAGGAATTTTTTCTCATCCTTGAGTTCAGATGCTTGGCTTCCATGATAGAGAATTCTTTTCCTCCAGCATAGGGATTCTTCCTCAAATTATTCTTTTCTTCTTCAAAGTCATCATCTCCCTCCAACGCTAGATCCAAATCCCATGTCTCCAGCAACTCGGACATCGTAGTGACCCGTATAGACTATTTTGATTATTCTTTCAATTTTTTTTAAAGGTTTTAAAGTGAAGAAAATATGAGATGGTTGAGGATTTTTTTCTCATCTTTCAGTTCAGATACTTGGCTTCTATGATAGAGGATTATTTTTCCCTTTACTTAAAGGTTCCAAAGTGAAGAAAAGATGAGATGGTTGAGGAATTTTTTCTCATCCTTGAGTTCATATGCTTGGCTTCCATGATAGAGGATTATTTTCCTCCAGCATAGGGATTCTTCCTCAAATTATTCAAATTATTATTTTCTTCTTCAAAGTCATCATCTCCCTCCAACGCTAGATCCAAACCCCATGTCTCCAGCAACTCGGACATCGTAGTGACCCATATAGACTATTTTGATTATTCTTTCAATTTTTTTAAAAGTTTTAAAGTGAAGAAAAGATGAGATGGTTGATGATTTTTTTCTCATCCTTCAGTTCAGATACTTGGCTTCTATGATAGAGGATTATTTTTCCCTTTATTTAAAGGTTCCAAAGTGAAGAAATGATGAGATGGTTAGAGGAATTATTTCTCATCCTTGAGTTTAGATGTTTGGCTTCCATGATAGAGAATTCTTTTCCTCCAGCATAGGGATTCTTCCTCAAATTATTCAAATTATTCTTTTCTTCTTCAAAGTCATCATCTCCCTCCAACGCTAGATCCAAATCCCATGTCTCCAGCAACTCGAACATCGTAGTGACCCATATAGACTATTTTGATTATTCTTTCACTTTTTTTAAAAGGTTTTAAAGTGAAGAAAAGATGAGATGGTTGAGGATTTTTTTCTCATCTTTCAGTTCAGATACTTGGCTTCTATGATAGAGGATTATTTTTCCCTTTACTTAAAGGTTCCAAAGTGAAGAAAAGATGAGATGGTTGAGGAATTTTTTCTCATCCTTGAGTTCAGATGCTTGGCTTCCATGATAGAGGATTCTTTTCCTCCAGCATAGGGATTCTTCCTTAAATTATTCAAATTATTCTTTTCTTCTTCAAAGTCATCATCTCCCTCCAACGCTAGATCCAAACCCCATGTCTCCAGCAACTCAGACATCGTAGTGACCCATATAGACTATTTTGATTATTCTTTCACTTTTTTTAAAAGTTTTAAAGTGAAGAAAAGATGAGATGGTTGAGGATTTTTTTCTCATCCTTCAGTTCAGATACTTGGCTTCTATGATAGAGGATTATTTTTCCCTTTATTTAAAGGTTCCAAAGTGAAGAAATGATGAGATGGTTAGAGGAATTTTTTCTCATCCTTGAGTTTAGATGTTTGGCTTCCATGATAGAGAATTCTTTTCCTCCATCATAGGGATTCTTCCTCAAATTATTCAAATTATTCTTTTCTTCTTCAAAGTCATCATCTCCCTCCAACGCTAGATCCAAACCCCATGTCTCCAGCAACTCGGACATCGTAGTGACCCATATAGACTATTTTGATTAGTCTTTCACTTTTTTTTTTAAAGGTTTTTAAGTGAAGAAAAGATGAGATGGTTGAGGATTTTTTTCCTCATCTTCTAGTATCCCATCTTTCAGTTCAGATACTTGGCTTCTACGATAGAGAATTATTTTTCCCTTTATTTAAAGGTTCCAAAGTGAAGAAATGATGAGATGGTTGAGGATTTTTTTTTCTCATCCTTTAGTTCAGATACTTGGGTTAGGATTCTTTTCCTTAAGTGTAGGGATTCTTCCTCAAATTATTCAAATTATTATTTTCTTCTTCAAAGTCATCATCTCCCTCCAACGCCAAATCCAAACCCCATGTCTCCAACAACACGGACATCTTAATGAGCCACATAGAATAACATTATTCCTACCGATGAATTTCTCCAACTTGAATTTCTTAGAAGCCATAGCAATAATTAAAAACAGACAAAATACCGAGAACAATCAATTAACAGCTACCCTAGTCTTTGATACTAGTTTGTTATGACTAATGAGGAAACGTGAACAAACAAAAATGATTTAAGTAGGAAATAAATTGTATCAATAAAACCTAAACACAACGGATTTACGTTGTCCGATGGTAAAACCTGCTTTATGGGGAGAGTTAACAAGATGGTTTCATAATAATCGGCGAAAAATGGATTACAACCGCTCAATTACACTCACTCATAAGTGTTCCTCAATCATGGAGTATCACAAGAATCAGTCACAAGAAATGAGTTTTCTCACTCTCAACTCTCTTGGATGATGATTCTTAATAGTCTCTATGTCTTTCACAAGCTTTGTACATATTAAGCGCGCTCAACATGCTCAAAAGACCAAACTCAACAATAAATAGTTATATGATTCTATCTTCCTCCTCCTTTGTGTTTTAGAGAGAGAGAGAGAGAGAGAGAGAGAGAGAACAGCAGCATTAGAGCAACGATAGTGGACACGTTGTTGGCAAGTGTTAGGGAGGGAGATGCACGTACAGATTGGGAATTTGGAATGAGAAGCGTGAATTATTTCATTATTTTTGCAGAGAATCGAAAAGATGGTCATTATGGGGAGATTATTAGCAGAGAGAGGTCACAAAGAAGTCAGGCTCGACCGTTAATTAGCGTGAGATCCGCATAATCCCTGAAATAAGCTCATGTTATCAAGTCCATGCCACGCTAACATGGAGTCAATGGTCCCCTTAACATGCATATTTACATACAAATACACTTTATATTCATTAGTACACTTAATGAGATGTAATTAATCAATGAATTAAGTTTTTTTAGAATTATCAAAGTGAGGTTCTCAAAAATAATAGATGATTATGCTTATTAATCTTTGTAAAATTAATTCTCCATTCATTTCCAGAAAATAAACCATTGAGGAAAACATTTTCTTTAGGGAAAAAAAATCTTCTAAAATAAGCGAGCGACCCTCCTATATCTCACACTCTTAGGGTGCGCATGGTAAAATTTCTTGGCTGCGGAAGAGTTTTTTTCCAGAAATAGTTCTTTTCTATTTCTATTCCGGGGAACAGTTTCTGAGCAAAAAAACCCGTTTGATAACTACACAAAATTTCTACTCTTGGAATAGAAAAAAAAATAGAAATGCGTTTGGTAACGCAACGATTTTTTTTTGTATTTATTTGTTTTTTATTTGTTCTTTTTATTTGTTTTTTATTCTTTTTGTATTTATTTGTTTTTTGTATTTTTTTTCTTCTTTTATTTGTTTTTTTATTTTTTGTATTTATTTGTATTTTATTATTTTTTGTATTTATTTGTTTTTTTTATTATTTTTTGTATTTATTTTTTTAATTTTTTTTAATTTTTTTTAATTTTTTTAATTTTTTTGTTTTTTATTATTTTATTTGTTTTATTTGTATTTATTTGTTTTATTTGTAATTTTTTTGTTTTTTAAAATTTTCTTGCATTTGTTTCTTATTTGTATTTGTTTTTTTTTATTTGTTTTTGTATTTATTTGTTTTTTATTTGTTTTATTTGTTTTTTATTTGTTTTTTTTGTATTTATTTGCTTTATTTTTATTATTATTTTTTTAATTTTCTTGCGTTTTTTTTATTTGTATTTATTTGTTTTTTATTTATTTTTGTATTTATTTTTGTATTTTTGTATTTTTATTTGTTTTTTTATTTTTTTATTTTTTTATTCTTGCTCACGGTCGGCGGTGGCCGACGGCGGCGACGGGTGACCGGCGGCGGCAGCGGTCGGCGGTGGTTCCAGACGGTTGGAGGTGGCCACGGCAAGAGAGAAATAAAACAAAAATAAAAAAGAAAATTTGCTTATTTCTAGAAATTGTTCTTGAGACAATAAGCAATTTTTTTTGTTTCTCGTTTCTATTCCCGAGCTAACTTTTCTATTCCGGGGAATAGAAATCAACTTGCCGTTATCAAACGGGTTTCTATTCTTTTTTTGTTCCAAGGAACAAAAGAATAGAAATTTTTGGGCTGGGGAAGGTTACCATGCAGCACCACTCCTTTCTTTTTTTCTTTCTTTTTTTTTTTAATTTTTTTTTTTTTTGGGCTTTTCGTCCTTCTTGACTCGTGCTAGCTACGGTGGCGAGTCTGGCGACCGACCGACCGACCGACCGCGGGCTAGCCTCGAGCCTTGGGGCCTCGGAGCTGCTGATGATTGATGGACGGCGATGGCAGTGGACAGCTGGACAATTCTCGCATTCCTCAAGCGGTGGGGTCCGAAGGTAATTTTATTCAAAAAAGAAATGGCGGAGTGGGGCCCACTTGTTTTAAATCAGCATCCTTAAGGTCAAGCAATGGAGGACGCGAGGGGCATCTTAGGGAACATCAATCTGGTAACGCCACATGTATTTATTAACGCTCCGTGCCCGTCTCTCCGACTACCATTGCATCGTTTAAATGATTTCTTCCTCGCTCTAGAAACCTCTCTTTCACCCGATCTTCTGCGGCTGTTCTTTTTGTTGGAACCGCCGCGTGTGCATCGTATTGAATCCTTCCCCTTCTTCAGTCATTGTCGTTTCCGGGTTCCCTCAGTTTCGCCTTCCTCGGAATATATAAATTCTTAACTCTCGTTTCTCCGCAAAGAAGAAGGAAAGAAAGCCAAAAAGGTAGAAGAAGTCGAAACGAGGGGAAAATGGCGGATATTGGTGTGCCTGTAGCTGTGGAAGTGGCAAAGTGCCTGAAGGCTCCGGTCGGTCGGCAGTGCGGCTACGTAATATTCTGCGACCGCTACGTTCGCCAACTTAATGATGAAATTGAGAAGCTGGTTGCCACGAAGGATGACGTGCTAATTTCCATCGATGAAGCTCGCAACAACATAAAGCCGATCAAACCCAGGGTCGAGGAATGGGTGAAAGATGCCGAGGCCGGCGCCACCAAGGCACGCAACATGCTGGAAAATGAAGGAAGAGCCGAGAAAACTTGCTTCTACGGGTGGCTTCCCAACCCGAAGGCACGTTATCGTCTTGGCAACGAGGCGAGCAAGATGATCAAGGAGATCAAAGATCTCATTGTGCAGGGTCAATTCGAGAGGGTCTACGACGAGAATTCCCCGCCGGGGCGTGTTGGCAGTGCTCCCGACGTGAATTCGTCGGCCGGTGATGGGGGCAACACTATGCTCAAATCACAAGCTTCCACCTTTCTGGACGTAATGAAAGCTCTGTATGATGAGAAGCACAAAGTGATTGGGGTCTACGGGCCTGGCGGCGTGGGGAAGACTACTCTATTGGAGATAGTCAAGGAGAAACTCAATAAAGAGGGGAAAGAGAGGAGACTGTTCCACATGATCGTCAAATCGACAGTCTCGCAGACTCCAGACTTGACGAAAATCCAAAACGATATCGCTTACGCCTTGGGTCTAAAAGATCTGAAGGAGGAGCCGAGTGATGAGGGAAGAAGAGATCTTCTGTCCAAGAGATTACAGATGGATCCAAGTGAGAAGGTTCTCATAATATTGGACGACCTGTGGGCAGAACTTGACTTGAAGGCGGTTGGAATTCCTTTGGGAAATGAAAGCATGAAATGCAAATTGTTGCTCACTTCGAGAGATAAAAGCGTACTGGAGCAAAGGATGCATGCCGATCAAACATTTCCTCTTAAAAGTTTAGAGGAAGAAGAAGCTCTCAAGCTATTTGAAAAGATAGTCGGCGACAGGCTCAGAGACAATGAGGAATTGAAAGAAAAGGCGGCTCAAGTGGTTACCAAGCTTGCAGGTTTGCCTCTCTTGATTAACTCCGTTGCAAGCACCTTAAAATATAGCGATGTGTCCAAGTGGGAAGACATGTTAATAAAAATAGACGACCCAAATAAGGAGAGAATAGTGATGTGGAGTTACGACCATTTGGAGAGTGAGGAAGCCAAGTGCTTATTCTTGCTTTGTGGTCTTATTGGTGGGACCATTAAAGTCGAACTTCTGCTGGGACTTGGCATGGGTTTGGGCTTGTTTGGGGGATTCGATAACAAGATGCAAAGTTCAAGGAATAGATTGAATACGATGCTCAAAAGCCTCCATTCCTTTTGTTTGTTACTGGATGGTGGCGATGGTAAAAAAAATGTGACCATACATGATCTTTACAGTGAGGTGATTGTCTGAGCTCTATTTGGGGGTCAGAATTCTTTAATGAACAGCAATTATGGCTCATGGTCAAAGGAAAAGCTTGAGAAATGTTGGGCTATATTCCTAGCTGATGTGGACAAAAAGAGACTTGATGAACTAATGAAGTGTCGGTTTCCTGACTTGAAGATACTCATGTTGTCTCAACCAAACGGCTGGTGTTGGATGCAAGAACACGAACATGAAGTGGGAGGTTGCTCGGGACTCCCAGATTTCACACGCATGAAGGAGCTCCGCGTCCTATATTTGCACTCCATGCATATCGCCAATTTACCTCCCTCGATTAGAATCCTCAGGAACCTCCACTCTTTATACTTAAACAATTGCAATGTGAAGGATGTGGCAATTCTTGGCAAGCTCAGAGCATTGCAGATTCTTAGTTGCGCAAGGTCCACCATTTCTAGGTTGCCTAAAGAAATTGGAGAACTTACAAATTCGAGATCATTGAATCTACGCAAATGCGACGACCTTGAAACAATTGAGACTGGTGTCCTGGAACGCTTAACCAACTTGGAAGAGTTATACTTGTTAGAACTAGAATTAGCACCTAGAGGGGGTGAATAGGTGTTTAAAGCGATTTTAACAATTTAAACCGAATGACATATAAATAATTTAAAAACAACGATTGCATAATGAGTAATAATCACAAAAATAAATCACACGATTCTTTCTTAAAAAATATGATCATTATAAAATCTGAATCAACCAAGGATATATCGAATATCAAGCATAATGAGAAATTTTAAATTGTGTACTCAAACCAAATTGAGAATAAAAAATATACATTCCTTACCAAACTCTCCTTCTTCTCTTCCACACGTTGTATTCTTTTCCATCAAAATACGGTGGTCTTGTGTTGTTTTGTCCCTCCGTAAGTCCTGGTGCCAAGATACTAGCCATAAAAGATCTTTTGCTCAAAAGTAAAAACACTTGTTTAAACCGAGCACTTGGCTCTGATACCAATTGTTAGGACTAGAATTAGCACCTAGAGGGGGATGAATAGGTGTTTAAAGCAATTTTGATAAATTAATCCGAATAACTTAAAACCAACAATTGCAGCAAATGAAAGCAGTTAAAGATAAAAAGGATTAGGGATAGAGAAACAAGACTCCAGATTTATAGTGGTTCGGCTTAGACCAAGCTTACGTTCACACTCCCGCACGGACAGCCCTTCTGGCTGGATTTCACTAAGAATCAATAAGAGTGATTACAGTCTCACGCTCTTGAGTCCACAGTGTAGATTGCTCTACTACACTTCCTCAAGGTCTACAATATGATCTCTCTTTTGATTACATGTAACGCTCAAAGAATGATATCGCAAAATAGAAAAGGAGATTCAGACTTTGGAATTCTTCTATCCGCACCCTTCAACAACTAGAGCATCTCTTTTATATACTTCTTCATGCCTTCAATACCGTTGGCACCTTCCAAAGAAGTTCTTCCAATCAACCCGTTGGACAGAATCAATTAGAGAGATCTCGAGCTCTTTAAGGTAAGTGTTGATAGCCCATCAATCCTGCTCGCCCATACAATCAGGATCTCGGTTTCCATAAGTAGATCCTTCCAAATATAAGTTGCGAAGTCGTCCATGAATCTAAACATATTCCATATAAAACTAAGATAGTTTAGTGCTGAATCCAGTAGAAAGATATCCACTAGTCGTTAGAATAAAGATCATATAAGATCAGAATAAACGTCGTCTTGGAAACTGTCAGTGTGAGTAGACTTTGAAATATAAGTCTTGAGTCTTGCTAGCTTCAGACTTTGATCTTCAGACTTTTGATCTTCAGACTTTAATCTTCAGACTTTGATCTTCAGACTTTAATCTTCAGACTTTGATCTTCAGACTTTGTCAATAGAGTTTGTAAGTCTTCAGACTAGACTGATAAACATGTTTTGTCAACTTCAAAATACTTCAAGAGAATTTATCCAACAATACTTAGACCATTGCGATGTGAAGGATGTGGCAATTCTTGGCAAGCTCATAGCATTGCAGATTCTCAGCTGCGCAGGGTTCGCCATTTCTAGGTTGCCCAAAGAAATTGGGGAACTTACAAAGCTGAGATCGTTGAATCTACGCAAATGCTACAGCCTTGAAACAATTGAGAATGGTGTCCTGGAACGCTTGACCAACTTGGAAGAGTTATACTTAGACCATTGCAATGTGAAGGATGTGGCAATTCTTGGCAAGCTCAGAGCATTGCAGATTCTCAGCTGCTCAAGGTCCGCCATTTCTAGGTTGCCCAAAGAAATTGGGGAACTTACAAAGCTGAGATCGTTGAATCTACGCAAATGCTACAACCTTGAAACAATTGAGACTGGTGTCCTGGAACGCTTAACCAACTTGGAAGAGTTATACATTTGCAGCAGCTTTAATAAATGGACGGGTAAGAATCAAATATCGTCAGAATCACGTAATGCTAGGCTTGCCGAGTTGAAGAGCTTGACAAAGTTAGTCGCTTTGGAAACGTGGATCCTTGATCCCACATTACTCTTGGAGGATGGTGACCTGCCATTTGGGAACCTGAATAGATTTTGGATCGTCATGGGAAGAATTCAAGGGATTATAGTTAGATATTCGACAGCCATGCAACTCAATTTGAAAGGTTGTGAGAGAATTCTTTTGAAAGAAGGGTTTCAGAAAGCTCTGCAAAAGACTCAATACTTACATCTACGCGGGTTGAGTGAGTTAAAAAAGAGCGCTCACGAATGGTGCACCCAAGGATTCGAAGAAGTGAAGTACATCAAAATTGAAGGCAGCCCCTCAATCAATTACATTGCCAATTCATCCGACAGGCTCCCACTCACTGCAGAGTCCTTCAGCAAATTAACAGACATTATGGTCAAACGATGCAACCGATTAAAATACTTGTGGTCTCTTTCAGATTGGCAAAGACTTGGACAGCTGGAAGAAATTGACGTGCGGAAATGTGACTCAATGCAATCCGTTGTTACACTTGATGCAAGAGAAGGAATAGTTTCTATCAATAACAGATTTGAGTTGCCTAGTGTACGTCGTTTGGTATTGTGTAAGTTACCAAATATGATGAGCTTTTGCACCAGAGCTGAGATCACATCAGAGGATACTCCAATCCAGGTAATTTTTTTTTTCATTTTTCTCCTGTCAATTTGTCCTGTTAGGATGAGATGATATTGGTGTTCACTCAACGTCGGTACATATTGCTTTTAACTTTGACTATTTGTACAATTTGATTCACGTTTTGATTTACAAATAAAAAATCCTCTCAAATAGAAAACAGACCATATTATAGTTAAAGGGAAGCCTCTTTTCACGACTGATTTTTTTAATTTTTTTTTTTTTTTTAAATTTCAACATTAGATAACTGCACTGCTAACTTGGGTTTCTACCGTGACTAATTTATTACTGATTTAACATTCTGAATGAGATGAAAAAATAGTGTGCTGAACAAATGAAAGCGAGAATGAATCTTGGATGAATAAATGAAATTCAATAATTTGAAAATAAAGAAAGTGACGTCCAGAGATTCAATAAATGGATAAATGGGTGGCGAGCGAGGAGCCATGTAACAAAGAAAGTCCCCATAATTCATGTCCCGCCTAGTATGCAATTTGCAACTGATTCCAACATGTCATGCCAAGTTGCCAAGTCACTGTGTCAACATCACTGTGCAGTTGAGCCGCATTGACAGCATGATAGCGGTGAGGATATCCTCA
Organism: Eucalyptus pauciflora; assembly: GCA_007663325.1. NCBI lineage: Eukaryota > Viridiplantae > Streptophyta > Magnoliopsida > Myrtales > Myrtaceae > Eucalyptus > Eucalyptus pauciflora. Next base: position 976,963 of record VMYD01000211.1, on the reverse strand, counting down.
TGAAAATGATTTCGCTTTTCACGGAAGATAAATTCTACTTTTAAAAAAAAAAAAAAAAATTGGCCCGAGAGTTTTCACTTATTTTCTCGTCAAAATAGCTTTACTTGTAACAGACTCACCTTTAATGAGTTTCATTGTGGTGCTACGTCAGGTTTCATTGCCTCGCTTGGAATCCCTGGTAATAGATGGACTCCTTTGCCTAGACAAGATACTCTATAGTGAACTTTCATTAAAATACAGCTATCTAAGATCACTACTGATAAGAGCCTCTAAATCCACGTCGACGAGTTTTCTGAAATTAGATTGGATTTTGAAGTTGTTGAATTTGGAATCAATGTCACTTGGGAGCTTTCCATCAGCAGAAGTAGTTTTTGACCTGGAGGAGCTAAAAGTCACCGGAGATGTTGAGATTTGCTCTCGGCTAATGAAATTGACATTAGAGCAATTACCAGACCTACAGTGCATGTGGAAACAAGATGTTAAATTACAAGGAATATCGATATTTCAAAACTTGAGGGACCTCTTTGTTTATAAAACAGGGCTGTCATTTCTCTTTTCGGTGTCAATGGCTAAATGTTTTAGAGAAATTAGAGTCATTAGAATGTGGGACTGTCCAAATATGAAGGCGGTGATTGTGGATGAAGAAGGAAGAAACGAAGGGACATATGAGTTCCCACTATTGGAGCATCTATCTATACGGCAATGTCCAATGGAGAAATTCTTCCCATGTCCTCATGGAAATACTTCAGATTCGCAAGATGCTCACTCTGATTCCTTCTTTGATCAAAAGGTACAAATCCCTTCTATTGAGATTATACCCATAATTGCCATAGGCACACGCTTTGTGGAGGGTGTAATAAAATCTCTTTGAAGAATTTTATTTGATTTTATTAGTTAGAATGTGTTCATTATTTATAATTACATTTGTCATAATAAGGCCATTAGTGAATATTCATTCTTCCATCACATCAAATAGATTGGTAGGATTAGGCCAAATTGCTAGATGTTTCATAGCTATGATTTAACGTATAACTCTCATGAGTAGGTTAGTTTATCAAGCTTGGAACTTTTATGGCTTCATTTAGTAGGATCCTTCAAAAGGTTATGGCAAGATGAACTTCCCATAAGTTCTTTTTGCGAATTAGCCACCCTCATCCTTGAAAATAGCTCTGAGCTACTCAATGGCTTCCCTTTGACAATCATAGGGAGATTGCACAATCTAAAAGAAGTCGGAGTTTCAAATTCTCTCCCCTTGGAATCGTTGTTTGACTGTAGGTCCTTTCATATTATCATGTATTAGAACGAACAATGTAATAAATTTATCCTACTTTTCCTCCTTTCTCACATTATCCTCATGCAGGTTACATTTCCTAATATAACAAATCTGGAAATTGGTGGCCTTCCGTGCAAAGAGCTATGGAACAATCAAATTCCCATTGATTCCTTTCAGAAGTTGGAATCTCTTAAATTGAAGAACTGTAACAATCTCCAACATATTGCCATTTCTTATATGTGGAAGAAGCTGCAGCGGTGTCTCGTGCACCTAGAAGTGATTTCATGCCATTCGATTGAGATCATATACGAAGGTGATGTGATGGATATAGAGAGTGGTAAATTATGGAGGCTGGTTTTGCGTAATCTCGAAAACGTGAGGTGCATTTGGCAGTCCGACAGTCTCCCAAATATCCCGTTCCCAAATTTGAGAGTCGTAGAGGCCGTGGGGTGCCCCTGTTTGGAAATTCTTTTCCCTACCTTCACTGCGAAATTTCTCGGGCAAATCAAAGAGCTAATAGTGGATTTATGTGAAGATATGAAACTAATTGCTGGCCATGAAAGAGGGGAAGAAGCGACCCATACAAGAATCACCTTCTCCAGATTAACTCTTCTAATGCTTGTCAAGTTGCCGAAATTCGAGAGCTTCTTCTTACCTGAGAAATACTCTTTGAAATTCTCGTGCTCTGAGGACTTCCCATTCTTGCAAGACTTGAGTATAGAAAGCTGTGGAGCAGAGCCGGACCGAGCCCTTGGTGACTGGCGTCGCCACCAAGAGTATCGAGGAAGTGGCAGGCTACAGCTGGACCAAGTCATTGGTCACTGGGAATTCGACAGTACGGAACGAGCACGTGGCATGCTATTTCATGAGACGTGAGGTATTCCTTCAATATTTCATTGCTTTGGTTTGGCTCTTTGTTCCTTTGAATCGAAAATCGATTTGTATTAGCTAAGACACAATTCTTGGTGGGAGCCACACGCGCTCTACATCACGCGGCCCTCTCTCTCTCTCTCTCTCTCTCTCTAGCTCTCTTCCTTACTCTCTTCGACTAACCATCTGTCGATTCCCTTTTATGCTCAGGAACCGTGCCTTCTGGAGTTCCCTTGATCTTCGCTCCTTGTTCATTCTCCCTCTCCGTCGCCCCTCCATCCACCAACAGCCGCCGCCGAGAGTCCATCGCTGGCCACCACACGACATGGCACGCTGAGAAGGGAGAAAAGAACAGAGAGCATTGATCGAAGGCTGTCGGTGATTTCGATTGAATCCTTTCCTCTCACTTCGCTGCTTGTCGTCACCGCTTCCCGATCATCACCTGTTCCGCTGCTGCGAAGAAGTTCTGTAATGTTGGAGTGCTCGAACTTCGATCATGGCTGCCTACTTCGACGATTTCATCTTGCTTCTGTTATTTCTTTACTCATATCCGATCTCAATCGTTATAGCTATTCGTTCTCTATTCAACTAAACCATATATGCTCTGTTTTCCTTTCCTATTGCTACTGTCTGTGTGCAAATCGACTGTGATTGAAGTGTTGTAAATGATTTTAAGCGGTGCTCCTCGGCCGAAATTAATGTGTGCAACCTGTTTGATGAAATTCCTGAACTAAGTCGGTGTGTATTTTTTATTTAGTTCTTGATCGAGAATTCCCTTGATTACTAGATTGTTGATCTATTCTGGTCATATAAGCATATTTGAGTTCTGTTTCTTCATTAAAAGTAAAAAAAAAAACCACAGGTATTCAATTTCAAACTTGTTTGGAATCTGCTGGAACTTTGTCGATACTTATTCGCCACTGTTGCGGCCTTGAGCTGATGTCGTTTGGTACTTGATTTCCACTCAAGTAAGCATGTGGAGTGATATAAGATTTGTGTTATGGTGAATTTCATGTTCGCTTGGAAAAGAAATTGTCATGAATGAATGAAATTCTACTAGAAATTGATCCGTGTATGCTAACCCTGTATTGATATCCCTGATTGGGTGTTGCTTTTGATTCCAGCTTGAGGCTAGTTTGGTTATGGGATCATATATGTTCATGCGAGGAAAGTAAAAGGGTGAATCTCATACCATTTAGCGAGAATTGGGTTCATCTCCAAACTTGAATGTGCTAGAATTAAGTATTGCATGCTGACCACGATTGTTTTGTTTAAATTTGGCGCTAATTTGGTCTTGGATTGATGTCATTTTGATCAAGTAGACTCATATGCGCTTATAGGAAGATATGGCTTCAATTCATGTCAATTAGTCATCGAAAGATCACAATTTGTGGTTTTTATGCTCTGTCACAATTTTGAACGTGTGCCGGAATTTGTGGAATACACATGAATTGGATGGATTTTGTCTTAGTTTGGTTGCCTTCTTTAGTGCCCGTGGATAAGTGATATGCATGTGCATGATTAAATTGATGAGATGCGTGCTTGATATTTCCATGAGAGTCTTGGCCTGATAAATAATTTAGAGGACTCTGATGTTAATTGAAGTTTAATTCCATAATTCTTGCAATTCCAAAGCAAATCCTCTACTAGTACACATATTTTGAAGGTGATCTGGTAGACTAGCTAGATCTGAGGAAATCTCTCGACAAAGCTCATCAATGAGGCCCCTTGAAATATCGCATGTATGACACTTGCCAGCAAAGTACATGTATTCTCTTCCTCTCCTTCGACACTCACCATTCAAGGCTTATTTACAAGAGCTATTGCTTAAATCTAATTGATCCTTCAAGTGCGTGTTTGTGCCAACATACCGTGCACAACACGAATTGCAACCTACTCATTCATGATGTCCTTCTCGGAGTGTTCACTGGTCACTACTGTTCATAATGATGTTTCAAATATACGATTTTTGTTTGCCTCCCTCCCCCATAGAATTCGCAAAAGCATGTAACCAACACTGCCAGTAATCTGCCCTTGAAATCCATCAAGACCCTGCCCATATGTTCCACCAGGAGTAGGTCCCTAGTTCCGATCATCTCTCCTATAAACTATTCTGCAATGGAGGTGCAGAGTTCCATCTATCTCCTTGCAGCAGGTCTCTCTGTTGATGATAGTAATTATTTTTTATGACCCTGCTGATTGGAGGTCCCCTGATCTGAAAAAGTTGAATCTTTTCCCTCTAAGAAGTTTATGCTATAAATCTCGAATGGAAAACACTTAGCCAAGAAGAACTTGATGAAACATATGCATTTATCTTAATGTCCACACGATAACATCAACTCATCCAAAGCATTTTATACAACAATGGCATCGTGTGTCCTTCCCACAAGTTGCTTTAATTAGTAGAGAGTATCCATCTGAATCACAACTTTGTCCTGCTCATGAATGCTCATTCTACTCATATTTCTCAATTTCAGCTGCTCAAAACACTGCGATTTAACCCAAAATCACTTGAAAAATTTTGTTATATATCATTGCATTTGCACGCTCTCAGAATCAAATGCCACTAATTTTACATAGTCGATCATGTCGTGAGAGCATCGGGAAGAGTGGTGGGTGATCCAAGGATTTTGCCACCCACATCGGGAAACGTTTCGAAACTGGCCAAAGGACCAACTTTACCGTCTCTGCTCACATGGATGGGATACTGCATCAGGTCGCCTCTCATTTCCTTGGGATTATGTTGGTCCTCATCCACATAAGCTTTCCAATTCCGTTCGGCTATTTTGTTCACCCTCTTCACGCATTCAGTGCTTTGAGGTTCCCTAAAGCTGTCCTCTAAATCTCCCAAGTGCTCCGCCCAAAGCGACATCCTATAACCATAAACCTGCGCAGCATAAGTTAACATTATTAGTCACAAGCTTAAGGTTTTGATATATGTTGCTACCCTCGCAAGGGTGTCTACCTAGTACCTCAATTTAGATAAGAGGCTAATCCGATGTACTAACCTGGCCATGCGGATGCTTCTTTTTCCCAGCCCAAGTGTGATGCGGCTGATAGGCCCCCATCGCGATTTCGGTGTCTCTTGAGCCATCTAGAGATCTTTGGTTGATATTTGCCGATCCCATGATCACATACTCATCATCTACTATCATCCCTTTGGCATGCACATATATCATGAACCTACGAAACTTTTGAACCGAAGCCTGCATGGATAGAAACGATAGCATGTTTCAAACCAGAAATCTTTTTACCACTCATTCAAAAACCATAGCTCTTAATGACTATTTTCGTTTTGCTTTTTTAACAGATAAGTCAAAGGAAGAATCCATGAAAAGAGTATAGACATATACCAAGGCATTATTTTCGGATTGTTGATTCATTGCTTGGGATGAAGACTGTGTAGAGGACAAGGGCTCCCGCTTGCCAAGGCAATAGAAGTTCAAGTAATCTGACGGATGGTACTTGTGTGACAACCCGGCTTTTTCGAGAGCCTGGGCTATAATTTTGTACATCATCGCCATGGTTTGTCCCTGTCCACATTATCAATACACAAATATGAGAGTAGTGAATGTTTATCTCTTGGAGAAAAATACTAAAATGACCTAAACAAGGTCGGGTCTCAAATTTTCCCCTTTAAGTAGCTAGGTTTGTTCTGCTTGGATCACTTCCTTTTCTACTTAACTCTGTTCATTGTGTTATTTAGTTTCAATTTGCAAGGACATTATATTTATTGATATACCATTATCGAAAGGCATGTGTCATCGCTATTTCTTTGCAAAATGAAAGAGTTTATCCTTGATCTGACCTGCCAGAAGAGAATTTCCTGCACTGCAGCACTCGTAGGGACACCCTCCGGCCACATCGGTATAACTATATACACACAGAAGCGCTCGTTTTCACTTATCTTACTCGTGATCTTCAATGCCAGCTCCATCGGCACTAGATTGTTTGCACCTGCTTGTCAAAACCAAATCAAGCGTTGGTTGCCATCAAAACTTGAACTCAAGAAATTAGATAGGCCGAAACAAAACTAGAAATGGGGGGAAAAATCTAAATTTAAAAAGTTTTGATCTCAGAAATATAACATATTGAAACAGAAGTCAATTTTAATGCCTTACACAGTGAGTTCTAGTTATTATTAGCTGATACACAATCCCCCGAGGAAGCAAAGTCTGAATACTCTTTACTAGAGGTGCTATTGCTCACTAAACTCAAGTCAGTCAGAATGAATAGAAATGTGAAACTTATACCTGCATTTTTGTATGATGGCCAATGGTAGGAAGAGCCAAGAAAATATTGGTTTTCAATGTAGATGAAGTGTTGCGCCGATCTAATCGCTTTCACGTAAGCCGTGTGAATGCTCTTGTCTACTTTCAAGTTCTTTCCGCATATAAGATTCTGCAACCATGAAGAGATTGAAAGAAACAACATGATCATTGTGGGCTTCAATCTATATTCAAAAACACTAATGATTGTGCATAAGAAAATAGAGTGACTTTCTAACATGAGGAAAACTTTTCGAGTTACGCATATATAACAGCCACTTGCAAATCTACCAGCATGGTATTAGCAGCTAAAACTTACTTGCTTTGCAGCTTCTTCAATGCTCTTTGGGAATCCCTTTACAGATCCCGAATCAATCGATCTGAAGATCTAGGCCAACGTAAAATAGAAATGAAAGACAATCATTACACTTCATTTTGTTTACGAATGAAGTCCTTAAAAATGGTCATTAATTTCACACAAAGTTTCCCGACCTGCACGTGCCAATTTTCCGGGTCGTCTTCGTCCCTGACTTGTACTTTTTGGTCACCATTAGGGCTTGTCGAGGGACAAAGTATCCATGAAATCCTATCAAGCCTTAAGAGAGCATTATCATGCCAACGCTTGACGTTTTTCAGCTTGAACTCGCGCCACTTCGCCGCCTTTTTCCATCTCTGTTCAAAATTCTTCAATATGTCATATGCAGCTTGTCCCTCAACTTTGCAATGTAGATCATGCCACGGTTGCCTTGGGACATTGACAGTGGACTACAGTGGTCACAAAAAAAAGAAAAAGAAAAAAAAAGCAATGATCAAATGATCGGAAAATAACATTTACATGTGTTTACAGTGCTGAAGGTAAACATTAGCTTAATTACCGTGAATGTTGGGTTGTGAATGTCATTCTTAAAGACAGTGTCAAGATCACTATAGAGTCTATGCTCGGGAGTGTCGTATCGGCCATCACATAAGTCCAACCCACCAATGAAAGCTGTTATTTTGCGGTTGTTTCCCGAGGCTTGAGTGTCGAGAACCACGCACTTTTGGTGGTGCGTGTACAAGGTCCCCACCACCTGGACTACAAAAGATCCATGCACCAACAAATTAAACCAAACATTTTCGTAGATTTATGCTGGATTTCAATCGAAAGGGCAGCCTCTGCAACACTGTAAAATTCCCTATTAGAACTGTCCTAAATGCATGTCATTAGGTTAGAGAACACATCATATGATCTAGGACAGCATGAGACAGATCAATAACTTATGCGGATTGTCTGATGAAAAGAAAACATTTCCTATGAAATTATACCCGAATGGAATAATCAGGTAATATATAGCAAAAGCAATGCTTTTGATGCAATCAAACAATGAGATTTTGATTAAGAATCGACCTAAATATCTAAGGATTCATACCTGTTGCTTGAAAATGCTGAGTTTGGTGCTTGCATAACGAGGAGCAAGCACACAGCGGACGCCAAAGTGTCGGAAAAACTTCTTCGTCTCTTCATCATGAGTTTGCATCACGCCATCCTGCACAAATAACATGGCACATGCCAGTCTCAATGATGAGAGATCTCAATAAAGAACTATCTTCTCCTAAGTTGAAAAACGTACAGATTTTCCGTCACAAAGAGCATGGATTTGAAATTTGGCCCAATGGTGGGTTGCATCATAAATAAGGATACTTATTCAAGAATGAGCCATTATATAACACATTCTCCATTCGCATTTTGTAAAGGCTAACTAAAAGAAAGAACTATTAAAGGTCAAGATTTTGATTAGTCCAGCCTTTGTGTTAAAAAACAGAAAACTTCTTATTCTGTAAATGTTCATTAAGCCAACAGTAAAAGTAAGAAAATCCTTTACTAACTATGCACCATTGATAAAAGGGTGATCCTTAAATGCGATGCTGGTAGAATAAAAAATGTGTTCGCATGCAGCTCTCATCACCATTGATGCATTAGTCGTAACTTTGAACCACTCTACTGCACCGGCCCAACAAATCAATAGTGTTGGAAACCGTGGGCGGATAAATTTTTCTCGACCCATTCGAATCATTTCGAAAACCATAAAGACATTTCCATGTTTCAGCAATGAATTACATGTGAGCATGGTTTAGTATTACCGTCTTCAAGAGGAACTTGTCGTGTGAAGTCTTGTCGTCCCAAACAAGCATGACCACTCGGACACCTTCCTCGGACTTGTACTTCAGGAGCTCCCCTAAAGAGAGCTCTCCTCCATTCGGCAATTCCCTTGTGGGCTCTCTCACAAGCCTCACGGGATGATAAATGGACCAACCAATGATGTAGATCAAGTGGTGGGCCTCCAAAATTGCATGGCATATGTCCTCCCAGCACCTGCCTTGCTCATAAATCTTACCATCATCAAGCAAAATCTGAGGCAGCTTGCCATCTGGGACATGAGCATCTTGGTACAGTGTAACATCCCCACCTTTCCTAAGTGGAAAATATGTGTTTGGGACACCAACGTAGTTTGGCCCAACCCCAACACCATCCTTGTATAAGGGGTTGTCGCTAACCGGCCTGAATTGGATTGAGATGTGAAGTTCCAGATAGGGCTTGAGGGGGCTCCCGAAGTTGCCGATTATCAGGAACCAGTCATTAATCATGTCACCGGATACGATCTTGGCCACCGGTATCTCCACGACCCCGATGAGCTCGGCCCCAAACACGTCATTGTCCTTCACGTGGAACTCCACCTTCATGACCGGGTGTGCCACGGGAACGCAGAACCGCTCGTCCCACAGGGGGTTCTCGCAGTTGGAGATCACCCGAGTCTGGGCAACTGTGGCTCCCGCCAGACAAACGGACACATAGGGGTCACTCGTGATCATTGAGTTCTTCCCCGAGGAGTGGGCGGGGATGGGCCGCTGCCCGCGTAACGCGGGCACGCAGGGTGGCCCGAGCATGGAGCAGCACTGCCTTATTCTCTCCGAGGCCAGGTCCATGTTTGGGAGGGATTTGGCCTCCACTATGTAAATGTCCAGTTCGCCATGCAAGAAGATTGGCCCTGTCGTGACGTTAAGCCCATTGAGTTTTCCCGGTTCCGGGTGCCGATCTTCCATCTTCTCAAGCACTTCTTGATCACCTCAATTTAACCGAAATTTGTGCAGACTTTGGCACCTAATAAAAGTTGATGCAGTCTGCTAAAATGGAAGTCAGTCGTTCTAAAGGAAGTATCGATTTGTTCACGTGATTTGTGAAACCCTCGACGAAATCGGTCTCTGCAGAATTAGGATCCGCAGGTGCTCCTTGCTGAAAATTATACGGAATTAGGGTACATTATTTTTCTTGCGCATGAAAGAAAATGATCCCATTCGTAAGTTCATTTAAAGAGGTACAAGAAAATCTTTAAATAACTTTTCCAAAAAGAAGAAAGGATTAACAGATCTTGTAATTCAAGGAAATGACAATCCTCAAATCACAATTGATCGATAGGTAAAAATAGTATGCCCGGAAATCTGAAGCCTTGGGAAAATAGCTTGACGTGAAGGAAAAAGAGTGAAAAGGAGGGTTACCTGGTGTTGGAAAAAGCAAGGAGGACCTAGAATTGGGGAGACGAAAAGACGCCAGACAATGGAAAAAGAGCTTAGCAAGGTTTTTGCAAATTTTTCAGCCTAAAAAGTTTGAGATTTTTTACCACACATTAGCCGTAAGTGCTGAACTCATGCTTCCTAGCCAAACATTGCTTAATTCCGGCCTCTAACTAACGAAGAACAAGCAAATTGAATAACAAATTCCTCAACTAATCACCCTGTCTTCAATGAGTTACACTCAATGGCAGAACCATTTCCCACACACTGTGCAGAAATAAACGACGCAAGCGAAAAGAGAGATCAAAACCTGATGTTGAGCCCTTTGGCACAAGTCTCCTCGTAGGTGCGAACCATCTCCTCGGGCGTGGGCTTGGGGTCCTTGGGGAAGTCCATGGTGATGAACCAGTGGTTGAAGTCGCACCCCTCGAAGAGCACCGTGTCCGGATCGATCTTGTCGCCGTCGTTGTAGCCGCCGGCGTTGTAGGCCAGCGACCGCGAGAAGAGCAGCGACGCCGCAGCATGGTTGCCGCGGGAGGCGGTGTCGCTGGCCGCGACGGAGACGGCGCCGGCGCGGGGGCGGCAGGCGGTGGACGCCGGACGGCGGCGCGGCGAGGGCTCGCCGGAAGCAGACCAAGCGCATCGCCATGGCTGCCGTTGAAGAGCGAAATTTGATTTTTTGTGATTTTCGACCTGGAAATTACGATTTGGCCCCAGATTTTTAGGTGGTTATTGATTTCGCCCCACCCATTATCTCGAGATTTTGGCATAAATCCCTCGATATTTTTTCCGAATGGTTTTTAAATATACGCCCGCCCCGACTCCGACCGCAAGTTCGCCTTAAGGTCGGTCACGTGACCGAGGGCGAAATCGTCTTTTTTGTTTCGAATTCCTCGTGCTGAATCGGTAGAACCAGCAATGACCCTACTTCCTCTTTTGCTCTTATTTTGGTCATTTTTCTGGATTTTTTTTTTAGCCTTTCTTGTATTTGTTTGTATTGAAGAAATCTTGTGCTGCAGATGGTGAAGGATTGTGAAGGACCCATCTTCTGAATTTTACTTATTTGAGACCAAAAGAAAATAATTGTTAGCATATTTGCACAAAGAAAAATGAAGAAAAGTTAATCGATTTGATATATCTTAGTTTCTATTTCTCTTCCTTCTTAAAACTCCCCACAACCTGAAAAAGGGCAATAATGAAGGTGTGGCACAGGAATTAAACTTCACTGAAATTTAAATAATAATAATTAAAAACACCTAGCTTATTCCCGAATTGGCCCCAAGCCATTTCAGGGCCGATAGGATTGCTATCCAATTCCATAAACTTTAAACCGATTATGACTGGATAAATTCCACCTCTAGAGTGAGAATCGACCAATCCTGAAACTGATCATCCATACTTTTGATATGACTTACTTAAAAAATAAGGTCTTCACAGTTTAACATTTTATTGAGCAGATTCCTCTTTTTGCTTCTTAGCCTACAGAATCTAACGGTAGAATAAAAAAAAAAGCAGTCTTTCAATTTTTTTAATTAAATATAAGCTAAATAAATGGACGAGAGAGAAACTTCTCAATTTTGACTAATATTTTCATCAAAAAGATGATTTACCTTTGAAAAATAAGTAAAGAAAACCATTTACAAATTTTATCCGTCATCTGTTATCAATAACTATTTTTTTTACAAGTATTAAATCCAGTGAAAAAAGCAGAAGTAAATAAATATAGTCCGTCATTTGTCTTAATATTAGAATTCTACAAATCTTTTACATATTGTTAAATATTTCTTTTTGTAAATTTTATATATTTATCAGTATCTCCTTTCCATAATTTAATACTTCAAATATTTAGCAATGAAATAATTTTGATTGATCTTTAAAATGTCAATTTTTCGCATACACACAACGCGTGTGCACATTTTTTTAAATAATTCTAGATATGTGTGACATTTATTTTTACTTTATCAACAAATATTTTGCATTACCTAATAATTCAAATGTTTCTTAAGATGCGTTGCGAGTTTATGAAAATTTGCTAGACCTGTTTGATAGGACAAATGAAAGAGCTTGGATTTTGCTAGGGAAAATAACTTCGAAATTGAAGACTTCACCATCAAGACATGAAAGAATGCTTCGCCAATCAAAGATAATTAATTTTGACATTCAACACCAAAGAATTAGAATAAAATGAATTGCTCGCTTGAGAAGAATTCTCATATATTATCAACTAAATTCTAACTTTTACAATTAAGAATGCACCTCCTATTTAGGAACAGACTAAGACATAAGAATTTAAAAACATCGAATTAGGAAACATTCAACTTTTAGAAACTTTATCTTGTACTTTCTCCTCATTGGTCCCATCAAATCATGCTGTGGTCCAAATTTCCATTTGTCTGCGCAAATATCAAATGGACCTACTTGATTGCGGAGGCTTGAGATGGGATTGTGAGTAGGGGTGCACAAAAGAATTGAAACCACTTGAAATTGGATCGGATTGTTGTAAAATTGGTTGTTTCCATGGGACTGGTCTGATTCCCGGTTCTAGTTGTGGAACTGCTCACCCGAACTGAATTGGTACATATATATATGCAAAGCATCTATATGCTCTTGAGTTTGATGTAGTTGGGCTCGGAGATGACCAAAGTGAGTTCAATTCTAGCTTTGGGGGCTCTTTAAGTGAGTTCGATTCTATGGGCTAGACGGAAAATGGGGGAACCTCTAGTGGGTGTTCTCCATAAGTGGGCAAATAACTTGAGTGCTAGAGGCATCTTTGGTCCAACATTCCTCAAACCTGAAAGGAGACAATGAGGCAAGGGATTATTCACCATAGGTATTGAGGAGGATTGATTTGTGGTCCGAAGCATTTTAGTATGATGGCCAATGATAGGAAGAGCAAAGAAAATACTGGTTTTCAGTGTAGATGAAGTGTTGCACCGATCTAATCGCTTTCACGTATGCTGTGTGAATGCTCTTGTCTACTTTCAACTTCTTTGCACAGATAAAATTCTGCAACCATGAAAAGATTGAAAAAAGCAATATTATCAATGTGGACTTCAATCTCTATTCAAAAACACTAAAGATTGTGCGGAAAAAAAGAAGAAGAGTGGCTTTCTAACATAAGGAAAACTTTTCAAGTCATACATATACAACGGCCAGTTGCAAATCTACAAGCATGATATTAGCAGCTAAAACCTACTTGCTTTGTAGCTACTTCAATGCTCTTCGAAAATCCCTTTATAGATCCCGAATCAATCGATCTAAAGACCTAATGCCAACATAAAAAAGAAGTGAAAGACGATAGTTACACTTCATTTTCCTACGATTGAAGTCCCTTGAAAATGCCAATAAATTTTATGTAAATTCTCCTGGCCTGTACATGCCAATTTTCTGGGTCATGTTCGTCCCTAACTTGTACTTTTTTGTCGCCATCGAGGCTTGTCGAGGGACAAAGTATCCACGAAATCCTATCGAGCCTTAAGAGAGCATTCTCATGCTACGCCTGACGTTTTTTAACTTAAACTTGCGCCACTTCGCTGCTTTTCTCCATCTCTATTTGAAATTCTTCCATATGTCATATGCAGCTTGTCCCCCAACTTTGCAATGTAGATCATGCCATGGTCGCCTTGGGACATTGACAATGGACTACAGTCATCACAGAAAAAAGCGATGATCACATGATCAGAAAATAACATGTACATGTAATTACAATGCTAAAGCAACATTAATTTAATTACTGTGAATGTGGGGTTGTAAATGTCATTCTTAAAGACAACGTCAAGTTCACTATCGAGTCTATGCTTAGGAGTGTCTTATTGGCCATCACATAGATCTAGCCTGCCAATGAAAGCTGTTATTTTACAGTTGTTTCCTAAGGCTTGAGTATTGAGAACCACGCACTTTTTGTGGTGCGTGTATGGGGTCCCCACCACCTGGGCTACAAAAGATCCATACACCAACAAATTAAACCAAACATGATATGATCTAGGACAGCATGAGACAGGTCAATAAACTTCCGTAGATTGTCTAATGAAAGCAAAATCTTTCCTATGAAATTAAACCCGATTGGAATAATCAGGTAATCAGGTAATATACAGCAAAAGCAGTGCTTTTGCTGCAATCCGATGATGAGATTTTGATTAAGAATTGACCTGAACATCTAAGGATACATACATTTTGCTTGAAGATGCTAAGTTTGGTGCTTGCATATCGAGGAGCAAGCACACAGCGGACACGAGAATGTTGGAAAAACTTCTTCGTCTCTTTATCATGAGTTTGCATCACGCCATCTTGTGCAACAATGTGGCACATGCCGAGTCTTAATTATGAGAATAAAGAACTATCTTTTCCTAAGGCAATAAATGTATAGAAAATTTGTCACAGAGGGCATGGATTTGAAGTTTGGCCAAATGGTGGGTTGCACCATAAATGAGGATACTTATTCAAGAAAGAGCCATTATGTAACATATTTTCTAGGGGTAAGCATCGATCCAGGGTCAACCTTGGACCGACCTTGGACCGCCCCAACCTTGCCGGTCTTGATCCAGTTCTCAAGGAGACTGGGTCGGTCCTTGATCCTGAAATTTCTGGACCAGCACTGTGCGGGTCGGTCCTCGGTCCTGAGAGTTCCGAGTTGGTCCAACCTAGACCAACCCTGATTATATATATAATTTTTTTATATAGAGAAAACCTTAAAATAAACGGCATCAACAACATTAAACGGCTCTTTAGTGAGGAGTTCAAGTAATTTTACATTGTTCTTTAATAACTTAGGTTTTTAATGTCTTTTATGGCCTTCAATAGTCATAATTTACGAAGAAAGAAAATATTTTTGTGAGAAGTCCGTCCTCATGGCGTCCAAAAAGGCACTTTATGGCAATTCTCATATAGTATTCGTTCTTTCATGGCTTATTTGTCATCTTAGTCTTCAATTTTCCAAAATCGAAATAAATAATTTCTTCACTCGCAACTCGACACTCACCTCGCTCGTTTTGGGTCACTCGTGCCACTTGCTGCTTAATGCTCGCTGGGCTTGTTGCTCCCCGCTCAACATTCGATGCTCATTCTGTTCGACGCTCACCCTATTTGACCCTTATTGATTCCCTTTATTAACTGACCTTGCTCATCATCGAACTCATTGGGTCGGTACGATCTCCAATTGCCCTTTTAAGGAGTACAAAAAATGAAATAAAAAATTATTGGTTGGTCTTGGGTTGACCTTGAAACCGGAGCGAACTCATTGGGTTAATCCGGTCCTTAATCGCTTTTTTAAGGAGTACAAAAAATGAAATAAAAAATTATCGGTTGGTCCCAGGTTGACCTTGGAACCGAACCGAACCCATTGGGTCGGTCTGGTCCTCGGTCCCAAATTTAATAGGGTCGGTCCTCGGTCCTAATAATTGAGGACCAGCACTATGCCGGTTGGTCCTAGGGTTAGGGGGTGGACCGGCCCAACCCAGATCATGCTCACCCCTAATATTCTCCAATTGCATTTTGTAAAGGCAAGCTGAAAGAAAGAACCATTAGAGGTCAAGCTTTTGTGTCGAAAAACAAAAAACTTCTTGTGTTGTAAACATTCATTAAGCTAACAGTAAAAGTGAGAAAATCCTTCACTAGCTGTGCACCATTAAGTAAAGGGTGCTCCTTAGATGCAATGCCGGTAGAATAAAAAATGTGTTTGCATGCGGCTCTCATCACCATTGATGCATTGTTGTAACTTCAAACCACTCTACTGTACTGGCCCAACAAATCAATAGTGATGGAAGCCGCAGGTGGACAAATTTTTCATGACCCGGCAGTATTCCAATCATCCCGAAAATCATAAAGACATTTCCATGTTTCAGCAATGCTTAATTATATATAACCATGGTTTAGTATTACCGTCTTCAAGAGGAACATGTGTGAAATCTTGTTGTCCCAAACGAGCACGACCACTCGCACAACTTCATCGAACTTGTGCTTCAGGAACTCCCCTAAAGAGAGCTCTCCTCCATTCGGCAATTCCCTCGTGGGCTCTCTCACAAGCCTCACAAGATGATAAATGGACCAACCAATGATGTAGATCAAGTGGGGCCTCCAAAATGGCATGGCATATATCCTCCCAGAACTTGCCTTGCTCATAAATCTTCCCATCATCAAACGCAGCTTGCCCTCTGAAACATGAGCATCTTGCTAAAATGTCACATCCCCACCTTTCCTTAAGTGGAAAATATGTGTTCGGTACACCCACATAGTTTGGCCCAACCCCAACACCATTCTTACATAACAAATTGTCACCGATCGGCCTGAATTGGATCAAGATGTGAAGTTTTGGATAGGGCATGAGGGGGCTCCCGAAGTTACCAATTATTGGGAACTAGTCATTGATCATGTTGCCGGACACAATCTTGGTCATTGGTATATCCACGACCCGATGAGCTCGGCCCCAAACGCATCTTTGCTCTTCACATAAGACTCCACCTTCATTATTCGCTGCGCTAAGGAGGTATAGAACCACTTGTCCCACGGGGTTCTCGCACTTCCGAATTATTAACATTTAAATTTTGCCAACAATGCACGGACAAAATTACGAACGATAATAATAGTAAAAAATTGTCACACGCCATTGCTGGAACGAGAGAATTTTTTATTCCGTGGGGCCCACCACGGATTTTCCCTTCTCTCTTGAATTCGGTTAGGATAGCATAGCAATAACTAGAAGGACGTTTTCGTCATTTTGAAGCAGGGCACTTTCGTCATTTGCTCAGAGAAGTATATAATGGAATTTTTGGCCTTCGTCATTGACGAAGAAGTTCTCGAAGCTGCTTCGCGTCCGTAGCCTATCCCGTCCTCTCTAGCTTCACCGCCGGCCGCCATCTCCACCGGAACCCACCGCCCGTCTTGCATCTCCGACCACGGCAGACGCACGAAGGAAGGCCCACAACACACGCGCAGAAGAAACGAAGCTCGATCCTGGAATCCAAAGTTCATTGTGGTTGATTCGCGGTTCGCCAGAGGTGAATCAACGTCGATTCCAGTGTTCATCACTTCGATTGCGGGTTCCAGTGTCGTCTGGCTGCAGCTCCGATCGCGTGCTGTTCTGACCGCGAGGCGCTCCTTCGGTTCGTTCTTTCACTTCAGTGATCGGCGGAAGGTTGCCGTAAGTTCGAACCGCATGGAAAAGGACGCCCCGGCTCAGTTGACGCCCAACCATCACTTTCGAATCTTCTCTCCGCTGATTGAGCTCTTCCACTTCTTACTCTAAGTCAAGCCCAAGAGTCGTCCTCGCGTCAAGCTCTGGGAATGAGAATCAAAGTTGCTCTCGCGTCAAATGAATGTTTGGATACTGCTCAGGAGGTGTTCGATGAAATGATATTTGGTCCTAAAATGGTGGTGTGATTAATTGTCTTCACATTGCAAGTGGGATCATAAAATTCCATGAATTGGACCTTCGATTGTGTGCGACGACACGATATTCTCGCACAGCTATGTTCGAGAAAGCTGCGAATTTAAAATTAATGCGAGACAAAGGGCGTAACGTTCCGTCGATGAAGCTCAAAACAACACGAAGCCGATCAAAGCGGGCGTCCAGAAATGGGTAGACAGGCGAGGAGATCCTTGCCGATGAGGCGTGCGGCGTGCTGGAAAACGACAGAAGAGCCAAGAAAACTCGCTTCAGCAGGTAGTTTCCCAACCTGAAGGGCACTATCGTCTTGGCAGGGTGGCGAGGAGGACAGCCGAGGCCATCCGGGCGCTTGAATCGCAGAGTGAATTCCGAAAGGTCTACTACTAGAATACTCAGCCATAAATCAATATATAAGGACTTAAAAGATAGTTTTGATCATTATAATGTAATTAGGAATTTTTAATTGACCATATTAAAATTATACTCCGTTTCTTTTAAAGATAGTCTTCTAGTTCACCACCACCCACGAGTTGATATTTTTAAGCTTTGACAATCAACCGCGTTTGATTTGTTAGACCTCAATGATTTTCTCGGGCAAATCTGTTGCTATTGGTAATTTTTTTTTCATGTACTTGGTAAAAACTTAAATAGAACAGTAACTTCAAATAAATGAACCAAGTAATTTCTACTTGGCATCTATAAATTTCATTGTTCGCTTTTAGTTTTCTCTAAATACGTTGTTAATTTCAATACAAGTCTGGATTCCTTATTCAATTTTTCACTAGTATTTTCAATTTGCTTGTGATTTTAGTTTCCCGCATTTCGATTCGAGTCGTTAATTGGTTTGGAAAAGATATCATGTATATTTGACAAAAAGAGAGAAATCGAGTGCAGAAAATCTCAATGATTGAGCCTGACTTTCTCTCAATAAAGATCAAACTCAAACTGCTGACTTCAAAATTTTCAAGTCCGAATCCAAGGGAAGAAGGAACTTTGGAGCCAATTCCGCTTGCATAGTTCACCACCTTAGAGGGATCGAGTCGAACAAAACCTTCCACTAAGAACAAGAAGACACAATCAGAACGATAATCATCAATGCACTGCACGTGACGATAATCATCGACGTGCCATTCTGATATTTGCAAGATCATCTAGAAGCGGTTTTGCCAGGATAGCAAAACGACTGAACAAGAAGGAAGCAACGGCAGGACATCATCACTCGGAGCTTGAATTCAAGGAAACAGCCAGTGATGGTAATGATCTGCATCTTACGTGCCTGAAAGTCTTTCTGGTGGGGACATCGCTAGCCGGAGATGACGAACATGACTTGGAATCTCTGTCTACTCCGAGCTCAGCGTCGAGGCAGAGCGAGCACTCCTTTCTTTGGTCAGATCAACAACATCCTCGCATGGCGGAGGAGGAGCGGAGAGAAAAGGGTAGGCTAGGGGAAAAAGCTGAAACGTTGGGGTGATGGGCTGATGGGCTGATGGGTCTGGGCTGGACAAAAAACCAATGGGTTGCTCTTGTGGGCGGTGCCGGTTGGACCAAATTGTCCTATTCTATTTGTTATTTATTTATATTTTTATTATTCTTTTTCTTTTGTTCTTTTTACTACCATTCATCGTTTTGATGTTCTTTTTTTTTTTTAATTACAATAATGGATACTTAATTTATCAACTAAATTTCAGGTGTCGACAGTTACAAATTTATATTTACTTTAATATATGAAAAAAAATATCACGCTATCCAAACAAATTATAAGACGTTGTATTTACTGTTGCATCAAATCTTTGATTACCAAAGGCCATATTTGTTTCTTGATCGACGGGAGAAGTGGGCTAAAAAATATGGCACAATCCAGTTGAGTAGAACATGCATGCGTTGATGAAATATCAACCCATTTAAAATAACTTGATTTATGACTCATATTCATATTAAGCCGAGATCCTATCTCGCCCAGTTGTCAGGTCAAAGTCCCAAAAATCGCTGTGAAGGATTAAACAAAAGCAATACAAGTGAAGTGAGAGATTGATAGAAAAAGAGAGATGGCAAAGATTCTTTAGTGAAAGATGATTCCTTCATCTTTTTGCTTTCCCTCTTTAGAGGATTCTTTTTTACTTTACATAAAAGGTTCCAAATAAAAAAAAAAATGATGAAAAGGTTGAGAATTCAAATCCTGTTTAAAAAATATATGACCGCTAGCTTACTTACGAAGTTACCCTTAAGTAAGTTGTCCTAATTATTAGGATTTTTTCAATGTCTAAACAAATTAGTAAATTATCACCTCTTCTGAAATTTCACAAGCGTCTTTTTTATATATCAATATAATAAATTTATATATATTTCATTAATACGATGATTGACCAATTTCTTTGAAATTTTACAACTTTTTTTGGTAAAATGCCAACTCAATAAGGAATCTACCAACCTCTCAATAAATCAGTGGATTATCAAGTTTTTTCAAGTTGCTAATTATTAAACTAACAAGATGAGATAAAAAAAAAAAAAAAGGAACAAATAAAGATGAGATAACATAGGATAAAGACACGAAAAAGAGTCCGGGAAAAAGCAAATATGTGGTGGGCCCACACAGTGGTGTAAGGGGAGAAGGAACAGTTTTATAAGGAATAATTTTTCTGGGCTCCACATGAACAATTTTCTCTCCCACTCTTTCCACTTCCCTCGCACTAATTGTAGCTGGAAGTGTGTATAATCCAGATGAATTGATTCCAAAAAATTAGAATCAGAAATTGCACGTTAATTGCATGGATCCATTCGAGAATCGAACCGTCAGTCCGATCTGATTCTCAAATGGATCCATAGAACCGGTTTCACTAAAAACTATTTAATAGTTATACAAAGTGTTTGCCATAAACATGAATTTGTTTTATATAATAACCAACTAAAAGCCTAAAAACAATTGTCTGAGCTCCACAAAATTGTCTCAATCTTTGAATAGTGATTATTTTGCCAATAATTGCTACGTGCCATTACTTGTTCATGCTCTCGTTTCCTCCTTTTTTTTCTTTGAATCTGCTTATGTCGATCGACATCAACACATTTCGCATTTGCTAATTTGTCTCAGTCCTCTCTCTTAAGCAAGGCTTGTCTCTGCATGGCTTTTACCATCTCCTTCATTGTCCTCTCCTCACCCTCAAGCTGCACTTTCATGATTGCCTCAGCCTGCTTGTCAATTGGCAATGGCAGACTCCTGCATAGGTCAGGGGAGAGTTCAAACCGAGAGAGATGAGATGGAGATTGGAGCCATGAATTTTAGATTTGCTAATTCCAATTTTTTTTTTTGTATTAAAGATTAATATATTATTATAATATAACAGGTCCGGTCCGGGTGCACGGGTGGGCGGATCTGCCCATGGAACTGGAAACCGGACTGATACCCACTGGTTACTGTAAATTAGAATTAGGAACCGGACTAGTTCCCTTAAGAGCCACCGGTTTTGGACGGTTTCGATTCGGTTCTAGGTGGTCCAGGCAGATTCCAGTTCCTTTACACACCCCTAATTCTAGCCCTACAAGGCAAGCATTATTTCTTTGTTTCTTTATTTCCTCTCCTTTTAACCCGAGTCCTAAATCCCGCTTTAATCTATGAAATGACTCAATTCGATTCCATGGGTCATGCCATTAGAAAAAAGGGGGACAATCGCCTGTTGAATAAAACCAGAGATGTGTCGATACAATATCGACCCTTTAAAAATGATTTGATTTATGACCTGGATTCATATTAAACCCAAATTTAATCTTTCCCATTTGGTGTGTCGAAGTTCCAAATACCACAATGGAAGATTAGACATAGAGCAGTACAAGGAGGGGGAGAGAGAGATGGAAGGTGAAGGATGATTCTTTAGTATTTTTCTTTTCTAATTTGGGGATTCTTTTTCACTTTTTCAAAGTTTTCCAAAGTGAAGAAATGATGAGATGCTTGAGGATTACAATCCTATATATAAAAGGATCAGGAAAATTGTCCAAAAAGTCCTAAACTTATTGTATTTTTGCGAAGTTGATTCTAAGCCTTTTTAATTTTACCAATAAAGTCTTAAACTTTTGACAATTTGCCAATTGAGTCTATCTGGGTGGTCGGGAATTGCTGACGAAAACATCAGGCATCCTACTTGGCACACTGTCGTTGAAGTGGACATTTTAAATGACATTTTTGAACTTTTCTGGTTTTTTTCTTCTTCTTTTTTCCATTTCTTTTACTCTTTTTAGCCTATCCCAAATCTAACAAGGGTGTTACGACCCTCACTAGATTTGGGCGAGGGCTCATACGCTCTCACTTAGCGTTGCAGCCCTAACCCAAGCCCTTACCAGCCACGACAAGGGCCACTACGGCCATTGAGGATTGCAATGCCCTCACCCCAAAATAGCGAGGATCACCATCCGTCACTCTAAAAAAAAAAAAAAAGAGTAAAAGAAATAAAAAAAAAATGGAAAAAAAAAACTATTTATCATCGTCAACAGCAATGTGCATCGACTTGACTATAGATGCTATGCTAAAGAACGAAGAAATATAGATGAGCTGTAGATGGTATGCGTAAAGAAACAAGGTCACGCAGTGACGTCTTCATCCTCTGCAGTGGTGCCGGAGATATCTTCTATAGGAGCAAGAGGTTCTTTTGATTTCTTTCGTTGATCAATATCTTGTAATTTTTTTTATCTTATATTACCTCCTTTTCAGTATAGAATTTGAATATCACAGCTACATATGGAACATAAACCTTTTAAACTATAATTTTTTTATTAGGTTCACGGTCAGTAGAAAAACATCTTCTAATGCAGCAATATAGTAATTATATGTGCATGATGACTATTTGATTATATTGGGTGATGTAAATGTACGGATTATATGTTAGTATGTTTTCCCATCGATTAAAACTGTTTTTGTTTGGGCAATTGACTGAATAAGTGGTTGCGTTTTTTTAAAATTTGCTGCTGGTATTCGTAAAACAATATGTACAAATTTGGGACTAAATATGTAAATAGATATGGTTGTGCACACATTAATGTGATGCTTTCAAGCTTTTTTCAGCAATTCCTTTTGGATTTCTATTTTACTAGGTGTACAGGTAGATACATGTACTTTTTTTTTTTTTTTAAATGTACTAGGATGAAAGATAATCTTTACTCTTATTTCCCGATGACTGAGTTTTGACTTCTTCCGGTGCAATTGATTATACATTTCGAGATGTAGGGGCTAAATAATTTCATATACTTTTCATATGTCATCATCATAAATTTGCATCTAAGTAAAAGAAAGAACGATATCCACATATCAACCATTCAATTTAATTAAAGAAAATGCACAAATTATACAAAGTCCTTAGTAATTGCCATCTACAGCGTGAGGTTTGCATAAGACCAAGCTCCACCATGTGCGACCATCAACATCACTCTGTTCTTTTCTTCTGTTTGGTCTGGCGCCGCGTTTGTCTCCCTCCTCCTCCTCCTCTGCGTTTGAGAGAGAGAGAGAGAGAGAGAGGGAGAGAGCAGCAGCAGCAGCAACAGAACAACGATGGTGAACCATATAATTAAATTGGGTTCTTTTTTGGAAGACGGGTGGTCCGGCTCAACCATTGAATAACGTGACATCCAGAAAATCCATGGAGTTAATTAACCTGTTAACATACATATAATTCCATACAGATACACTTTATTTTCACTGGTCCCGTCAATGAAGTGTAGTTAATCAATTAAATTGGGTTCTTTTTGGAAAAGTGATGTTCTCAGAAATAATATATGATTTTGCTTAGTACTTAAAAAAATGTAAAAGCATCTCCCATGAACCTTCAGTTTCTTCCAATGGAATTACATACGTTGTTCAAAACGAATACATATTCACAAGATTAATAAACATAGGCGTCTCGTAGATCTCATTGGAGAGTACCTCGGGCTTTTTGAACATCCAACTAATGTCCATCAAGTGCGGCTGTCCCTCTGTCTCACGCACATTGGGTAATTCTCGGAAACACATAAGTCCCTGCTCCTGTGGGCGACTCCAAGAGACTACGCAAATATGGTGATTTAGTCATGCGCCTTGAGCGAGGAGGATAGACACACTTATTACTTGAGCAATTACTTGGGATTAAAAGATAGGTGTCGCTAAGTTTTCTTAGAAGATAACCGATCTAATTTAAAATGAAAGCACTTAATTTTTCCTTAGAGAACAATTCTTAATTTCCCAAATGAGTTGTCTCCTCGTGATCATGGTTTTATATCACGTTTTTTAGAAAATTATATAGTTGCCACAATTAATTTTTTCATCTCAATAATATTCTAAGTTGATTTTGGCAACTTAGTGTTTTAAACTTGGGAGCTAAGCCCCCTTTCCTTTTCTTTTAACTCCCGGGAAGGGTTGGAGAATATTTCTTCCATACAAAAAATTATTACTTATTTAAATTCTAACCTTAATCTCACAATACCTATGTTTTTCCATGTGAGAAAAGAATTGAGATGCAAAGTGCGCATAGTTACAGACTGAAAAACTACTTTTATTGAAGTTTAAATTTGAATGATGTGGCATGATTAATCAAAATCTACCGGTAGAAATTCTGGGTCTCGGGATTGGAAGAACTTTTGGTTGATGGTCATGGCATATTTGGCATGAATTTTTAGATAAATAGGGAAATTGAGCGCAACTCTCATGGATATTATCTTTATTACATTTTGTCATTGCTTCCGTGCTCGACCGGAGAATTATATTGCTTGAGTTATATTTTATCGTGCTCGTGAGTACTCAACCTACCTATTCAATCGAAAATGTGAGGAAATTTAGAGTAATTAAGATGGAATATACTATGATAAAAATGTTGCCTGAGCCGATGCAACACTGCCACATTTTTCAAACTCGAAAAACCAGTGGACTCTCATTATTGACGAATACTCGGCGGCACACTTTCTTGTCTCGAAAGGCTCGGTGAAGTTGAGGAAATCACGAATTATTCTGTGCGAATGCCTCACGAGGATGTCGAGGAAATTTCCCTAAATGATTTTGAAGATCGACAAAACATTTCCATGAGTGTTTAATGATTTTGATATTAAGTTTTTTCAAGTAGAAACTCTGATATGCATCATTAGATGTTATTTATCAGACTCAGATAATCAGACTTAGGGACTTATCAACACATTCTGGTTGTTATGATGAAGATTATGTTATGTTATGATAATCAAGGACAATGGTATAATTTGTACGAGGATTATCAAGACAATACACATCATCAAACGTTACGAGAAGATCTCAAATCCTCGCACTCAGATTATATGGAGCCCAATGGCTAGGAATTTGGCTTGGATTTCTAGCTATAAGTATTGATTGTCTAGGAGGGATGGACTTTCACATAATCTTTCCTTGATTGGATATTTGATATCCATGCGATAATCATTTGGAGACAAGGTGCACTTTCCAAATAGAGTAATCAACTTATGGAAACCTTATCTATGTTGTATGAGCAGTACAATCAAGGGAGACTAAGGCAGCGAATGGTAACGTTTCTGTTTTTCCCAATTTTTGTTCTTTTGTTTCCCGAAACAAAAAAAAAGGACAAAAACCCGTTTGGTAAAACATTTGTTCTCGGGAACAATTTCTCTAATTTTTTGTTCTCGGGAACAGTTTTGAGAAACAAAAAAAGTTGCTTCTTGTTCTCAGGAACAATTTTTAAAAATAAGCCAATTTTCTTTTTTTTTTCTTTTGTTTCTCTCTCTTGCCGCGGCCACCTCCAATCGCCCGAAGCCATCATCGACTGCTGTCGCCGCCGCCGCCTGCCGCCGGTCGATGGCGCCGATGGCTGACCGTTGCCTGCCCGGGCGGGGTGGCTGTATAAGCGTGACGGCGGTCGACAGTCGGCGATCTATGAGCAAGAATAAAAAATGAATAAATACAAAAAAGAAATTGTTGCGTTACCAAACGCATTTCTATTCTTTTTCTATTCCAAGAGTAGAAATTTTGTGTAGTTACCAAACAGGTTCTTTACTCAGAAATTGTTCCCCGGAACAAAAATAGAAAAGAACTATTTCTGAAAAAAAAAAACTCTTCCTCAGAAAAGAAGTGTTGTCATGCGCAGCCTTATCCTGGCAATCCAAAAGGAATCAAATTTTCCTATCCAACGGGTGGATTGGATGATTGATCCTCAAAGGTTTTGTCCAACAGTCGTTTTGGGCAATATGGAATATAAAAGGAGATCATGATGCTGAATGAATTAGGTATGTGTTAATGAAATATCCACCCATTTAAAATAACTTGATTTATGACCCAAATTCATATTAAGCCCAGATCCTATCTCGCTCATTTGGCGAGTCAAAGTCCCAGAAATCGTTGTGAAAGGTTAAACAAAGAGCATTATAAGTGAAGAGAGAGATTGAAAGAAAAAGAGGGATGTTAGAGATTCTTTAGTGAAAGATGATTCTTTCATCTTTTTTCTTTCCATCTTTTGACGATTCTTTTTCACTTTATTTAAAAGGTTCCAAATTGAAGAAATAATGAAAAGGTTATATATATATATATATATTAACCTATATTTCACTAATACGGTGATTGATCAATTTCTTTGAAATCCCACAACTTTTTTCTGTAAAATACCAACTCAATAAGGAATCTACCAACCTCTCAATAAATCAGTGAATTATCAAGTTTTTTCAAGTTATTAATTATTGAACTAAAAAGATAACCACTGGGGGTTCGCCCCAGTGGCCACCCTTCCATCTTGCAAGGGGGAGGTTGGGGGTTCAAATCCCCACCTTCTCGGGGGTGGGAACGATTTCATTTCAGGAGTGGGTTTCGACTCCCACGCCCTGCAAGGAGGCAGGGCAAAAGTCTGAGAGTGAGTGTTAGAGTAGGATTAACATAGGACAAACCAAAAAAAAAAAACTAAAAAGATGAGAGAAAGGGGGGAAAAGGAACAAAAAAAGATGAGATAACATAGGATAAAGACATGAAAAAGAGTCCAGGGAAAAGCAAATATGTGGTGGGCCCACAGAGTCGTGTAAGGGAAGAGAGAGATTGAGAGAAAAAGAGAGATGGCAAAGATTCTTTAGTGAAAGATGATTCCTTCATCTTTTTGCTTTCCCTCTTCAGAGGATTCTTTTTTACTTTACTTAAAAGGTTCCAAATTAAAGAAATGATGAAAGGGTTGAGAATTCGAATCCTGTTTAAAAAATATATGACCGCTAGTGTACTTATGAGGTTACCCTTAAGTAAGTTGTCATTATTATTAGGATTTTGTCAATGTCTAAACAAATTAGTGAATTATCAACTCTTCTGAAATTTCACAAGCGTCTTTTTTATATATTAGTAATTTAATAAATTTATATATATATATATATATATATATATATATATATATATATTTCACTAATATGGTGATTGACCAATTTCTTTGAAATTTTACAACTTTTTTTGGTAAAATACCAACTCAATAAGGAATCTACCAACCTCTCAATAAATCAGTGAATTATCAAGTTTTTTCAAGTTGCTAATTATTAAACTAACAAGATGAGATAAAAAAAAAAAAAAAAGAGGAATAAATAAAGATGAGATAACATAGGATAAAGACACGAAAAAGAGTCCAAGAAAAAGCAAATATGTGGTGGGCCCACACAGTGGTGTAAGGGAAAGGAGTAATTTTTCTGGGCCCCACAAGAACAGTTTTCTCTACCACTCTTTCCACTTCCCTTGCACTTATTGTAGTTGGGGATAGAGGTGTGCATGGTCTAGATGGGTGGTTCCCTATAAGGACTGGTTCCAAAAAATTGAAACTAAGAACCATCCATTAGTTGCATGGATCCACCCGAGAATCGGACCGCCAGTTCGATTCGGTTCCCGGGTGGATCCATGAAACTGGTCTCACCAATAATAATTTCGTTTTCCAAATCCTGCCGTCAGTACTCTTCATATCAAGTAATATTTTTCTCTAAATCGAATTGGCTTAATTAACGATACCATGTTTCTTTATTTTATTGGAAAACACTACCAAAGAAGAGAAATAGGTCTTTTTCATGTTTTTGAATCATTTCAATTGAAATCTAAGATATTCTTTAAGTTCAAGGTTATGGATGATTATCATATATAGATCGTCATTTCCTTTATCCCCTAACAGTGCTAAATTTCTTACAACCTTTGCTTTACTGAATTCTTTCTACAGAAATAATTCCACTGGTACTCCACATATTCTTGAACATAGTGTCCTATATGAGTCCCGGAAGTATCCTTTGAATGAGCTATTTGTCGAGTTATTGAAAGGTAGCTTACACACTTTACTAAATTCTTATAAAAACATGGAAACCGTGAGAGGAGATAAAGCCCTAAAATTTAGGTTTACTAATTAGTAATTTTAAAATTTATTTTAATATGAAAAATTACAATATTATTATAATATAATTGATCCAGTCTGGGTGGGTGGATCCACTCATGGAACTGGAAACCGGACCGATACCCACCAGTTTCCATAAATTGGAACCGGGAATTGGACCGGTTCTCTCAAGAACCACCGGTTCCGGGCGGTTCCGGTCCGGTTCTGGAAGGTCCGGGCGGGTCTCGGTTCTAGGTGTGTATAATCTAGGTGAATTGATTTCAAAAAATTAGAATTGGAAATTGCACGTTAGTTGCATGGATCCATCCGGAAATCGGATCGTCTGTCCGGTCTGATTCTCAAGTGGATCCATAGAACCGGTCACACTAAAAGCTATTTAATAGTTATACAAAGTGTTTACCAGAAACATGAAATTGTTTTATATAATAACCAACTAAAAGCCTAAAAACAGTCGCTTGAGCTCCACAAAATTGTCTCGATCTTTGAATAGTGATTACTTTGCCGATAATTGATGCATGCCATTACCTGTTCATGTTCTCATTTCCTCCTTTTTTTTCTTTGAACTTGCTTATGACGATCGACATCAGCACATTTCGCATTTGCTAATTTGTCTCAGTCCTCTCTCTTAAGCAAGGCTTGTCTTTTGCATGGTTTTTACCATCTCCCTCATTGTCTCTCCTCACCCTCAAGCTGTATTTTCATGATTGCCTCAGCTTGCTTGTCAATTGGCTTGAAGTACTCTTCAATGGCAGACTCTTGCACAGGTCAAGGGAGAGTTCAAACTGAGAGAGACGAGATGGAGATTGGAGCCATGAATTTTAGATTTGCTAATTTCAATTTTTTTAATATTAAAAATTAATATATTATTATAATATAATTGGTCCGGTCCGGATGGACGGGTGGACAGGTCTACCCATGGAACTAGAAACCGGACCGGTACCCACCAATTACCGTAAATTAGAATTGGGAACCGGACCGGTTCCCTTAAGAGCCACCAGTTCCGGGCTGTTCCGATCTGGTTCTAAGTGGTCCAGGCGAGTTCTGGTTCCTTTACACACCCCTAATTCTAGCCCTACAAGGCAAGCATTATTTCCTTGTTTCTTTATTTCCTCTCCTTTTAATCCGAGTCCTAAAACCCGCTTTACTCTATGAAATGACTCGATTCGATTCCATGGGTCATGCCATTAGAAAAAGCGGGATAGCCACCTGTTGAATAGAACCAGATATGTGTCGATACAATATTGGCCCCTTAAAAATGATTTGATTTATGACCTGGATTCATATTAAACCCAAATTTAATCTTACTCATTTGGTGAGTTGAAGTTCCAAATATCACAATGGAAGATTAGACATAGAGCAGTACAAGATGGGGGAGAGAGAGATGGAAGGTGAAGGATGATTCTTAGTATTTTCCTTTTCTAATTTGGGGACTCTTTTTCACTTTTTCAAAGTTTTCCAAAGTGAAGAAATGATGAGATGCTTGATGATTACAATCCTATATGTAAAAGGATCGAGAAAATTGTCCAAAAAGTCCTAAACTTATTGTACTTTTGTGAAGTTGATTCTAAGCCTTTTTAATTTTACCAATAAAGTCTTAAACTTTTGACAATTTGCCAATTGAGTCTATTCGGGTGATCGGAAATTGCTAACATAAACATCAGGCATCCTTCTTGGCATGATGTCGTTGAAGTGGACATTTTTAATGACATTTTTGAACTTTTCTGATTTTTTTCTTCTTTTTTTATTTTTCCATTTCTTTACTTTCTTTTTCGCCTATCCCGAATCTAACAAGGGTGTCACAACCCTCACTAGATCTGGGCGAGGGCTCATGCGCTCTCGCTTAGCGTTGCGACCCTAGCCCAAGCCCTCAACAGCCACAACAAGGGCCACTATAGCCGTTGAGGATTGCATTGCCCTCATCCCAAAATAGCAAGGATCACCGTCCGTCACTCTAAAAACCAAAAAAAAAAAGAGTAAAAGAAAAAAAGTATAAAAAAATTAGAAAAAAAAAAAAAAAACTAAAAACTATCTGTCATCGTCAACAGCAATGTGCATCGACTTGACTATAGATGCTATGCTAAAGAACGAAGAAATAGAGATGAGCTGTAGATGGTATGCGTAAAGAAACAAGGTGGATGCATGCAGTGACGTCTTCATCCTCTGCAGTGGTGCTAGAGATATTTTCTATGGGAGCAAGAGGTTCTTTTGATTTCTTTCGTTGATCAATATCTTGTAATTTTTTATCTTATATTACCTCCTTTTCAGTATAGAACTTGAATATCACAGCTACATATGGAACATAAACCTTTTAAACTAGAATTTTTTTATTAGGTTCACGGTGAGTAGAAAAAAATCTTCTAATGCAGCAATATAATAATTATATGTGCATGATGACTATTTGATTATATTGGGTGATGTAAATGTATGGATTATATGTTATATGTTTTCCCATCGATTAAAACTGTTTTTGTTTGGGCAATTGACCGAATAAGTGGTTGCCTTTTTTTAAACTTTGCTGCTGGTATTCATAAAACAATATGTACAAATTGGGGACTAAATATGTCATTAGATATGGTTGTGCACACATTAATGTGATGCTTTCAAGCTTTTTTCAGCAATTCCTTTTGAATTTCTATTATTCTAGGTGTACAGGTAGATACATGTACTTTTTTTTATAAATGTACTAGGATGAAAGATAATCTTTACTCTTATTTTCCGATGACTAAGTTTTGACTTCTTTCGGTGCAATTGATTATACATTTCGAGATGTAGGGGCTAAATAATTTCATATACTTTTCATATGTCGTTATCGTAAATTTGCATCTAAGTAAAAGAAAGAACGATATTCACATATCAACCATTCAATTTAATTAAAGAAAATGCACAAATTATACAAAGTCCTTAGTAATTGCCATCTACAGTGTGAGGTTTACTTAAGACCAAGCTCCACCATGTTCGACCATTAACATCACTCTGTTCTTTTCTTCTGTTTGGTTTAGCTCTGCATTTGTCTTCCTCCTCCTCCTCTGCGTTTGTCGTTGAGGTTCAAGGTTTGGGAAAATCGGGACATTTGTTGCATGCGATTCAATCGAAAGATTACCTAACCTACGCAATTTGTGTTTAATTGAAAAATTGTCCTAAGCTAAGAGCCATGGAAGGCCTCAATAGCTTAAAGTCTTTGAAGTACTTGGAGATCAAGGGTTGCATATCTCTGGAAATGTTGACCAACGTATCGAGATTGACCACAATATAGATGGATTGGATGTCTCCTGAAGCTACTGATTAGATGATCCAACTTATGAAAATTGATTCCTCATAAGATATCTCATTGGTTTGATGGACAATTGTTAATTGGACATCTTGTAACTAGGAAGTTCGAATTGTATTCATGGTACGAATAGAAAGCATCAAAGGCACATGTATCATATGGTTAATGTGTATGCAGCTTAGCGGAAGAGATTCATCTATCAACGTATCTCTGTGTCCTCAACATTATATTTCTTGCCCTTGAATCAAAATTAGTGATTGATGGTAAGAAAATTAGATGATGGTTCTTTGTTTTCTATTGTTGCTGTTAATAATATGATGTTCGATGCATATCAATTCATTCCATAAAAGATGAAAAATATGTGAGCACTTTCAGAAATCAATATCTTCTCCGGATCTTACAGACAAAACATTGCTCTACTATAGTGATCAAGAGGATATCTTATAGGATGCCAAGGACCATATTATACTAAAGCCTTTCTCCTAAATTCCAATTGAATTCTTATCAAAAGGAATTATTTCATCCCTCACTTGAAGTACCGTCTTTCAAAAGATTTAGGTTCATGTAATATCCATCATAGCTTTGGAACATCTATGGTAGCTAAGAAAACACCATGATATGTAATACACTCGTAGTAGACTTGCAACATACTACCTATATTGCTTCCAACAAGCTATATAATTAAAAATTGATTCTCCGATCGAGTAATATTTTTTGTTAAGTAAAAATAAATTTCAACCTATGGGAAATTAGCAACTCCTCGAAGTGGTTAGTAGATTTGATATGGAAAATTATGTATCGATACATCACAATATTATACTTTTTTTGCAATAATAAGCAAGTTTTTACATTGGAAAAAAAAAAAGTAGATATGTATCCATTTGCAACTAATGCTATTCCAAAGAAACCAGAAAAGGTCGTCGAGCATAAGTAATTTCAACTGCTTGTGTATTTTCAATAAATACAGTTTGTAATTATTCGATTAGTAACATTTTTTAAGCACTTTCTCCACTCACTCCATCCTTTTTCCTAAAGCACCCAATATCTCCTTTATCCACTGGCAGAATGCCCCCTAAATTGACCTCCACCGAACCTTTAGAGAATATTTTGACTGCAGCGAATCCCACTATCTCCTCCCAAAATGGCCAAGAATCATGCGTCAAATAGGCGGCCAAAGATTATTCCCTTTTGTGCGGATACCTCTTGTTGGCCGAATCAATCAATCGCCTGATTTAGTGCTGGCCGGAATTTGGTGCCATGATGGACAATAGCTTAAGAGTTATCACATTCTCGTCGATCTTATTCTCTAATTGGAAGCATCACTCAACATGCGTGTGAAAACTTCGGCTAAGCCAATTGGGGCGTGGCCGCTTCATTGGTAGGGGCCATGCTCATGTGAGCTTAGACTTGGAAATTCAAATGAGTATAGGGTCCTCTCTCCTTCAAATTCAAGCTTATTTTACATGTCCAGCCAATTCGAATGCAATTCACAATTGGGCCAATTTAAATGAAATTCATTAGATGTGGACTTGTTATTAATAAATAAAAGATGTTCCCAATGCTTAATTGCAATGTGAATGAAAAATTATGTTTTTTTAGGGATCTAGCTCGATGCTTAATTTTTTTATGAGGTGAATGATAAATCAACTAGTCAAAATTTAGGTGTTAGTAGAAATTGACCGAGATAGGAATGTAGATGTCTCCTAGAGCTACCAATCTGAAGAGGCAACTTATGAAAATTCATCCTCCTAAGGTATCTCATCCATTTAATGGTTGATCAAAATTTGGACATTTTGTAACCAAGAAAGTTCAAATTATACTCATGGTATGAACAATGTATCTATTTGTTTTTCAGATTAAATTTTTGTAACGTGCTTGTCCTCGAGTCAAGGTTGGTAATTGATGGTAAGAAAAATTAGGTAATGATTCTTCTTTGTTACTATTGTTACTGCTGCTCCCGTTGTTTATAATGTGATGTCCGAGCATAAATTCCATTAAATAATGAACAAAATGTGACCAACTTAGAAAGCAATGTCTTCTCTAGATCTTACAGAGATATCATAGTTTTGTTGTAGCGATCAAGAATAGATCCTATAGGATGGCCAGGGCCAAACAATAGTAAAGCCTTTTTCTCTAAATTCCAATAGAACTCTCATCAAAAGGCTTCATATCATCCCTCAATTGAAGTACTTTCTTCCAAAAGTATTTGGGTCATGTAATATCTATTATAGCTTTGTAAAAAATGTTGTAGCTATGGTGGCAAGAAAACACCACGATATGTACGTAATACACTTGTGGTAGATTTGCAATATACTAACTAAATGCTTCCATCAGGCCTTATTATAAACTACTACTTCTTCGATTGACTAATATGTTTTGTTATGTAACGTAAATTTCAACCTATGGGAAATTAGCAACTTCTCAAAGTGGTTAATATAGATATGAACACAAAGTATCGATATATCACGATGTTATACTAAGTGATTTTTTTCACAATGATTAGTAAGTTTTTACATTGAAAGAGGTATTTTTGCACCCATTTGCAACTTATACTATTCCTAACAGTTTCTTGGAGCATAAGCAACATTCAACTCACATGTGGTGAGTAACTTTTCAACTACAAAAAGTAGTGTTAATAAATAAAATTTGTAATTATTGAACACCAATTAGTAACTTTTCTTATTTGAAAAGTAAGTTTGTGCCCTTTTTCTATGACAAGGAAGCCTAACCTGGCTAGTAAAGCATAAACCCATAAAAATACCCTACTAATATCCTAAATAATGTGAAACAAGAGTTATGATCCAGGTAGACGGCCCAAACATGATATTATTTGCATTTGGTAGCGTGGGAAGATGGATATTTGTACCCACCATTTATAAATATTACCATTCATGATGGTTAGTAAGTCTATATGAACAAAAGAAACTTCCTGAAGTGATCAGTAATTTTTCTCATAGAAAAGTAAGTTTCATATTATCAAATAATTATGACAACTATTTTTTCCCCACAACGCTATGTAGTTTAAATGTTGAAAAAAGTAATGCATACTTGTTAACCTGTAATTTTTGCATTGATTAGTAAATTTTTTTAATCAAAAGTAACTTTCAATCTATTAAGAATCAGATATTGAGTAGAGAAATGAAAATTTATTTGACAATGAATGAATTGTTGAGTAATAAATATCATTAATTTCTTACCAAACATGGATCTGTGGATATTGATAGTAGGTTTTAACAACATAATTGGTAAGATTTTAACTTTCACTGTATACTTTATCAATTGAATAATTAAGTAACCCCCTGCTTTTTAACCCAAAAAAAAACCCACTTACTTCATCCATCAAGTCATTTTTTACTTAAACCAATTAATTAAGATGCAAAGAGTTAAAAGTAATCGAGTGCAATTAATCGAGTTATTAAATATCCCCCTACTTACATCTCAAAAAGGTAAAGTTACCTCTAAAAATAAAAGAAAGAGTTGGTAAATTTTTTCACGTAGCTAGCAAAATGTCAAATTGAAAGGTAATTCTAGATAAATGAAGTAACTTCTATGTGAGATTCGTAAATTTCGTGTTTAATGTTCTCCAAATACGTTGTTGGTCTCGATTTAAGTCTATTTTCCCCACTCATTTTTCACCTGTGCCTTTAATTTCTCATCTACATTTCGATTTGAAGTTGTTAATTTCTTTGGAATTTCACATAATTCAGAAAAATTGATCACTCAGAGCTGGTAGATTGGCGGCAACTTGCTATCGGATACCGGCTGTTCCCGGTGGCTCCTTTTCTTAAGCTTCATACATCAGCTTCGCCTCGTCTCACGGCCCTGTTCTATCTCTGTTAGCGTTTGATTTCCAAAAGATGATATTCTCTGTTTGATTCTCTGCTCCCAATTCGATTCTCGCCCCTACCAAGTTGTCGCCTCCCAGCTCCATATCTTGAAGGTAATTCGATATTCTTGTTCTCGTTCTGTTCTCTTTCCTCTCCTTCGGTCATTTCGTTCGTGTGTTTTCTAGAATGTGCTGCTGTCATTCATAGGACAATTAGTACAAACTGGGACTAGATATGTCCTTAAATATGGTTGTGCACGCATTAACTTGATGCTTTCAGGCTTTTTCA
The DNA here is from genome assembly GCA_007663325.1 of Eucalyptus pauciflora. Classification (NCBI taxonomy): domain Eukaryota; kingdom Viridiplantae; phylum Streptophyta; class Magnoliopsida; order Myrtales; family Myrtaceae; genus Eucalyptus; species Eucalyptus pauciflora. The sequence goes on along the minus strand of VMYD01000211.1, from coordinate 941,920 downwards.
GCAATTCCTTTTGAACTTCTGTTTTTCTAGGTGTATAGGTAAATGCATGTACTCGAATGAAATATATTCTTTTCTCTTATTTTTCGATAACTGAGTTTTGTCTATCTTCTATACAATTGATCAATGGGCTGAATATTTTCATATACTTTTCACGTGTCATTATTGTGTAGAGCATCTAATCAAAAGAAAGAAATAACAATATTTGAGTATCAACGATTTAATTTAACTAAAGAAACCAAATGAAAGAATTACACAAATTATCCAGGGTCCTCAGTAATTGCCATCTGCTGCGTGAGGTTGACATAAGACCAAGCTCACTAATTGCCACGCGGTCCATGATGGCCAAAAAGCAACTTAACTCCATGTTTAACTATTGACATCAGTCTGTTCTTTTCTTCTGTTTGGCTCAGCGCCATGCCTGTCTTCCTCCTCCTCCTCCTCAGCGTTTGAGAGAGATAGAGAGAGCAGCAGCATCGGAGCGGTGATGGCGGACGTGTGGTTGGTACTTGTTAGGGAGGGAGAGAGACACGCAAGGGTTTGGAGTTTCCATTGAAAAGCGTCGGCTTTGTGAGTTGTTACCTTATATTTTGCAGAGAAGATGGTCATTACGTGGAGGTTAATACCAAAGAGAGGTCTGGGAGAAGTGGTCCGGCTCGACCATTGAATAATCCATGAAATGCACACGTTAAGTTGAAGGGGATTATCACTTGGATATTACATCTCCACTACAGCATACGACAGTGAGAATCTTCTTGGAGCATTGAGTTCTCAACTCGCTCCATCCTCTTTTCTCAAATTGACCTCCACCGAACCTTTAGAGAAAATCTTGACTTCGACAAATCCCACTATCTCCTCCCAAAATGGCCGAGACTCGTGTCAGATATGTGGCCAAATATCATTCCCTTTCGTGCTGATTCCTCATGACAACCCCGTATAGCCTGTGCGCATTGAAGAATGCTAGGGGCATCTTTTGGAACTATAATACAGTAACGCCACGTATATTAACGCCTCGTGCCCCTCTTTCTGATCACCATTGTATCGTCTAAATGATTTCTTCCTCGCTCTAGAAGCCCTCTCTTTCACCAAATCTTCGGCGGCTGTTCTTTTTGTTGGAACAGCCGTGTGTGCGTCATATTGAACCTTTCCCCTTCTTCAGTCATTGTCGTTTCCGGGTTCCATCAGTTTCCCCTTCCTCGTAATATATAAATTCTTAACTCTCGTTTCTCCGCAAGAAGAAGGAAAGAAAGCCAGAAAGATAGAAGTCGAAACGGGGGGAAAATGGCAGAGATTGCTGTGTCTGTAGCTTGCGAAGTGGCAAAGTGCCTGTTGGCTCCGGTCAGTCGGCACTGCGGCTACGTAATATTCTCTGACCGCTGCGTTCGGCAACTTAATGTTGAAGTTAAGAAGCTGGGTGACACGAGGGATGAGGTGCAGCATTCCATCGATGATGCTCAAAACAACATGAAGCCGATCAAAGCCAAGGTTGAGACATGGGTGAAAGAAATGGAGACCGTCGCTGACAAGGCACACAAGGTGCTGGATTACGATGGAAGAGCTAAGAAAACTTGCTTCTACGGGTGGCTTCCCAATCCGAAGGCACGTTATTGTCTTGGCAACAAGGCGAGCAAGATGATCAAGGAGATCAAAGATCTCATTGAGCAGGGTCAATTTGAGAGCGTCTACGACGAGATTTCCCCACCGGGACGTGTTGACTGTGCTGTCAACGTGACTCTCAACGTGAATTCGTCAGCCGTTGATGGGGGCGACTTTATCACCGATTCGCGAACTTCCATCTTTCAGGGCATAATGAAAGCTCTGGATGATGAGAAGCTAAAAGTGATTGGGGTCCACGGACTTGGCGGCGTGGGGAAGACTACGTTGTTGGAGGAAGTCAAGAAGAAACTCATGAAAGAGAATAGATCGTTCGACATGATTATCAATGTGGAAGTCTCGCAAACGCCGGACTTGAATAATATCCAAGGTCAGATCGCTGATGCCTTGAGTCTGAATCTGAAGAAAAAGCAAAGCCAACAGGGAAGAAGAGATCTTTTGTTCCAGAGATTGCAGAGTGATCCGAATGAGAAGGTTCTCATAATATTGGACGATTTGTGGACGGAACTTGATTTGAAGTCAGTCGGAATTCCTTCGGGAGACGAGAGCAGGGGATGCAAGTTGCTGGTAGCATCAAGATTTAAAGATGTCTTGGAGCAAAAGATGCATGCGGATAAAACATTTCGTCTTGAAGGTTTAAACAACGACGAAGCTTTTAGGCTATTTGAAAAGATAGTTGGCGACAACCTCAAAGACGAGAACTTGAAACCAATAGCAGCTCAAGTGGTCGAGAAGCTCGCAGGTTTGCCTCTTTTGATTATCTCCATCGCAAGCACTTTGAAATATAGCCGTGTGTCTGCATGAAAAGACGCATTGATAAAAATAGAGGACTCAAATATAGAAACCATAGTAAAGCTGAGTTATGACCATTTGAAGAGTGAGGACGCCAAGTCCTTATTCTTGCTCTGTGGTCTTATTGGTGGGACCATTGAAGTCGAACTTCTGCTGGGACTAGGCATGGGGTTGGGCTTGTTTGAGGGATTCAATAACACGGTAGAAGATTCAAGAAATAGATTGAATACTATGCTCGATAGCCTCCGTTCTGTTTGTTTGTTGCAAGATGATGGTGATGACATGGAAACTGTGACCATACATGATCTTTATAGTGAGGTGGTCGTCTCAACTCCATTTAGAAGTCAGAATTCCTTAATGATGAACAACAATTATGTTTCGTGGCCAAAAGAAAAGCTCCAAAAATGGTGGGCAATATGCCTTGTTAATGATTACGGTGATAGCCTTGCTGAAAAAATGCAGTGTGCATTTCCCAACTTGAAGATATTCATGTTGTCTCAACTAGGGTTGTTCGAGACACCTATACACCAACATGATGTGAGAGATTGCTGTGGACTAGATTTCACAAGCATGGAGCAACTCCAAGTCCTATATCTTCGCTCCATACATATCACCAATTTAAGTTCCTCTATTGGCATCCTCAAGAACCTCCACTCATTATACTTAGACTATTGCATTGTGGATGATGTGGCGATTCTTGGTGAGCTCAAAGCATTGCAGATTCTCAGCTTGGCAGGATCTCAAATTTCTAAGTTGCCTAAAGAAATCGGGGAACTTAAGAATTTGAGATTGTTGAATCTAGATGATTGTGACTCGCTTATGATAATCGAGCCTGGTGCCTTGAAAGGCTTAGTCAACTTGGAAGAATTGTATATGAGGGGAAGCTTTAGTCAATGGAAAGTCAATGATGAAATACCAGCGGGATCGTGTAACGCTAGGCTAGCTGAGTTGAAGAGCTTGAGAAAGCTAGCCTCTCTAGAAATATCGATTCATGATCCCACCGTACTCTTAAAGGAAGATGACCTGCCATTTGGGACCCTGATCAGATTTTGGATCAACATAGGAAATGCTTACGGAAGAGGATTCCGTGGTTTGAGAACCATGAAACTCAAATTGGAAGGATGGGATGGTATTCTCTCAAAAGAATGGGTTCAGAGTATTTTGCAAAAAACTCAATACTTATATTTGGACGGATTAGGAGAGTTCAAGGAGAATGCTCACGAGTTGTGCATTCGAGGATTTACGCAACTGAAGCATCTCGACATTCAAAACAGCCCCTCAATCAAGTACATCGTCAGTTCATTAAATGACATTCTCACTGCACTTACGGATTTAGAGTCTTTGTTCCTCGAAAATCTTATTAATCTAGAGAAGATATGCAATGGCCCCACCGCACCAGATTGCTTCAGCAAATTGAAAGTTGTGCATATTGAAAAGTGCCACCAATTGAAAAATCCGTGGTTCCAGTCAGAGATGCAAAGATGGGTACATTTGGAAAAGATTGAAATATGTGAATGTGACTCATTACAAGCCATTATCATAGATGATGCGAGAAAAGTAGAAGCTGCTGTTGATGACATGGTTGAGTTGCCTAATGTACGTCGTCTAGATTTGCGTAAGTTACCAAATATGACGAGCTTTTGCAGTAGAGCTGAGGGTGCTCCAATTCAGGTAACTTTTTCATTTTCTGGGTATAAGTTTCCTTAATTCTTAATCTTGCAAGCGATCCCTAAATTATACTGTTACAGGGGATTTAGGATAAGATGATATTGGTGTTCACCGAGCCTCAGTGCATATTGCATTAAGTTTGATTATTTGTACATCTTGAAACACAAATAAAACACAGACCATACATTTTTATTCACATCCAACTATAGCGAGGGGAAGCCTTTTTCTACGATTTTTTTTTTCAATTTATTTCAATGTTAGATAATTGCACTAATTACTTGGGCTTTAACATGGGTTTGTACTACAACAAATTTATTACTCATTTAACATTTTTAATGAGAAGAAAAAACATTGTACAGAACAAGAATGAATCTTAAATGAATGCACGAAATTCAACAATTTCAAAATGAAGAAAGTGAGAATAAATAAATAGAATACGAACCAGTAGCCACGTAACAAAGAAAGTCCACATTGTTTCACTGACATGCAAGTTAGCAATTGATTCTAACACGTCATGCCAACCTCACCATGTCAACGTTGTTCTGCTTCTGTCATCCCTTTGTCTCAATTAAGTTTTTGACATTCTTAAGAGACATCAAACTCATTCACATATTTACGTTTCCTTTGTTTCACTGAAAATTCATTATTGCTGAAAAATGTTTTCCTGCAAATTCATTTTTCTTGTTTTCTTGTATTTGGTACGGCTGAAAACACAATCTGAGAGAAACTAAACCAAATAAATCATATTTACCTGTTCATAATGAAAAGCAATAAGTTAAGAAATAATTTATTAAAAATTTAACTTCGACATGAATTTGTCTTTAATTTTGAAGGTCAAAATAGAAAAACGAAAGAAAAGATAACAATTACGATGACAGTTTTTTTGAAGATCAGTAGATGATTTCCAAAGAAAAGAGAAAAAAAAAATTATGGTCATAGCTTTGAAGATCAGCCAAATCAAAGCTAACAACTATGATGACATGCGGGAGAAAATGATTTTACTTTTTACGGAAGAGAAATTCATTTTCTTGGATTTTAGCCTGAGAGTTTTTCGGTCATTTTCCCGTATCCAAACACAAGAAAATTCTAAAAGCATTTTTCTAAAAATAGATTTACTTGTAACTTATCTTTAATGAGTTTGATTGTGGTGCTTCATTAGGTTTCGTTGCCTTGCTTGGAATCCCTAGTAATGGTTGGACTCCTTGGCCTAGAAAAGATACTCTACAGTGAACCCTCAATAAAATACAGTGGTCTAAAATCGCTAAAGATAAAAGAATCTAAATCCACATTGAGTATTCCCAAAGATTGGATACTGAAGCTGCCAAATTTGGAGTCAATGGAAATTGCGGGCTCTCCATTAGCAGAAGTAGTTTTCGACCTGGAGGAGCTGAAAGTCACTGGAGAAGTCGAGATTCTCTCTCAACTAAGTACATTGGCATTATCTAAGTTGCCAAACCTAAGGCGCATGTTGAAACAAGATGTACAATTACAAGGAATATCGATATTTCGAAACTTGAAAGAACTCTCTGTCTGTGAAACGGGGCTATCATTTCTCTTTTCGGTGTCTATGGCTAAATGTCTTAGAGAAATTAGAGACATTAAAGTGGAGGACTGTCCAAATATGAAGACGGTGATTGTTGATGAAGAAGGAACATATGATATTATAGAGTTACCACTCTTGAAGCGACTATCTATAACACGCTGTCCCATAGAGAAATTCTTCTCATATCCTCATGGAAAGAAAGAGTCAGTAACCACTACTTCATATTCACGAGATGCTTATTTCGACTCCTTCTTTGATCAAAAGGTACAAATCCCTTCTCTTAAGATTATGCCCATAATAGCCATAGGCACATGCTTTGCAAGGCAAGTAATCAAATCTGTTTGAAGATCTTTATTTGGATTTATTAATTAAAATATGTTTATAATTTATTACTATATTTGTCAGATAGATGCCACTAATGGAAAATTCATTATTCCACCACATCAGATAGATTGTTGGGATTTAGCCAATTTCACAAAATTTTCATAGCTACAATCTGACGGACAGCTCTTATGAGCAGGTTAGTTTGCCGTGCTTGGAGGAGTTAAAGCTTAAGTCAGAAGGATCCTTCAAAGGAATATGGCATAGTGAACTTATGGAAAATTCCTTTTGCAAATTAGCCACCCTCTCCATTGGATATTGCTCTAAGCTACACAACGTCTTCCCTTCCACAATCATAGGGAGATTGCACAACCTAACAATTGTTGAGATTGAGAACTGTCCCTCTTTGGAATCATTGTTTGATTGTGGGTCCATTGATGCAAATGCTGCGCAAACAACTATATTGCTCCCCAAATCAGAAGTAAAGACGGTGAGGGACACAGGAAAGTTGAAACGTACGGTGAAGAGCGACTCCCAAATGATTTTGGGTTTTCCTAGTTTAAAAAAAGTCCGTGTTTGCAGTTGCTCCAACCTAAGATATCTCTTCCCCGGTTGTATGGCCACAACTCTAGAGAAACTCGAGAGCCTATGGATTAGCAATTGCGAACAGATGATGGAAGTGGTCCCTAAGGAGACAGCCAAAGGGAATGATGAATCATTACAACCATTGTTCAATGAGATGGTTTGCTCTATCCCTTACTATGATCATCCATATTCTTGCATTTCATATTTTAGAATGATCCTCCTTTCTCACATTATTCTTGTACAGGCTAGATTCCCCAATATAAGAAAACTGCAAATTGAAGGCGCTAAGTGCAAAGAGCTATGGAACAATCAAATTCCCAATGATTCCTTTTGCAAATTGGAACTTCTTCGAGTGGAGCACTGTGACAATCTCCTATGTATTGCCCCATCTCACATGTGGAAGAGACTGCAACTCTGTCTTGCCTTCCTAGAAGTGAGATCATGCCGTTTGATCAAGATCATATACGAAAGTGATGGGACAAATACAAAGAGTGGTAAAATGACGAGGCTGGTTTTGCGAGATCTAGAAAACTTGAGGCACATTTGGCAATCCAATGGTTTCCCAAACATTCCATTCCCAAACTTGAGATACGTAGAGGTTGTGAGGTGCTCCCGTTTGGAAATGCTTTTCACAACCTTCACAGCGAAATTTCTCGGGCAAATCAAAGAGTTGGTAGTAGAGTCATGTGAAGATCTAGAACTAATTGCTGGCCATGAAGAATGTGAAGAAGCGGCCAGTACGACAATCACCTTCTCCGAGTTAACTACTCTAAGACTTTTCGAGTTGCCAAAAATCAGGGCAATCCTAGCCGAGAAAGACTCTGTGGAATTCCCATCCTTGCAAGTCCTGTGTATAGTAAGCTGTGGAACGGTGCCGGACGAAGGCCTTGATGACTGGGAAAGGTACCAAGCCCGCAAGAGGTTTGACATCGAAGAAATGTTGTTTAGACTTGAGCTTTATGACTAACGCTTTTGGGACTTCTGCAATGGAAAATGGTGTTTGGCGATAGAGAATAACGCGTCCCCACAAAATTTGTGAGTAGTTCCTTCAATGTCCATCGCTTTCGTTTGTCTCCTGTCCCTTGGATCTAAGGCCGTGCGGAGCGAGGTCACTTGTTCATTCTGATTGAGAATGAGAGTTGCTACGGAGGCACAATTCTAATAAATGACAGTCCATCGAGACAAAGTCTGTCGACTGACAAGCATGGAAGAGTTGCTAGTGAGTCCCAGTCACTACCTCTAAATTTCAAAATATTTTTTCATTAATAGGCAAAAATATAACGAGTGCATTGCATCCAATTTGTCTCGAGAAATTACAGTGGTTTTGCATTAACAGGCAAATATATGGGATAACTGCTTCGTGGTTGACGAATATCCATGTTAATTAAATTTAAAAATTGCTAGTAATTTTTCATTCTTGTTTGTAAAAAGATATGACCGATAACTTGCTTCTCAGGTCACCCAATGGTAAGTTACCATCATCATAAGGATTTCACGAGCGCCCAAAACAAATTAATGAATTATCAACTTTTCTAAAATTTTACAAATGTGTTTATTTGCATCGTGTATCAAATCACCATATACTAAACAAACATCTTCTAGGTTTTAAGATACAAAAGATGGAAATCTTTGTGGACTACTTCAACTCAATTATTCATTTCTTTTAAGAAATCATTATTCTTTAAGCGACATTAAATCTAATTTTGTGTCTTACTACAAGTTTTATTTGATGGAAACAAAATAACTTTACTAATCAGTGAAATCGATTTTCTCTCTAAACAGTACATGTGCATCTAAATGATGTCACATGTTGTGCATAGAGATTCTCAAATAGAATATGAAATATTTTGAAATGTGATGTTCATGATTAGTAACTTAGAAAGTTACTCTTGGTATTTTCTCATTCATAGAGTCAATTTTACTTGTTATTAACAAGAAATTTTGCTCTAAACTCATTAATAGTGAAGGCATTTAGTAAGCAAAAAATACTTCTGATATAATATATTACCAAGAGATTCTCTACCTATACTTTTGCTCTTCTCTTGACGAAGCTCTTCAAATTTTATTTGGAAAAGAAAAAAGCCATTCTATTAAATATGAATGCCGTTTTAATGTGCAAAAATCAATTTTACTGTTTTATATATACCAGATTTCAGGCTCTTTAAAGAATTTCACAAAATAGATGAACTCCATACATACGAGTTTTACCAACTAAAGTACACTTCTAATAATTTTGTCTCATGAGAAAGATCAAAACAGGTTTCTTCTCTCTCGATCGAAGTCACTGGCTAACAGGGCCTCATCACGTGGCCCTCAACAGAATTCACTTGCTCTCTTCCTTTCTCTCTCTACATCTAACGATCTGAGTCGATTCCCTTTCGAGATGAGGCTCGGCGCGCTCTGCAAAAGGAGCTCCACAAATTCTCTCTAGCCCTGGTTGAAGGGACTCGGGTGATTTTTGAGCATTCATAAGTCACTCTCTCTCGGAGATTTCTTTCGAATCCTTGCCTCTCGCTTCGTTGCTGATCGTCGCCGCTTCCCGATCGCCAACAGTTCAGTCTGTAATGCTGAAGTTCTCAAACTTTGGTCGTGACTGCTTGCTTCGACGATTCCAATCCTGGATGTTGTCTCTGTTATCTCCTTACTCATATCCGATGTCAATCGCTATAGCTAATCATTCTTCTTTCAACTAAACCACATTTGCTCTGTTTTCCATTGCCTCTTATACGAAGCAGAGGCTGAGTGCTATTGTTACCGCCTGTGCGAAAACGGCTTTGATTGAGGCTGTATTGATGATCGAACTTACCGACTGCCTTTGTGATGATTTGGATGCGAATCACCTGTTTGATGAAATTCCTGAACTTAGTCAGTTTGTATTTTGATTCAAGTCTTGACCGAGAATTTCCTTCATTACTAGATTATTGATCGATTTCGGTCATGTAAGCGCATATGAGGTCTGTTTTTTCATTAAAAATCATAGGTATTCAATTTTGAACTTGCTTTGGATCTGCTACAACCTGTCGATACATGCTGATTCACAACTGTTTGCAGCCCTGAGATGATGTCATTTGGTCCTTGATATTGATGTTATTCCACTCAAGTAAGCATGTGTAGTGAATTTCATGTTCCCTTGAAAGCAATTTATGTCATGAATGAATTAAATTCTACCAGAAATTGATCCTTGTATGCTGACCTTGTCTTCAAATCCCCGATTTAGTGTGCATTTGATTCCGATTTGAGGCTGATTTGGTTATGGGATCGCATATGCTCATGCTAGGAAAGCATTGTGGTGAATCTCATGCCGATTTGCGAGAATTGGGGTCATCACCAAATTTGCATATGTTAGAATCGAAATATTGCATGCTGACCGTGATTGCTTTGTGTAAATTCGGTATTAATTTGCCCCTAGATTGATGCCATTTTGATCAAATGTACTGATATGCGCTTGTAGGAAGATATGGCTTCATGTTGATTAATCATCAAAAGATCACAATTTGCTGTCTCATATGCTCTGTTACAATTACGAATGTCTGCTGGAAGTTGTGGAATAAGCATAACTAGATGGATAAGAGATATGGTATGTGCAAGTTCCTTGTAAATTCCCCATGTTCGGATGGCAATTGCGTGATTAAATTGATGTCTGTATGCTTGATATTGCCATGAGAGCCTTGGCCTGATTATTGAATTAGAGAACTCCGATGTTAATTGAACTTTAATTCCATGATTCTTGCGATTTCGAAGCTCGAGGCATCTATTTTTTGTAATATTAAATAATTTGCAAGAGTACTGACTTCGTTTAAAGACGGTATGGTAGACTAGCAAGATTCGGTAGAAATCTCTCGACAAAACTGGTCACCAAGGCCCCATCCAAATATTGCGTGGACAACAGTTGCCAACAGAATTCCAATATTCTCTCCCTCTCCTGCGACGCTTACCATTTAAGGCTTATTTATAAGAGCTATTATTTAAGGCTTATTTATAAGAGCTCTTGCTTAAACCTGATTGATCCTTCAAGTGCGTGCATTGTGCCAATATACTGTGCACGACACCAATTGTGACCTATTGACGCTACTGGAAATATCTTCGGGGAAGCTAGAACTCACATTTGGTTATGAATTCCAATTTGGCAGATGAGGGAATATATCTCTCTGTCCTTTCCTTCCTCAAAGTTCGTTGGCCATTGCTGTTCAGAATGATGTTTCAAAGATATGTTTCTCATTTCATTGGAATGCTCATGATAGACTGATAGTCATCTGCGTCAACAGCACTAAAGGAGCACGACAGAAGATTATCGCTGATTGGGGGAGGGAAGCTTGGTCACCAGCAATAATTTTAGTCACCTATTCAATTGCCAACAGTTCCGAGGACTGAAATGCCACAGTACTCAAACTTCGGTCATAATTGCCTGCTTCAATGATTCCATTCCTTGATGTTGCTTTTGTTATCTCCTTACTCTCCGAGGTCAATCGCTACAGCTAATCATTCTTCATTCAACCAAACTGCATTTGCTCTGTTTTCCATTGCTTTATGTACAAAGCAGAGGCTGGGAGCTTTTGCCACGGTCTATGTGAAAATGGACTCTGATTGAGGTTCTATTAATGATTTGAACTTGCTGCATTTCCTCTGCAATGATTTGGATGTGAATCATTGCTCTACTTTTGCATCTAAGCTCCCTAGCCCAAATGTCTACCGCTTGTTTGATGAAATTCGTGAACTAAATAAGTGTGTTTTTTATTCAGGTCTTGACCCAGAATTTCATTCATTACTAGGTTTTTGATCAAATTTTGGTCATATCAGCCTAGTTGTGTTCTGTTTCTTCATCGAAAATTGTAGGCATTCCATTTTGAAGTTGCTTTTGATTTGCTGGAACCTTGTCAAAACATGCTGATTCGCAACTGTTGCAGCCCTGAGCTAATGTCCATTGATCCTTCATTTGATGCTATTCCACTTAAGTAAGCATATGCAGTGACATAAGATTGTGTTATGGTGAATTTCATGTTCGCTTGGAAAAGATATTATGTCATGGATGAATCAAATTCTACTGGAAATCGATCCTTGGATGCTGACCATGTCTTGATATCCCATGATTGGGTGTGCATTTGATTCCAACTTGAGGCTAGTTTGGTTATGGGATCGTATATGTTCATGCTAGGAAAGTAATATAGTGAATCTCATGCCAACTTGAGGCTAGTTTGGTCATGGATTAATGCCATTTTGATCAAGTAGACTCATACGTGCTTGTGGGAAGATATGGCTTCAATTTCATGGCAATTTGTCGTCAAACAATCACGATTTGCAGTCTCGTGTGCTCTGTTACAATTCTGATTGCGTGCTGGAAGTTGTGGATTAGCACAGATTAGATGGACTTTGTCTTAGCTTGGTTGTCTTTTTTATTGCCCATGGGCAAGTGATATCATGTGTTCAAGTTCCTTGTCAATTTCACATGTTCAGATGGCGCTAGTTGGCTGTTAGTGCCGCTAGAATGAAATCAAGGACTGCATATCACTACAGATACATATTAACAAAGGGTCTTAACTCCTAGGGGTCAACACTCACTTGTGAATATTCACATTGGCTTAATTCCCTAAAAAAGCACAAACTTTAGGTCGACTCCCTATTCTGACTTGAACTTTTTTTTTTTTGTCTAGAAAAAAAATCAACTTCCACTTAAGTCCCAAATTTTGTCCCCATTTGATTGCCATCCAAAATCACTGTTGAAGGTCTGACTGGCAGTCAGTTGTAAATCCATGTCAGCTAACTACTCACCAAAATGATGCTTTGTTGTTCTTAAAATTTGGGAAAAATCAAAGCAATTAGAGCTGGATTCTTCAATTCTGCAAACAAGAGTCTTCAAATTCTGCATTTGGGAATCTTCGATTCTTCGAACAGACTCACACTCGAGAGAGTTGGTTTATTGAGCTTTTAATAAACCAATTCTGAACTCTACTGGTCTTGTGATCCTAAGGACCGGTGCTCGACCAAAGATAGCATCTTCTGCAGGATCATTCTCAGTGAATTGCCCGCATTCAAGGTATTTGATTGATTTTGATTCTGGTTCTTCTGAATCGAGGATGGATAGGTATTTTCTTCAATGTCAAAGCTCATTTCAATTCATGGTTTTGCATCTCATGCGTTATTCTTGCTGAAAGATGCGAGCTTGATGTCCTGCTGGGGTTGGCGATCATGCGCGGAAGAATTACGTCCACATATTATTCTCATATTTTGCCTATCCGAAAACTCAATGGAATGTTGACCCTTCCGCATTGCACTGTTTGTCATGCATCGTTAAGCATTGCTGATGCGGCTATGTGTTTGACAAACATTTTCGGAATATGTGACAGATGACAGCTAGAATGATCAGATCCTTCTTCATTCATTTGATCTTATTCATTTTGTACTTTCAGCTTTGTGAGGATGAAAAGTGCCTATGCATATTGATTCGAGTCTTCTGAGCCATGGGTAGGGTGTTACTCATCCATCATTCTGCAGTAGATGACCCCTTGAAATTATTGTCCTTAAACAAGGATAAACTGACGAGGCAAAAATGTCATTTTTGCTCGTGATTGACTTCTCCGTTGTTTAGCCAGGACTTCTTAGTCTCATCTATTGTGTAACCTTGCTTCATAAACAATCAATTGAGATGAATTAATGTGTCTATACGTGAAGTTAAGATTTGCACATGAAACTACGTTGCAGTTAGAAGCAGATGCTGCCATCTGGTTCTAACTTTAACAACCTACATGCTTGGTTATAGCATCCAAGATGATTTGAGTCTTGTTTTGTAACTCAACGCCAATCTTCCTTACTGATGACAACTTTCTTGTTGTCAGCTTGCATCCTAGCAGTTGTTCTCATGGCCTAAAGAACCCACATCTTAGTTAAAAAAATTCTATTTGCGGATCAGCATTGATCCTGGCAGTTGAATGTAGAGACTAAAAGGGAGCATTGAAGAGAGAAAGAGCTTTGGACTGTTATTAATATCTACTCGAGAAATTTCGCACTATTGTTTTTTCACAAACCAACTTTTATTCTTTGAAAAATCTTTTTGCGACGTAAAACTATGTATGAGCTCACTCACCTCAATTGTACTTGGGACGCAGTGCTTTGTCCACGATCTCCTGCAAATCTGTGGTTTTCATATCCGGCGGGCCTTACTGTTCAACAACCAAGTCGAGTACATTAATGCCACACGGGACATGCTGTGGTCCCTCGCCCGGAAGCTGGATCGTTGGCATAGGAGGAGCGGGGCTTATAGCCGATGGCAAGCTAAGTAGCAGGGACAATCGGTGGTTCCTGAGTGCCAGATAGGCAGCTACTTTTTGTCCAGCGTGGATGCGCTTTCACGGAGAAAAAGATTGCGAGATGGCTTGATTGTTCTAGCATTTTGGAGGCGGTAGGGCCCAAAAGGCAATATCAGTATAACGAAATGGTGGAGGCGGTCCACTTATTTTCAATCGAAAATTGTATGGCCAGTTGCGGGCCGGGGATTTTGCTCTTCCGTCCAACAGCACCTTGACCATCTCTTCAACGGCTACTTTGAAAATTGCAATTCTATAAAAAAAAAAGATTCAAAGCTTGCTGAAGGATTCGGTTTCCGACTTCTTGATATTTTACAAGCTTGGTCATAAACTACCAATACTCTGAAGTATTTTGCCAACATACGAATGGATTAATAAATTACCAACTTCTTATCAACATTGTAAGGGATTTAGTAATATCCATATAAATTAGATTTATCAATGTCAAAATAAATTAGAAAATTATGTATTTTTTTAAAAAAATTTAGATGTGGTTCATAAGTTTTTAACGATGTTATTAATTTACTTAGGTCAGATTAATTTGTAAGTAACCTCTTAGCCTAGTTGGTCCGGATCTCACCCTGAGATCTGGGAGGTAAGGGGCTTAATGCCCCTAATATTTATCTTTGTCATTTATCTTGTCCCTCGAATTGAGGCGTGAGTTCACTGCTGCTTTGATTCCACCCTTAAATGCATGTACTCAATTCGGGCTTACTCGACGTGAATGGTGGCTTTCCTCCTGCCGCCCCATGAGGATATGTTAATTCTTTCGTTGATCAATATACTTCAATTTTTGTCCTAAATAATCTATTTTTCAGTATAGAATTTGCATATCATGGATATACATGTAATTTATACCTTTTTAACTATAATTTTTATTATATCCACAATCAATACAAAACAGCTTCTATTGTGACACTACGATATTTATACATATATGCTAACTATCCAATTATGTCAAGTTATTTAAATTTCGGAGTACATGTGTAAGTATATTTTATATACATTGATTAGAATTATTTTTGTTTTGTATGACTAACCGAATTAGGAAGGTTGCTTTTTTAAGAATATTGGCTGCTGTTAGTCGTAAAACAATTTGTACGAATTTGGGACTAAATATATAATTGTGTATGGTCATGCACACATTAACATGACACTTTCAAGTTTTTTCAGCAATTCCTTTTTAATTTCTATTTTACTAGGTATCATATACTTGAATAAAAAGATATTCTTTACTTGAATAATATTAGCATTCACATATATGAAGTCGCCCTACCAATTCAATCATATATGTAATTCAAAACATATGCATTGTCGCAAGATTAATAGATAAATGTCTATTTTATATTAATAAGGTGTCTAGAACTCTCTGAGCATTCAACTAATCTCCATTTGGTGTGATGGTCCCTCCATCTCACACACATCGGGTAATCACCGGAGACTCACAAAGTGTGCTCATGGGAGTGGCCACAAGAGAATGTCCAATTGTTGTGATTTGATCAAAAGCTTTGACAAGAAAGATAAACACACTTGCCACTTGAACAACCTCTTGGGGTTAAAACATAAGTATTGCTTAGTTTTCTTGGAATAAAACTAAACAAATCTAATATAAAGTGAAATCTCTTGATCTTTTCCTTATAAAAGAGTTATTCATTTCCCAAATGATAACCGTCATTGTGACCATGGTTTTACACTATCTACTTTTGAAATTTTTTAAGTTGCCACACTTGATTTACGTGTGGGTTGAGCCCTTCTTATTCTTTATAACTCCGGGAAGGGCTGGAGAATTTTTCTTCTACACTAGAAAATAGTACTTATTTAAATTCTAATAGTAGTCTCACATTATACATTGGTTTTACCATGTAAAAGAAAGAATTAAGATATAACCCATGCATCGTTATGGGAGTGAAAAACTAGTTTCCTTAAAGTTTAGATTCAAATGATGATGCATTATTACTGAAAATCTTATTTGTGTTGTTGCTTCGTCCTCCAAATTGACTTACACACTAGTTTATATTTAGCAATCACTCCAGATTGATTTACATACTAGTTTATATTCAGTAGTCACTAGAGTTTGATCCATCTTTTTTGTTGAAGCTGGTCCAGTCGAGCTTTGGTTCTCTTCTTACAGCAACCAATGAACTCGTCACCTAGGAGTCTCAAAAAATTCCTCTAGTACATTAAGAGAAGATGCATTGATGCTCTCTTTATATCATAATGCTTATTGAGGGGAAGATGGAACTTCATGGAGTTCATTGGTTAAATAGCGATCATGTGGCAATTTTCAACAGAAAGTCTCGTAAAAATTTACAATTCTAGGAAATACATATGCACTAGACTTTTTCCACAGGATTTCAATGTTAAAAATCTCCAATTAAATTCCCTAATTGTGTAAAGCAAAGTGAGTCAAGTTAGGAAAGATTAGGAAAACACAAAGCTTTGTCCTTCCACTACCGCAAAAGATCAACATTGTTTTCCTCGAATTTTTCAAATGTAGTTCCCATCATCCTTGTTGAGATATACATCTGCCTCACCAGCAATCGACACCAAAGTGCTTGAGGCTTGCCCTTTTCTTTGGGGGCACATGTGGCCCGAGAGCACGGGTCCGAACTATCACGGCCCATTAGCCATCCTAACTAAAATCTATCTATTTGGGTTCATGTACACTAGGGGTGTGCAACCAGACCGGGTTTACCCGGTTCCCGGTCCGGCCCACCTGGAAAACAGGGTCGGGAACCGGTTCCGGTTGAAATCGGTCCGGGAACCGGTTCCCAAAACTCAGACCCTGTTTGAACTGGTCCGGGAACCGGTTCCAAGGGATTACCCACCCGGGAACTGGATCGACCGGACCGGTTTGGGAACCGGTTGGAGAACCGGTTTGGGAACCGGTTATAGAACCGGTTTGTAAGCCACTGCTGCCACCCCCAAAGAGAAAACCCTAATTTGTTTCAGTGTTTCTACTTTTTAATTTCTATCTTCCTCGAGCTTGCGACCTCCGCTCATCCGCCAATCCTGGTTCCGCTCACCCACCGTCGCCTTCCTCCTGCGACACCCGCAGCCGGCAGCCTGTGAGATCCGTGAGATCCCGACGTCGCCCCCCGAAATCGCGACGCCGCCTCTGTCAACGCGGTTCCTGGCTGCTCGCCAACCTTGCTCCGAGCTCCCCTCCCGAAATCGCGAAGCCGACGCCGCCTCTGCCGCTCCCGTCGCACCCCTTGCGCTCGCACCACCATCGTCGTTCCGCCGTTCATCTAAAGCTCTGCTCCACTGGTTCTGCCTGCGAAGCCGCTGACCCCTACCGAGCTCGCACCCGAGCACCGACGCCACCTCCGTTCGATCTCGCCGTTCCACTTGCTGCTGTTGCCTCACCGATGCCCCTGACCCGCAGATCTCGCGTCCGCAAGCCCACCTTGTCGCATCTTCGAGCAACCCACAGTAGCCCTCCGCCAATCCTGTTCTCACCGCGCACTGTTTCCCGAGCTCCCCTGCTGCCGATCTACCGCCGCCCGAACGACGCCCCCCTGCTCTGCTCGCGATCTGGCCTAGCCCCCTCGCTGACGCCCGTTGAAGCCGCGTCAATCCTTGCTGCCCTCACTAGCCGCGATGCCAGCAGCCCGTCGAAGTCGCTGCTGTGCTGATCCGTGTCTACCCGACGTCGCCGCGTCCCGCCGAGCCCCCTGCTACAGCGCCTCGCCTGTGCTGCCCTCCCCTGCGAAGCCGCTGCTGCCCCTGCTGCTGGGTCGTTGAGGCTCGTGTTTTGCCACCACCAATGGTAAGATGTTGCACATCTTTCTTTTGAGAAACCGAATGCCTCAAGTCTTGATTTCTGGTTCATTGAGAAATGCCGGTTTCTACTGTCTATCCAAAGTTTCAACGAGAATTTTTAGCTTACCGTCGGTAGTTGTGAAGAAAGCTCTTCACCATGCAAACCTGATTGATGCAAACATCTGTCTGCAAAAATACATAGTGTGTTTCTCATGCTGTGCTCTTGATAGCTTTCAGTTTCATCATCAATGCTTTTGTATTAGTATTAATTGAGAAGCCAGAGATTCCTTGATCCGCCTAGCTTGAAAAAGAAAAGCTTCTTGCCAATTTTACAATTTTTTTCACAGCTCTCAATGCAGTCTAATGATCTAGATGTGCTCATCATCATAGACAGTAACTTGACCACATTGATGACATTCATAAGACAACAAAGAAAATGGAAGTAATGCAGCTCTGGTTCAAACAACAGTCTGGACTGTTGCTCAGATTGCATATGCAAGTTTTGGGTCAACCAAGATGTGACAAGGAACAAGTCAAATGCGTTTTTATCTTCGACCTGGCAAAACTTATTGGATAATTGCCTCTTTGGAATGCGAAAGGAACACCATTTTTGTTAGTCTCTTCTCTATCTAGTTTCTCTCATTCATACTACTATCTTGAAAAAGAGCCCGGGCGCATGCGGGTGATGAAAGGTGAAGAAGTTCTGAACACGTGCAGCATTCTGAATTATACCACATTGGGAAATTCATTCTAACAATTAGCAAGATTAGAAAGATTTTGGAATACCAGAGTTTTATGAGATTGTATGACAATTATTTTGAAAATCTCAAATTAGGATAAATATTATCATATTAGGACTTGAGATAATCTCAAGTTGAGATATCATAATATCCGATTTGAATGCAACTTGTATTCTGTTTTTTCTGGTTTCAGCAGCTGATGTATGCCATTGTTGCAGCTGTTTTTTCTGGTTTCAGGCTTTCAGCAGCTGATGTATAACTTCATTTTGTGGAAACTCCAATTTTGTGGTAAGTAAATAGACTTTATTTATGTATGGGATGACAAAAGGAACTTGCTGAGACTCGAGAGACACTTAGTTGTCCATTCATTCCATTCTTCATCCTTTTCCATTTAGGTTCCTTCTAGTCCCCTCTATTTTCCAGATTTTCGTTTTGGTACCGTTTTCATTGGTACATGAGACAGGAGATGTGCCGCCTCATGAAAATGCAAAACTTTATTCACTCGACTGCATTGCAATAAGCATATTGTGTGCTATTACATGATAACCACACTTTATTTCACATTGTGGTCACATTGTTTATTAGACATCACTTCCTCTTCCCTCCCCATTAAGAGGGGTCGTACTAGTTGTAAGATAAAGCGTTTAACAGTTAAACGCTTTATCTTACATATGAGTGTTGTATAGCAATTTTTATGCAAAACAGGTTCCAATATAAACATGGTTAACCCTGTTCCCGGACCAGAAAAATAGGGTGGGTCGGGAACAGGGTCCAATGCAAACAGGGTCGGGAACAGGGTCCAAAAAAAGAGAACCGGTTATAACAGGATCGGGTACAGGGTCCAGGTCTAGACCCTACCCACCCTGGACCCGATCACCCCTAATGTACACTAGGAAGAACCTTAGAATATTTTCAGATGGCTGAGGATCCTTCGCTCAAGGGTTGTCGGTACATTCTTAGTTATTTTTGGAGCTTCAATTAAGATTACTAAAAATAAGGTAGAAAAGGATCAAATGAGCACATGCATTATTAGACAAGGACAACCTAGATAGCTTGTCCCCTTCCTTGAGACAGGCTCACATGTGACTTTTGTCAGTCCGTGCAACTTCGTTGTGCCTTCCAACTCTTACTTGGATTTTTCTAGACTGGACAACGTGTGAAAAGAGAGAAAAGATGGTACGCTGGAGCTGGGTCCTCAGACGTGAGGCTTGACACGGTAACAAGCTTTAAATTGCCATGTGACGAGGTGTCAAGTCGTACTCTCATATGCAGAAAGGGTTGACATAGCACGAAGCTTCAATAATTGCAAAGAGCGCGTTTGTTAATGATTCTATTTCCGAAAATAAATTATGATTAGAAATAAATTTTTTTTATTTTGTTTTCGGGAACAGATTCTAAGCATTTTAAGCCGTTTGGTAACTGTCCAAAATTTCTGATTCTGGAATAAAATTGCGTTTGGTACCGTGCTCATTGATTATGTTCCAAATTAATTTCTTTTAATTTTTAAATAATTTGTATACTTTTTTCCTTTTTTTTCTTTTCTTTTTCTTTTCTTTTTTCTTCTATTCTTCTTCTTCTTCTTCTTTAGGCCAGTTGCTGGACTGGCGATCGACCAGATAAGGGTCGGCGACCTCACCGGAGTGTCATCAGCCCTTGTCGATTGAGCCTCGCCGGCAGTTAGGCTAGTCTCGCCCAGCCCTGCCGAGCCTCGCCGGTGGCCAGGCCGGCCTCGCCGGGGCTGGGCAAGGCCCACCTAGCCACCAGCGGGGCCAGGCGAGGCCCGCTTGGCCACCAATGGGGTTGGGCGTCGCGAGGCTTGCCTCCAGCGAGCTCGTCGGATCAGTATCGACGACCGACGGCGATGGACGGTGGCGACCGGCAGTGACAATAACGGACAATGGCGGATAATGATGGACAGAAACCGCGCGATTGAAGAAGAAGAAAAAGAAGAAAATAATTGGTTTTGATTTTTTTTCCCGATTCTGGAACAAGAATCACATTTTTTTTTTTTTTTAATTCTTGATTCTACTCCCAATCTGTTCCTAGGAAAAAATTTGTTCCCGAGAACAAAAAATCAGAATTTGGCCTTGTTTGGATGGTTACCAAACAGGGCCTAAGTGACTGATGATGGCCAAAGAATACTTAACTCTACCCCGGTTAAACTCTTAACCTCGCTTTGTCCTATCTTCGACCTGTCTGTGACCTCCTCGTCTGCGTTTTAAAGAGAGAGAGAGCGAGAGCAGCATCGAAGCATAATCAAGCCGTGGCATTTTATTTTATTTTTTGGCGATTTCGTAGATGTTGTAGATGATTAGATGACACACTATATAGCCTATGTAGGGAAAAGTGCCAAAAAGTCCTAAACCTTTTGTGTTTGTGCCGATTTAATCCTAAACCTTTTTTTTGTGCCGATTTAGTCCTAAACATTTTTACATTGTGCCAATTCAGTCATTTCCGCCCAATTTTAGCCGGATTTTGCTGACTGGACGCCGGCCGGCTGACATGGTTTGATCAGTGCTGACGTGGACAACTTTTAATAATACTTTAATTTTTTTGAATTTTTTTTTTATTTTTTTTGTCTATGTTGCTCGCCGGAATGCTAACTCAACAAACAAAGCCAAAAATGATGTTGTTTTTAAATGGATTCAAATGTTAATATAAAAATTAATTTAATTAAATTATAAAATAAATTATTATTATTATTATTTTAAAAAAAAAGTGGGGAGAGGAGGCAGCAACTGAGGGTTGAGCCCTTGCCACCGCCGCCTCCCCACCATCACCAAGAAGGGCCGGGGATGGAGGGGGGAGTGTCGGCCGAGGTCACCGGCCCCCGGCTAACATGCAGTGAGGGCCTGCGAGCCCTCGCCGTCGAGAAGGGCTGGCAACGGATGGAGGAGGGTCGGCCGGGGTCGCCGGCCCCCAGCCGACCCTCCCCCTCTGTCGCCAGCCCTTCCCAACGATGGCAGGGAGGCGGCGAGGGCTCGTGGCCGACCCTCCCCCCTCCATCGCGGGCCCTTCTCGGCGGCGGTGGCAAGGGCTCAACCGTCTCCTTCCCCTCCCTTTTAAAAAAAAAAAAAATATATATATATATATATATATATATATATATATATATTATTTATTTTTAAAATATTTGAATTTTTATTTTTAAATATTTTAAATAAATTTAGTTTTAAATTTAATTTAATTAATTTTTATATTAAATTTTTACCATGTTAGAGACAAAACGATGTCGTTTTTGCATTTTTTTTTTAGCCACATCAGCGTGCAAAACGACGTCGTTTTGCACTTACCTCGCCGGAAAATCGCTACGTCAGCATTTTGGCTGGATTTTGGTCGGATTGGCACTTAAGTGATCTATTTTGCTTTGATTTTGGCACTTAAGTGTCACTTTCCTAACTTTTGGCATTTAAGTGTCCCTCCGTACCAAGTTTTGGCACTCCAAGTGTCCATACCTCAAAGATTCTCTAAGAGAAAAATAGATATGTCTCTTATGTTACTTATAATATGTGTAAGTATCAACATAATTTAATAGTCATTTGGTCTGAATACTACATGAAAAGCATAAGCTAGATGACAGAACAAGAAGACTTGGGATGTAGAAGATTATAAGATGAGTGATCCAATAGAATTCATATTGATCTGGGTAAAATTTGTTATATGTGTACTAGTTTGAGTTTTTTATGACACAAAAAATTAATTTCAAGTAAGTTTGTCACGGGATTATTAGATTGAGAATTTGCGTAATCCAAAAATTGGTTTGGATAAATTTGTCACAGGTTTATCAATTTAGGGTTTTTTATAGTATCAATTCTTTAAATTCTAGATTATATGGGCAAGTATGTTTACATCAATTAAAACCATTCTTTTTTTCTTTTTTTTGGGTGATCGGCCAAATTACGAGGCTAAATTTTTTTAGAAAAATTGTTGCTGTTAGTCGTAAAATAATTGGTAGTGATTTGAGACTAGATACATAATCATTATATGGCGCCGGCATTAACATAATGAAGTTAATATTAGTGTTCATATATATGAAGTCTAAATGATGGATATGACAGTATGATGGAGTTGGTCCCTCAGAGATATTGCCATCTAGAGCGTGGGGTTGAGACATAACACGAATCTTGATGATCCTTATGTTCAGATATTCAAAATAGAATTTAATCGCGAACTACCAACATCAAAGCAGATACATCTTAATGAAGGGTCTCAACCACTAGAGGTGAGCATTCACTTCTATGTGAAATCATTCACCTTGATAGTACCTTGGATGTCGATGGTGGGCCCAAAGGCGATTTTAGTACAAAAGAAATGGTGGACTGGGCCCATTTGTCTTTGATCACAGAGTATAGGACGTTAGAGTTCAAGAAAACAAAAGGTTTCCTTGTGACTATTGGCGATCTATAGTGGGAAACGTATGTGAACGTTGACCAATAAATTAAATCAACTAATGATAATACTTTAATGGGATAATAACATAATTGATTCATGAGCTTTAATCCAATATGTATTGTGATCCTTAAACTTTAAATTTATTCAATGTAGTCCCTGAACTTCGGTCAGATGTACAATGTTGTCCTTAATTTTTTTACATATTCAATTTAGTCCCTAGAATATATGAAAATATTCAATACCGTATTTTCATTAATTCAAGTTTAGGGACAACATTAAACATTTTTATATAATTTAGAAACTAAACTGAACATAAATTTTGGAAATCACATCAAACAGATTAGAAGTTTAGGGACGACATTGTGTATCTCCTGGAGCTATCAACCAGAGAATACAACTTACTAAAATTGATTCTTTATAAGGTATCTCATCGATTTGATGGTTGATCGTCATTTGGACATTTAGCAACAAAGCAAGTCCAAATTGTATTCATGGTAGGAAAAAAGTGCACACGTTTCTTATGGCCAATGTGTAATTGCGCATGCAGCTTTAATGGAAGAGATTCATCTACCGACTTATTTGTGTTCTTGATATTAATATTTGGGAACACGCTTCTCCTTGAAATCAAAATTAGTGATTGATGGTAAGAAAATTAGGTAATGGTTCGGCTTTTGTTGTCGTTGTTTTTAATGATGCGATGTTAAACTCACATGAATGCATTTCATTGAAAGATGAAAAAGAAATGAGCATCTTTAGATTTCATTGTTAAGTCTGCATTTAGATCTAACTGATGAATAGCTGTTTACTAAAGTGATCTATGTTAATAAAGTCTTTTTTAAATTCCAAATAGCAATCTTACCAAAAGCCTTCATTTCATTCCTCACTTGAAGTATTTTCTTTCAAAAGTTCTAGGGTTATGTGACATCTATTTCAGTTTTGTAACAACCGTAGTAGTTAGGGCCGCAAGAAAACACTGTGATATGTAGTACACTCGTAGTGGACTTGCGACATACTAACTATATTGCTATATAAGGAGCTACTGATTCTCAGGAAAGGAAGAAGACAGGCCCGAAGTGGATTTCCGGTTGCTCCGATCCCCCTCCTTTTCTTTTCACGATTTCTTTGCTTTCACTGTGCACAAGACTTCTGAAAGCGGGATGTGTAAGAGTTTTTTTAATGTGGACTACATTAATTGATATTGTAATTTACCGTTTAACAGTTACCGTTTTACGGGGTTGGTCTAAGGTGAGATAAAAGGTTTCTTAATTAGTCCAATATGGGGCTGGCTAGTGTGGGCCGAGTTGAGCCTGGCCCGTAATGAGGGGGCCTGGCTGGAAACTCTATAAATAGTGCTCAAGTCTCTCCTCTAACCCTAATTCTCACATGTATCATCACCTAAAGGGCGTTTACCTAACGCTAAACGTGAGGGGGGCCGCCTCATTGAGCCAGTGATACGGATGGCAATAGAGGAGAATGACTTGATGCGTGGATCCCCTTGATATGTGGGAAATCCCTTTTCTGCTTCCGCTTTATGTTTGATGGATCACAAAACGGGTGCGTTAATCTTTCTACTCAATTATGCATGTTCTTGTTATGGTTATAGAGATCTTGGGGTTGCGCAATTTGCGTCCAACAGGATGATCATTGATGACCGTGGGCATTAGAGAGGAAGCAAAGAAAGAAGAAACTCCCTTTTTTTCACCACGAGTGCTATGTCCTATCGAATTTCTAGCACATGAATAAACGTTTTGAAAAAATTATAACACTTAAATTATCAATAAAAGATTATGGCAATTAAGCGAATGCTTTTTTTAAAATTCATTGGACTATAGTAATTGAAAGAAAAAATTATGGTATTTAAATGAGTATCGTATGAAAATTATATTATCTATGATATCTTTAATCTCAAATAACGTACAACATCTGCGCATTGGAGGACAGGATGGGTATCTTGGCGAAAATAAAAACAACGGTAATGCACATGTGTGTGAGTTCGTATGTGTATAATAATGTAGTCATTCTTAATATATTAAAGCCACGTGCTCCTGTCCTTGGCAGTTGTAACATTTAATTGACTTCTTTCTCGGGCTAGACTTCGGTCTCGATTTACGTCAACTACATGAAGCCCCTTCCTTTTACCTAGTTTTTTGGGATTCTTAGCCATTTTTTAGTTGGAATCGGTGGCCGACGTTGACTATCTGATTAATGTCGACCCAGGATGATATTGGAACCGGCGGTGTCCAATGCAATAGTTGTTTAGGAAAACGATTTCTTAATATAAACCTTATTAGTATTGGGAATTTAATCAAAATTACACCACACTATCTTACCCAGACAAAAATGAATACATCAAAGAAATACGACTTCAAAAATAGACAAACAAGTTCATGATTCAAGATTGATCCAGATAGAGATGGATTGCAGGTCTCATGGAATGATGAATCGGGAATTTTTTTATCTCATGGGAAATGCTCATCCAGTTTCATTGGGGTTCAGTTGTCTGAAAATAGGGTGAGAATAGCAAGAGTGTTAACTTCTTCTTTTTTCCGCTCACTTGAGTGACACAAATTTAAAAAATCGATTATGTAAGTGTCATCAATAGTTTGCCTTGCCAGAAAATCCAACATGGATGCCAATCGTCTTATGTGGCTCCGTTTGCTTTGACCTTATCAATTTTTTAATATTTTAAATTGTTTTATTATTATATTATATTTTATATTTTATATTTTCCTTTATTTTCATTTTTCTTAGGATTAGTGAAGGCCATCAACGACCCTCGCTAGCCACGAAACCCTCATCCAAGCAAGGGCAAGGGCAAGGTGGCTTCATCTATAGCTGCCTAAAACTAGGGAGGGCCGTCACGGCCAAGTGTGGGCTGCCTCGCCCTCAATTGCAAAGGCCGTTGCTAGCTCTAGATGAGTAAAAAAAAGAAAAAAAAAAGTAAAAGAAAAACCAAAAAATTTTATAAAAAAAAATTAAAAATCCACTTAAGACGGTTTTTCGAAATTGACATTCAAATGATTGATTTTACTTGGATATGATATTTATGTAAGCGAAAAAAATTATGATAATCAAGTGATTATCGTGTCAAAGTTATGACATTTTTACTATTCTTTTTTATTGGCACTGTCCGAATCAAAATAGATGCACATTTACAAAAGAATCTCAATCAGCAGAGGTCACGTCAATTTTCAATATTTGAAAAATCTTTGTACGGTGCAAGACGATGTATGTAATCACACACCTCAAAAGATGGCGACGGGATGGCATCTTCGGGAAATAAAAAATTAATGTCACTATACATGGGCCAGGGTTGGGTTTATGTGTGTGACATAGTAACCCCGCCTCTATTAAAGCCAGGTGCTCCTCTTTCTGATCGTTGCAGCTCTAAATGATCACTTCCTCCCTCTAGATTTCCACTCCATTTGCGCCTGTTGCTAGAAGCTGTATCTTTTCACCTTATCTTTCGTGGCTGTGGATTCATCCTACTGAACCTTTCTAGTTCGGTCATTTCGTTTCGTTTCGTTTCTGGGTTCCATCAGTTCCGCCTTTCTTGGCAAATACAATTTCTCAACCTCCATTTCTCCTACAAGAGAACCACAAAAGTCGAAGTCGAAAAGGGGGGAAAATGACGGATATTGTTCTGTCTGTAGCTTCCAAAGTGGCAGAGTACCTGGTGGCTCCGGTCGGATGTCGATGCGGCTACGTGATATTCACCAACAGCTACGTTGGCCAACTTAAGGAAGAACTTGAGAAGCTCGGTGACGTGAGAGTTGGGGTGCAGCGTTCCGTCGATTATGCTGACAACAACATGTGGGAGATAAAAGGGGAAGTTAACAGATGGAAGAATAATGCAGAGACCGTTGCCAACGAGGCGCGCGGTGTGCTGGATAACGATGGAAGAGCCAAGAAAACTTGCTTCTGCGGGTGGCTTCCCAACCCGAAGGAGCGTTATTGTCTCGGCAGGGACGCGAGGAAAACAGTCCAGGCCATCCAGTTACTCATTCCGCAGGGTACATTCGAGAAGGTCTACTACGAGAGTGCCCCTCCGGGTCTTGTTCGCGGTGCTTCCGAAGTGAATTCGTCGGCCTCTAATGGGGGCGACACTATCCAGGAACTCAATGCGCCGGGTCAATTCGAGAAGGTTGACTTCGAGAATCCTCCAACGGTGCTTGTTGGCGGTGCTTCTGGCGTGAATTCGTCGGCCGGTGATGTGGGTGACACCATCACCGTTTCGCGAGCTTCCATCTTTCAGGACATAATGAAAGCTCTGCATGATGACAAGCTAAAGGTGATTGGAGTCTACGGGCCTGGCGGCGTGGGGAAGACTACGCTGTTAAATGAAGTCGAGAAGAAACTCAGGAAAGAGGGGGGACCGTTCCAGATGATCGTCAAGGCGGAAGTCTTGCAGACTCCGGATTTGAATAATATCCAAGGCCAGATTGCTGACGCCTTGAAACTGGATCTGAAGGACAAGCAAAGCCAACAGGGAAGAAGAGATCATCTGCTTCAGAGATTGCAGAAGGATACGAGTGAGAAGATTCTCATAATATTGGACGACCTATGGGAAGAACTTGATTTGAAAGCGGTCGGAATTCCTTCAGAAAGTACCAGCGGAAAATGCAAATTGTTGCTCACATCGAGATTTAAGCATGTGCTGGAGCAGAAGATGCGTGCCAATCGAACCTTTCTTCTTGAAGGTTTAAACAATGATGAAGCTTTTAGGCTATTTGAAAAGACGGTCGGCGACAGGCTCAAAGATGAGGAGGAATTGAGACCAATTGCGGCTCAAGTGGTAAAGAAGCTTGCAGGTTTGCCTCTTTTGATTATCTCTGTCGCAAGCACTTTGAAAAATAGTAGTGTGTCTGCATGGAAAAACGCTTTGATAAAAATAGATGTGAAGAAAATGGAAACCATAGTGAAGTTGAGTTACGACCGTTTGGAGAGTGAGGACGCCAAGTCCTTATTCTTGCTCTGTGGTCTTATTGGCGGGACCATTAAAGTTGAACTCTTGTTGGGACTAGGCATGGGCTTGGGCTTGTTTGAGGGATTCAATAACATGATAGAAGATTCAAGGGATAGATTGAATACTATGCTCGAGAGCCTCCGCTCCATTTGTTTGTTGCAGGATGGTCGCAATGACATGAAAAATGTGACCATACATGATCTTTATAGCGAGGTGGTCATTTCAACTCCATTTAGAGGTCAGGATTCTTTAATGATGAACGACGATTATGGCTCATGGTCAAAGGAAAAGCTTGAAAAATGTTGGGCAATATGCCTAGCTAAACTTGGCAAAGAGAGGCTTGCTGAACTAATGACATGTCAGTTTCCTGACATGAAGATACTCATGTTGTCTCAACCAAAAAACTGGTGGTGGTTGCCAGGACACAAACATGATGGTGAAGAGTGCTGGGGACAACTAGATTTCAAATGCATGAAGGAGCTCCGAGTCCTATATCTTCGCTCCAAGCTTATCTCCACTTTACCTTCCTCGATTGAATTCCTTAGGAACCTCCACTCTTTATACTTAGACCAATGTGATGTGGCGGATGTGAGAATTCTTGGCAAGCTCAAAGCATTGCAAATTCTTAGCTTCGCACAGTCCACCATTTCTAGGTTGCCTAAAGAAATCGGGGAACTTATAAATTTGAGATCGTTGAATCTAAGCAACTGTTATATGCTCAAAACAATTGAGCCTGGTGTACTAAAAGGCTTAATCAAATTGGAAAAGTTACATATGAAGAGAAGCTTTGATCAATGGATGGGCAAGGATGAAATACCATCGGAATCATGTAATGCTAGGCTTGCTGAGTTGAAGAGCTTGACAAGGCTAACCACTTTGGAAATATCGATCCCTAATCCCACCATACTCTTGGAGAATGGGGACTTGCCATTTGGGAACCTGATCAAATTTTGGTTCAACATAGGAAATGTTAAGGGGAGGGAATTTCAAGGTTTGAGAACCATGAAACTCAAATTGGAAGGATGCGACAGTATTCTCTCAAAAGATTGGGTTCAGGAAACTCTGCAGAAGACTCAATACTTGCATTTGGACGGATTGGGAGAGTTCAAGAAGAATGCTCACGAGTTGTGCATCCGAGGATTTACGCAACTGAAGCATCTCCACATTCAAAATAGCCCCTCAATCAAGTACATTGCCGGTTCATCCGGAGACTTTCCCACTGCATTTACGATTTTAGAGTCTTTGTTCCTTGAAAATCTTATTAATCTGGAGAAGTTATGCAATGGCCCTATTGCACCAAATTGCTTTAGCAAATTGAAAGCCATGCGTATCATAAAGTGCCATCGATTGGAAAATATGTGGTTCCAATCAAAGATGCAAAGACTTGTACATTTGGAAGAGATTCGAATATGTGAATGTGACTCATTGCAAGCCATTATCACATATGATGCAGGAAAAGTAGAAGCTACCGCTAATGACATAGTTCAATTGCCTTATGTACGTCGTCTAGATTTGCGTATGTTACCAAATATGACAAGTTTTTGCACGGGAGCTAAGGGTGCTCCAATTCAGGTAATTTTTTTGTTTTTTAAGTATAAGTTTCCTGAATTCTTAATCTTGCAAACAATACGTAGATTATATAATTACAGGGGAATTTAGGATAAGATGATATTGGTGTTCACCAAACCTTAGTGCATATTGCATTAAATTTGATTAGTTATACTTTTGGATTCACAAATAAACAATCCATTCAAAGAAAACACAGACCATACATTTCCATTCACATTCAACTATAGCTCGGGGGAAGCCTCTTTCTACGAATGATTTCTTTTTGATTTATTTCAGTGTTAGATAATCGCACTAATTACCTAGGCTCTAACATGGTGTTGTATTATGGCTAATTTGTTACTCATTTAACATTTTTAAAGAGAAGGGAAAACATCGTACTTAACAAGAATGAATCTTGAACGAGTGAAAGAAATTCAACAATCTCGAAATGAAGAAAGTGAGAGATTAAATAAATGGAAGGCGAATCGAGGGACACGTAACAAAGAAAGTCCACCTAATTGATGTTTCACCTACATGCAAGTTGCAATTGATTCCAACACGTCATGACCACCTCACCGTGTCAACGTTGTTCTGCATCTATCATCCCTTTCTTCAGCTACTAAAAGGGATATTTTCTTCTGTATTCTTGCAGGCACGACAAAAAGTATACACATTTTGCCCTCTGATAAATTGATTTTTGGATGAAATCAAGTTTTTGACATTCTTAAGAGACATCGAGCCCATTCAAGTATTCAATGTCCATTTGTTTCATTGAAAATTTATTATTGTTAAAAAAAGTTTTCTAGGTAAATCGTTTTTCTAGAAAATGAATTGTTTTCCTGTATTTGGTTCTACTAAAAATGCAATTTGAAAAAATGTTTTATGATGTTTATTAACGAGGCGCAAAAATTTACGAAGTAAAGACAAAAACTATTATGGATCCCCAAAAGAAACAAGCTTGAATAAGTCATATTTACTTGTTCATAATGAAAACCAATAAGTTAACAAAATTTATGAAAAATTGAACTTCGATATGAATTTGTTGTCAATTTTCAAGTTAAAAATCGAAAAACAAAAGGAAAATTATGGTAGTTGTTTTTGAAGATCGGTAAATGATTTCAAAAGAAATGAGAAAAAATTAGAGTTGTAATTTTGAAGATCAGCTAAAGAAAAGATAAAAATATACATATACATGTGTGTGTATATATATATTTATGATGACAGTTGAGAGAGAGAGAGAGAGACTTGTGCAGTAGTGCTGCATTAGCGGCATGAAATCATCATGAAAATGATTTACCTTTTTGCGAATTCATTTTTTTCTGTATTTTAGCCCAAGAGTTTCAATCATGTTCTCGTATCCATGAAAAGTCTGAGAGTAGTTTCCTAAAAACAGCTTTACTTGTAACAAACTCACCTTTTATGAGTTTCATTGTGGCACTTCGTTAGGTTTCATTGCCTCGCTTGGAATCCCTGGGAATGCTTGGACTCTTTGGCCAAGATAAGATACTCTATAGAGAACCTTCATTAAGCAATGTGAAATCGCTACAGATAAAAGAGTCTAAATTCACGTCGAGTATTTTGAAAGATTGGATACTACTGAATTTGGAGTCAATGGAAATTGGGAGCTCTCCATCAGCAGAAGTAGTTTTTGACTTGGAGGAGCTAAAAGTCATCGGAGATGCCAAGATTCCATCTCGGCTAAAGAAATTGAAGTTGTTTGAGTTGCCAAACCTGCAGTGCATATGGACATTGGATGTACAATTACAAGGAATATCGAGATTTCAAAACCTAGAGAAGCTCTATGTCTACAATACAGGGCTGTCATTTCTCTTTTCGGTGCCGGTGGCTAAATGTCTTAGAGAAATTAGAGACATTAAAGTGAAGGATTGTCCAAATATGAAGGCGGTGATTGTGGATGAAGAAGGAAGAGATGAAGGGACAGACGATATTATAGAGTTCCCATTATTGGAGCGACTATCTATAAGCTGCTGTCCCATGGAGAAATTCTTTTCATATCCTCATGGAAAGAAAAAGTCAATAACCACTACTTCAAATTCACAAGATACTAATTCCGATTCATTCTTTGATCAAAAGGTATGAATCCTTTCTTTTGAGGTTACACCCATAATAGTCATAGGCATGCGATTTGTGGGGGCAAGTAATAATATTTCTTTGAAGATTTTTTTATTTGGTTTTATTAGTTAATTTTTTTTTTTTATAATTACACTTGTTAGAGTAAGGTCGTTACTAAAAATTCCTTCCTCCACCACATTAGATAGATCGGTATAAGATTAGGCCAAATTGTTAAATTTTTCATAGCTGCGATCTAATGCATAACTCTTATGAGCAGATAAGTTTACCAAGCTTGGAGGTGTTAAAACTTGAGTCGATCGAAACGTTAAAAAGGATATGGCACAATGAACTTCCCAAAAGTTCCTTCGACAAATTAGCCAACCTCACTCTTGGAAAGTGCTCCAACCTACTTGATGTCTTCCCTTCGACAAATATAGGGAGATTGCACAACCTCAAAATTGTCACAGTTTCAAAGTGTCCCTCTCTGGAATCTTTGTTTGATTTTGGATCCATTGATTCATATACAAAACAAAAAATTGTATTGCTCCCCAAATTGAAAATAGTCCTGGTGCATAAATGCCACTCCTTGGAATATTTGTTCGATTGCGGATCCCTTGATTCAAATATGGAAAACAAAATTGTATTGCTCCCCAAATTGGAAGTAGTGGGAGTGAGTAGAGTAGGAAGGCTGAGACACATGGCGATGAGTGACTCTCAAACGGTTTTGAGTTTTCCTAGTCTAAGAGGAGTCCATGTTTTCAATTGCTCTGAGTTGAGATATCTCTTCCCCAATCATACGGCCACAACTCTAGAGAAACTTGACATCCTGCGGATTGTCAAATGTGACCAAATGAAGGAAGTGGTTCCAATGGAAGAAGGTGGTCAATCCAAGGCAGAAGTGATGAGTTTCCCTTCCTTAACTCAATTATCTATTTGGCGGTGCCCCAACTTTAGAGCATTCATCTGGAGTCCTACAAGTGCCGAGAGACAGTTAGGCGAGATGATCAAAGAAAATGATGAATTGCCCGGATCATTGTTCAATGAAATGGTTTGCTCTATGCCTTATTGTGATCGTCTTTAATCTTGCATTATCATTTTTTAGAATGAACAATGTAATAATTTGTCCTACTTATCCTCCTTTCTGACATTATCATTGTGCAGGTTAGATTTCCCAATTTACAAATGCTATATATTGGAGGCGTCCAGTGCAAAGATTTATGGAACAATCAAATTTCTGATGATTCTTTTTGCAAATTGGAATCTCTTATATTGAGGGGTTGTGACAATATCCAACGGATTGCCACATCCCATATGTGGAAGAGGCTGCAGGACTGTCTAGAAACCTTAGAAGTGAAATCATGCCATTCAATCGAGATCATTTATGAAAGTGACGGGATGGTGGCAAAAAGCAGTAATTTGAGGACGTTGGATTTGCGTGATTTGGACAACTTGAGGCACATTTGGCGGTACGACAATCTCCCAAACATCCCGTTCCCAAATTTGAGATACATAAAGTGTGTAAGGTGCCCCCGTTTAGACATGCTTTTCGCAACCTTCGAGGCGAAATTTCTCGGGCAAATCAAAAAGCTGGTGGTAGGGTCATGTGAAGATATGGAACTAATTGCTGGCCATGAAGAATGTGAAGAAGTGATTGGTAAGACAATCACCTTCTCAGGATTAACTACTCTTAGACTTTACAATTTGCCGAAATTCAGGAGCTTCTTACCAGAGAAATATTTTGTGGAATTCCCATCCTTGGATGTCTCAAGTACAACAGAGCCGGACCAAGGCAACCGAAGTGCGGAGGAAAGCGAGGGGGAAACTGAGAAGTTAGACCGCGTAATTGAGGAGTTTGACCGCGAAATTGAGGAGGAAATTGAGGAGGAAAGTGAGGAGGAAAGTGAGGAAGAATAATTAGTTTTATGAAGTGAGCCACAAAAGTTTGTGAATGTTGCAACGAATGGTGTTTGGCAAAACAAAATGGACATGTCTGGTAATGTGAGATTTTGTTTTCTCCTTTTGTATTCTCTTCAACACTTCCCGCGAAGTGTGTGACTGTTTTCTTGGCTATTCATTTCTTTGGTTTGACGAGTGGCCAGTTGGTTTGTCTCCTGGGCTATAGTGACGAGTGGGCAGTCATTGGACCATAAATTGTGGGGTTATGTTGTATAAATTCTAATCAATTGCATTATCGTGTTTATAAATTTTCCCGTAATATCAAAAAACATATGTGCTAGTGCTAGTATATTAAGCATGCTCAACAAAACCACGAAAGTTCTTCATATTTGAAAGAGCTTATATCTGCTCAATTTTCGCGAAGAATCAAATTTTCTGTGATGATCATTTTCCACACATGCATGTCCATCCCCCAACCATTATGAATTTGCATTTTGGAGGGAAATAAACTTCTATTTAGAACTTTTAAGAGTCCTTAATTTGCCCCTCCAACATTGTCCTTGAGTACTGGACAATGTTGTAGACAAGGATTAGACAGTGGTCAATAAACTCTGAAAATTTTAAGACTCAAAGCACATTATTGTGACAATTTTTAGAATTTATGCTTTAATTTTCCCTTTTTGTTTACGTTAAGGGAAACATTGTTATAACAACTGCTGGCATTATAGCCCACTATGCACAGGAAAGTTAAAATATATAAGAAAAAAATCTTAGCACGGAAAATTGTAAGATGAAAAGGAGTTAGATTTCCACATTGAGCATTCGCATGCTTTCACATTCTACAATTTGTTTATACTTTACTTTTACATATTTCAATGAGGTGAGTATATCAGAAATTATAAAATTTGTTGTAAAAGTTCATTTGAGCGCTCTTACTTCCGTTAAATTAAATAATAAAAAATACTGATGTGGCTTTTTTATTTGAAATATAATTTTCTAAATTAAAAAGAGGCTTGTTTTATATATATAAAGAATACATGAGGTCCATCAATGGCTGGACCTTTGATGGTGGGATTTGCCCAGCGAGATGCTGATCCCTACTCTTCCTTTTCGCACTCCTTCGCGCTCATCCAGGCCAACGCCGCCCAGAGTTTCTCCTTCCGCCGCCCTCCAACCGCAGGCACCGCCACCGGCGGCGGCACCATCGCGTAGCCGCTGTCGGCCCGGAACCGATGCTCAAGGCACACCTGGAGGTCACACGCCTTGCACGTGCTGGTGTTGGAGAACGTCAGCACCTCCCTGCACCGACGGTTGCGGCACGCCGACGTCTTCTTCTCCCTCGGGTCGCAGTCCCCCAACCTCTCTTGCCTCTGCAAGATAACCTCTCTGGTCTCGATCTGCACATGTTTTGCTCGTTTGCATGTGAAAAATGTGTGATTTAGGATCGAAAAATTATTGAAAAAACCTTTATTTTCGTATAAATTTATAAGGAATTGGCCACCAAAATCACAAACTCGATGGCTTCATGATCCGGCGTAAGCAATCGAAGTCGTGATGAATTACCTCACGACAACCGTCGCGGGTGGAAGAAGGAGATCAAGGAGATTGCAATCTGGGAAAGCCCATGTCCCTCCTCCCCTCTCTCTCTCTCTCTCTCTCTCTGTGACAATTGATTGAGGCTGAAACCGTTTGAGTTTGACGAAGGTTGAATGCGAGTTCGAATTGGTGATAACGAGGATTTCTTTGAGTGGGTTGAGTATTGGAATAATCATGATTCTGATCAAGGTAAACTTCGCATGCTATGTTTCTGCTGGAGTTAGGGACTGACTGTTTGATCCCGCCGGCGTGAAATCCGGTTGACTCCGAGACTGTCCTGATGAACTCATACATGTTTCGATGATTCGGTGATTGTTTGGATACGAACCTTTTCCTTATCATTGCATTTGGGTGCCCCTACTGAAACGCTTACCCCATGTCTGATTGAATTCTTGAACGGTATTAGCATGTGTATTTCGCAAGCATTCTTGCATCGTGATGATTATCTAGCAATGGCGTGCTTAAACTGAGAGTTCTCCAGTTTATATGACATTATTTTCCTTGATGTTGGTTGAATTTCTAGAGTTGTGCTCAATACTCCCATGACTGAGAATTTGAACATGCTGTGTCGGCTTAATTTACTAGGAATTATGTTATCTATATCAATCTATGATGTTTGTATGTGGCTATTCTAACATTCGAGACAATTACCATCCTTGTACTGGAAATGGTGAAATCCTTCTTCGAAATGTGCATCATGTGTTGTGTACTTTAGTAAATTCTTGTCCGGACTTCATCCTTTGCTTGATCTCGAAAGTAATTGGTTTCGTATGCTTGGATGATTATGCCTTGCATTTTTGGATCCGTTCATTGATACCTCAGTACCTTCTGTATGTCAGTAATATTTGATTCATTTTTTTAGGCAAACGCGTGGCATCTACCTATTTGATTTTCTTTGTTAACTGAAGATTGATGTCAAAACTGACATTCGATGGCTAAGTGCATAGTGAGCTTTTTATGCCATGACCGAATGCTTTGCTTGATTCTTTGTCCATTTTGCAATTTGTATACAAGTTCAGTTGTTGCTTAATGAGTCTCAACTATGAGAATTGACTGTGGAACGCGGCTTAATGCTGTTTTTCCTGTGTTTATGGGTAGACAGGCATGCGGCATGCTGGAAAACGACAAAACGAGCTAAGAAAACTTGCTTCCGCGGGTGGCTTCCCAACTTGAAGGCACATTATCGTCTCGGCAGGGAGGGGAGGAGGACAGCCATGGCCATCCGCGCACTCAAATCGTAGATTAAAATAATAATCTATTTCTTCTAAAATAATTTTCTAGTTCACCACATGCAAGACGACATTTTAAGGCTTTGGCTTCCAAGGGCATCTGATTTGTTAAATCTCAATGATTTTCTCTGGCAAATCTATTGCTGTTGGTAATTCTTTTCATATAGTTAGTGAAATCTTAAATAGAGCGGTAACTTAAGATAAATGAAGTAACTTGTACTCGGCATCCACAAATTTTATTGTTCGCCTTTAGTTTTTCTAAATACGATGTCGATTTCAGTACAAGTCTGGATTCCCTATTCAATTTTTCACCTATACTTTTAATTTGCTTGGGATTTCAGTTTCCTGCATTTCAACTCGAGTTGTTTATTGTTTCGGAAAAAAAAAATTCATGTAATTTCCTGAAAACAAATACCAAGTGTACAAAATAGAGGTAAGAGATGCAAGGAAATCTCGGTGATTGAGGCTGGCTTTCTCTCAGTAATGAATAAGACTCAAATCACTGACTTAAAAATTTTCAAGTCCGATACCAAGGGAAGAAGGGAACTCTGGAGTCAATTTCACTTGCATATCTCTTTTGCATCAAAGGGATTGAGTTGACTAAAACATTCTATTGACATCTAAATTTTTATCGACATTCTAAATATCCATTTATTTCAAAAAATTTATAAAAATTTATAAAAAGAGGAAACTAAGAAAAGAAGAATGAATAAAAATGGATAAAATAAAATGAATGAATGATGAAAATGAAGTCGTGTGGGCCGGCTGTCTAGCCCACTTGGTTATTTTCAGCTCACCCCTTAACCGGGCTTCCAATTAAGAAGGGAAGAAACATGGGTTTGGCCCATTTTCCTTCTTTTCTTTGGCCCACCAGAGCCTAAAAAGAAGCCCAGCCCATCACTCTTTCTTCTTGGGCGCGCACGTGCTCGTGAGAAGAGCGTCTGTGACGCAAGGAGGAGAGAAGGTACAGTGACGGTCACCGAGAAATGCCCGTGAGCGAGTGATGAGAAAGAAACTATGAATCTTAATCGATATACTCCCTGCTCAACCCTGCGAAAGCGAGATATATTTGTGTGAGATAATGGAACCTGTTGCGTCGTGTTTTGGTTGGAAAATAGTGTCAAAGCTGAATCAAAAACCTGCTCTCGAAGCTGCACAACATGTGTTCGACAAAATGAAGATGGAGCCATAGGGCCATCGACATATGAGGAAGGTTCGCAATATGCTGAACGGAGGAAGATAGTTGAAGAGTCCAAAAACAATATCGACATGGCTACTATATCTAAGTTAAGAGAGAGTAGTCGGTGAGGAGGAGTGTTGAGAAAAAGGGGCACCGCCTCTCTCTCTCTATTGCTCTAGACTTTTTTCTCTCCCTCTCTCCAGACTTTTCTCTCCCTCTCTCTCCAGATTTTTCTCGGCCATGTTGTTCATGGACTCCACCGACTTTGGCTCCTATAAACAGGGGCTGTTGTCTCTAAGTGTGTGTGTGTGGAATGTGTACGTAAAGTGTGTGGGGGTGTGTACGTGAGTGTGAGTGGATTGGGTGGAGTAGGTGGTGTGAGTTGTAGAGTGGTAGTGTGTAGGGGTCTTGTGTAGTGTAAGGCCCCGTTTGGTTCAGCATTCCCAAGGGGCTTTCAGCCTCGAAAGCCCCTTTGGGAAAATTTTACCTGTTTGGTTCAGCATTCTGAGGCGTCCTTGGCCAAATGCTAGCATTTGGAATGCTCTAGAATGTTGAAAGCCCAAAGCAGGTCCGGACCTGCTTTGGGCTTTCAGCATTTCGAAAATGCAAGTCCACATTTACTATTCATCCATTGACTTTTTTTTTTTAAAACCGATTATCTTCTCCACACCTCAACCGCCGTTGATCGGCAACGGAGTTTCATCGTATTTTATTTTTATTTTCTTAAAAAATAATAAAAACCCTTTGCAAATGTTGGGTTCACCTTTTTTTTTTTGTATTATCTTTTGACAATCAATAGCCAACTTTTTATAAATACACTAGAATGATCTTTAATTAACGAAGATGATTAATACTACAATAATTTAAAAAAAATATATATATATTCAAAGTTGAAAACAAACCTAAAATAACCCTAGGCCAAAAGTTGAGCTTTGCATCTAATCTATAATCAAATTCTCTTAATATAATTTTTAAATAAATTTACTAATATATCTTTTATATTACTCTCAACATGAAAATGTAAAAGGTTATATAGTTATTGTTTTTTTTTTTACAATTTTAAAAATACTAAAACTAAAAAACTTAATTTGGTTACACTAAAGAGTTTTTCAAATATATGTTTACCAAACAGTCTTGCATTTCCCTAAAGCACTTTTCAGTTATAGTTTACCAAACAGTCTAGCATTTCGGAAAACCCCTTTATCTCAAAGGTATTTGCATTCTCCCAATGGCATTTCCCCAAAGTCGAACCAAACGGGCCCTAAGTGTAAGGTGATAAGAAGTGAGTGGATGTGCGGGTGTGGTTTGTAAAGTGAGTGGGTGAGCAAGTACAATGTGAGTACTTGTGAAAGTGTGATTGAATAGAGAGTTGTAATATTATTTTATAATAAAAGTAATTATTTTATTTGTACATCCACTTGCGCTTATTCAACACCATCCGTGTGCAAATCGATTGTGATCGAGGCTGTATTAATGATTTGAACTAGTGACCCTTGGCCAAAACTCGTACCACCTGTTTGATGAAATTCCTGAACTTAGTCGGTGTGTATTTTCGTTCAGTTCTTGACTGAGAATTCCCTTCATTACTAGATTGTTGATCTGTTTTGGTCATGTAAGCGTATTTGGGTTGTGTTTCTTCATCAAAAATCATAGGTATTGAATTTCGAACTTGTTTTGAATCTGTTGGAACCTTGTCGATACATGCTGATTCACGATTGTTGCAGCCCCAAGCTGATGCTGATTGGTACTTGATTTTATGCTATTCCATTCAATTAAGCATGTGCTGTGACATAAGATTGTGTCATGGTGAATTTCATGTTCGCGCGGGAAAGAAATTATGGCATGAATTAATGAAATTCTACTCGAAATCGATATGTGGATGCTGACTCTATCTTGATATCCCTGATTTGGTGTGCTTTTGATTCCAGCTTGAGGCTAGTTCAGTTATGGATCATCTATGTTCATGCTAGGAGAAAGTATTATGGTGAATCTCATGCCAATTTTGCAAGAATTATAGTCATATGGCTTGTAGGAATATATGGCTTCAATTTCATGTCTATTAATCATCAAAACGATCACGATTTGCGGTCTTGTATGCTTTGTTACAATTCTGCACATGTGCTGGAAGTTGTGGAATAAGAATGAATTAGATGGATTATGTCTTAGTTTGGTTGCCTTTTTGATATCATGTGTTCCAGTTCCTTGTCAATTTCACTTGTTCGGATGGTAATTGCATGATTAAATTGATGAGATGGATGCTTAATATTGCCATGAGAGTCTTGGCCATTGCTGTTCAGAATGATGTTTCAAAGACATGATTTTTGTTTTCCTCCCTCCCTCATAGAATTAGAATTCACTTGAGGGTTGCTTCTGCGAAATCTAGGGGGAAGGGAAGATTAGTCACCGGCATCACCAGTACCCTGCCCTAGAAATCCATCAGGACCCTACCCATATGTTTTACCAGGAATAGGTGCATAGTTTCGATTGTCTCTCCTATAAACCATTATGCACTTGAGGTGCAGAGCTCCATCTATCTCCTTGCCGCAGGTCTCTCTATTGCTGATAGCAATTGTTGTTATAACCCTGTTAACTGTAGTTTTCTTAGTATGAATGCACCGATCTCTCCTTTGTCCTTGATATGGATCCCTTCCACTGGGGGCACAATCCATATTGCCCATTGGCATGGGATTTCTTCTTTCACCTTGCTCCTTGTCTATTTGCCACTCAGCCTCCTTGCCCGTCATAGTTTCTATTGCGACCACGCATTCTGCCCACCCAGCCTCCCATACTGAACTGGAGGTGGTCTGAGTAATTACTCCATTTTCGTACTTGTGACCTAATGACTTAGTAAGCTCAACAAAACAACAAGCGTTGCTGGGTCACGAATCATAGACGCATTGGAAAGTTGAGGTTATGGAATTAGAGGATGAATGGATTAAATGACTGAAAAAATGTGGCAGAGATATATAGTCGGTGAAATTCTCAGTGGAATCGAGTCATACATCCGTACTCCTAGATTGGGGGATCAATGTAGGAATCTGGTAATACGAAAACAACTCCTGGTAGAGAGGAAACTCATCAAAGACACTTGCTTTTGAATTGCTCTGACTCTGTTTTAGTCCATCACAACTTGATAAGTGGTCGTGCTACATGCACAAATTCTCTTTTTTGCTTCCTCCAAATTTAAACATGAGTATCAAATGTCATCTCAACTTTGCAATGTAGATCATGCCACGGTTGCCTTGGGACATCGACAGTGGATTACACTCATCACAAAAAGCACTTAATTCTCATGATCAGGAAATAACATATCCATGATGTTATGGTGCTAAATGTAAACATCAGATTAACAACTGTTGATTTATAAAGAAGGTGTCAAGAGCCTGTGCTCAGGATAGTCATATCGGCCATCACATAGGTCCAACCTGCCAATGAAAGCCATTATTTTGTGGTTGTTTAGCATAACAATTTGTTTGTCTCGAGAAAAAGTACACAATAGGAACCCCTACTTCATTGAATGATTTTTTAAGGTTACATTATGATTTTGAGTTATTT
Organism: Eucalyptus pauciflora; assembly: GCA_007663325.1. Taxonomy (NCBI): domain Eukaryota; kingdom Viridiplantae; phylum Streptophyta; class Magnoliopsida; order Myrtales; family Myrtaceae; genus Eucalyptus; species Eucalyptus pauciflora. Next base: position 901,162 of record VMYD01000211.1, on the reverse strand, counting down.
TTCAATAGAGATAAATTTTACTATAATTAGTCAATGAAAATTAGTTATACATGTTGCCCGACTACACTTGTTAGTGAGGATAAATTGCTTTTAGAAATATGGATGCCCATGCTGATTCATTTTGGCATACTTTTGCCCAATTTATTTATTCTTATTTATCATTACAAATCCTAGTTTGACCAAAGATCTCCATCCTTACTACCTTAACATCTTGTTTTAAGTCGCTTAAATATTTTCAATCTTTCCTCTCTTTTTTTGACGTGGATAACTTCTTAAAAACAGAACGTAACTTCATTGAGTATTAAGCAGATATTGATATTTTCAAACTTTCCTAGCAGGAAGGAGGGAGGGAGGGAGGGAGAGTTTATAAAATTAAATGAAAGAGTTTACGAAATTGAATGAAGGCATATAAATGAGGAATTAGTGGAAAGGAAGTAGACAGAGCTGATAACAAAAGGGTGCAAAATCCTTTGATCAGAGTGATACTTCACCATTACGATAATATTATGGTAAGAGAATGATCTGAATAAATTTTCTATTGAAAATATCAATATGATGATCCATGAAGTTTCATCAAAAATATTAAATTGATTAGTTAAATCTGACAATCAAAAAAATAAATTAGTTATGAAAGAGATTATTATCTGCATTGACTTTAGGGGAGGATTTTGTTGGCTACAAAAGACTCGAGTTTTATTATTTTTCTAATTTAAACAAAGAAGAACAATAATTCATCCAAATTTCAAAGTTCTAGTCGAAATCAATACCATGAAATCGAAAAGAATGCTATGAGATATTAAATGAAAATTGAAACTCTAAATTGAAATTGAACGTGGCTTGAAATAAAAGGTACATTTGATTGCAATTTGACAGGGAGGAACTCATTTTGCATTTCCTTATGTAGGTAAGAATATATTGAGCTATAACCAACTATACACGAGGGTTCGGCGCCAAAAACTTACACTCATAATGACAACAAGTCAGAACGAGTGGAAGGGAATCGAAAGAAAAACAAGAAAAATCGCATACAAAGCGGTAAGAAAACGAAACAGAAAGAAGCCTAAACAGCAGGCCAAAAAACCAACAAAAAGGCCGCTAGGGCAGCAACAAGGCCAAAAGAGACGCAAGGCAAGCAGTCACAAGACCACATCCACCAGCACAAGAACAACACCCAGCTAGTCAGCAAAAGGAGGAGCCACCGAGGACACTCCACAGCGGCCCTACGAAGGCCAAAAAGCACGAGCATCAAAAGACAGGTTGATCAGCTTCACTAGAAGAGAAAATGATCGGGTCAATTCCCCAAGTGCGCTGGATCCTCCTATTCCTCGCATTATCTTCAACATTCTTGAAAGTCACAGCCTTGTCTCTGACAACTTTGAAGAGGTGGTTCTTCAAGGCTGGGATCGCTAGTGTTTGCCTTCTAAATAATATATCATTCATGTTCTTCCAAATGATACGACAAAGAGCCCCAAAGGAGAACCAAGCAATACATTTATGGAAATCTTTACCCGAGAGTAGAGTCATAGCCCACCGAAGATTATCTGCCCAAGATTTATTGTGTCATGGGAGATTACACCTGGCAGCCCAAAGGAAAGCAAGGCATTTCCTTATGTTTTCTCCCACTTTTAATAGGAAATATTTTTGTGAGCCCACAAGAAAATTTTTCTCTGCCATTCTTTTCTTCACTTCCCTCCCACTCATTTTAGCCCAACAAGGAAAGAAAATTTCTAATTCTGTACCATAACACGGTAGGATATATTTTTGAAAATCAGAATGGGTCAACAAATGTTCAAACACAGCTTGTATTTCCGAGCATGCTTACTAAATACTAGTTTCACACACTAAGGTAGCTTATTAGCATTGGTATATTGTCCTCAAACATAATGGTAAGTTCTCCCATGTATAATGTAGACTATGACTTTTTGAAATTACAAAATTTGGCCAATTTTCCATTGCCTTCCTAATCACATTTATGCATTAGCAGATATGGATTAATGTGATTAATGATCCCATTAACATGCATATAGAAACATACTAATGCGCTTTATATTCACTTGTTCCATTAATGCGAGGTACATCATTGCGTAATGGAAGAATGCTTGGCAAGCTCAATGCAAGGCCCACTTCTTTATTTGACTTCTTACAACTAGCGAACTCTCTCTCTCTCCCTTCCACCCACACTTGGTCCTCCATCCAAACCAAACCAAACACAACCTTGATTTTCTTACTCTCATAGGGAAAAGTACTTCCCCTTTTGGGCTGATTGTGGGTGAGGAGGGATCCGAAGTTTTCCCAAAATTAGCAAATAGAGAAACCCGAGCAACATTTTCTTTCTGCTATAAATTGCGAGAATCTCTATTTTTTACCAAGACACCTATTGTTGGATTGCATTTTAATGAATCCTTCGTGAATTTGTAAGAAACTCTTTGTTTATTAAATAAAATAAAAAAATAGAATTCAATTCACTTTTAAAGACAAGAATAGAATAGATTATCACATGTATATTTCTATATTTCATGTAAAAAGATAAAGAAGAATAAGTCTCATTTATTTTATTATCCATTTCTTGCACTTATTATTTAACATATATACTCACTCAGATATACTCAATATAATTATATACGAATTATAATTATTCTAAGATATCTTTTTATCAATAATATGTACAAATATTAAATCGAGGTACACGTTCTATGGTAATTTTTAACAACTTACCCTCTTTCTTTGTGCCTTTTGTGGGCCTCGGACTCACCGGCTTCCACTCCGGCAGTGGCGAATGACTTCACCACACCGGGGCCTTCTACCTGTGGAAGACCACTCAGGCAACCAACTCCACCTCTCCTTTGAACAAGGGATTGCCGCGGGGGACGTTGGCGGCAATGACAGTGGGGATTAGGATGGGGGACTGATTCTGCTGGTTGGGGCAGCACCACAGACACTGCAAAGTAGATACACCGCGAATGTGGATAGGCCACGGTGCGCGTCGTGGCGAAGCAAAGCGGCGCGGCCATGGCCTCTTAGTGTTGCGACTGCAAAATGTGCCTCTCTATTGTTACGAACCACGCCGCCGTCTCCACCGTTGCCCCCCCGAGCCCCACCGTCGCCTGTCAAAGCCCCATTGACAGCTTCAATTCGTCCCCTATCACTCTCTCTCTCTCTCCCGGAAAACGATTCCGCTCTACTCTCTCTCGTCCAGCAAACCACGCTTACGTTGTTGCCTCCCAAATAATAATCTGTTTCTTTTAAAGATAGTTTTTCTAGTTCACCTCATGCAAGACGACATTTTAAAGCTTTGACTTTCAAGGGCATCCGATTTGTTAGGCATCAATGATTTTCTCCGGCAAATCTATTGCTGTTAGTAATTTTTTTTCATATAGTTAGTAAAATCTTAAATAGAATGATATCTTGTGATAAATGAAGTAACTTGTACCCGGTATTCGTAAATTTTATTGGTCGCCTTTAGTTTTCTCTAAATACGTTTGTTGATTTCAGTACAAGTCTAGATTTCCTATTCCAATTTTCACCTATACTTTTAATTTGCTTGTGATTTCAGTTTCCTACATTTCGACTCTAGTTGTTTATTGTTTTGAAAAAAAAAATTCATGTAATTGTACCAAAAAGAGAAACCAAGTGTAGAAAACAAAGGTTCGAGATACAAAGGAAATCTCAGTAATCGAGCCTATCTTTCTCTCGGTAACGAATAAAACTCAAACCGCTGACTTCAAAATTTTCATAGCCGAATCCGAGGGAAGAAGGGAACTCTGGAGTCAATTTCGTTTGCATAGTTCTTTTGCATCAAAGGGATCGAGTCGACTAAAACCTTCTGTTGACACCCGAATTTTTATCGACGTTCTAAATATCCATTTATTTCGCAAAAATAAGAAGAAAATTATTAAAATATAAAAAACAAAAATAAAAGGAAAAAAAATGAACAATGAATAAAAATGGATCAAATACAATGAACGAATGATGAAAATGAAGTCGTGTGGGCGGGCGTGTCTAGCCCACTTGGTTTTTCCGGCTCACCCCTTAACCGGGCTTTCTGTTTACTTTATTCTCTTTGGCCCATTTTACTTCTTTTTCTTCGGCCCACCAGGGCCTAAAAAGAAGCCCAGCCCATCACTCATTCTTGCGCGCCCGCGCGCTCGTGAGAGGAGCGTCTGTGACGCAAGGAGGAGAGAAGGTACAGTGACGGCCACCGAACAAATGCCCGTGAGCGAGGGATGAGAAAGGAGCCTGTGACGGAAGCAGATCCGAGAGCGTGAATCTTCATCGATATTCTCGCGGCTCAACCCTGCGAAAACGAGATATATTCGTGCGAGATAATGGAACCTGTCGCGTCGTGTTTTGGTTGGAAAATAGTGTCAAAGCTGAATCAAAAACCTGGTCTCGTGGCTGCGCAACATGTGTTCGACAAAATGCTCGAATGATGCACCCAAATCCATGTTATCCGACCGATGTTAAAAATTTAGTTCGAGGCTTATTGCGCATATTTTGTTGACGCTCGCCTTCTTTCTTCGTGATTTGCTATGTTTTTTGTTTGATTTCACGGCCCACCTTTTGATGTTCGTTGACGGCCATGCAAAACCGAACTTGGTTCGGCTGTCGCCGGAGATGTAATCTGGTGATGGTGTGTAGTGGTTTGAGCGCCGGTGTCCGTAGATGGCCTCTAGTTGTATGGGTTCAAAAAAAAATGGAGAAGAAGATGAAGGTTCGGAGTGAAAAAATGACTTCGGGGAAGAAGAGGGGAAGAAGAAGAGTGCGGTAGAACAGGACTTAATAAGGAAAAAGACAAAAGAAAAAAATAAAAAATAAAAAATTCAAATTCAGAAAATGGTAAAAATTTAAAAATTCGAAAAAATAAATAAAAAAATTAGAAAATTAGAAAATCAATCAAAATTAGAATTTTTGAAAATCATTAAAAATTTAAAAATTCGAAAAAGTCATCAAAAAATATTTAAAAATTCAGAAAAAATCATAAAAATACAGAAAATCCTAAAAATCTGAAAAAAAAAAATTCAAAAATGGAAAAATTTTCTTAGAAAAAGTAAAACCAGAAATAGGTTTCTTTATTTTGCATTGTCTTTTTATTTTTTATGGACAATATTAGGATGTTTGTATGTTTCCTTTATGATTATAATTTGTTTGTGCATTTCAATATTTTGGGCGTTCCTTTCTTGTTCTAGAATGGTTAGGACGAATCTTAAATTTCCTTTAGATAGTTTGCCATGGCGTAATCAAGGGTGCTAGTCTTAATGTAATCAAGTCTCCAAGTCTAGAATATTTTGTTGCAAAGAGGAAGATACACTCTTACTTAGGTTTTAGCTGACCAAAAAGGCTAGTAGCGACTCCTTTGTCAAAATTTGCGTAGATTTAATTGATTTAAAATTTGAACGTCCGATATCATGCGGGGTATAAATTTGGGAGAGCTCAAGTCAATGAAATGTCGTCGACCCGAAATTGACACTACCACTAAACATAACTCTCTCTCCCCCGAGGGTTAGGTCGCAACACCTTCCACTAAGAACAAAACAACACAATCTGGAATGGTAATCATTGACACATCGCATGTAACGATAATCATTGATGTGCTATTTTGATACTAGCATGATCATCAAAAAGCAGTTTCGCTTAGATAGCAAAACGACCAAATAAGAAGAAGGCAATTGGAATGGCATCAGCTGGAGCTTGAACTCATGGAAACGAGCAGCAAGGGGAATGATCTGCATCTGGTGCACCTGAAGGTCTCTCTGGCAGAGACATTGATAGCTAGAGACAACGAACATGACTAGAAATCTTTGTCTACTTCAAGCTCGGCATCAAGGTAGAGCGAGCATCCCTTTCTTTGGTCAAATCAACAACGACACCTCGCGGGGCGGAGGAGGGGAAAGAGAAGGCCAGGTCAAGGGAAAAAGCTGAAATGTTGAGGTGATGGGGCTACTGGGTCTGGGCCGCGGATCAAATCAATGGGTTTGCTCTTGTGGGCCGTGCCAATTGGCTTTTTTATTTGTTAATTATTTTTATCTTTTTATTATTCTCTTTTTTTGTTCTTTTTACTACCATTCATTGTTTTTATGCTCTTTTTTACAAAAAATGTATTCTTAATTTGCCAGCTAAAATTTAGGTGTCGACAGTTTCAAAAATATTTACCTAATATTTGAAGAAGAATATCATGCCATTGCAAACAAAGTACAAGACATTGCATGTGCTGTTGCATCAAATCTTAACTTACTAAAGGTTATAGTAGTTTCTTGATCAATGGAAGAAACGAGCCAAAATATGCAACAATCCAATGGAATAGAATCAGGTATGTGTTGATGAAATATTGACTCATCTAAAATGACTTAATTTATGACTCGGATTAATATGGACCCCAATTCTAATCTCGCCCATTTGGTGGGTCGAAGTCCAATAAATCAGAATGGAAGATTAAACAAAGATTGGTACAAGGGAAGAGAAAGAGATGGCTTTTTATAGTGGAAGATGATTCTTTCGCGTTTTGTTTTTCCTGCTCAATGATTCTTTTTCAATCTATCTGAAGTTTTCAAAGTGAAGAAATGATTAAACATGGCAGAGAGTCAAGGAAAAAGTAAAAGAAATGAATAAATATGTTGAGAGTAACATAGGTTTAAATAAAACTAATGTTTATAAAGTTTCAGTTGAAAAACCGACCAAGTGACTGGTCAAGTGGCCGAGACCTGATTTGCAAGTCAAAGGTCGCAAGTTTAATTTCCCAATCTATTATCCGTTTTGGGACAATTATGCAAATAACTTGGCGGAATTAATTTGAACAATATCTTGTGGCGAACACATTCACCTATTTGGGGCCAAAGATTGTTGTGGGTTGGAGAAACTTCAGATAGAATGTCAGCAAAAACATTTGAGTCGCCATTGATGCCCCTCGATGAAGGGCTGTGACTCCACTTCGACGAATTTCCACTTCCACCATGACGACGAGACAATTTCCTTCACGTGCAATGGCATAATTAACAATAACCTTGTTCAACAATAACAATAATAATAGACAATTTTGTCTCCATGTCAGGAAAAAAAAAAGAAGAAGAGGCAAATATATGGTGGAGTAGTTGGCATTGAGCATTCACCCCTTGAAATTTCATTTGCTTCCAATTATATTCTTCTTGTCTTGAATAAGTATAAGCTTTATTTGGTATTTCAGCACATGAAGTTACAATCAATGCGAAATTGCAACAATCAAGTCATAACGATGAATTAAATGTTGATGATTAGCTTATGTAGAGAATGATAGTGTGAGATAGTTGAATAAAACGTGTATTATGTAGGCAATGTGGCTGGAAGGTAATTTTAGTACAGTGGTGGAGTGCCTCACTTGTTTTTAATTAGCGGAGCATAGGATTTGGGAGATTTTTTTTTTTTTTTTTAAATAATTTTGTTCTTTGAGGTCAAGCATAATCAAAGGATGCATTTATTTATTTTAGTGATTATTTGGATGTTGTAGATGATTAGATGTATATCTAATAATCCATCCGTTGGTAGTGAAGGTGGATTTTGATGGTACAGTTCATGTTGATAGAGTAAGCATGTCATGTTCCACTGTAGAAAGAATAGGAAAACACGATAGTTTGGCCTTCCATCACCATAGAAGGTTGACACTGTCTTCCTTGAATTTTTCAAATGTAGCTTTCGTCATCCTTGCCGAGATATTCATTCACCTCACTAGCAATCGGCACCATAGTGCTTGAGGCCTGCCCTTCTTTTTTGGGGCACATGTGGCCCAAGAGAACAGGTCCGAAGTGGCACGGCCCATTGCCCATTCTAACTAAAGTCTATCTGGGCTCATGCACAGATATTAGAACATTTTCCGATAGTCGAGGGTCCTTCACTTAAAAAAGTGTCGCCGACACCTTCATAGATATTTTTGGAGCTCCAACCCATCTCATTTGAACATCAAATCACATTTCCCATCTCGCATTCACTTTATGTCCTCCACTGTCTCCTATCTTTCACCGAAAGTATTACCGACAGCCTCGCAGATAATTTCGGAACCTCAACCCATCGGACATCTGTAAAATTTCCCATCTCGCAGTCACTTTGTGTCCTTTCTATCCTTCACCGAAAATTGATGGTGACAACTTCGTTGACGTTTTAGCAACCCAAACCAATCATATCGAGACATCTATCCACAATTCGCATATGCCCATTCAATCCGTGTCCTCCTTGTCTTCTATCCTTCACGGTAATTCAGACATCTGTCACGTGTCCCATCTCGAAACGAACAAGAGTCCAGAAAATGCAATATTGTATGGGCTTACTGAACTTTGTCTTTTAAGGAAAGAACTCATTTTGTGGCCCCCCACAGGAAAATCTTTCTCAACGGTTCTCTACGTATTCCTCGAATCTTTATTTTCCTCGCTTCTTTTTCTCCCAATTCCTGAAACCCGCTTCATTCTACAGAATGGCTCCATTCAGATTTATATATACAGGTCTTACTCTCAAAAAAAAAAAAATCACGGTAGCAGACAATTGGAGTGGCTCCTTGTTTGTAAACAAGATCTTTCGTTTGAATGAGAAACTCGAAATGTAAGAATTCATCCACAAGTGTTGATGTCCTCGTTAATAATAATATGTGTCGACTTGACTACTATAGTTGCATGAATAGACGTTCTTCAAATAAACGTCAATAACATTGGTAAGCTTCTAAATTCATCCACAAGTGTTTTGCACTTGGCATTATAGCCTGTCGTTTTTTTCTGGTCCATCAAGCTATGCTAAGAATGAAGTAGAGACGAGATGTGGATGGTTTGCGCAAAGAAAAAAGTGGATGAACAAGACAACGTCTTCGTCCTCAGCAATGGTGCGTAGAGATATTTTGCAGAGGAGCGAGAGGTTCTTTTAAGTTCTTCTGTTGATCGATATCTTGTAATTAATTATCTTATGTTATCTGTTTTTAAATATTGAAATTGAATGTCATGGCTACATATGGATTATGTACCTTTTTAACTAGAGATTTTTGTTAGGTCCATAGTTGATAGAATAATAACTCCAATTGTGACACTAAAACAATTATACGCGCATCATGATTATTTGATTATGTCGAGTTATTTAAATTTTTTGGTCATATTTTTAAGTATGTTTTCCCATCGTTTAAAGCAGTTTTTGTTTTGGGTGATCAACTGAATATGTTTTTTTTTTTTCCCAGAATTAAGAAGTTGCCTTTTTCAAAATATTTATTGTTGTTATTCGTAAAACAATTTGTACAAAGTTGGGACCAAATATATAATCATATATGGTTATGCACATATTAAGTCGAAGCTAGACGGGACAACGTTGAGAGAGAGAGAGAGAGAGAGAGAGAGAGAGAGAGAGAGTACAGTGGAGTCAGGTCCCCCGACGCGAGGTTGAAATATGAAAGAATGTGTAGAGAAGCAAGAAGCGTAGAAGTTTGGGGAGAAATCTTTTGTGTTTCTTCAGTTGTATTCAATGTACAGAACTTAGAAATTTTAATACAAGATGTACATGAAGAAAAGGCAATGAAATATTCTACATATCAATCTAATATCTCAATCTAATCCCTAATTGATTTAGTATATAATTATAATAAAATCGGATTCCCGGCATATCTTCCGAATCTTCAAGCATATCTTCCAACAAAAAAGCAAGAAACTTTAAGAATTGCAACACGATCCACAATGTATAAAGCCGCACTGTCTATATGCATCACGAGGCTGACATAACACTAACCTTCAATAATTGCAACGTGATCCACGGCAAAAAAGCAACTTAACTTTGAGCCGTTTAAACTCTTAAGCTCGCTTTGTTCTGTCTTTCTCTCTCCTCCTCCTCCGCATTTTAGAGAGAGAGAGAGATATCAGCAGTAGCATCAGAGGAACGATTGTGGACGTCTGTGGTCGGTACTTGTTAGGGAAGGAGAGAGACGCAAGGATTTGGAGTTTGTAGAGAATCGGAAAGAGGGTCATTGAATTGTTAACGAGGTGTAGTCAATCAATGCAATCGTCGGGTTTTCTTTAAAAATATTAAAGTGAGGTTTTGAGAAATAAGTGATGAGTATAATTAGTAATTTCTATTAAAAAAATGAGAAGGCGTTTGTCATGGACCTTCAATTTCTCTCAATGGAGTTGTGTATGTAGCTCAAAGCCTATGCATGTTCACAAGATTGCCAAATTGTTGTCTTTTAAATATTAATGGAGTGCCTAGAAGCATCCAACAAATCTCCATCAAATGTGGCGCTTCCTCCATTTCATACAGATCGGATAATTATCGAAGATAAATAATTTTTATTGATACATCTCTGATAAATTTATTTTTTATATTATTATCTTTTGAAAATGGGCAAGTTGCCACACTTGATTTTTTTCATCTCAATTTCTATTCGAAGTTGATTTTGGCAGCTTAATAGTTTACACTTGGGAGCTGAGCCCCCCTTCCCTTCTTTTCCTTTAATTCTTGGGATGGTTTGGTGAGTATTTCTTCTATATTATAAACTATTAGTTATTTAAATTCTAACCTTAATTTTAAATTATTCATGTTTTTTTCTTGTGAAAATAAAATTAAGATGTTGGGAATGAGAAACTATTTCCATTAAAGTTCAAATATTTAAATGATGAGGCATGACCAAATAAAATTTAACAATAAAAATTTTGGGTCATCAGCTTGGAAGAATTTATGATTTGATGGTCGTAGCATAATCAGCTTAGATATTAAGATAGATGGGGAAACTGAGCGTGACCCTCGTGGATTTTTTCTTCATTACGCAATGCCTATCTTCTGGAGGATTGATGTCGGGGCTGAACATTTTCCTGTACTTTTCACATGTCAATTGTCGTGCCCAGCATCTAAGTAAAAGAAAGATGGGACAATTCGGTGGACAATTCGGTGGATTTGGGTCTGTACTTTTCACACGTCAATTGTCGTACTGTGCATCTAAGTAAAAGAAAGAGGGGACAATTCGGTGGAGTTGGGTCCCTCGGCGATTGGCTGAGTAGCCTCCACGTGCATGAAGCCGTACTGCCCATGGGCACCACTAGATTGACATAACACAAAACTTTAATAATTGCCAAGCGACCGCTGATGGCCAAGCAGCAACTTCATCTCCATCCTGGTTAGCTCTTAACATCACTTTGTTCAATCTTCCTCCGCCTCTGCGTTTTAGAGAGAGAGAGAGAGAGCACCGTCCGAACTGGCACGGCCCATCGGCTTTACTAACGGCTTTCCTAATTTTAATCCATTCGGATTCATGTACCATTTTCTGATAGTCAAGGATCCTCCACTAAAAAAAATATTGCCGACAGCTTCATAGATATTTTTGGAGCTTCAGCCTTCAGCCCATCCCATTCGAACAATCATCACATTCCCCATCTCGTGTTCACTTTATGTCCGTCCTTCACAGTCTTCTGTCTTTCACCGAAAGTGTTGCCGATGACTTCGCAGATAATTTCGGAACGTCAATCCATCAATTCGGACATCTATAAATTTTCCCATCTGGCAGTCACTACCAAAAAGTGAGAGTGACAGCTTCGTTGACGTTTTATGAGCCTCGACCAATCTTTATTCAGACATCAATCCACAATTCCCATCCCCCGATTCAATCCGTGTCCTCACTGTCTTTTATCCTCCACCATAATTCAGACATCTATCCCCTGTCGCATCTCCAAATGACCAAGAGTCCAGAAAATGCAACATGTTATGGGCCCACTGAGCTCGTCGTTTGAGGAAAAGAAAGAGCTCCATTTTGCGTTTCCCGCTATTTTCTCCCCACTTTCCGAAGGAAAATATCTTGCGGGGCCCACAGGAAAATCTTTCTCTACCATTCTCTTCGTATTCCTTGAACCTTTTATTTTCCTCACTTCTTTTCACCCAATTCCTAAAACCCGCTTCATTCTACGGAATGGCTTCATTCGATTCTATACATACGGGTCTTGCTCTTAAAAGAAAAATCAAGGTATCAAACATTTGGAGTGGCTCGTCCGTAAACGACATCTTTCGTTTGATAGGAAACTCAAAATGTAAGACTTCCCCCACAAGTGTTGATATTCTCGTTAATAATAATAATAATAATATGTATAGACTCGGCTATAGTTGCATTAGCAGATGTTACTCAACAAAATATCAATAATATTAGCAAGCTTCTCAACTCAGATTATGTTTTGCACTCCGCATTTAAAAATGAAGTAAAGACGAGGTGTGGATGGTTTGCACAAAGAAAAAAAGTGGATAAACAAGGCGATGTATTTATCCTCAGCAATGGTGCAAGGTGCATGCAGATTTTTTACATAGGAGACAAAGGTTCTTTTCATTTCTTTCGTTGATCAATATCTTGTAATTTTTTTTATCTTATATTATCTGTTTTTCCATATAGAAATTGAATATCATGGCTACATGTGAAATATATACCTTTTTAACTAGAAATTTAATTAGGTCCATAGAATAACAAATCCTACCACGAGAGTAAAATAACTTTACATGCATGCATGATGATTATTTGATTATATCGGGTTATTTAAATATTTTTGGTCATATTTTAAAATATGTTTTCCCATCATTCAAAGCAGTTTTTGTCGTTTTAAGCAATTTTTGTTTTGGGTGATCCATCGAATGTGTTTTTTTTTTCTTGGTTAGGATGATTGACCAAATTAAGAGGTCGGTTTCTTTAGAATATTTGTCGTTTTTATTCATAAAACAATTTGTACGAATTTGGAACCAAACGTATAATCATATATGGCTTTGCACAAATTAAGTCGAAGCTAGTGGGACAACGTTTAAATTGATAGAGAGAGAGGACAGTACGGTGGAGTGGGGTCCCTCGGCGTGGGGTTCAAAACGCATGAAGCTTTAATAATTCCAACACGATCCACAACGTAGAAAGTCATACTGTCCATCTGCATCACGAGGTTGACATGACAACCCAGTTAAATTCTTAACATCGCTTTGCTTTGTCCGCCTCCGTTTTAGAGAGAGAGAGAGAGAGAGAGAGAGCGCAGGGAGCAATGATCGTGCAGGTATGAGGTTAGTACATATTAGGGAAGGAGAGAGACTCCCAAGGATTTGGATTTTACAGAGAACCGGAAAGAGGGTCATTAAATTGCTAATGAGGTATGATAAATCAATGGAATAAGGTTTTCTTTAGAACTATTAGAAATAAATGATGAGTATAATTAGCAATTTCCAGAAAAAAATAAAAATGAAAAGGCAACTTTCATGGACCTTCAATTTCTCTCAATGAAGTTGTATATGTAGCTCAAAGCCTATGCATGTTCACAAGATTAATAGAATGGTGTTTCTTAGATATTAACAGAGTGCCTAGGTCTCTTTGAGCATCTCATGAATCTCCATCAAATGTGGCGGTCCCTTGATTCTATACACATTAAATAATTACCAAAGACAAACAATTTTTATTAATATATTGGTTATAAATTTATCTTTTATATTACATTCTTTTGAAAAGGGCAAGTTGCCACATTTGATTTTTATCATCTCAATTTCTATTTGAATGTTGGTTTTGGCAACTTAACGGTCTAAACTTGGGAGCTAAGTCCCATTCCTTTTATACGATGGTTACTTTTTTTTTTTTTTTTGTCAATTCTACGCTAATCCTACTCTAAAACTCACTCTCAGACTTTTGCCCTACCTCCTTGCAGGGCGTGTGAGTCGAAACTCACTCCTGAAATGAAATCGTCCCCACCCCAATCTTCCCGAGAATGTGGGGATTTGAACCCCCAACCCCCCTTCCAAGATGGAAGGGTGGCCATAATTTTTTGTCAATTAAGTGGGTGTCATGACTTAAAAAAAAAATTCATTTAAGTGTCATGGCTTTCAATGGCTCATTTAAAGACTACAACTCCCATCACAAGTGTCATGATGCTAGCACTTTTGGGCAACGTCTTTGAAAAGGTTATAGTGGTCAAGTGAATATTTTTTAGAGATTTTAAAATATTTAAATGATCTGAAAAAATAAATTTATGATACTTAAATAAGCGTCATATAAAAATTTGCGGTGACCTTTTTTCAAAATTAACCTTGTATAACTAGGGCATTACAGACTTCTACATGCTATGACAATACAATCACGCAAGCATTGCAAGATGCTTTTGCATGAAAATGATACAAACTTTTACGAAGAAGAAGGGACGGGAAAAGTATTTTGGTCAAAATTGGTGGTCTCCACATAATACAACAGTAGAAAGCATTATTGCACTCAACGGATTCTATTGTCGTGCAACTTTATTAAAGCTGATATTTAAAAGAGCTCGTGAAGTGAGTGAAATTGGAGTGCATCATCCGAATCGGATTTTGGACTCATAGAGATTGGGGCCTCGCCGTTGTTGATAACCGGAGCTGAGCACGTATGAAATGATTGATGAACAATGATAGTCATAGACAGCTGGATAATTCTCACTTGCTACGAGCGGTGGGGTCCGAAGGCAATTTTAGTCCAAAGAGAAATGGTGGACTGGATTTTTTTCGAACCGTTAAATTGAGGTTCTCCGTCAAGGTGCATCATCTGAATCGGAATTTGGACCATAGCTCGGTCCCAAGTGGAGATTGGTGCATCGCTGCTGCAGTGCTGCTGATTTCTGGAGCTGAGGTCAGATGTATTAAACGGTTAAGCATAATCAAATGGGAGAAAATATTTGGGGGTCCCGACTGCCAAGCCAGCGTGTACGCGGACCAATGAGGAAGTGACGCGTGGCTCCACGATGCGCTAGCGGCTCCACTGGTTTTTCTGCACAAAGTATATTATTGTCCCTTTTCTGCTTAAAAATTTACAGTCATTAATAGATTTGCTGCTGCTTTTCTCTCTCTCCTCTCTAATGGAGTAGGCCTGCATGCATTAAAAGGTGTAATCGATCAAATAAAATTGAGTTTTTTTTATTACTATTGAAGTGTGTTTTTGAGAAATAAATGATTATAATTTGTAACTTCTACACAAAAAATGAAAAAGTCATCTTCCACAAACCTTCAATTTCTCTCGATGGAATTATGCATGTAGGTCAAAACCTATGCATATTCCATTAATTGAATTAGATTAAGAAATAAAAAGGAGGAACTTGTGATGATATTTTTCCGAAGTTAGCCTTAAGCTATTGCAGACTTATTGCATGTAAGACGCTTTTACAAGGAAAATAATACCAACTCTTGATGAGAAAAGCATTTTGGCCATCGCTGGTGGTGGCCCAATAGTACAACAGGAGACAGCATAATTGCACTAAGTGGACTTTATATTGTCCAACTTTATTAAAGCTAATGCTTAGAGAGCTCGTGAAGTGACTGAGATTGGAGTGCATTTTTCTGAATCGAAATTTGGACTCTGGCTGCTGCAGATTTGCTAAAGCCAAGCATTGCCCTTGTAATTTTTAGCTGGCAGGACCCGAAGTCAATTTCAGTACAAAAGAAATGGCGGAGTGGGCCCTCTTGTTTTCAATCAAGCGTGATCACGTGGCGGCATTTGTTCTTTTGGAAATTCTGTAGATGTTCCGTAAAGATGATAGGACGATACGCTGAAACACGTATACGAATACATCGGAGAAATACAACTTAAAAAAGATATAACTAGAACTAAGTTATTCATTTATTAGGATATTCAAGCAATTGACATGTACATGGTTCTTGGGTTTTTTTTTTTTTTCTTATTTACAAACACACGTATGTTATCTCCTACAGTTGTATTAGTGATTAACGATCATGTATCTAGATATGATGGATTTTGCACTTCA
This sequence comes from Eucalyptus pauciflora, assembly GCA_007663325.1. Lineage (NCBI taxonomy): Eukaryota > Viridiplantae > Streptophyta > Magnoliopsida > Myrtales > Myrtaceae > Eucalyptus > Eucalyptus pauciflora. Next base: position 885,452 of record VMYD01000211.1, on the reverse strand, counting down.
ATCTTAGCTTCTCCTACTTAGAACAACTTTAGAGGCGACACCTGTCTTCTGATAGATGAAGCCTTACTCGAGAGATGTAAGCACAGGCAGTTTGCATGCATTAACAAAAGTACGAAATGAAGCCAAGGTTGGTAGAATCCATGCAAAAAATACCGGTAAGGTAAGAGTTGCCAAGCTTCTGATGAAAGATAACATCCCGTTGACCAAACATCACGGGATCCTCAATAACAAGCACTGCGATTTTCACAAAATGTGGAAGGGAAGTTGGGACCAAATATGTAATCATATATGGCTATGCACATATTAAGTTGAATCTAGAGAGGACAACGTTTAGAGAGAGAGAGAGAGAGGATAGTACGGTGGAGCTGGGCCCTCAGCGTGAGGTTAAAAAAGCAAGAAGCTTTGATAATCGCAACATGATCCACAATGCATAAAGTCATACTACCCGTATGCATCACGAGGTTGGGATAACACGAATCTTCAATAATTGCAACGTGATCCACGATGGCCAAAAAGCAATTAACTCCTCGATTAAACCCTTAACCTCACTTTATTATGTCCTCCTCCTCCTCCTCCTCCCCTACGTTTTAGAGAGAGAGAGAGAGAGAGAGAGAATAGCAGCATCAGCACAATGATTGTGGACATGTATGGTCGGTACTTGTTAGGGAAGGAGAGACGCAAAGATTTGGAGTTTGCAAGAATCAGAAAGAGAGTCATTAAATTGTTGACGAGGTGTAGTCAATCAATGCAATCAGGCTATTAAAGTGAGGTTTTGAAAAATAAATGATAAGTATAATTAGTAATTTCTATAAAATAAAATAAAATGAAAGGCCGTCTTTTATGGACCTCCATTTTCTCTTAATAGAGTTGTACATGTAGCTCAAAGCCTACGCATGTTCACAACATGAATAGATTAGTGTCTCTTAAATATTAATGGAGTGCCTAGGTCTCTTTAAGCATCCAACGAATCTCCATCAAATAGGTAGTCCCTACACATCGGATAATTACTGGAGATAAATAATTTTTATTAGTACACTTATGATAAATTTACCTTTTATATTACATTCTTTTGAAAATGGGCAAGTTGCCACACTTTATGTTTTCATCTCAGTTTCTATTCAAAGTTGGTTTTAGCAACTTAATGATCTAAACTCGAGAGCTTAGTCCCTTGTCTTTTTTTTCTCCTTTAATTCCTAGGAAAGTTTGGTGAGAATTTCTTCTATACTAGAAAATATTAGTTATTTAAATTCTAACCTTAATCTCACATTATTCATGTTTATTCATTTGAAAAAAAAAAGTGTTGAGATGTTGGGAATGAGAAACTAGTTCCATAAAAGTTTACATTTAAATGATGAGGCATGATCAATTAAAATCTAACAATAACATTTTGGGTCACTGGCTTGGAAGAATTTGTGGTTGATGGTCGTAGCATAATCAACTTAAGATTGATGGGGAAATTGAGCACGGCTCTGATGGATCTTATCTTTATTACATTTCATCAAATAAATTGGGCGTTATAGAGACGCAACACCTATCTTCTGTACAATTGATGTGGGGGGCTAAACATTTTCATATGCTTTTCACATATCAATTGTCGTAAAGACAGATGGCATGGTTCAGTGGAGTTGGGTAGGAGCCTTCACGTAAATAAAGTCGTACCGCCCATGCGCACCATCAGGTTGAATAACACAAGCTTTAATAATTGCCGAGCGACCGACGATGGCCGAACAGCAAACTTTAACTCCACCCAGGTTAACTCTTAACATCACTTCGTTCTATCTTCCTCCTTTGCGTTTTAGAGAGAGAGAGAGAGAGAGAAAGAGAGGAGCATTAGAGCAACGATGGTGGACGTTCTGTTGGCACGTGTTAGGAGGGAGATGCAAGTACGGATTTGGAGTTTGCGATGAGAAGCGTGAATTATTTCATTATTTTTGCAGAGAATCGAAAAGATGGTCATTACGGGGAGGTTTTTAGCAGAGAGAGAGGTCATAGAGGGAGGTGGTCAGGCTTGACCATTGATTAGCGTTAGATCCGTACAATCCCTGAAAGCTCTCGTTATCAAGTCCATGCTACGCTAACATGGAGTCAATGATCCCCTTAACATGCATATTACTTTATATTTACTAGTACAATTAATGTGTTGTGATTAATCAATGAAATTGTTTTTCAGAATTGTCAAAGTGAGGTTCTAAAAAATAATTGATGATTATGCTTATTGATCTTTATAAAATTAAGACTTCATTCGTTTCTCAAAAAATAAATTGATCGAGAAAAATATTTTTTTTTGAAAGAAAAAAATATTCTAAAATAAAGAAGGGAAAATATTTTCTTCATTCACTGTCTGTTATCTCGCATTCTTATTAATCCTCACTTTTTTTTTTTTCTTTTTTCTTTTTCTTTTCCTCTCCTCGACTGGTGCTGGCTAGGGACCGAGGGCCGACTGTGGGCTAGCCTCGGGCCTTGGGGCCTCGAAGCTGCTGATGATTGATGGACGGCGATAACGGTAGAGAGCTTGGACAATTCTCGCATTCCGCAAGATGTGGGGTCTGAAGGTAATTTTAGTCCAAACAGAAATGGTGGAGTGGGGCCCACTTAATTTAAATCAGCATCCTTAAGGTCAAGCAATGGAGGACGCGAGGGGCATCTTAGGGAACATCAATCTAGTAACGCCACTTGTATAAATTAACGCTTCGTGCCGCTTTCTCCAACCACCATTGCATCGTCTAGAAATCCTCTCTTTCGCCTGATCTTCGGCGGCTGTTCTTTTTGTTGGAACCGCCGCGTGTGCACCGTATTGAATCCGTCCCCTTCTTCAGTCATTGTCGCTTCCGGATTCCATCAGTTTCGCCTTCCTCCGAACATATAAATTCTTAACTCTCGTTTCTCCGCAAAGAAGAAGGAAAGAAAGCCAGAAAGGTAGAAGAAGTCGAAACGGGGGCAAAATGGCGGATATTGCTGTGTCTGTAGCTTGCGAAGTGGCAAAGTGCCTGGTGGATCCGGTCGGTCGGCACTGCGGCTACGTAATATTCTCCGACCGCCGCGTTTGCGAACTTCATGTTGAAGTTAAGAAGCTAGATGACACAAAGGATGAAGTGCAGCATTCCATCGATGATGCTCAAAACAACATGAAGCCGATCAAAGCCAAGGTCGAGACATGGGTGAAAGAAGTGGAGACCGTCACTAACAAGGCGCGCGACGTGCTGGATTACGACGGAAGAGCTCAGAAAACTTGCTTCTACGGGTGGCTTCCCAACCCGAAGGCACGTTATCGTCTTGGCAACGAGGCGAGCAAGATGATCAAGGAGATCAAAGATCTCATTCTGCAGGGTCAATTCGAGAGGGTCTACGACGAGAATTCCCCGCCGGGGCTTGTTGGCGGTGCCTCCGACGTGAATTTGTCGGCCGGTGATGGGGGCAACACTATGCTCAAATCGCAAGCTTCCACCTTTCAGGACGTAATGAAAGCTCTGTATGATGAGAAGCACAAAGTGATTGGGGTCTACGGGCCTGGCGGCGTGGGGAAGACTACTCTGCTGGAGATGGTCGTGGAGAAACTCAATAAAGAGAAAAAGGAGAAACAGAAAAAGGAGAAACTCAATAAAGAGGGGGGACCGTTAGCCGAGGAGAAACTCAATAAAGAGGGGAAACTCAATAAAGAGGGGGGACCGTTCAACATGATCGTCAAATCGAAAGTCTCGCGGACTCCAGACTTGACGAAAATCCAATACGATATCGCTTACGCCTTGGGTCTAAAAGATGATGAGCCGAGTGAAGAGGGAAGAAGAGATCGTCTGTTCAAGAGATTACAGATGGATCCGAGTGAGAAGGTTCTCATAATATTGGACGACCTGTGGGCGGAACTTGATTTGAAGGCGGTTGGAATTCCTTTGGGAAATGAGAGCATGAAATGCAAATTGTTGCTCTCTTCGAGAGATAAAAGAGTGCTGGAGCAAAGGATGAATGCCGATCAAACATTTCCTCTTAAAGGTTTAGAGGAAGAAGAAGCTCTCAAGCTATTTGAAAAGATAGTCGGCGACACGCTCAGAGACGATGAGGAATTGAAAGAAAAGGCGGCTCAAGTGGTTACCAAGCTTGCAGGTTTGCCTCTCTTGATTAACTCTGTTGCAAGCACCTTAAAATGTAGCGATGTGCCCACGTGCGAAGACATGTTAATAAAAATAGAACACCCACATAATGAGAGAATAGTGAAGTGGAGTTACGACCATTTGGAGAGTGAGGAAACCAAGTGCTTATTCTTGCTTTGTGGTCTTATTGGTGGGACCATTAGAGTCGAACTTCTGCTGGAACTAGGCATGGGTTTGGGCTTGTTTGGGGGATTCGATAACAAGATGCAAAGTTCAAGGAATAGATTGAATACGATGCTCAATAGCCTCCATTCCTTTTGTTTGTTACAAGATGGTGGCGATGGTAAGGAAAATGTGACCATACATGATGTTTACAGCGAGGCGGTCGTCTCGGATGCATTTAGTGGTCAGAATTCCTTAATGATTAACAACAATTATGGCTCATGGCCAAAGGAAAAGCTTGAGAAATGTTGGGCATGCCTAGTTAATGTTGGCAGTGATAGGCTTGTTGAACTAATGCTGCGTCGGTTTCCCCACGTGAAGATACTTATGTTGTTCGAACAGTACAATATGGGAGATTGCAGTAGAATGGATTTCACATACCTGGAGGAGCTTCGAGTCCTCTATCTTGGCTCCATGCATATCACTAGTTTACCTTCCTCGATGGAAATCCTTGGGAATCTCCGGTCATTAAGCATAAGTTGCCATGTGGAGGATGTTGCAAATCTTGGCAAGCTCAAAGCATTGCAAATTCTTAGCTTCGTAGGGTCTGAGATTTCTAAGCTGCCTAAAGAACTCGGGAAACTGACGAATCTGAGATCGTTGAATCTAAGCAACTGCTACTTGCTTGAGATAATCGAGCCTGGAGCCCTAAAAGGCTTAATCAACTTGGAAGAGTTACATATGAAGAAAAGCTTTGATCAATGGAGGGGCAAGCATGAACTTGCCGAGTTGAAGAGCTTGACAAAGCTAGCATCTCTGGAAATATCGATTTCTAATCCCAAGATACTCTTGAAGGATGGTGACCTACCATTTGAGAAGCTGGAGAAATTTTGGATCAACGTAGGAGATGCTGAGGCAAGGGAATATGAAGGTTTGACAACCATGAAGCTCAATTTGAAAAGGTTTGATGATATTCTTTCAAGAAAATGGGTTAAGAAAATTTTGCAGAAAACTCAATGCTTATATTTAAGCAATTTGAGTAAGTTTGCAAGGAGCCCTCGCGAATTGCGCACCCAAGGATTCCGAGAAGTGAAGTATCTCGACATTGAAGACAGCCCCTCAATCAAGTACATTGCGGATTCATCCAAAGACCTCTCTCTCAATGCTTTTGGGAAGTTAGAGTCTTTTTTCCTTGAAAATCTTATTAATTTGGAGAAGATATGCCATGGCCCCATCGCACCAGAGTGCTTCAGCAAATTGAAAGTCATGAGTGTCAAACGGTGCGACCGATTGAAATACTTGTGGTGTCTTTCAGAAATGCAAAGACTTGTACAGTTGGAAGAAATTGAAGTGTGGAAATGTGACTCAATGCAATCCATTGTCACACATGATGCAGGAGAAGATATAGTTTCTACCAATAATAAAGTTGAGTTACCTAATTTACATCGTCTGGTATTGAATGAGTTACCAAATATGACAAGCTTTTGTACCAAAGCTGAAATCACATCAGAGGATATTCCAATCCAGGTAATTTTCTTTCACTTTTTCCCTCTGTCAATTTGTCCTATTAGGATGAGATGATATTGGTGTTCACTCAACGTTAGTACATATTGCATTTTAACTTTGATTATTCGTACAATTTTATTTGCATTTTGATTTACAAATGAAAAATCATCTCAAAAGAACACAGGTCATATTATAATTAGAGGGAAGCTGCTTTCCACGACCTTTTTTTTTTTTTTTAATTTTTCAACAGTAGATAATTGGACCGATAACTGGGGTTTCTACGGTGACTAATTTATTATTTATTTAACATTTTTAATGAGTTGAAAAAATAGTAGTGTGCTGAATGAATGAAAGCAAGAATGAATCTTGAATGAATAAATAAAATTCAATAATTTCAAAATGAAGAAAGTGACGTCCAGAGATTCAATAAATGGATGGTGAGCGAGAAGCCACATAACAAAGAAAATCCCCATAATTCATGTCCCGCCTAACATGCAATTTTGTAACCGATTCTAACATGTCATGCCAAGTTGCCAACGTCGTTGTGACAACATGACCGTGCAATTGTTCGGCACTAGCAACATGATAGTGGTGAAGATATCATCATAAAAATGATTTTGATTTTCACATAAGAGAAATTCATCTTCTTCTTTTTATCATCTTCTTTTGAGATTACGTCCATAATAGTCATAGGCATGCGATTTGTGGGGCAAGTAATAATATTTCTTTGAAGATTTTTTATTTGGTTTTATTAGTTAAAATGTCTTTATAATTTATAACTACACTTGTTAGAGTAAGGCCATTAGTGAAAATTCCTTCCTTCATCGCATTAGATATATAGGTATAAGATTAGGCCAAGTTGTCAAATTTTCATAACTATGATTTGATGCATGACTCTTATGAGCAGGTGAGTTTACCAAGTTTGCAGGAGTTATTACTCAAGTCAATAGGATCCTTCAAAAGGATATGGTGCGGTGTACTTCCCAAAAGTTCATTCGACAAATTAGCCAACCTCACATTTTCTAGGTGCTCCGACCAACTTGATGTCTTCTCTTCAACAAACATTGGGAGATTGCACAACCTCAAAAGCGTTGAAGTTTTAGAGTGTCCCTCCTTAGAATCATTGTTTGATTTTGGATCCCTTGATTCATATACGGAACAAACAATTGAATTGCTCCCCAAATTGAAAGAAGTCACGGTTGCAAGTTGTCCCTCCCTGGAATCTTTGTTCAGTTGCGGGTCCCTTGATTCAAATATGGAACACAAAATTGTATTGCTCCCCAAATTGAAAATAGTTGCTGTGAGTGAAGCAGGAAGGCTGAGACACATAGTGTTGAGTGACTCGCGCACGGTTTTCGGTTTCCCTAGTCTAAAAAATGTCGCCGTTCACAATTGCTTCGAGTTAAGATATCTCTTCCCCTATTACACGGCCACAACTCTAGATAAACTCAAGTTCTTGGCAATTATCAATTGCACACAAATGAAGGAAGTGGTTCCCAAGGAAGAAGGTGGTCGATCAAAGGCAAAAGTGATGAGTTTCCCTTCCTTAATTACTTTAATTATTTGGTGTTGTCCTAACCTTGGAGCATTTATCCGGAGTCCTACAAGTGCTGAGAGGCAGTTAGGCGAGATGATCGAAGAAAATGATGAATCGGCCCAACCGTTGTTCAATGATATGGTTTGCTCTATACCTTATTATGAACATTTATAATCTCGCATTATCATGTTTTAGAATGAACAATGTAATAATTTGTCCTACTTATCCTCTTTTCTCACATTATCCTCGTGCAGGTTACATTTCCCAATATGACAGGGCTTGGAATCAAAGGCGTCCAGTGCAAAGAGCTATGGAACGATCAAATTCCTGATGATTCCTTTTGCAATTTGAAATCTCTTAAATTGAATGGCTGTGACAATCTCCAACGTATTGCCCCATCCCATATGTGGAAGAGGCTACAGCGCTGTCTCAAAACCCTAGAAGTGAAATCATGCCATTCGATCAAGATCATATACGAAAGTGATGGGACAGTGGCAAAGAGTGGTAATTTGATGGGGCTGATTTTGTGTGATCTAGACAACTTGAGGCACATTTGGCGGTATGATAGCCTCCCAAATATCCCGTTCCCAAGCTTGAGATATGTAAAGGCTATAAGGTGCTCCCGTTTGGAAATGCTTTTCGCAACCTCCACAGTGAAATTTCTCGAGCAAATTAAAGAGCTAGTGGTAGGATCATGTGAAGATATGGAACTAATTGCTGGCCATGAAGAATGTGAAGAAGCGACCGGAACGACAATCGCCTTCTCCAAGTTAAATACTCTTACACTTTGGAATTTGCCGAAATTCAAGAGCTTCTTACCGGAGAACTACTTTATGAAATTCCCATCCTTGGATAAGTTCGACCAAAGCTCCCAAAGCGAGGACGAAAGTGATGGGGAAAGCGAGGATGATAGTGATTGGGAAATTGAGTTAAGCGAGATAGTAAGCGGCCTTGATTCGTCAGAATCCGAGAGTGAGGAGGAAATTGAGGACGAAGAACTGATGGGGAAATTGAGGACGAAAGTGATTGGGGAAAGGGAGTTTAGCGAGTCAGAAGACTCCGTTGAGTCGGAAGAAATCGTGAGTGTGGGGGAAGGTGAGGGGAATATTGAGTTTTATGAAGGGTGACCACAAAGTTTGTGAATGTTGCAATGAATGGCGTTTGGCTATACAAAATGCACAATGTCTCTCAACAAGGAGTACAAGGCCGGTAAGCTAGTATGTGTCTAGTAATATGAGAACTTTTTTTTTCCTTGGATTCTCTTCTACGCTTCCCGTGGAGTTTGTGACTGTGATTTTTTTTACTATTCATTTCTTTGGTTTGTCTCCTGGTCTATAATGACGAGGGACCAGTCATTGGACCATACATTGTAAGGTGTTGTATAAAGTCTAATCAAGTGCATCACCGTGTTCATAAACTTTCCCGTGATATTAGAAAATGTATGCGCTATTATATTAAGCATGTTCAAGAAAACCACGAAAATTCTTAATATTTGACAGAGCTTAATATCTGCTTAATTTTCGTGAAGAATCAAATTTTCATAACGCTCATTGGCCACTCATGCATGCCCATCCCCCAACCGTCGAGTTCTCCATTGTGAATTTGCATTTTAGAGGGAAAGAAACTTCTGTTTTAGAACTTCTTAAGAGTCCTTAATTTGCCCCTCCAACACCGCCACCACCAGTGGCACCACCGCGCAGCCACCGTTGGCCCCGGAACCGGTGCTCAAGGCACACCTTGAGGCCGCACGCCTTGCACGTGCTGGTGTGGGAGAATCTCGGCAGCTTTCTGCACCGACGATTGGGGCACGCCGACGTCTTCTTCTCCCTCTCTTGCCTCTGCAAGATCGTCTCTTCCCCAGCAGTCTCGATCGCAGTCGAGCAGGCTTCGCAAGTAACGAGCCGCTGGTTCAGGCGGTCCGAATTCGGGCACTCGTGGGACATCTGGATCTCCGCCCGAGACACAAAAAAAAAACTGCACATGATTTGTTCGTTTGCATGTAAAGATGTGTGATTCAGGATCGAAAAATTATTGAAGAAATCTTTCTTTTCATATAAATTTATAAGGAATTGGCCACCAAAATCACAAACTCGATTGCTTCATGATCCGACGTAAGCAATCGATGTCGTGATGAATCACCTCACGACAACCGTCGCAGGTGGAAGAAGGAGATCAAGGAGATTGCAATCTGAGAAAGTCCATGTTCCTCCTCCCATCTCTCTCTCTCTCTCTCTCTCTCTCTCTCTGTGATGATTGAGGCTCAAACTGTTTGAGTTTGAGGGACAGTATTATGATTTCGAGTTCGACGACGGTTGAATGTGAGTTAGAATCGGTGATAACGAGGATTTCTGTGAGTGGGTTGAGTATTTGAATAATCATGATTCTCATGAAGGTAACTTTGCATGCTCTGTTTGTGCTGGCATGAAATCCGGTTGAGGCCGAGACTGTCCTGATGAACTCAAACACGTTTCGATGATTCGGTGATTGTGGATACGAACCTTTTCCTTATCATCGCATTTAGCTGCCCTTTACTGAAAGGCCTATCACTTGTTTGATTGAATTCCTGAACGGCACTAGCATGTATATTTTGCAAGTATTCTTGCATCGTGATGATTATCTGGTAATAGCGTGCTTAAACTGAGAGTTCTCCAGGGTATATGACATTATTTTCGTTGACATTGGTTGAACTCTCCCGATTGTGCTCAATGCTCCCATGACTAAGAATTTGGACATACCATGTTGGCTTAATTTGCTCGGAATTATGTTATCTGTATCAATCTATGATGTTTGTATATGGCTATTCTAAAATTCCAAACAATTACCATCCTTGAATTGGAAATGGTGAAATCCTTCTTTGAACTTTGCATCGTGCACTGTGTACTTCAGTGAATTCCTGTCCGGACTTGATTTCGTATGCTTGGATGATTATGCCTTGCATTTCTTGATCCATTCATTGATACCTCAATACCTTCTCACTGTCAATGATATTTGGTTCTTTTTTTATTTGGCGATTGCATAGGCCTCTACCTGTTTGATTTTCTTGGTTGACTGAAGATTCTGAAGTTCATTCCTTGATGTCATTTGCTTGTGTCTTTTCTGTAAATGGCATGCGAGTCCCTGTCATAGCTGACATTCTATTGCTGAGTGCATAATGAGCTGCTCATGCCATGACCGAATGCTTTGCTTGATTCTGTGTCCACGTTGCCGGTTGGTATACATATTCAGTTGTTGCTGAATGAGCCTCAACCATGAGAATTGACTGTAGAACGCAGCTCAATGCTGTTTTCCTGTGTTTATGTTGCTCTGCGTTTCAGTTTTTGCAGCATGATGTTCTTTGAAAATGTCTACGCTAGAGCCGCCTGTGAGTAATTAGAATGTGGTCTTTAGTATTTGGTCCCTAGAGCTCCTGTTGTGCAAAATCAGAGTTGTTTCCAAGTTATTCAAGTCAAATTAGCAAAATATGTTGGATTCATGTCACGTGCATTTTTTAATGTTTTAGTAGTGATTTGCTTGAATAAATAGAGGTCACGTGCCATTCTCCGAATCATAGATTACAAGTTTTGGACGACTCCTTAGTTAAATAACGTGTCCCGGGTTAGTTTCTATAAGTGGCCATGACCCTGGGCCGGTTCTTTAGTTTACCGGATCATTTCGTGCGTATACGTCATACGTTTTTCCTTGGAATATCATTTATTAGGGGATATTTATTTAATAGCTTTGAAATAGAATGAATCTTGGATTTATCTCATGGGGATTCTTGTCCCGGGACTCAATAATGAGGCCATGTATATTCATTACCTGACATGGTATCGGGTTTATTCTCTCACACTCTACTTTTACTGCATTGATTGTGATTGGTTACTTGTTGATTGTGCACCCATGCATTTACATCGTTTGGTGGTGTATGATAATGCAATGGGCGTTTGGTGGTGTATGATAATGCAATGGGCAAAGATCGCATGAATAATATATTCGAAAGATTGAGATTGGAACTGAAAGGATGATCATTAGATAATTAGCGTAATCAAGCCCCCGATCTTGGACCAATGGTTTGCTGGAGTGAAGTGTATGAAGTGTACTGTTGCACTTCAATTGGCTCTTAATTGACCTTGATAGAGTAGTGGCGATTCCAATAAAATAAAATTTCTTTGATTAATCAATTGAAACTCAAACACTGCAATAGTTGGGATTTAAGAGAACTCACGTTGAATAAGAGCGAGCACCTTGAACAAAGGGATCGCTTATTTTAATTCGACAAATTGGTATACCCGCCCCCTCTAAGATTCCTTGGAGAGGGTCGCGACAATTTATGAGAGGGAGCTTTCGAAAATTAGTTATGGTAATACATGTCATGGTGACCGGAGGAGGAGGAGGATTTAAGGGGCTTGAGATTTTGGCACGTTTTAAGACAAATGGTGTCGTCAACCAAATCTCTTGTCCACATACTCCGAAACCAAATGGAGTCGCCGACAATTTGCTTTAGAAAATTGGATGCCCATGCCGTTTCATTTCGGCATTCTTGTGCTGTCTTTTTTCATTATTTAATTTTATTTATCATTACAGATCATTTTTTGACCAAAGATCTCCATCCTCATTGCTTTAACGTTTTGTTTTCTATGCTTAAATATTTTCAACCTTTCCTTATAGGATAGCAACCAATTCAGCATGTTCACCATCATTCTTGTGATAATGTGCTTAATGTTGTGATTGGTGACATGCATATTATGTGTACCTTCATCTCCGTGAATGGCAAGTTTGAACTGGAATCTCATGACACCTATATTTCAATGATCTTTCTAAATCCCTTGCATTGAACCTTCATTCTTATCGTGTTTATTCTTCATAGAAAAACTGCAATCGACAAATGTAGACAACTAATGAGTGTTTAATGTAGGAAGAATCTTTAGATATAAAATTAATAGGCAAAACCACAAATAATGAATTTTGTGGGATGGAGAGAAGGGGGGGGGGGGAGATCATGAAATTAAATGATGGCATATAAATGAGGAATTAATGAAGAGGAAGTAAATAGAGCTGTTAATAAAAAAAAAAGTCATTTTTTTTTTTATCAGAGGGACTTCACCTCTAAGATAATATATAAATAATGGAACTCATGAAATTGATTTGAACAGATTTTCTATTAAGAATATCGACATAATTATTAATCAAGTTTTGTCAACAAAATTAAATTGATTTGTTCAATCTGACAATCGAAGAAAGAAATTAATAGTGGAAGAGATTCATTAGCTACATTCACTTTCAAAGGGAGGATTTTTGTATTTTTAAATTTGAAATAAAAAATAAATTTGACCAAAATTACGTGTTTTAGCCTTATGTTTCAAATCACTCTATATATATCAAATAGCTTATAAGATCAACTCAATTGTTCATTTATGTTAACAGATCAGTATTCTTTAAGCAACATTAACTCTAATTTTGTATCTTACTACTTGTTTTATTTGATAGAACCAAAAAAACTTTAGTAAGCAGTGAAATCAATTTTCTCTCTGAAACATTACATTGGTATCTATATGACATCACATGTCATGCATGGAGAATCTCAGAATAGAAAATGAAATATTCAAGTGATTCTTCATCGAAAATGACTATTAGGTACAAATAATTCCTTTTTTTATTAGATTTATAAACATTAATATTTTCTTATTCTCGTTGGCTATTTACTACTTAAGAGTTTTGAGATGCAATGTTTATAATTAGTATATTGGAAAGTTACACTTAAAATATTCTTGTTCATAAAGTCAAATTTACTTGTTATTAACAATAAATTTTGCTCTAAAATCATTAATAATGAATGTAATTAGTAAGCAAAAAGCACTTTTATTATAATATATTACCAAGAAATTTTCCTAATATACTTTTACTTTTCTTTTGACAAAGCTCTTCAAATTTTATTTGGAAAAGAAAAGAATCATTTTATTAAATAAGAATGCATCTAATGTGCAAAAGTCAATTTTACTGTTTTATACATACTAGATTTTTAGGCTCTTCCGAGAATTTCACAAGACGGACAAAAAAAGAAGAAGAAAAAACAAAGAATTTCACAAAATACATCTAAACGAGTATACTAACGAAACTACAATTATAATAATTTCGTCTCAAAAAAAAAAAGAAAAAAAAAAGAAGGTTTCTGCCCTCCCGATCGAAAAGGCTAAGAAGACATCCTATAACCATAAACCTGAACAGCATGAGCTAAACATTATTAGTCACTCAGCGATGGTGCTCACCTACTTGAACTCTATACACAATTCCATAGTTGTACCTTTCGATTCGAAAATCAATTTGCATGAGCTAATACGCAATTCCCGGTGGGACCCACGTGCACTCTCCATCATGCGGCCCTTGACAGAATTCCACGGCTTTCTTCCCTTCTCTCTATACATCTAACGATCTGAGTCGATTCCCTTTTAAGCTCAGGCTCAGTGCACTCTGCGAGGGTGCCAGAACAAGAACAGAGCACCTTCACACACGCAAAAGGAGCTGTGCAAATTCTCTCTAGCTCTCAGTGATTTCGATTCCTTTGATCTTCATTGCCCTCTCCGTTGCCCTCCATCCACCAAATGCCGCTGCCGCGCTACACACGCTGAGAAGGGGCAAGAACAGAGAGCATTGGTAGAAGGGGCTCGGGTGATTTTTGAGCACCCCTAAGCCACTCTCTCGGTGATTTCGCTTGAACCCTTTCCTCTCACTTCGTTGCTGGTCGTCATCGCTTCCTGATCAGCTAACGGTTCCGCTGCGGTGAAGAAGGTCTGTGATGCCGAAGTGCTCGAACTTCGATCATGACTGCCTGATTCGACGATGCCATTCCTTGACGTTGGTGCTGATATCTCCTGACTCATATCCAAGGTCAATCGCTATAGCTAATCATTCTCCATTCAATTAAATTGCATTTGCTCCGTTTTCCATTACTTTATGGAAGAAGCAGAGGCTGGGAGCTATTGCTACCACCTGTGTGAAAATGGACTGTGATCGAGGCTGTGTTAATGATTTGAAGTTGCTGCATTTCCTTTGCAATGATATGGATGTGAATCGTCGCTTTACTTTTGCATCTAAGCTCCCTGGCCGGAATGTATACCACGTGATTGATGAAACTCCCGAACTAAATAAGTGTTTATTTTGATTCAGGTCATGACGAGAATTTCATCATTACTAGCTTTTTGATCGATTTTTGTCATATTGGCCTAGTTGAGTTCTGTTTCTTCATCGAAAATCATAGGTATTCCATTTTGAACTTGCTTTGGATTTGATGGAACCTTGTCCATACATGCCTATTGGTAACTGTTGCAACCCTGAGCTGATGTCCATCGATCCTTCATTTGATACTATTCCACTCAAGTAAGCATGTGCAGTGATATAAGATTGTGTTATGGTGAATTTCATGTTTGCTTGGAAAAAGAAATTATGTCATGAATGAAATAAATTATACTGGAAATTGATCCTTGGATGCTGACCGTGTTTTAATATCCTTGATTTGGTGTGCATTTGATTCTAACTTGAGGCTAGTTTGATTATGGGATCATATTTGTTCATGCTAGGAAAGTAATATGGTGAATCTCATACCAATTTTGTGAGAATTATAGTCATGTGATTTTGTTTAGATTCACTACTGATTTAATCTTGGATTGATACCATTTTGATCAAGTAGACTCATATGCGCCTGTAGGAAAATATGGCTTCAATTTCATGTCAATTAGTCATCAAACGATCATGATTTTCAGTCTTGTATGCTCTGTTACAATTCTAATTGAGTGCTGGAAGTTGTGGATTAAGCACGAATTAGATGGATTTTGTCTTAGTTTGGTTGTCTTTTATATTGCCCATGGATGAGTGATATCATGTGTTCAGGTTCCTTGTTAATTTCTCATGTTCAGATGGCGCTGGTTACATGTTAGTCCCACTAGACACATATTAGCAAAGGGTCTCAACTCCTAGGGATCAACACTCACCCATGAATACTTATGTTGGCCTAATTCCCTAAAAAAACACAAATTTTGGGTCGACTTTTAATTCTAACTTAAACTTTCTTTTTGTGTAAAAAAAAAATCACCAACTTTTACTTGAATCCCGAATTTGATCCGTGATAAATTGCTGTCCAAAATCGACCTTAGAGGTATAACAGGGTAGTCAGCAATAAATCAATGTCAGCTAACTACTCTCCAAAATGATGCTCTGTCGATCTTCAAATTTGGGAAAAATTGAAGCAGTTAGAGCTCGATTCGTCAATTCTGCGGCCGGGAGTCTTCAAATTCTTGTGCTCGGGAATCTTCAATTCATTGAACAGACTCACCCTCGAGAGAGTTGGTTTGTTGAGCTTTTAGTTAACCAATTCTGTACCCCGTGGGTATCGTGATCCCAAGGACCGGGGCTCGACCAAAGACAGCATCTTCTGCAGGATCATTCTCAGCAATTGCCCGCATTCAAGGTACCTGATTTATTTTGATCCCGGTTCTTTTGAATTGAGGATGGATAGCTATCTTCTTCAATGTCAAAGCTCATTTCAATTCAGAATTTTGCATCTCGTGCGTTATTCTAGCTGAAAGATCCGAGCTTGATGTCCTGTTGGGGTTGGTGCTTGTGTGCGGAAGAATGACATCCACATATTGTATTCAACATTATCAGAATGTATGACTGCTAGAATGATCAGATCCTTCTTCATTCATTCGATCTATTTTTATTTTGTACTTCCAACTCTGTGAAGATGAGAAAGTGCCTATGCATACTGGACTCGGGTCCTCTTAGAGTAAAATGAGCATCAATATGTTATATACGTGGCCTTGACTGATGAGGCAAAACAGGTCACTTTAGCTTTCATGATTAACTTCCCCGTTGTTCAGCCAAGACTCTTATAGTCTCATCGAATCACTCTCTCTAGATTGTGTGACCTTGCTTCATAAACCATAAATTAATAAATCAAGATGAATTCATGTGTCTATGCGTGAAGTTAACATTTGCGCATGAAAGTATGTTGCTGTTAGTTGTAAATGCTGCCACCTGGTTTTAACGTAATGACCTAAATGCTTGATTATAGCATCCTAGATGATGAGCCTTGGTTTTAACTTGACAATAATTTTCCTTACTAATGACGACTTTCTTGTTGTCGGCTTAGATCCTATCAGTTGTTCTCATGGCCTAAAGAACCCACATCGTAATCATAAAAAATTCTACGTGCGGATAAGCTACGTAGGGGGGGGGGGGTGGCAGTCTCAATGCCAAATAGGCAGCTACCTTTTGTCCAATGTGGATGCGCTTCGATAGAAAATAATAGTGCGGGACAGTCCAACGGCTCTAGCATTTTGGAGGAAGTAGAGCCCAAAGGCAAGTATAGTACGAAGAAATGGGCCTATTTATTTTTAATCAGCGGAGTACAGGATTATGCCAATTGCATGGTCAGTCTGCAGGCCGGCGATTGTGCTCTCGCGTCCAACGGCACTTCGACCACCCTGAAGACTCTCCGACGGTTACTTTGAAAATTGCAATTCTATACAAAAGATTCAAAGCTTGCTGAAGGATTTGGTTATCAACTTCTACGATTTTATAAATAAATTAGCAAATTACTAACTTTTCTTTTATAAAATTTAGAAGTGTGGTTCGTAAGATATTAACAATGTAATTAATTTGCTTATATCAAATTAGTTTGTCAGCAATCTCCGAGCCTAGTAGGTTAGAATCTCACCTTGAGATCTGGGAGGTGAGGAGTTCAAGCCGGTACTCTTTAACTAGTCCCACAAATTGAGGTGTGTGTGTTCGGCAAAGCTTTGATTCCACCTACCAAGTTTGAATCCCTCAACACTTACTCGATGTCAAGATCCTCATTTAATTTCTTTTGTTGATCGATGTTTCAATTTTTTTTCCTAAATTATCTATTTTTCCATATGGACTTTGTATATCATGGATACACTATGCAATACATACCTATTTAACCATACTTTTTATTATATCAACAATCAATACAAAACAGCTACTATTGCAGCACTACAATATTGGATCCTCATTTAATTTCTTTTGTTGATCGATGTTTCAATTTTTTTTCCTAAATTATCTATTTTTCTATATGGACTTTGTATATCACGTATACACTATGCAATACATACCTATTTAACCATAATTTTTATTATATCAACAATCAATACAAAACAGTTACTATTGCAACACTACAATATTTGCACATTTATGTTGACTATTCAATTATGTCGGGTTATTTAAATTTTGGAGAAAATGTGTAAGTATGTTTTACCATCGAGTAAAACAATTTATGTTTTGGCTGATTGACCTAATTAAGAGGGCTGTTTTTTTAAGAATATTTGCTGCTATTAGTCATAAAACAATTTATACAAATTTAGGGCTAGATAAATATAATTGTGTATGGTCATGCACACATTAACACGACGCTTTCAAGCTTTTTTCAGCAATTCCTTTTTAATTTCCATTTTACTAGGTATCATATATACTCGAATAAAAAGATATTCTTTACTTGAATAATATTATTATTCACATATATGAAGTTGCCCAGCCAATTCAATTATAAATGTAATTCAAAACCTATGTACTGTCACAAGATTAATAGATAGATGTCTATCTAATGTCAATAGAGTGTCTAGAACTCTCCAAGCATCCAACTAATCTCCATCTGGTGTAATGGTCCCTCCATCTCACACACATCGGTATTACTGGAGACTCGCAAATACATGCTCATGGGAGTTGGCCGCAAGAGAATGGCAAGTGTAGTGATCCAATCACAAGCTTTGAATGAGAAAGA
The DNA here is from genome assembly GCA_007663325.1 of Eucalyptus pauciflora. Classification (NCBI taxonomy): domain Eukaryota; kingdom Viridiplantae; phylum Streptophyta; class Magnoliopsida; order Myrtales; family Myrtaceae; genus Eucalyptus; species Eucalyptus pauciflora. Next base: position 867,388 of record VMYD01000211.1, on the reverse strand, counting down.
TAAACACACGTACCACTTGAACAATCTCTTGGGGTTAAAAGATAAGTGTCGCTTAGTTTTCTTGGAATTAAATTGATTTAATATAAAGTGAAATCTCTTGATCTTTTCCTTATGAAAGAATTCTTCATTTCCCAAATGATAACTGTCATTGTGATTGTGGTTTTATAGTAGCTACTTTTGAATTTTTTTAGTTGCCACAATTTATATGATTTGGTCCTCTAACTTTTATTCAATGAAGTTACCTAAGTTTTTGGATTTATGCGATTTGATCCTTAAAGTTCTATCTTGTGTATTCGAATAATGATTCCTATTTCTAGCTCAAATACTTTTTGTTAGACTTAAAATTAACATTACAAAAAAATTATATTTTTTCATGTGTTTTCTTCAAAGAATATCGAAAGAAAGGGTTTGAATTAGTGCTCATCATACGCTGAAGCCCCTCCTCCCTAGGGAGGATGCCTCGGGAAATCACAAGATAAAGAGAGTGAAAACTCATAGAGGAAATCGATGGTCAACTGCCCGTCGCACAGCTGGCCGGTGGCCTCATGAAAGAAGGTGCGCCCGTTGGGCAACGCAACATCGATCCCGAGCCCCGCCGACCAGCCGCCGGTGTCTGAGTTGGAGTCACCGAAGTTGAAGATGACGGGCTTCCTCTTGCACGGAGAGGTAGCCGAACTTGGAAGGCCAAGACAGAGTCCAAACATCACGGCGTAGCACCTCAAAGCACGGAGGCTGGGAACGCAAGAGCCCCCTCCTCTCTTCTTCGCCATTTTCTTTCTCTCCTCCGCTTTCTTTGTTGTCGCTAGATTGACTGTAAAAGTGCAAGAGAGAAGCTGTTCATGTAAAAATTCAAAGGGGTCTAAGTTGTGGATCTTGAGACCGGGCAGAACGGGCTCTTGCAATTTGGTCCTATCCCTTCGTGGAAATCTTGTGATCGTCTTCTACCGTGATTGCTGACAATTTGAATTGACCCACCGGAGACCATCTAGAAAATAAAATATCTTGGGAGTTCGTTTTCTTTTCTGACGACTGAAATGGAGGAGCAAAAAATATTGATCTAGTCAAAATCTAAGCAAGTTGATCTATCAACAGTGTTCATTTTCATTAGACGAAACGACATCAATATACGATACGACACGATACAACACACCAACACGTTATTTCTAAAAAATCAAAGAATTTTGATACGTTGAGACACATTGTGTGTGTATATATATAATAAATTATCATTTTTTATGATTATTTCAATCAAATTAATTTAATTCAAATTCATAAAGAAATAAATAATATAAAAAAGTCTAAAATGAATTTACACTAAAAAATAATCTACCATTTATTAATATCATTTTGACAAATTCAGCTCAATTTCAATAATCTATAAAATTTGAAGGAAAAATACAAGCAATTCACATTCTAGACTCATGTGTTAGAAATGTTGGAAGAGAGAGAAAAAATTTGGTAATGAATTGTATATCACGAGAAGTGAGAGTCAGAAGAGAAGAGAAGACTAATTTGTTTTTCTTTTCCAATTTATTATTTTTATTATTTTATTATTTTTTCACATATATATTTTGACCCATCATTTATTGAAAATTTTTAAAATTGAATTCGCATGTCAGAATTACGTGTCAAAAACTCGCATGTCGGAATTTTAACTCGAGTGTTAGGAAGTGTCGAGAAAGTTCACTAAGTGTCAGATTTTCCAACACATATTGACCGAGTGTCAAAAAGTGTCCGAAAGTGGTGGAGAGCATTTGACACATGTCAGAGTGTTCGACATTACAAAAGCTCTCGAAGAGTGTTGATACTTCATAAACTATTGACACCTTATATTTGTTACTTAAAAAAAAAGTAAAAACGACAAAAAAAAAAGCTAATGGTAATAAATTAAAAAAAAAAAAAAAAAAGCAAAAATACTGTGATTACAAACGATTTGAATTGTCCCCATTGAGGATCATCTAGAAAAGAAAATGTCGTGGGAGTTCATTTTCTTTTTCGATGACTTCAATGGGGAACAAAAACCATTGACTAATTGAAATCCAAGCAAGTTAGTCTAGGAACTGTGTTTTTTTCCCATTAGACGAAACACGTGACTGTTGACATCTTATTTTTGTTACATAAAAATAAAAATAAAAATGGTAAAAAGGACAAAACATAAAAAAAAAAAAAAAGGAAGGCGATAATACTGCAATTGTTGACAATTTAAATTGTCCCCGTCGAGGATCATCTAGCAAAGAAAATGTCTCCGGAGTTCATTTTCTTTTTCGGTGACTTCAATGGGGAGCAAAAATCATTGACAAATCGAAATCTAAGCAAATTGATCCATGAACCGTGTTCATTCTCATTAGACGAAACACGTGATTGTTGACATCTTATTTTGTTACATAAAAATAAAAATAAAAAGCTAAAAATGACAAAAAAAAACTATGTAGTAAAAAAAATGAAAAAAGGAAGGTAAAAATATTGTGATTGCTGATAATTTGAATTGTTCCCATTGAGGATGATCAAGAAAAGAAAATGTCTTGGGAGTGCATTTTCTTTTTTGATGACTTCAATGGGAAGCAAAAATCATTGACTAATCAAAATTTAAGCAAGTTGGTCCACAAACCATGTTCATTTCCATTAGACGAAACATGTGACTGTTAACACATTTTTTTTTTTTACATAGAAATAAAAAAAAATGGTAAAAACAACAAAAAACTATATAGTAATAAAAAAAAAGAGAAAGCGAAAATACAAAAAAAAACAGGGGGCTATAGTACTAAGTATGGATATATAGAAGAGAGTAGAGAATTTTTTGATAAAAATTTATATATAAAAAAGTAAAAAATTATAAAAGCACTAATAAAGCTTGGGTGGGTCATTTATACTAGGCCCGTTTTCTTTAGTAGAATTTTCAGTCCAACTTCCCGATTTTCCTTATTTTCTTTCAGCCCACAAGGAGCCCAAAAAGGTGAGAAACAGAGATAAAAAAAAAAAAACTTACGAAACTCGTCCGATCCAGAGGACTTCGCCGGAGTTTCTTTGAATTTGGCCGGAAATAGCTTCGAGTCTTTTGGTCGCCGGTCGCCGTATCTCTCCACGGCCGAGCGACGTAGATACTTTCTGAAGCCGTTCGCCCGATCGACGAACTTGTGGAGCTCAGTTACCTTGATCCTTCGTTCTCAGTCTTGCCAGGTAAGGTGAGCTTCCTCTTTCTCGAACATGCTCTGTCTTAGCCCTGTCTTTCAAGAGCCCGAACTCGATCGGCAAGTTAATAAGTAAATCATGATAAGCTGGGATCGATTTGCTGCGAGTGGCATTGATCTAAGTCTCTGTATACCATGATTAGGCCGAGAGTGGCTGGAAAATCAAATTGGAAAATCATTGTTGAAGTTGCACGTCACGTGTTCGATAAAATGCTTAAGCGAGATTTCGAAATAGATTGTGTGTGATTCGCTTTTGACTTTATTTTAGTCCGAGTTTGATCCCTTTTCATTGAATTGCTTGCTCATACTGATGTTGTTGCCTCGTTTTGTTCTTTTTATGTTGCCATTTACACATCACCAAGTCGCCCACGGACGAGCTTCTTGCCGGAAAATCCATACGTTTAGCCGGAGAAGCCGTGGTTAGAAGCTGCAGTAGTCGGTCCTTTCTTTTTGTCTTGTGGTAATGCTTCTGAAGTGGTTACACCTGGCATTTTATTAGCTGAACAGTTGCTGTTGCCAGTTGCTATTGCCACTTAACAACCTGGGTCTACTCTAATTAAAAATGGAAAAAAATAATTGCAAGAAAATAATCCCAAAAAAAATTTGAGATTTTTGTTAATTAATCAAATAAGCAAAAAACTCCAAAAATCTTCAAGTGAAATTAAAAGTAAATCGAATTGATGCGATGGTGGGTGGTGGTTGTGATGGCGCCTCGCGAGTGCGGGTAAAGCGGTGGTGGTGGTGGGGTTGGGGGTGTGATGAGGAGGGAGTAGGCAAAAAAATTGTGTAGTGTGGGTGGTACATGAATCAGATCATAACCTGATCGTGAGCTTCCTTTTTAACTCGACGAGCTAGTTCATGGGTCTTCTATTCTTCAAAAGTAACAATACGAAGAGTAAAAATGCTAAAAGTGAATCTCAAGACGAGTTTGATATGAGTCTAGTTGGTTGGGCATGAGTCAAAAAATTTATATTGCAAATAAATGGGTCAAAACGGATTAAGTGGATCAATATGGGTCAAACCATTTATGACTTAACCAAACTCAATTCAATCTACTTGTTTAACAGGTCTATAGGTCTATTGATTAGTGACGGAGGGTTTTTGGCTGAAGGCAACGGAAAAAGATAAAGTTGGGGTTTTGATATGGGTCCCTCTCTCTTGGTGGGTCTCTAGGCAGTAGCTCATGTATAAATCATTAGGGACTAACAAAGCTCCGATTTCTTTTTTCGGGACCACTTGCTAATCGTCGACTAACATTCATAAATATACTCCGACGCAAATCACAAGAGGAGCAAATACTTTACAGCGTTATTGCATGTTTTTCCAGGATGTTAGTGCGTCACTTTCGAGAAGTATCCACTACTGTATAAGGAGGAATACGGAATTCATACTTCAGGTGGAGAGATGTGGCAGCCCGGGGCTGTCTGCAGTCTACCGGTCCCTCCTCCTGTATCACTTTGTGACAACTTCTACTTCTGCTGGCCTAAATTCATCGGGCAAAATGCTCAGCCTCTGGGACGTCAGCACGATGGCAATTACCTTTGTTCTTGTCACTGTCAACTTGCGCCTTCTTTTGATGTGTAATTCAATTACAATATGGCAACACATCGCTGTCCGTTTAAGCGTCCCTCTTTGGTTTGTTATTGTTTTCATATGTTCACTTAAAAGGGCGAGTCTTCTCCCTTTCGGGGGGTTCTTTCCTTCCCTTTACCTAAACTAGCCCTTTAATGGATAGCAATAATTCTGATATTCGTCTTATTACGTGTATGCGCAAGAAAATCTCTATCATGTCATCCATGTAATAATGAGTACAGTCTACTTCCACCTAACGTTTCTTCCGGTTCCAATTGTCGCTCCGCTTGGTGACTTCTTATGGCAAGGGTAAGGTTTCAGACTTTTATCTGGCCAAAAAATAATAAAAAAGCTCAGGCTTTTTAATTCTTAGGCATGTTTCTCGCCTACAAACGGGGAGAAACACTGTACATAGTCCTTAAGTAACGAATACTGATTGCAAATCTGCAATTTAGCTTTTCTAAAAGTAACGAAGGACGTTTGTCGTGGACAATATAATGGAAAGCCTCCTTTTTCTTTCAAATAGCCTTCCTCATCTTCATTGCCGATTTTGTGGCTCCCTTTATCCCTATTTGCTCCAAGACAAGATGCATGGCTTTTCATGTCCGTACTTTTCCAGTTTTTCATAAATTTTATTGGGGTTCCTAAGATGTTCCATCACTTGTGAATTGCATCTGCCCTGCCCCTCTCTCTCTCTCTCTCTCTCTCTCTCTCTCTCTCTCTCTCACCCCTCTGGGCTGAACATTGCCCTACTGCTGGAATGCAGTTACAGGATAAATCCATATATCGACCTTAATCGGTGTAATTACTTATTATCAATGAATGTTTTCTTCAAGCAATTGCAATGGATACTTCCTCTGATTAGTTTCTTTTTTTCCCCCACTAATTTTTCATGCACCTTGTTACAGGGTTCAAAGGTGGTTCTTTCCATATGATTATGAGATAGTACGGGAAATTCCCAGGCACGAGCCCGATGATTACACCAGGGCAACGGGCTTGGAAAGCAGGAACCAGCTCACGCTGGATGGAAATAGGAGCTTTCCTATTTCTCTACTTCCACGCGAGACATCAAAGTACACTGGGTTTGCTTTCGACTCACCTGGGTATGAGTCATTTTTCGCTTCACAACATGGTGTATATGCCCCGCAAAAGGCTTGGGCTGTTATAAGAAGAGCCAGCATGAGGACCAAGCCGAAGACATTGCCCGAGAAATGAACTTTAAGTGCTACACTTCGATTTGGGTAGTGAGCCGTACAGATTCAAAGTTGTAAAGTTAGCTGTACCATAGTCGTTGCTTCTTTCTTGTGAATTTTATATACGGACATTATAGTTGCCCTCCATGCGTCAAACCCGATACCCTTTTAGAGGAGCCACAGTGGCTATTGCTTCCCTAGTTACTAGTTCAGATGTAAATGTATATATTTCGACTGAAGGAAAGGGAGGGATGTGATAATTCCAGACTTCTGGACTCCTTTCAGATGCCAAGAGCATCACTCGTTCCAGAGCGTTAGGAATGCTGCTTACGTTCATACTCTACGTGCATTTAAGGGCTAGTTCTAGCTAAACCGTGAAGTCTTAAGTGCTTTTCTTGAAACGTCTTGTTATGTCGTCCTGTTCATTGTTTCTTGCCAAAGCTTTCTTCATAATGGTGGCTCCCCTTTTTATTCACGACCGGTTCGCTCTTCATTTCTTGCATCGCAGCTGCTTTGTTGGCGGCAACATGGAGTTCCTTTTGCAAGTTCTATTTCATTGATTCTCTGGTCGCTTGTTCTCTGGTTGAGTGGGAGACCAAGGTTATTTTAGGCGCTACTCTGGGAGCCATTGCTAGCTGCATCCCTAAGTAGTTTGAGGATGACAAACCAACCGAACCTGTGTCCAAAAAGTCGGGTGGTTTATTAGGAATTGTTAAAAGTGTGATTGTTGAAAGCACCTCATTAGTTGAAGAAGGAACGTTTTCTCTGATTTTCAAAACTGCTGCAAACTGCGTCCTATGATCCCCTTCCAACACAGAAGTAATTACGAACTCAGTTCGGTCCTTGCAGAAGTACTGGCGGCTTTGTGCTTGATCTTTCCGTCTATGCGAGAGAAAGGCAGAGGATATCTGTTGGAGCAGTATCCTATTCTGTTCTGTAAGCAAAAGCCGTTGCAAGAAATCGCATGTAATCACCTTAACGCTGGACCAAATATTGCCGGAAGAGGCGTGTTATTAGGTGGTAGAGGGACGAGAATTTCTGAAGGTAGAAGTTTAGAGCAGCTTCTTGTCACTTTCATTGTGAGAATAAAGAGGAAAAAAAAAATCTCACGAGGAGCTGATGAACTTGGCCAAGTTTCCGAGACACTTGACTGCTGGGATTCGTCCAACCGTTCTTCATTAGCATCGTAACCATCATCATTCTCGAAAACCAGATAGATCCGGCTCTTTTCCAGCGAGAGCCCAAGAAAGTATGGTGGGTCTCGCAGGACTATATCTATTCCTGTCTCCTTTTAACATCCGAACCATTGGCTTGGATTCTGGATATCTAATCTTCTAAAAGCTGGTCGTCACCTTTGTCCCCCCCTGGTTTAATGTCAAAGCGTGTCTCGGATCTTCGAGCTTGGGAAGCCTTCCTTTAATGTCCTCGATTGTCGGTAGCAGGATGTTTGCCCGGTTTGCACTGTCCGCAGAGACAACAATGGCGAAAATTATCACTCTAATCTCGCAGTTCTTCTTCGGAGCAGCAAAATGAGGAGCTTCCTGACAAAACCATCCAGGAATCTCACTCCCAGGGACACTCGAGTTGTACGGATGCTATAGAGCAACCGGCAATTTCCCATGAAAAAACACATTTTGAGGTCAAACTTTGTGCATTCGTGATTGAAGATGCTAAACAAAGGGGGAGAAACTGAACCGATCTACATCCAGATATTTAGTACAGTTAAGAGTAGTTTTCCTCAAAATGGGAGCTATGAGTTGACGTTTTCACCTTTTCAATTCTTCTCTTTTCACTGCTGGGAAGAATGCCTTGCAGCCACCCAAGAATAAACGCCTTAGAGATTTCAATACCCGGAGACCTGTGATGCCAACTAGATTGCTGCAATCAGTAAAATTTAGCTCCTTCAAATCAGTAGAATTCTGATCAGAAGCAACTGGTCGAGAACCGAAGATGAAAGGCGTAAATTCGAAATTGATCAACCTCGAGGCAGCGTCGTTCTCGGAGATGATGGCCACAGCGGCAGCCGAGTCGTCGATCGCCTCTAGAAGGCCTGGCGCTCTCTCCTCCCCTCGCTTGAGGCCTTCTTCAACGCGCAGGAGGCGCGGCACACCCTTGAGCACGGACTCGCGGTAGAGGCGATCCACGATGCTGCGGCAGGGGGTGTTGGCGCTGCAGTGGAAGCGAGAAGAGAACATAGCGACGTCCTCTTCGGGATCGTCCGTCAGCATCGTCGCTTTTCGGCTTTTTGATCGACCTCACTTAGGAGTCGCCGGTCTTTTGGCAGAGTCGGTCGTTGCAGAGATTGAAGCGCCACGTAACGATGAGCAATAAGCAATGAGCACCTTGCGACGGATTCGTGTTCCCTTTGAAAAGAGCCATTTCCACAGTGCGGGAAATGTGCCATCTTTATTTTTAATTGACAAATCATGGCATTCACAATAGTTAAGGGAAAATTATCCAAAAAATTTTAAACTTATTGTACAACAACCAATTCAATTTTAAATCTATGTATTAATTTAATTCTAAACAGTCATAAATATTTCAATTGTGTCAATTTAATCCTAAATTTTTTAAAAATTATAAATGTAATTATTTTCAATAATTTTGACCAAAAATCTCTGATGTGGTGTTCTAGTCAGTCTAGCCATTCTATGTAGAAGGTTGGTATTAATGTGAACAATCGTGTTTATTTTTTTTTTAAAACAATTTTTAATTTTTAATTTTCTTTAATTTTTTTTCTTTTTATTTATTGTTTTCTTCACAAGGCCGGCAGGTCCACCGGTCACTAGCCGAGGGCCAGCAGCCCTGCCACCCCTGTAAAGAAAAAAAAAGAGGATAGTAAAGAAAATTATAATTTAAAGAAATTAAAAAAAAAATTCTTAGTATTCATGATGGAGAGTTTATGCCATGACATAGCAACATGTGTCCTCGATACGTAACCAAAATTATCCCCACAAGGATGTTCGTGTCTACTCCAGTTAAATGTAGGATCACAAGTTTGTCAATTTAGCTTTGATTTGGTTTCAATTTCAATCCTTTAGACTAAAATTAATTAGACCTTGAGGCCGCACGCCTTGCACGTGCTAGTGTTGGAGAACGTCAGCACCTCCGTGCACCGATGGCTAGGGCACGCCGACGTTGTCTTGTCCCTCGAGTCGCAGTCCCCGAAGCTGTCTTGCCTCTGCAAGATAACCTCTCGATCTGCACATAATTTGCTCATTTGCATGTGAAAAATGTGCGATTTAGGATCGAAAAATTATTGAAGAAATCTTTCTTTCCGTATAAATTTACAAGGAATTGGCCACCAAAATCACATACTCGATTGCTTCATGATCCGACGTAAGCAATCGAAGTCGTGATGAATTACCTCACGACGACCGTCGCAGGTGGAAGAAGGAGATCAAGGAGATTGCAGTGTGGGTTCCTCCTCCCATCTCTCTCTCTCTCTCTCTCTCTCTCTCTCTCTCTGACAATTGATTGAGGCTGAAATCGTTTTGAGTTTGAGGGATAGTATCATGATTTCGAGTTTGACGAAGGTTGAATGTGAGTTGGAATCGGACATAACGAGGATTTCTTTGACTGGGTTGAATATTTGAATCATCATGATTCTTATCAAGGTAAACTTCGCATGCTCAGAGATAGACGACTTATTCTCACTTGAAACGTAGAGTCCCTCTCTACCTGTGTGGTAGTTTTTTTTCTCTCCATCTCAAACCCTAACCCGAATGTGTCTCTCCCGAATTGAATTTCCCCAGCTTGTCTTCGGTTTCGCAAGATGCACCCATGGTCTGTTCAAATTGTGATTGTTCTCCGGATTGTGGAATTCTACCTTTTGTTCTTCAATTCTCCCTCTTTGCTTCCTCTCTGATCTTATTTCTGGTCCCTCGACTGTGTATTGTGGTCTGTGCGGTGAAGCTTTCATTGGCGTTGTTGCTCCCTCCGCTTTCTCTCCCTGGGGTGCGCTTGCATGTCCCCGATCATCCCTCTGCTTAGTGTCGCCACCTTTCTGCTCACCTTCTGCCGACACAGATTATCTTTGTAGCTGTGTTTCCAGATGGCAACTGTGAGTTCGGAGGAGGAGGCGAGATTAGCTGCACTTTGTACGCGCTTAGGGCGACTCTGGTCGACTCAGGAGATAGACATTTGGGATGATGCCCCCCTGCAGAGACAATTGCAGAATGTCAACTCACACTAGTTGGTAAGATTCTGGGTAATCCTACAATTAATTTACAAGCCTTCCAGAACACGATGAGGAGAGCTTGGCGTACGGATAATGTTGAGATATTGCAACGCGAAGAAGGTCTCTATATAGTCAGATTTCGCTCGAAGAGGGATAAACTACGTGTGCTAGACAATAGCCCTTGGTTGTTTTCAAGTAACCTTGTCATGCTTCAACCTTGGATCCCCAATACCCCACTTCATTGTTATGACTTCACTACATGTGCGTTTTGGGTACAAATCTTTGGTCTCCCCTTAGAACGCTGCATTGAACCTTTTATTAGAAAAGCTGTGAGGGATGTTGGACAAGTTCTAGAAGTTAGGATTGAGACAAAAGAGAGCTCCATCTCTAAAGCAGTAAGAGTCAGAGTGGCACTCAACTTCCAGGATCCTCTTAAGCCGGGTAAACTCATCCAAATAGCAGGGAAGAATTTCTGGCTTGACTTCCATTATGAAAAGTTGCCACACTATTGTTATTCATGTGGGGTTCTAGGCCATTATGCCTCTTATTGCAAAGACATACCCTATGACGAAACAAAATTTGAGGGTCGGGACAAGCTCTACTATGGGCAATGGCTCCGAGCCGAAGTGAGGGAGCATAGCCCTTTCTGGCAAGCATTTTACGAACCGCAACTTCATCAAACAGAAATGGCAGAGACTGTACCTAAAACCCCTCCAGAGGGACTGCCTTTGCTCCCTACTGCACATGTGACCCTCACTAAGCCCACTGATCCACAGCCCTTGTATCCAATTCCGGCTCATGTCACCACTGTTAGGACTAGAATTAGTACCTAGATGGGGGTGAATAGGTTACTAAAGCGATTTTAACAATTTAATCCGAATGAGAGATTAATGAATTAAAAACAACAATCGCTGCAAATGAAAGTAATGAAAGATAAAAGGATTAGGGATAGAGAATCAAGACTCCAGATTTATAGTGGTTCGACTTAGACCAAGCCTACGTCCACTCTCCCGCACGGACAGCCCTTCTGGCTGGATTTCACTAAGAATCAAATGAGTGATTACAGTCTCACGCTCTTGAGTCCACAGTGTAGAAGCTCTACTACACTTCCTCAAGGTCTCACCACAGTATGATCTCTCTTTTGATTACATATAACACTTGAAGAATAAGATCACAAAATATAAACGGAGATTCAGACTTTGAAATTCTTCTATCCGGCACCCTTCAACAACTGGAGCATCTCTCTTATATACTTCTTCATGCCTTCATTACCGTTGGCACCTTCCAAAGAAGTTCTTCCAATCAACCCGTTGGACAGAATCAATTAGAGAGATCTCGAGCTCTTTAAGGTAAGTGTTGATAGCCCATCAATCCTGTTCGCCCATAAAATTAGGATCTTGCTTTCTATAAGTAGATCCTTCCAAATATAAGTTGCGAATCTTTAGAGAATCTATATATATTCGAATATGAAAATAAGATCTTCTAGTGTTAAATCCAGTAGAAATATGTTCCCTAGCTGTTGGAGTTAAAACCATATTAGATAAGAATAGAAGTTTTTATCTTGTTGGTCTGGAAACTGTCCATGAGGATAGACTTTGAAACTTGAGTCTTGCTAGCGTCAGACTTTGCCAGTAGAGTCTGTAAGTCTTCAGACTTTGATCTTCAGACTTTGCTAGTAGAGTCTGTAAGTCTTCAGACTAGACTAAGGAAAATGTTTTGTCAACTTCAAAATACTTGAAGAGAATTTATCCAACAATCTCCCCATTTTTGATGGTGACAAAAATTTCCTGCAGATTTGAATATTATTGCCCTGCAATACAACTTTTAAGCAAGCATTGATATCTCATAAAAGATTAGAATAAAAATAGTAGAAGTTATCATGTACACAGATGTCCTATACACAGATTTACCCTGTACACAGAAACCTCATTAGTCATGTGCAGACATTACTATCTTTATCTAATTTAATAGCTTAAAGTAATGCAATAATGAGCACACATTCAAAAACTCAAGATAAAGTCAAAATATCAATCACAATCATAACAAACCAAAAAATATGTTTAAAAAAGTGAAGATTTGGTTTGGAGTGAGGATAGAGGATAGAGTGAAAGTCTTGAAATCTGCAAAGTCTTCTCCCCCTTTTTGTCAGCATTAAAAAGAAATCAAGGAGCACGAGGAATGCGAACAAGTTGAAAGTCCTCCATAGACTTGACAGTTCCTTCTAGCTTCCTCAAATCTTCCTGTAGTTGAGTAAGAGCAGTGCCTTTGGCAGTGGCTTGAACCTGACGCTGAACCTCTTTAATCTGATCATGCATGGTGATGAACATTGCATGATTCTCATTCTGCAGAGTCTGAAATTCACACCCCATAGCATAGATCTGGCCTTTGAGCTCCAAGATGATGTCAAGCAGTCTGCCAAAATCTGAATTTTCAGTCTGTGTGCTTGCGTCAACTCGGTCTGATGGTGGAGTCAAGCTAGTGTGAATATCAGTAGGGAGATCAATATTTGGAGATGATGCCTCTCCCTCATCTTCTGCATCAGGAGGCGATTGACTAACACATGCATTTGTAAAAGTCAGTAGAAGAGGAGTACATTCTCTTTGAGCATCTCCTCCTGTTTCAATGTCTTTTGGAGGAGAGAAATACTCTTCTTTCTAAGGAGTTTCCTCAGTGATAGGATGTCTTTGATCCTCCTTTTCTGCTGGAGAATCTGTCTTTGCTGGTTCTTCCTCTTTTTCTTCTTCCTCTTCTTCTTTTTCCTCTTTCTCTTCCTCTTTCTCTTCTTCTTTCTCTTCTTCGTTCTCTTCATTCTCTTCTTCTTCCTGTTCTTTCTCTTCTTCTTCTTTCTCTTATTTCTCTTCTTCTTCTTGTAAGGATCCCTTTCCCTGAAGTCCTTTCTCAGTGTCTTCTGCAAAGTGTTGTTCTGGAACAGCTGAGACAGGTGCAGAAAACTGAGAGACAAGAGCAGAGATAGGCAAAGCATCCTCATCATCTCCATCCTCCAAAATGATTGCCATTCTCTTCTTGATAGGACCAGTCATCGGTTCCTTTCCTTTCCTCTTGGCCACAGAAGAGTCTGGTCTGGACTTAACAGGAGTCTTCTCCTTGAACTGCTCTAACTTTTTGCTGAGTTCTTTCAGACGCATTTTTGTTATCATCCTCAGTCCGATGACCATTTGATCAATAGTCTTCACAGAGAGAATGTGAGGAGGTTGAATGTTCAAGTGTCTGAAAAGACGAGTGATGAGAGCAGCATAAGGGAGTTTTCCCTTGTCCTTTGCCATGGACCTGTACATGTGAAACATGATAGTGTGTGGCAGAGAGGAGTTAAGACCAATCTTGATTGCATACATCAACTTAGCCTCTGAGATGGATACATCTGTCTTTGATGTTGATTTCGGTCTAAGACAGTTGATCACAATCTTGTGAAGCAGAGTGTTTGTTGCATTCATTCTGGAGTAGGAGAGACAACCTTCAGCAATTCGGTCTCTCGCAAGTTCTAGAGTGGCATGACTTACAGACACAGAAATTGATTGGAAAGCACCTCTTTCCACACCAATTACATCCGCCAGAGTGTCCGTATCAACAACATATTCTCTATCTCTCACGCTAAATAAAAAGTTGTTCGCATCAAGGAAACTGAGATTGGAATAAAAATATGCAGTTAATTCAGAATAAGCCACATCACATTCAGTGCAGAACTTGTGAAGTTGAAGCTTCTCAAACTTCTCTCTTAGATTGATGCTTAATAAATCCAGAAAATCAAAGTCCACCGTCCGTGGATTCATCACCCCACGCTTCAGCAGTTTCTCATACATCTTCCTGTGTCCGTCTGATCGAAACAGTTCATCCTTCTTTCCTCGAAGGTTTGCAGCCACACCCATCCAAGGTTTAAAATGTAAAAACATTTTCTCATCATCATCCTTTCCCTCAGGTTGATTTACACCACCAAACCTAGGGTCACTGGGAAAGTTTGCAAAAACTTTTGCTGTCGTTCCAGCAGGAACAACGCTTGATCTCTCCATCACAGTGAGAAAGTGCGTCTCATTTTTATAACATTTTTCTTTCAGAAATTCATCAATGAAGGTCATTGCAGAACCACCTTCCTTCAATGCAGAGTAAAGCCTAAAAACAAAAGCAGGCTTGAGTGATCTTACAGGTTCAACATTTTCAAGAACTTCTTCTGCATGTTGAGGGCGACGATCATGAGGTCTAGTTGAGGAGGAGCGCTGTTGAGATCGTTGAGGAGTCTGTTATGTTGGAAAGTCACTTTCTTCTGTGAGATCGAAGTGCGTAGGCCCCTCACCAGAGCCCTATGGTCCCCTGTTTGCTATCCTTGAAGATTTTCTTTGGTAAGACATTGTCGCTTTCTTGGAGAAACTTTCACACTTGTGTCGCAAGAAAGTCAAAAGCTTGAGAGGTAGAAATTTCAGAGAGAAAAATTCAGAGGAGTGAAAAGCTTTTGAACTAGGGTTTCTGGGTAAAGTGAAAACGAAGGAGAATGAGTATATAAGAGATAACTGATACGGGGTAACTCAAGCGTCGCAAATAGGAAATATTAAGAATTTCCTTTTTAAAAAAATAACTGCCTTAATAAATCGATAACCACCCATTTTTGAATTTAACTGCCTTAATAAGCTCAATTAGAGATAAACAGACAATCTTACATTTTCGAAATAACAGTTTTAAGTAAATAAGTGAACTTACAGTCGTGTCGATTGGTATTCTCAGTCTACACCCTTTTGAGTCTGAGCTTCAACATTTTTCAAGAGATAAAATATTAAGTCTTGAGCGAATAGACTCAAATAAGCTTTTCTCAAGTGGCTTTGTGAAGATGTCTGCCAGTTGATTCTTTGAGTCTATGAATTGTATCAAGACTTCTTTGTTCTGAACATAATCTCTTATAAAATGATGTCGAATCTCAATATGTTTTGCTCTTGAATGTAGGATAGGATTCTTTGTAAGATTAATTGTGCTGGTATTGTCACATTTGATCTCTGTGCAAGAATCTTCAATGCCAAAGTCTTGTAGTTGTTGTTTTATCAATAGTATTTGAGAATAACAACTTCCAAGGGCTACGTATTCTGCTTCCGCTGTTGAAAGAGCCACAGTACTTTGTTTTCTTGAAAACCAAGATACTGCCCTGTTTCCAAGCAATTGACAAGTACATGAAGTGCTTTTTCTTTCAACTCTACAACCAATGATACTCATGTATAACTTTTGGTCGATTTTCTTCCCTACTTCGTTTTTGTCTATCTTCAAGGAACTTGAAATTGGTATGTCAGCCTTTTTGCAGTTTTCCAGACCGAACTTTTTAACAAGTTCTTTTCCATATTTCTCTTGATGAATAAATATTCCTTCCTTTAGTTGTTTCACTTGTAGACCAAGGAAAAAGGATAGTTCACCCATCATGCTCATCTCGAATTCATCCTGCATAGACTTAGAAAATTTATTGCACAAAGTCTCATTAGTTGATCTGAATATAATGTCATCAACATAAATTTGAACAAGTAGAAAAATTTTACCTTCCTTTTTAATAAATAAAGTAGTGTCTACCTTTCCTTTAGAAAAACCATTTTGAATTAAGAAATTACTTAGCCTTTTATACCAAGCTCGAGGAGCTTGTTTCAATCCATACAAAGCTTTCTTCAGTCTGAACACTAAGTCTGGTCTCTTTGAGTCTTCAAAACCAGGAGGTTGTTCCACGTAGACTTCTTCTTGAATAAATCCATTCAGGAATGCGCTTTTGACATCCATTTGAAATAACCTGAAATTCTTATAACAAGCAAAAACAAGTAGTAATCTGATTGCTTCTAACCTTGCTACTGGAGCATAGGTCTCATCATAGTCTATCCCTTCTTCTTGCGTGTATCCTTTAGCCACGAGTCTTGCTTTGTTTCTCGTTACTTTGCATTTTTCATCAACTTTGTTCCTGAATACCCATTTAGCTCCAATAACTAATTTGCCTTTTGGTTTATGAGTCAATTCCCATACGTCGTTAATACTGAATTGTCTGAGCTCTTCTTGCATTACTTCAATCCAGCTTTCATCAGCTAAAGCTTCTTCAATATTTTTGGGTTCTATCTCAGAAATAAGAGCAACAACACTAGACTCTTCTCGCCTTTTGGATCTTGTTCGAATTCCCTCATTAATGTTTCCAATAATGAGTTCTTCAAGATGACTAGACTTGTGCTTCCAGTTACTGGATAGTCTGATAGATTGTTGATCTTTTTCTTGAGTAGATTCTTCATTAGTAGCTTGTTGTACTGATTCTGAATTTTTAACTGCTTTAATAGAGGTAGTTCTAGCAGAGTCTGGAACAGATTATGAATCTTCAGTCTGAATTTGCTGAATTTGTGGAGAGTCTTGAAATTTGACATTCATTGATTCTTCCACAGTCTAAGTCTTCTTGTTGAATACTCTGTAGGCTTTGCTTGCAGTTGAATAACCAAGAAAGAATCCTTCATCTGATTTCTCTTCAAACTTACCAACACGATCATTTGCATTCTTTAGAATAAAACATTTACAACCAAATACTTGAAAATAAGAAACTATTGGTTTCTTTCCTTTAAAAATTTCATAAGGGGTTTTCTTAAGAATTGGCCTTAAAAACACTCGGTTTATAATATAGCAAGCAGTTGAAATAGCTTCAGCCCAAAACCTTGAAGAAATATTATTTCCAATTAAAAGAGTTCTTGCCATTTCTTGTAAAGACCTATTCTTCCTTTCCACAACCCCATTATGTTATGGTGTATATGGAGATGAGAATTTGTGCTGAAAACCAAATTCATTACAAAATTTAGTAAAGTCTTGATTTTCAAACTCACCTCCATGGTCTGTTCGAATGCTTGAGATAATGTGACATTTCTCATTCTGCACTTTCTTAGCAAACTTTGAAAAGAGAGAGAAAGTTTCAGACTTACTTGAAAGAAAGTAGACCCAAGTAAATCGTGAATAATCATCCACTATTACTAGACAGAACATTTTTCCACCAATGCTTTGTGTTCTGGTAGGTCCAAACAAATCCATATGCAGAAGCTGCAGTACATGATTAGTGGAAACTTTATTTATTGATTTGTAAGAGTTTCTAACCTGTTTACCCAGTACGCATGGTGTGCATAGATCAGACTTTGAGTAATTGAGAATAGGCAATCCTCGAACAAGTTTCTTGGTAGAGATCTTGTTGATTTGCTTCATATTGATATGGCCTAGCTTTGTGTGCCATAGATTAGCTTCATTTTGTACTGATATTAAGCACTATGATCTTTTATGATTCACATCCAGAAGATAGATATTTCCATGTCTTCGTCCAATAAAAGATTGAGTAAAGTCTTTACTGATTCCAGAGCACGTTTCTTCCTAGAAATTGATCTTGAAACCAGTATCACACAACTGGCTTATGCTAAGCAAGTTGTAATTTAATCCTTCAACTAAGGAAACATTTTTGATTGACAAACTTCCAATCTTTACTGTTCCTCGACCAGTAATTCTTCATTTGTTGTTACCACCAAAAGAAACTTTTCCTCCATCTATCTAGACAAGTTTTATGAAGCAACTTGAGTCTCCTGTCATATATCTTGAGCAGCCACTATCAAGATACCATTTAATCTTCCTTTTGATAGTAACCTCGAGTTCACTGTCTGAGTCTGTGTCTGAATCAAGATCTGAGTCTGAGTCTGATTTTGCCATTAAACAGATATTGGCATAATCGTCATCACTTTCTTCACATTCAGTATCACTCCAAGTCTCTGCTTTGAGTGCTTTCCTGTATTTCTTAGTCTTTCCTTTTCTCTTTTTTAACAGAAGACAGTTGGGTCTGATGTGTCCCTTTTTCTTGCATTCAAAGCAAGTCACTTCTTTGTTAGAATCATCTTCCTCTGTTGATTTGTTCTGAAACCTTTGTGAACTTTGTTTCTTCCAATTGATTTTCCTTCCTTTTCTGTTCAACTTTCTGAATCTCTTTATCATGAGTGCCAGTTCTTCATCATCTAGATCTTCTTCAGAGTCTGTAGCATCAGAATAGTCATTAGACTTTAAGGCAATAGATTTCTTACCTTTTGAATCTTCCTCTTCCTTGGTCTGTTCCACTTCATAAGATTGAAGAATCCTAACCAGTTCGTCTATAGAGAGTGGAGCAATCCTCTATGTCTATCTTATTGAGGTTTTTATGTAATTCCAGTCTTTAGAGAGTCATCGTAGGAGTTTGTTGACCTTCATATGTCCTGAGATTGGATGGCCCTGATATTCAAGACCATTCACAATTTCAGTAAAGCGACTAAACATGTCAGTTATTGATTCTCCTGATCTCATCTTAAAGACTTCATATTGTCCCAAAAGAATATTGATCCTCGTTTCTTTCACACGATCAGTCCCTTCATAGGTAATGTGAAGCATATCCCAAACTTCTTTTGCTGTATCACAAGAAGATATTCTATTATACTCAGTAGCGGATAAAGCACAATATAAGGAGTAAATAGCTTTGGCGTCAAGAGTCTGTCTCTTGGTGATTTCTTCTTGAGTCAGTAGAGTGGGATCAGCAACTTCTTTTCCTCTTTTGATTCTGATGCAGCAGCAGGAATGATTCATTTATCAACCACTTCCCATTCCAAAGGATATTTCGATCTTAGGAATGCCTTCATCTTGTTTTTCCATATGCTGTAGTCTTTTCCATCAAAGTATGGAGGTCTGGTATTGCTTTGACCTTCAACCAACCCTGTAGGCAACATACTAGCCATAGATCTTTTACTCAGAAGTAAAGACACTTCTTATGAACGAGTACACAAGCTCTAATACCAATTGTTAGGACTAGAATTAGCATCTCGAGGGGGGTGAATAAGTGACTAAAGCGATTTTAACAATTTAATCCGAATGAGAGATTAATGAATTAAAAACAACAATCGCTGCAAATGAAAGTAATGAAAGATAAAATTATTAGGGATAGAGAATCAAGACTCCAGATTTATAGTGGTTCGGCTTAGACCAAGCCTACGTCCACTCTCCCGCACGGACAGCCCTTCTGGCTGGATTTCACTAAGAATCAAATGAGTGATTACAGTCTCACGCTCTTGAGTACACAGTGTAGAAGCTCTACTACACTTCCTCAAGGTCTCACCACAGTATGATCTCTCTTTTGATTACATATAACACTCGAAGAATAAGATCACAAAATATAAACGGAGATTCAAACTTTGGAATTCTTCTATCCGGCACCCTTCAACAACTGGAGCATCTCTCTTATATACTTCTTCATGCCTTCATTACCGTTGGCACCTTCCAAAGAAGTTCTTCCAATCAACCCGTTGGACAGAATCAATAAGAGAGATCTCGAGCTCTTTAAGGTAAATGTTGATAGCCCATCAATCATGTTCGCCCATACAATCAGGATCTTGGTTTCCATAAGTAGATTATTCCAAATATAAGTTGCGAATCTTTAGAGAATCTATATATATTCGAATATGAAAATAAGATCTTCTAGTGTTGAATCCAGTATAAATATATTCCCTAGCCGTTGGAGTAAAAACCATATTAGATAAGAATATAAGTTTTTATCTTGTTGGTCTGGAAACTGTCCATGAGGATAGACTTTGAAACTTGAGTCTTGCTAGCGTCAGACTTTTCCAGTAGAGTATGTAAGTCTTCAGACTTTGATCTTCAGACTTTGCCAGTAGAGTCTATAAGTCTTCAGACTAGATTGAGGAAAATGTTTTGTCAACTTCAAAATACCTGAAGAGAATTTATCCAACAACCACTAGTACACCTATTGTGAATTCCCCATCCAACATAGATGAGCCTTCTGATGTTCAGCAGCACACCACTCTAATACCTTACCCCAAACAGAAAACACCAATGACAGATTTAAGTGTTCTGCCATCCTCCTCAAAGAAAGTTAAAGGCTCTCGAGTACACACCAAAACCCATCCACCAAAGAAAATCAAACGCTATTCTCCATATGGATCCCGTGCTCTACTACCAGAACCTTTGGATGACAGTCATCTGTTGGACACTCCAATATTTGAAGCCGAAAAGGCTGCTGATTGGGCTGTGGTGGCTTGCTCGACAAAGCCACCAACTCACAAATGAAGATACTAAGCTGGAACTGTCAGGGATTGGGCAATTCCCTTATAGTTCAAACCCTAAGGGCCCTAGTGGCCAAAGATAGGCCTGACATTCTTTTTTTGATGGAAACGAAAAATCGAGAACAGGTGATACAAAGAATACAGAGGAAGCTGCAGTATCAGCATAGTTTTGTGGTTAATCCCCAGGGTCTGGCGGGGGGAATGGTTCTCTTTTGGATAGCACCTATCACTCTCAGCATTCAATCACATACCTCGCACTTCATTGACACCATCTGTTCGGAAGACCCGAGCAGCCCACCTATGGGAGTCACGTATCTATATGCCCCTGCAGTCTATCAACATCGGCAGCACCTGTGGACAGAGCCGCGGCTTCTCAGCCAACTGCATACGTTACCATGGCTATGCATCGGTGATTTTAATGAAATATTGCATAGATGGGAAAAAGTGGGCAGGAAACTAGCTGAATCTTATCGCTTACTTTCTTTTCGGGAACTACTAGATGATTGTGTTATAATGGATCTTGAATCCAAGGGCTGTGCATACACTTGGTTTAACAATCGAAATGGTGATGACATGATCAAAGAACGACTCGATCGAGCATTATGTACTATGGAATGGAGACTGGCTTACCCAGAGGCCGAAGTTCATGCATTACCAGCCATTGGCTCGGACCACTGTCCTTTGATTTTGAACACGACACTAAGTGTACTCAAAAGGGGTAAAACCTTTACCTTTGAGTCGTATTGGCCACAAGATGCTGATTGTCGCCAGGTGATCACTAAAGCTTGGACAGCTGCGTCCGCGCACAATATTACTTTATCTCAGAAGCTTCACACAACATCGCAGGCACTACTTCAATGGAGTCGAGCCAAGTTCACTGCTGGTTCGTCATCAAGTCCTTCTTCTAAAGCGGCAACTTCAACAATGCATTAATAATCCTGTGGGCAGAGATCAAAAAGCACAGATGACCTCATTGTAGAAACAAATTCAGGAGATATGGGTGCAGGAAGAACATTATTGGGCGATGCGCTCTAGGATAAACTGGATGAAGGGGGGTGACCGCAATACTAAATTTTTTCATGCCACGACAATTCAGCGCCGGAAAAGAAATACAATCAGCATGCTGAAAGACGCCAATGACGAATGGACTAGAGACCCTGCTCGGGTAAGACATCAAACACTTCAATATTTCCAAAATCTTTACACTTCGGTCGGTCAACGAGATTATACACCTATACTACGCCAATGTTCACAGATTGTCACAGCTGAAATGAACCATACATTACTAGCTGCAGTCACCATGGAGGAAATAAAGGCAGCAGTTTTTCAGTTAGGTGCCACCAAAGCACTTGGACCGGACGGATTGACTGGCCTTTTCTATCGACACTATTGGGATGTTATACAGGACGATATTTTCACCTCAGTGCAGCAGTTCTTTACAACTGGAGTCATGCCTCTTGCTTTTAACAAAACTGCCCTATGTTTGATCCCCAAGGTACAGAACCCTGAGAGGCTAGATCAATACAGACCTATCAGTTTATGTAACTTTATCTACAAGATTATCTCTAAAGTACTCGTAAACCGGCTGAAATCTTGCTTGCCTGACTTGATTTCCATAGAACAGAGCGCCTTTGTGTCAGGTAGGCAGATTCAAGACAACATACTAATAGTCCAAGAGGTACTCCACTACTTCAGAACTCATAATAGGAAGAAAAAATTTCAAGCACTCCTCAAGCTAGACATGAAGAAAGCTTATGATAGGGTGGAATGGGATTTCTTGGAAGATTATCTATGTCAACTTGGGTTTCATTCTCAGGTGGGTGCTTTGGATAATGCAATGTGTCAAGACAACCTCTCTCAACGTCAAACTCAAAGGTGAATTTCTTCCTTATTTTAAGCCTTCCCGGGGACTCAAGCAGGGCGACCCTCTCTCACCCTATCTATTCATACTCATAGCTAATCTGCTATCTACCCTTATCCAGCAAGCAGTTAACATGGGTAATCTTCGAGGCCTTAAACTTAACAGGTGGTGCCCAACCCTTTCACACTTATTTTTTGCTGATGACGCCATTTTTTTCCTAGATGGTAGAACCCATGAATGTCAAAATCTAGCGACTATCCTAAGCCAATATTGCCTAGCCACGGGTCAAGAGATTAATCGAAATAAATCAGACTTGTTTGTTAGTAAGAATTGTCCTACTTCTCTTAAGTTGAATCTGGCTAGTGAACTCAGGGTGCCACTTCTAGAAAGAACGTGCAAATATCTCGGCATACCTTCTGATTGGGGCTCATCTAGACGTGATATGTTTGCATGGATCCTAGGACGAGTGCATTCTAAGTTGAAGGGGTGGAAAGAACAACTACTCTCTAAAGGGGGGAAGGATATTTTGTTAAAAGCAGTGGTTCATGCACTACCACAGTATGCGATGTCAGTTTTTAAAGTTCCTGTATCTATTTGCCAGTCAATAGAAAAGAAAGTGGCTCGATTCTGGTGGCAAAATAGTAGCACAAAAGCTGCGATTCATTGGAAAAGTTGGGATATCCTTAAAGACAGGAAAGACAATGGTGGTCTAGGATTCCGAGATTTGCTATCTTTTAATAAGGCCTTTCTAGGCAAACAAGCGTGGTGGCTCTTTCAAAATCCTCACTCTTTATGGGGTCAACTATTCAAGGCTTTATATTTTCCCCATTCTACTTTCTGGCATCCTAAAAGGGGTTCCAAACCTTCATGGGGTTGGCTGAGTGTTCTATTGGGTCGAGACTCTATAATGCAGAAGCTGCAGTGGTCAGTAGGTAATGGCCACTTGATACGAGCGAGACAGGATCGTTGGTTAAATATGGGCATTCTCGGAGGACCAGCACAGCACGGAGAACCTGAGACAGTGGCAGGCTTCATTCTACCTCATCAGCATGTGTGGAATACCCAATTCCTTTTACAAACTTTTGATGAATCCATTGTCCAAGAGATACTAAAAATCCAACTCAGCCCTGCCTTGACAGAAGATAAACTTTACTGGACTGGTACCGCTGATGGTCGATATACGGTCAAGAGCACCTACAATGTCATCAAGCAGACTGCCCAATCTATAGTACAATCTCGAGCCTCCTCTTCATACACCCCACCCTGTCAACTATGGCTCAAGATTTGGAAAACCAACACGGCCCTAAAGATACGGCTTTTCCTTTGGTCTTTAAGCCACAATGCACTACCCATTAAAGACAACCTGTACCGACGGAAAAGCACATCTGACCCTCTATGCATCCTCTGCCCCTCCCAATCTCCCGAGACCATGGAACACCTTTTCCTGTCTTGCCCGTGGACCCAGTGCGTTTGGAACCATCCCTCAGTGCAGCTAGATCTAACACAATATCGCACTCATAGAATGGATGCATGGCTTGTCGATCTACTTGACAGAGAGAGGGACGTACCAGGATTTGAACAGGTTGCATCGCTGCTTTGGTTTATTTGGCTCGCTCAGAATAACTTTGTGTTTCGTCACCAACGACCGCAACCGGACCACCTCGTCGACACAGCGCTTGCCTTTGTCCAACTCCATCTCAGTGTTCAACAGAGGGTGTCCCGCACAGGCGCTCGGCTGAGCCAGCATCGTACTTGGATCTCCCCCTCCCCACGGTGCCCTCAAGGTGAATATTGATGGTGTGTTCCCTACCGCCGCGAACAAGGGTGCGATCGCCTGCATCATCCGCGATCACATCGGCCGATTGATCGGAGGCGTTACCAAGGAAGTACCTGCTACATCCGCCCTCGAAACCGAATGTCAAGCGTTGATGTGTGCCCTTGATGAGTTATCCAACCGCGATAGAAGAACTTCTCACCTGCTGTTGGAGACGAACTGCCTCACGATTGCAGAAGTACTAAATTGGGATCGTCTTCCACCATGGGAACATCAAGCTATTTTCGCCCAAATCAACGCTTGACTTCGCTGTTTTCCCAATCTCACCGTGCAGCATTGTAGGCGAGAATCCAATGCCCTAGCTGACTGGGCCGCGAAAGCCCATGGCCGTGGTGACCTTCGGCTGGATTGGTCCATTTCTCCTCCTCCTATTATGCTCGACCCGTTATGCCATGACAGTCTTGTAACTAGTTTCCTTATTTCCTGTAATGAATAGTATCTCGTCCTTTACGACCAAAAAAAAAAAACTTCGCATGCTCTGTCTCTGCTGGAGGTGGGGACCGAGTGCTTGATTTTGCAAGCGTGAAATCTGGTTGAGTCTGAGATTGTCCTGATGAACTCATACACGTTTCAATGATTCGGTGATTGTTTGGATGTGCACCTTTTCCTTATCATTGCATTTAGGTGCCCCTACCGAAATGCTTACCCCATGTTTGATTGAATTCATGAATGGTATTAGCATGTGTATTTTGCAAGCATTCTTGCATCGTGATGATTATCTGGCAATGGTGTGCTTAAACTGAGAGTTCTCCGGTTTATATGACATTATTTTCCTTGATGTTGGTTGAACTTCTAAAGTTGTGCTCAATGCTCCCATGACTGAGAATTTGAACATGCTGTGTTGGCTTAATTTACTAGGAATTATGTTATCTATATCAATCTACGATATTTGTACGTGGCTATTCTAACATTCGAGACAATTACCATCATTGTACTAGAAATGGTGAAATCCTTCTTCGAAATGTGCATCATGTGTTGTGTACTTCAGTAAATTCCTGTCCGGACTTCATCCTTTGCTTGATCTCGAAAGTAATTGGTTTCGTATGCTTGGATGATTATGCCTTGCATTTATGGATCCGTTCATTGATACCTCAATACCTTATGTATGTTAATAATATTTGATTCATTTTTTTTAGGCGAATGCATGGCCTCTACCTGTTTGATTTTCTTCATTGACTGAAGATTCTGAAGTTCATTACTTGATGTCAAAATTGACATTCGATGGGTGAGTGCATAGTGAGCTTTTTATGCCATGACCAAATGCTTTGCTTGATTCTTTGTCCATTTTGCATTTGTATACAAGTTCAGTTGTTGCTGAATGAGTCTCAACTATGAGAATTGACTGTAGAATGCGTCTCAATACTGTTTTCCTATGTTTATGGGTAGACAGGCATGCGGAAAAACGACAAAAAGAGCTAAGAAAACTTGCTTCTGCAGGTGGCTTCGCAACTTGAAGGCACATTATCGTCTCGGCAGGGAGGGGGGGAGGACAGCCAAGGCCATCCGCGCACTCGAATAGTAGATTAAGGGTCCGTTCGTTTCACGGAAAACAACTTCCAGGAAAATATTTTCCGAAATTTCCGGTGTTCGGGTGGGTGGAAAATAGACGGTCAAAGAAAATATTTTCCGGTCAACGGAAAATCCCTTCGTAACATTGTGGAAAATGATTTCCCCTTTTGAAAAGGGGAAATCATTTTCCCTAACGCACGGCCTCTCACGCGGAGGAAATCATTTTCCCTTACGATGGCTCTCGCACCCCTTCTTTCCCTTACGATGGCTCTCGCACCCCTTCTTCCCTAGGGTTTCTCTGATCTCATCTCCTCCTTCGAAGCATCCCCTCATCGCGCAATCAATGGACTCTGCTGAGTCGCTCTCGCCTTGGATGGTTTCCCCTCTCCGGAAGCAAAGAATCTCCGCGATCCAGGTACACGCCTCTCGCTTCGGCTGCTAGATGGTTTTCCCCCGGCCGGCCGCGTGAATCGCCGACGGATGTGATTTTGCTGTTGTGCTGTTTTTTTTATCTCGATTTCGATTGTCTCTGGACAGTGGATGCGTTTTCGTTTTTTCTGAATTTTCAAGATTGTGTTGTCGGGAGGTGCAGAGATGATGGTGTCTGGACAGGAGGAGATTGTGTCTTCGGGATGCATATGCCTCTCGTTCGCGGATGTCCGCTAATTTTGTCTAGGATCATCAGCCTTTTTGTCATTCGCTTGGAGCTTCCGTGAATATGCGTTGGTTTTTTTGGTGATGGTCCTTTCTTCATTGTGGACCTAGCTGTCGTATCATGTTGATTTTTGTAGCTTTGAAGTTCTAGTTCTCCCTTGTTCTCTTTGTGCCGTTTGGGCTGCTTGATGATGGGACTCGTGGTTGGTTACCTAAGCGTGGCGACGCATGTCCCAGAGGTTTACTTCTGGGGCAGTCACTTTTCCCTTGGAAATCAATTTGATGCTCTCTGAGAAGAAATAACTTCTCTATGTGCTGCAATTTTCATTACATGCCATTGTTTCAGGCAATTTGGCAATCGGCCCGAAAAAATTCGCCTTTAAAAATAGGTGCTGTGCTGATGGTCCAGCGGTGTTCTGTGTGTGTCTAAGGAGTGATAAGAGTTACGGAGCGTGTGCCAGTTATAGGAATCACATACTGTTTAATGAGATTACAGCTCCATGATTCTATACTCATAAACACTTCTTCTACACCTTTGTTTAGTATTGTTTGATCATTCTTTTCACTATGGCTACTCACTGGAAGTTTGAGCGTAGCTCTTTTTTAACCAACGAAAGGTGATTATAGCATTCGAAATATCAACTTTTCGACTATTAGCCATATGAGTGGCCTGGTTGCTGTTTTTATTGTCTGAAGAGACTGAAATATGGTGATATTGATCACATTCCTTGTTGACAAAAGAAAAGACATCCACCGAGTCACTTTCTTGACTTACTTTTCGACTATTAGCCATATGAGTGGCCTGGTTGTTGTTTTTATTGTCTGAAGAGATTGAAATCTAGTGATATTGATCACATTCCTTGTTGACAAAAGAAAAGACATCCACCGAGTCACTTTCTTGACTTACTTTTCGACTATTAGCCATATGAGTGGCCTGGTTGCTGTTTTTATTGTCTGAAGAGACTAAAATATGGTGATATTGATCACATTCCTTGTTGACAAAAGAAAAGACATCCACCGAGTCACTTTCTTGACTTACTTTTCGACTATTAGTCATATGAGTGGCCTGGTTGTTGTTTTTATTGTCTGAAGAGATTGAAATCTGGTGATATTGATCACATTCCTTGTTGACAAAAGAAAAGACATCCACCGAGTCACTTTCTTGACTTACTTTTCGACTGTTAGCCATATGAGTGGCCTGGTTGCTGTTTTTATTGTTTGAAGAGACTGAAATCTGGTGATATTGATCACATTCCTTGTTGACAAAAGAAAAGACATCCACCGAGTCACTTTCTTGACTTACTTTTCGACTATTAGCCATATGAGTGGCCTGGTTGTTGTTTTTATTGTTTGAAGAGACTGAAATCTGGTGATATTGATCACATTCCTTGTTGACAAAAGAAAAGACATCCACCGAGTCACTTTCTTGACTTACTTTTCGACTATTAGCCATATGAGTGGCCTGGTTGCTGTTTTTATTGTCTGAAGAGACTGAAATCTGGTGATATTGATCACATTCCTTGTTGACAAAAGAAAAGACATCCACCGAGTCACTTTCTTGACTTACTTTTCGACTATTAGCCATATGAGTGGCCTGGTTGCTGTTTTTATTGTCTGAAGAGATTGAAATCTGGTGATATTGATCACATTCCTTGTTGACAAAAGAAAAGACATCCACCGAGTCACTTTCTTGACTTACTTTTCAACTATTAGCCATATGAGTGGCCTGGTTGCTGTTTTTATTGTCTGAAGAGATATCACATTCCTTGTTGACAAAAGAAAAGACATCCACCGAGTCACTTTCTTGACTTACTTTTCGACTTTTTGTTTTCAGTCCCATTTGGTTTGTAGGATTTTTGAATGCTTACTTTTTGCCTTTATTTTCAGTACGTGCTCTTGTGTTTGCATTCCATAAGCAAGTTTTGCTAACTCTATTTTTGTTTCTGATTGTCCCTCCTTTGTGGGTTTTCTTGATACTTGGCAGTAAGGGTATTTCAGCTTCCGCTCTACCCTACAAGAGGACTCCTCTGAGCTGGCTCAAGATTTCTTCTCAAGATGTAAGAACATTTTCAGCTGTGTTTGTTTGTTTTTGTGGGATAATGGGTAGTTTGTAGCTGCCACCTTCCTCTCAGGATCTAGTGTAAGATGTGTAAAATGAAGACTATTTTGCTTGTTCGTATATAGAGGTTCACATGTCAATAGATTTTGTTCATATCAAGTTGAAAATAGTTGAGCATATTATCATCTGTCGTCTCCTTTTGTTTTTACTCTTCTAGTATTGCCCTTCTTGTATTTCACATGCATTTTGTGTTTAATGATTAATGTGTTCCAATATAGATGGATAACAAAATTCAAGCGGTGGTAACGGGTGCAGCTGCAGCGGTTATGACAGTTATCACATTAGTTATGGATGATTATGATCATTCGGAGAATCACATACCGAGAGAGCCTCATGTGAATCGAGATTATGAGAGAGAGTTATATATGAATCGTGTGTTATATAGTGGTGATACTCATTGTGTAGATCAAATACGGATGACGTCGAATGCTTTTTTAGACCTTTGTAAGGTACTTGGTGCAAGTAACTTGTTGCGTTCTACTGTAAATGTTTCTGTTATGGAGCAAGTTATGGTATTTTGTCATATCATTGGACATAATGTGAGGTTTAGAGTCATTGGGGGAAGATTTCATAGATCAATAGACACTGTCCATAGATATTTCAAAATCGTCCTGCAAGCGATTTTGAAATTATACAAGCATGTGGTGAAAGAACCAAGCAATTCCACTCCTCCTGAGATAAGTAACAGTCGAAGGTTTTATCCATATTTTAAGGTATGGAATTTGAAAAAACAAGTATAAATTGCTTGAGAAGTTTCATTAGTATTTGGTTAGTAACTATATTGGTTATTTTAGGATTGTGTTGGAGCAATAGATGGAACTCATGTACGTGCATCGGTTCCTCTTGAAATTCAAGGAAGATTTCATGGTCGGAAGGATGGAACAACATAAAATATATTAGCTGCCGTTACATTTGACTTGAGATTTTCTTATGTATTAGCTGGTTGAGAAGGCACATCTCATGATTCACGTATATTGTCTGATGCACTTTCAAGGCCGAATGGATTGAACATTCCTAGAGGTAAGAAAATGGAATTTACACAATATTGAATTGATATTAGTAACTTGATAATAAACTTATTTATAACTTGTAGGAAAATATTATCTTGCTTATGCTGGTTATGGAATCCAAAATGGCATCATCTCTCCCTATCGTGGTGTTAGATACCATTTGAAGGAGTTTAGTGATCGCCCTCCTGAAAACGAGAAGGAACTATTCAATTTGCGGCATTCATCTCTAAGAACTACTATTGAAAGAGCATTTGGAGTTCTAAAGAAGCGTTTTCGAGTATTGGGTTCAGAACCTTTTTGGTCATTTAGAACACAAGTCGATGTTGTCTTAGCTTGTTGTATCATTCACAATTTTATTATGAAAGCTGATCCCAATGACTATCATGGAAGAGATGAATAGACAAATGGAATCTCAAAGAGAAAATCCAAGAATTCAACTTTCTCAAAGGGAGGAAAAGGAGGAAAATAGGATATGGGCATCAAAGAGGGATAGGATTGCACATGCAATGTGGATTAGTTATTAGAATATTAGAAGAAGCCAATAGTTTTACTTTTATTTCTCTTGAGTGCTTTATTTTGAACATGTGCTTTTCATTTCTTTAATGATAATCATCTCTAAATATTTACCATGTGTCTGTCTTCATCATGTTTTTTCTTATTCTACTGTTTAAAGTTGTTATGTAGTTATCATGATGGGTAAAAGTAAGGCAAACGATGTAATGGTCAAGCAATTTAGATGGTCGAAGCCTATGGAACGTGTTTTACTTGATATTCTTGCTAATGAAGCTAGTAAAGGAAACAAGCCTTCAAGTACATTCAAACCCTCTTCATTTACTCGAGTTGTCAATACAATAAATGAGAAGTTTGGTGTTTGTTGTGAGCCCGACCATGTTGAGAACCATTTGAAGACAGTCAAGAGCAATTGGAAGACGATTCAAACTGTGCGTGGCAAGAGTGGATTCAGTTGGGATGACAAGTTGAAGATGGTCATAGCTGGGAAAAATGAATTTGATCAATATGTGTCGGTAATTTTTCTCATCACTTACTCAATACATTATTTTAGTCAATGTTTCTCATCACTTGCTCAATACATTTAGTTGGGATGACAAGTTGAAGATGGCCATAGGTTATCGTGTTGATGTTAAGACTTCAAACTTTAGTTGGGCTGACCCTAACTCAACCCAATAAACTCAAACAAGTATTCCAATGCGCGTTGCACGTGCAATATTAGCGACTCATTACATTATATTGGACTAGCAAGTCCTTAAGGGGAATGTTGGTAAAAAGTTAAGATTTTTTTGTCTTGATGTATATGTGATTAATATTGAAAAAGTTAAACAATAAACAAAATAATACGTCAAATAAATTGTGGAAGTTAAAAAGAGAGTGCTATTTAGAAATGTTATCATGAGGATAAATTGTGTAATTATACCTTTTGATGTTCTGGCAGTTTCCACTGGGCACTTTACAACTTTACAAGGAAACAATGACTTCACCCAAGTCTGTACTCGTTAATCATTTATCACCAATATATGACCTGCATCAATGTGATATCCGATTTTGTCATGATATTCCCACACGTTTTACTTGATTTTATATGATTAGACCCCGTTCCCTAAAAATCTAGAATTTGGCCTTAGCTTTGGAAGTGCATTGGTTTGCTCTTAATTTCATATTTTCAGAGGATTATGAGTATCTGAAAAGAAATACAGTCTCAAATCCGAAGTTTCCACTGTTAATTGCATGTACTTTTCTATATCCCTTGATTTTCTTCTGTCTCTACTTCTTGTGTATTAGATGATTAACAGGAGCTCCATTATCAGCATCAGAATAACATGCTACAAGAGCACTTAAAAAACATGATGTCCAGAATGCAAAGTCATCTCTAATTACATTCCACAACTTAACGAATTTTGGCCAGTGCCGGGTCATTGTCATCTTTTAATTATGACCTCCATGCTGCAGTAGTGGAGGGGAACCATATTTCAGTGTAGGATTCCTTCTGGCAATTATTGATAGAAAAAGAGAATAAGCTAATAAAAAAAACTTTTAATAACAAAATCAACAACAGCACTCTCATGAGAGTCAGCTTGTTGCTCTATATCAATGACCTAACCCTGCGTCTTTACATTTGCCAAATAAATAGCTTGCTGGTGTATGTGTAACCAGATGTGATGTAATTCTGACATTGTCTGCTTAATAGCTTCTTTTCATATCTAACTGTGGAACTAATAATTGAATGACTATTGTGCATTTACAGGTCCATCCTACTCATGAAAAGTATTTGAATAAAATGATTGACATGTATGATGAGATGGTTGTGGTGGTTGGGAGAGATATAGCCACCGGAAGCTTTGCAAAGCAGTTTGGGGACATCAATGCAACGGAAGTTGACTCCTCACCTATCGACTTAGGCGATGACTTCGATGAGTTGATGAAGGGCTCAAAGACATCTTCCTCTACTGTGCATTCAGAAAAGAGGTCTCACAAAAGGCGAAAATGTTCCAACAATGATGACAAGTATGTTTCACTTTCAACACAACTTGGAGAGATGGCCTCGGCAATTAAGTCATTGGGTCAAAGGGATGTTGATCGCTCTCAAGTCTATTACTCTCAACTCTACAATGAGGTGATGAAAGTGGATGGATACGATGAAATTACTCTTGGATCATTTTTTGACCATCTAATTGAAAATGAAAAAATTGGAAAAGCATTCATGGTGAAGAGTGCGACTCTTCGCAAAGTATGGGTCGATAAATTTCTAAGTAAAGGAGATCATCATTAGTGATATATTGTATTGAGCTTTACTACCAAAAGACTCATGTTCTTTCTTTCTTTGTTGTTATTGTCAATGCTTCATGAGCTGCTTGTGTCCGAACGGAATTTGTCAAGTGTTTGCTTTGTGATGTGTCTGGAGAGGCGTTGACAATTTGTTCGGTTCTTGCTTTGAAGTGTTAGGTCATATTCAGATGTTGTAACCTGTTTGGGCAGCAAGTTTGAAATTTGATAATTTGAGATTGGAGCTTCAAATGTTAGGACAGGAGGGTAGTCAAAATTATGCCTTTAAGCCGCGGGAGTTGTTCGTAGTTACTCGGATTTTAGATGATGGGTAGAACTGTTTCTTGATTGAAGGAAACTGTAGTGGAGGGCGGGTTATGCGGCCTTGTTGACATGTTGTATTGGGATATGGATGTAGAATTTTTCAGTAGCAAGATGTTATCTTGGACTTGTGAGATTGTATCCAGGAAGGACTTCGAGCTTCTGCGGCCTTAAAATACCGGTCTTTGCACTATGCAAGAATTGAGCGGCTCTAGATATTGGTTGACTGAATGCTGCATAAGCAAGAGTCAATTTGCAAGTGTTTATTTGCCAAAACACTCTATTTTAAATGGCAATAGATGCGAAACATGAATCCAAGTTTAGTTGTTTGGTTTTCAGAATAATTTTGCCAAGTGGGTTCATTCTGAGTTGAACACCAATGGCCCGAGGCAAACTATTCCCAAGCAAAAGGGTTAGAAAATACTTTTCTTACCGAACACCGGAAAACATTTTCCGAAACATTTTCAGATTTTACCCGAACACCGGAAAATTTTTTCCGAAACATTTTCAGGTTTTAGTCGAACACTGGAAAATAATGTCATTTTCTTGGAAAATGACTTCCGGGAAAATATTTTCCGGAATTGGCCCATTTTCCGCGAAACGAATGGACCCTAAAATAATAATCTATTTCTTCTAATCTAGTTCACCACATGCAAGACGACATTTTAAAGCTTTGGCTTCCAGGGGCGTCTCAATGATTTTCTCTGGAAAATCTATTGCTGTTGGTAATTCTTTTCATAGAGTTAGTGAAATCTTAAATAGAGCAATAACCTGAGATAAATGAAGTAACTTGTACTTGACATCCACAAATTTTATTGTTCACCTTTAGTTTTCTGTAAATACGTTGTCGATTTCAGTACAAGTCTGGATTCCCTATTCAATTTTTCACCTATACTTTCAATTTGCTTGGGATTTCAGTTTCCTGCATTTCAACTCGAGTTGTTTATTATTTCAGAAAAAAAAATTATGTAATTTCCCGAAAACAAATACCAAATGTAGAAAACAAAGGTAAGAGATGCAAAGGAAATCTCAGTGATCGAGGCTGGCTTTCTCCCAATAACAAATAAGACTCAAATGGCTGACTTCAAAAATTTCAAGTCCGATTCCAAGGGAAGAAGGGAACTCTGGAGTCAATTTCATTTGCATAGCTCTTTTGCATCAAAGGGATTGAGTCGACTAAAACGTTCTATTGACATCTGAATTTTTATCAACGTTCTAAATATTCATTTATTTCGAAAAAATATTAAAATTCATAAAAAGATTAAAAAAAAGATAAAAAAAAAAGGAAAAAAAAAAGAATAATGAATAAAAATGGATCAAATAAAATGAATGAATGATGGAAAAATGAAGTCGTGTGGGCCGGCGTGTCTAGCCCACTTGGTTATTTTCAGCTCACCCCTTAACCGGGCTTCCCATTCAGAAGGGAAGAACTTATGTGAGTGTCCCAATTTCAATTCAAACATGGGTTTGGCCCATTTTCCTTCTTTTCTTTGGCCCACCAGAGCCTAAAAAGGAAGCCCAGCTCATCACTCTTTCTTCTTGCGCGCGCACGCGCTCGTGAGAAGAGCGTCTGTGACGCAAGGAGAAGAGAAGGTACAGTGACGGTCACCAAAGAAATGCCCGTGAGCGAGTGATGAGAAAGAACCTATGAATCTTAATCGATATACTCCCTGCTCAACCCTGCGAAAGCGAGATATATTCGTGCGAGATAATGGAACCTGTCGCGTCATGTTTTGGTTGGAAAATAGTGTCAAAGCTGAATCAAAAACCTGCTCTCGTAGCTGCACAACATGTGTTTGACAAAATGCTCGAATGATGCACCGAAATCCATGTTATCCGATCGACGTTAAAAGTTTAGTTCGAGGCTTGATCACGCATATGTTGTTGACGCACGTCTGCTTTCTTCGTTTTTTGCTATGCTTTTGCTTGATTTCATGGCCCACCTTTTGATATTCGTTAATGGCCATGCAAAACCAAACTTGGTTCGGCCGTGGCCGGCGATAGGCAGACGACAACGGCTGGAGATGTAATCTGGTTATGGTGTGTAGTAGTGTGAGCTCCGGTGTCCATAGATGGCATCTAGTTGTACGGGTTCAAAAAATGGAGAAGAAGATGAAGGTTGGGAGTGAAAAAATGGCTTCGGGGAAGAAGAGGGGAAGAAAAAGAAGTGGTGCAGTAGAAATGGACTAATGAGGAAAAAGACAAAAGAGAAAAAGTTTTTAAAATATTTTAAAATATTTTAAAATAAAATATTTTTCTATATGCGACCGGGTCGGATCCGGTAGAGGGGTAAGGTCAACGGGTCAGATCGGGATTACGATCCAAACCCATTCCCCTAATAATAATAATAATAATAATAAGTAAAAAATATAAAAAATAATTAAAAATATAAAATATAAAAAAAAATTCTAAAAAAAAAGTAAAATTTTTAGAAAATTCGAAAATCAATAAATAAAAAATTATAATTTTAGAAAATCATTAAAATTTTTAAAAAAATCTGGAAAATTCATTAAAAATAAAAAATTTTGAAAAATGAAAATAATTGAAAATTCAGAAAAATAAAAAAAATACAGAAAATACTAGAAAATTCAAAAAACAAAAAACCGGAAAATTTCTATAAAAAAAAAGTAGAACCAAAAATTGGACAAGCCTTTAGGACTTTAAAATAAGGTTATTTGTTTTGCGCTGTCTTTTTTACTTTTTAGGGACAATATTATGATACTTGTATGCCTTGCTTTATGATTATAATTGCACATTTCAATACTTTAGGTGTTACTTCATGTTCTAGAATGGTTATGACAAATCCTTGATTTCTTTTGGATAGGCTGCTATGGCGTTTGTTAGCACATAGTCAATTTCTCGAATTTAGAATCTCTGATTGCAAAAAGTAAGATATTCTCTAGTATCCTACTTAATTTCTTGTTGACTAAAAAGGCTAGTGGTGACTTATTTGTCAAGATTTATGTAGGCTTAATTGATTTAAAATTTGAACACCCACTGTCGTGTGAGGTAGAGGCTTGAGAGAGCCCGAGTTAATGGAAGCTCGTCAACCTGAAGTTGACAATATCCCTAAACATAACTTTCTCCCCCCAAGGGGTTAGGTTGCGACACCTTCCAGTAAGTACAAAATGGCATAATTTAGAATGATAATCATTGGTGCATTGCACGTAACGACATCAATGTGCCATTTTGATACTAGCAAGATCATCTAAAAGCTGTTTCACCTTGATGGCAAATCGACAGAATAAGAAGGAAGCAACTGGAATGACATCGACTGGAGCTTGAGTTCATGGAAATGAGCAGCGATGGCAAGCGCCTAAAGGTCTTTTTGGCAGAGACATTACTAGCCGGAGACAACGAACGTGACTAGGAATATCTGTCTACTCTAAGCTCAGCGTCAAGGCAGAGCAAGCACTCCTTTCTCTGGTCAATCAACAGCAACGTCCTCGCAGAGAAGAGGAGGAGGGGTTAGAGAAGGCCAGGTCAAGGGAACAAGCTAAAATGTTGCAATGATGGGTCTGATGGGTCTAGGTCAAGGATCAAATCAATGAGTTTACTCTTGTGGGCCGTGCCAATTGGACCAACTTGGCCTTTATTTATTTTTATCTTTTTATTATTCTTTTTTTTTTGTTCTTTTTACTACCATCCATTGTTTTTATGCTCCTGTTTTACAAAAATGTATGCTTAATTTATCGACTAAATTTAGGTTTTGACAGTTTCAAAAACATTTACCTAACATTCAAAGAAGAATATCAAGCTGTCGCGAACAAACTACAAGATGATGTATGTTTTGTTGCGTCAAATCTTAACTTACCAAGAGCTAGAGCAGTTTCTTGATTGATGGAAGAAATGGGCCAAAAATATGGGACAATCCAATCGAATAGAATTGGGTATGTGTTAATGAAATATTTCCTACAATGATCATATGTACTCTTGCATTATCATGTTTTAGAACAAACAATATAGTAAATTTGTCCTACTTATCCTTCTTACATTATTCTCATGCAGGTCACATTTCCCAATATAAGAAGTTTAGAAGTTGAAGGCCTTCAATGCAAAGAGTTATGGAACAATCAAATTCCCGGCCATTCCTTTGGAAATTAAAATCTCTTGAATTGAAGGACAGTGACAACCTCAAACATATTGCCCCGTCCTATATGTGGAAGACGTTGCACCGCTCTCTCCGGATCCTAGAAGTGATTTCATGCCGTTTGATCGAGATCACATACGAAGGTGATGGGAAAGATATTGAGTGTGGTGAATTGAAGCGGTTGGTTTTGCATGATCTTGGAATTTTGAGGTGCATATGGTGTCCCAAACGTCCCATTCCCAAACTTGAGAGAAGTAGAGGCTGTGAGGTGCTTCCGTTTGGAAATGTTTTTTCCTACCTTCAGAGTAAAATTTCTCGGGCAAATCGAAGAGCTGGTGGTGGAGTTGCGTAAAAATATAAAACTAATTGCTGGCGATGAAAAAGGGGAAGAAGCAACCGGCACGACAGTCACCTTCTCCAAGTTATTTCTTCTTAGACTGTTCAAGTTGCCGAAATTCAGGAGGTTCTTCTTATTTGAGAAATACTCTCTGAAATTACCGTGCTCCGATGACTGGCCATCCTTGGAAGTCTTAGAGTATAATCAGCTGTGGGGCAGAGCCGGACCAACGCATTTGTGACTGGGAAGAATACCAAATGGAACGAAAATTGATCAGAGCCTATGAAAAGATCTTGTCTTAGCTAATGCACAATTCTCAATGGGACCCACTCGCACTTTGCATTATGCGGCCCTCAACAGACTTCTCGAGCTCTCCTCCTTTCTCTCTCTGCATCTAACCGTCTATCGGTTCCATCTTAAGCTCAGGCTAGGTGCGCTCTGCAGAAACATCACACCAACAGCCACTGTCGTTG
Organism: Eucalyptus pauciflora; assembly: GCA_007663325.1. Classification (NCBI taxonomy): domain Eukaryota; kingdom Viridiplantae; phylum Streptophyta; class Magnoliopsida; order Myrtales; family Myrtaceae; genus Eucalyptus; species Eucalyptus pauciflora. The sequence goes on along the minus strand of VMYD01000211.1, from coordinate 830,193 downwards.
GTGGTTCCTTTGATCTTCATTGTCCTCTCCGTCGCCCTCAATCCACCGCTGGCCACCAACGACATGCACGCTGAGAAGCGTTGGTCGTAGGGACTCGGGTGATTTCTGAGCATCCATAAGCCACTCTCTCGGTGACTTCAATCGAATCCTTTCCACTTGCTTCGTTGCTGGTCGTCACCGCTTCCCCATCGCCAACAGTTCCACCAAGCCGCGAAGAAGACTCGTTAACGTTGCTTCTGTTTATCTCCTTACTCATTCCCCATGTCAATCGCTCTGTAGCTAATCACTCTTCATTCAACTAAACCACATTTTCTCTGTTTTCCGATGCTATTGCTACCGTCTGTGTGCAAATCGACTGTGATTGAGGCTGTATTGATAATTTGAACCGGTGACCCTTGGCCGAAATGCATACCACCTGTTTGATGAAATTCCTGAACTTAGTTGGTGTATATTTTCGTTCAGTTCTTGACTGAGAATTCCCTTCATTACTACATTGTTGATCTATTTTGGTCATGTAAGCGTATTTGGGTTGTGTTTCTTATCATAGGTGTTCAATTTCAAACTTGTTTTGAATATGTTGGAACCTTGTCGTTACATGCTGATTCGCGATTGTTGCAGCCCTGAGCTGATGTCGATTGATACTTGATTTTATGCTATTCCATTCAATTAAGCATGTGCTGTGACCTAAGATTGTGTCATGGTGAATTTCATGTTCGCTCGAGAAAGAAATTATGGCATGAATGAATGAAATTCTACTGGAAATCGATCTGTGGATGCTGACTCTATCTTGATATCCCTGATTTGGTGTGCTTTTGATTCTAGCTTGAGGCTAGTTCAGTTATGGATCATATATGTTCATGCTAGGAGAAAGTATTATCGTGAATCTCATGCCAATTTTGCAAGAATTATAGTCATATGGCTTGTAGGAAGATATGGCTTCAATTTCATGTCTATTAGTCATCAAAACGATCACGATTTGCGGTCTTGTATGCTTTGTTACAATTCTGCACGTGTGCTGGAAGTTGTGGAATAAGAATGAATTAGATGGATTATGTCTTAGTTTGGTTGCCTTTTTGATATCATGTGTTCCAGTTCCTTGTCAATTTCACTTGTTCGGATGGTAATTGCATGATTAAATTGATGAGATGGATGCTTAATATTGCCATGAGAGTTTTGGCCATTGCTGTTCAGAATGATGTTTCAAAGATACGATTTTTGTTTTCCTCCCTCCCTCATAGAATTCACTTGAGGGTTGCTTCTGCAAAATCTAGGGGGAAGGGAAGATTAGTCACCAGCATTACCAGTACCCTGCCCTTGAAATCCATCAGGACCCTACCCATATGTTTTACCAGGAGTAGGTGCATGGTTCCTATTGTCTCTCTTATAAACCGTAATGCACTTGAGGTGCAGAGCTCCATCTATCTCCTTGCGGCAGGTCTCTCTGTTGCTGATAGCAATTGTTGTTATAACCTTGTTAACCATAGTTTCCTTGGTATGAAAGCACCAGATCTCTCCTCTGTCCTTGATATGGATCCCTTCCATCGGGGGCAGAATCCATATTGCCCATTGGCACGTCACTTGTTCGATAAAATGCTTAAGTGAGATCTCGAAATAGATTGTGTGTGATTCGCTTTTGACTTTATTTTAGTCTGAGTTTGATCCCTTTTCATTGAATTGCTTGCTCATACTGATGTTGTTGCCTCGTTTTGTTCTTTTTATATTGCCATTTACACATCACCGAGTCGGCCATGGACGAACTTCTTGCCGGAAAATCCATACCCTTAGCAGGAGAAGCCGTGGTTAAAAGCTGCAGCGGTCGGTCCTTTCTTTTTGTCTTGTGGTAATGCTTCTGAAGTGGTTACACCTGGCCTTTTTATTAGCTGAACAGTTGCTGTTGCCACTTAACAACCTGGGCCTACTCTAATTAAAAATGGAAAAAAAATTGCAAAAAAATAATCCCAAAAAAATTGCCATTTTTTTTAAGTAATCAAATAAGCAAAAAAGTCCAAAAATCTTCAAGTGAAATTAAACATTACAAAAGAAATCAAAAGTAATGGGAGGGGTGGAGTAGTTAGAGGAGAGTATTTGAGTGGCCACGAAGGAATTGGCCGCCTCGGTGTAGTGGATGCCATCCTAGCTCATGTGGCATGACACCTCATCACACATGATGTAGCCGCTTCATCCACAAGTAATTTTGGGATTGTAGTTGTACGGTGTGCTGCGACAACTATACAGCAGCCCGCCGTTGTCGCAGCATGCCATTAACAGGTTCTCAAATCCTACCCATGTGCTTGCATGTCTCAGCTACCACCGAGTAGGCTGGTATAGTAGCCACCTGCACATGGGATGAGTCTACCTTCCCCACCGTGAGGCTTTCAAATTCCCTGTCTATCTTTATCTTTCCGACTGAGAGGGAATACAGAGAACAGCGCGGAGTCTCCCACCCTAGGGCGGATCTCCCGCCCGTTTCCTCCTTAAGCCTTTTAAGAACTTGCTTAGGTCCATTTAAAATTATGTATTAGTACTGTCCTAAATACATGTCACTAGGTTAGAAAATATATGATATGACCTAGGACAGCATGAGACAGATCAATAAACTTCCATAGATTGTTTGATGAAAGGAAAATCTTCCCTATGAAATTAAATCCGATTGAAATAATCAGGTAATATACAGCAAAAGCAATGCTTTTGGTGCAATGTGACGATGAGATTTTGATTAAGAATTGATGTAAACATCTAAGGATACATACATGCTGCTTGAAGATGCTAAGTTTGGTGCTTGCATAACGAGGAGCAAGCACACAACAGACGCCAGAAGGTCAGAAAAACTTCTTCGTCTCTTCGTCGTGAGTTTGCATCTCGCCATCCTATGCAACAACATGGCACATGTCGAGTCTCAATTATGAGAGATCTCAATAAAAGAACTATCTTTTCCTAAGTCAATAAATGTACAAATTTTCTGTCACAAGGGGCATGGATTTGAAATTTGGCCAAATGATGGGTTGCACCATAAATGAGGATACTTATTCAAGAAAGAGCCATTATATAACATATTCTCCAATTGCATTTTGTAAAGGCAAGCTGAAAGAAAGAACTATTAGAGGTCAAGATTTTGTGTCGAAAAATAGAAAACTTCTCATTCTATAAACATTCATTAAGCCGACAGTAAAAGTAAGAAAATCATTCACTAACTTTGCACCATTGATAAAAGGGTGCTCCTTAGATGCGATGCTGGAATAAAAAATGTGTTCACATGTGGCTCTCATCACCATTGATGCATTGGTTGTAACTTCGAACCACTCTATCGCACTGGCCCAACAAATTAATAGTGATGGAAGCCGTAGGCGGACAAATTTTTCTCGACTCGACAGTATTCCGCTCATCCTGAAAACCATAAAGACATTTCCATGTTTTAACAATGCTTAATTATATGTAACCATGGTTCAGTATTACCGTCTTCAAGAGGAACATGTCAAGTGAAGTCTTGTTGTCCCAAATGAGCACGACCACTCACACAACTTCATTGGACTTGTGCTTTAGGAGCTCCCCTAAAGAGAGCTCTCCTCCATTCGGCAATTCCCTCGTGGGCTCTCTCACAAGCTTCACAAGATGATAAATGGACCAACCAATGATGTAGATCAAGTGGTAGGCCTCCAAAATGGCATGGATATATCCTCCTAGCACCTGCCTTGCTCATAAATCTTCCCATCATTAAGCAAAATCTGAGGCAGCTTGCGCTCTGGGACATGAGCATCTTGCTAAAATGTCACATCCCCACCTTTCCTTAAGTGGAAAATATGTGTTCGGTACACCCATATAGTTTGGCCCAACCCCAACACCATTCTTGCATAACAGATTGTCACTAATCGGCCTGAATTGGATCGAGATGTGAAGTTTTGGATAGGACTTGAGGGGGCTTCCGAAGTTGCCAATTATTGGGAACTAGTCATTGATCATGTTGCCGGACACAATCTTGGCCATTGATATATCCACGACCCCAATGAGCTCGGCCCCCAGCGCATCTTTGTTCTTCACATAAGACTCCACCTTCATTATTGGCTGCCCTAAGGAGGTATAGAATCACTTGTCCCACGGGGGTTCTCACAATTCGAAATTATTAACACTTAAATTTTGCCAACAATGCATGAACAAAATTACGAACAACAATAATAGGAAAAAAATTGTCACGCTATTGCTGGAACGAGAGAATTTTTGTTCCGTGGGGCGCATCACCGAGTTTCCCTTCCCTCCTGAATTCGGTTAGGATAGCAATAACCAGAAGGACGTTTTCGTCATTTTGAAGCAGGGCACTTTCGTCATTTGCCTAGAGAAGTATGTCAAGGATTTTTTGGCCTTCGTCATTTGACAAGGAAGTTCTTGAAGCTGCTTCACGTTCGTAGCCTATCCCGTCCTCTCTAGCTTCGCCGCCGGCTGCCAGCTCCACCGGAAGCTGCCGCCGGTCTTGCATCTCCGACCACGGCAGACGCACGAAGGAAGGCACACAACACATGTGCAGAAGAAACAAAGCTCGATCCTGGAATCCAAAGTTCATTGTGGTTGATTCGAGGTTCGCCAGAGGTGAATCAACGTCGATTCCAGTGTTCATGACTTCGATTGCGGGTTCCAGTGTCGTCTGGCTGCAATTCCGATCGCGTGCTGTTTTGACCGCGAGGCGGTCCTTCGGTTCGTTCTTTCACTTTAGTGATCGGCGTAAGGTTGCCGTAAATTCGAACCGCATGGAAAAGGATGCCCCGGCTCAGTTGACTCCAGCCATCACTTTCGAATCTTCTATCCACTGATTGAGCTCTTCCACTTCCTACTCTAAATCAAGCCCGAGTGTCGTCCTCGCTTCAAGCTTTGGGAATCAGAATCAAAGTTGCTCTCGCGTCGAATGAACGTTTGGATACTGCTCAGGAGGTGTTCGATGAAATGATATTTGGTCCTAAAGTGATGGTGTGATTAATTGTCTTCACATTGCAAGTTGGATCATAAAATTCCATGAATTGGACCTTTGATTGTATGCGACGACACAATATTCTCCCGCAGCTATGTTCGAGAAAGCTGCGAATTTAATTAATGCGAGACAAAGGGCGTAGCGTTCCGTCGATGAAACTCAAAACAACACGAAGCCGATCAAAGCGGGCGTCCAGAAATGGGTAGACAGGCGCGGAGATCCTTGCCGATGAGGCGCGCGGCGTGCTGGAAAACGACAGAAGAGCCAAGAAAACTTGCTTCCGCAGGTGGTTTCCCAACCTGAAGAGGCACTATCGTCTTGGCGGGCACTTGAATCGTAAAGTGAATTCCGAAAGGTCTACTACGAGAATCCTCAGATATATATCAATATATAAGGACTTAAAAGATAGTTTTGATCATTATAATGTAATTAGGAATTTTTAATTGACCATATTAAAATAATACTCTGTTTCTTTTAGAGATAATTTTCTATTTCACCACCACCCACGAGTTGATATTTTTAAGCTTTGACTATCAAATGTGTTTGATTGGTTAGATCTCAATGATTTTCTCGGGCAAATCTGTTGCTATTGGTAATTTTTTTTTTATGTAATTAGTAAAAACTTAAATAGAACGGTAACTTCAAATAAATGAATCAAGTAATTTCTACTCGGCATCCATAAATTTCATTGTTCGCTTTTAGTTTTCTCTAAGTACGTTGTTGATTTCAATACAAGTCTAGATTCCTTATTCAATTTTTTACTAGTATTTTCAATTTGCTTGTGATTTCAGTTTCCCGCATTTCGATTCAAGTCCTTAATTGTTTTGGAAAAGATATCATGTATATTTGACAAAAAGAGAGAAATCGAGTGCAGAAAATCTCAATGATCGAGCCTGACTTTCTCTCAATAAAGATTAAACTCGAACTGCTGACTTCAAAATTTTCAAGTCCAAATCCAAGGGAAGAAGGAACTCTGGAGCCAATTCTGCTTGCATAGTTCACCGCCTCAGAGGGATCGAGTAAACTAAAACCTTCCACTAAGAACAAGAAGAGACAATCGGAACGATAATCATCAATGCACCGCAAGTAACTATAATTGTCGACGCGTCATTATGATATTTGCAAGAACATCTAGAAGCGGTTTTGCCTGGATAGCAAAACGACCGAACAAGAAGGAAGCAACGGCCATCACTCGGAGCTTGAGTTCAAGGAAACGGCTGACGATGGCAATGATCTGCATCTGGCGTGCCTGAAAGTTTTTCTGGTGGGGACATTGCTAGCCGGAGACAACGAACGTGAATTTGGAATCTCTATCTACTCCTAGCTTAGCGTCGAGGCAGAACGAGCGCTCCTTTCTTTGGTCGGATCAACAGCAACATCCTCGCATGGCAGAGGACGAGGAGAGAGAAAAGGCTAGGCTAGGGGAAAAAGCTGAAATGTTGTGGTGATGGGCTGATGGGCTGATGGGTCTGGGCCGGGGACAAAAGCCAATGTGTTGCTCTTGTGGGCCGCACCAGTAGGACCAAATTGTCCTTTTTCTATTTGTTATTTATTTATATTTTTATTATTCTTTTTTCTTTTGTTCTTTTTAGGGTTAATACATTGAAAAACCCCAAACTGGTACACTTGTGACAAATTTACCCCAAACTATTTTTTTGACCATGAAAAACCCTAAATTGGCATACATGTGACAAATTTACCCTAACTGACCATAAAAAACCCTAAACTGGTACATTTATGACAAATTTGCCCCAAACTAATTTATTCGACCGCAAAAAACCCCAAACTGATAAATTTGTGACAAATATACCCTCCGCTAAATTGGATTAATATCACAAAAAAATCACAAAAGTTTTAAACTGTGACAAACGGAGCATAAAATTATATCAGTTAACTGTCACGTGTCATTTAACTTAATAATTTGACAATAAAATTTAACGAAAACTAACAGAGAGTAAATTTGTCACAATTGTACCAGTTTGGGGTAAATTTGTCAAAGATATACTAGTTTGAGGTTTTTGGTGGTCAAAAAAATAATTTGGGGTAAATTTGTCATAAGTGTACCAGTTTGGGATTTTTCAGAGTATTAACCCTTCTTTTTACTACCATTCATCGTTTTGATGTTCTTTTGTTTTTAATTACAATAATGCATACTTAATTTATCAACTAAATTTCATGTGTCGACAGTTACAAATATATTTACTTTAATATATGAAAAAGAATATCACGCTATCCAAACAAATTATAAGACGTTGTATTTATTATTGTGTCAAATCTTTGATTACCAAAGGCCATATTTGTTTCTTGATCCATGGGAGAAGTGGGCTAAAAAATATGGCACAATCCAGTTGAGTAGAACATGCATCCGCTGATGAAATATCAACCCATTTAAAATAACTTATTATGACTCATATTTATATTAAGCCCAGATCCTATCTCGCCCATTTGTCAGGTCAAAGTCCCAAAAATCGCTGTGAAGGATTAAACAAAAGCAATACAAGTGAAGAGAGAGATTGAGAGAAAAAGAGAGATGGCAAAGATTCTTTAGTGAAAGATGATTCCTTCATATTTTTGCTTTCCCTCTTTAGAGGATTCTTTTTTACTTTACTTAAAAGGGTCCAAATTAAAAAAAAAAATGATGAAAAGGTTGAGAATTCGAATCCTATTTAAAAAATATATGACCGCTAGCTTACTTATGAAGTTACCCTTAAGTAAGTTGTCATAATTATTAGGATTTTTTCAATGTCTAAACAAATTAGTAGATTATCACCTCTTCTGAAATTTCGCAAGCGTCTTTTTTATATATCAATATAATAAAGTTATATATATTTCACTAATACAATGATTGACCAATTTCTTTGAAATTTTACAACTTTTTTTGGGTAAAATGCCAACTCAATAAGGAATCTACCAACCTCTCAATAAATCAGTGAATTATCAAGTTTTTTTAAGTTGCTAATTATTAAACTAACAAGATGAGATAATAATAATAAAAAAAAGGAACAAATAAAGATGAGATAAGATAGGATAAAGACACGAAAAAGAGTCCGGGAAAAAGGAAATATGTGGTGGGCCCACACACTGGTGTAAGGGAAGAAGGAACAATTTTTACGAGGAATATTTTTCTGGGCCCCACAGGAACAGTTTTCTCCACCACTCTTTCCACTTCCCTCGCACTTATTGTAGCTGGGGGTGTGTATAATCCGGTGAATTGATTCCAAAAAAGTAAAATTAGAAATCACACTTTAGTTGCATGGATCCATCCGAGAATTAGATCGTCAGTCCAGTCTAGTTTTCAAGTGAATCCATAAAACCAGTCTCACTAAAAGCTATTTAATAGTTATACAAAGTGTTTGCCAGAAACATGAATTTTTTTTATATAATAACCAACTAAAAGCGTAAAAACAATTGCTTGGGCTCCACAAAAATTGTCTCAATCCTTGAATAGTGATTATTCTGCCAATAATTGCTACATGCCATTACCTGTTCATGTTCTCGTTTCCTCCTCTCTCTCTTTTTTTGAATCTGCTTATGTCGATCGACATCAGCACATTTCGCATTTGCTAATTTGTCTCGGTCCTCTCTCTTAAGCAAGCAAGGCTTGTTTCCATGGTTTTTACCATCTCCTTCATTGTCCTCTCCTCACCCTCAAGCTGCATTTTCATGATTGCCTTAGCCTGCTTGTCAAGAATCAAGAACCGGACCGGTTCCCTTAAGAGCCACCGGTTCTGAGCGGTTTCGGTCCAGTTCCAAGTGGTCTAAACAGGTTCCAGTTCCTTTACACACTCCTAATTCTAGCCCTACAAGGCAAGCATTATTTCCTTGTTTCTTTATTTCCTCTCCTTTTAACCCAAGTCCTAAAACCCGCTTTACTTTATGAAATGACTCGATTCAATTCCATGGTCATGCCATTAGAAAAAGGGGGGACAATCACCTGTTGAATAGAACCGGATATGTGTTGATACAATATCGGGCCTTTAAAAATGATTTGATTTATGACCTGGATTCATATTAAACCCAAATTTAATCTTACCCATTTGGTGAGTCGAAGTTCCAAATATCACAATGGAAGATTAGACATAGAGCAGTACAAGGAGGGGGAGAGAGAAATGGAAGGTGAAGGATGATTCTTTAGTATTTTTCTTTTCTAATTTGGGGATTCTTTTTCACCTTTTCAAAGTTTTCCAAAGCGAAGAAATGATGAGATGCTTGAGGATTACAATCCTATATGTAAAAGGATCGGGAAAATTGTCCAAAAAGTCCTAAATTTATTGTACTTTTGCGAAGTTGATTCTAAGCCTTTTTTAATTTTATCAATAAAGTCATAAACTTTTGACAATTTGCCTATTGAGTCTATCCAGGCGGTCGGAAATTGCTAACGTAAACATTAGGCATCCTACTTGGCACGCTGTCATTGAAGTGAACATTTTTAGTGACATCTTTGAACTTTTCTGTTTTTTTTTTTTTTTCCATTTCTTTACTTTCTTTTAGCCTATCCCAAATCTAACAAGGTTATCATGACCCTCACTAGATCTAGGTTAACGTTGAGGATTGCAATGCCCTAGCCCAAGCCCTCAACAGCCACGACAAGGGCCACTATGGCCGTTGAGGATTGCAATGCCCTCACCCCAAAATAGAGAGGATCGTCGTCCATCACTCTAAAGAGTAAAGACCAAAAAAAAGAGTAAAAGAAAAAAAAAGTACAAAAAAATTTAGAAAAAAAAAAACTATTTGTCATCGTCAACAGCAATGTGCATCGACTTGACTATAGATGCTATGCTAAAGAACGAAGAAATAGAGATGAGCTGTAGATGGTGTGCGTAAAGATACAAGGTGGATGCACGCAGTGACGTCTTCATCCTCTTCAGTGGTGCTGGAGATATTTTCTATAGGAGCAAGAGGTTCTTTTGATTTCTTTCGTTGATCAATATCTTGTAATTTTTTATCTTATATTACCTCCTTTTCAGTATAGAACTTGAATATGACAGCTACATATGGAACATAAACCTTTTAAACTAGAATTTTTTTATTATGTTCACGGTCAGTAGAAAAACATCTTCTAATGCAGCAATATAATAATTATATGTGCATGATGACTATTTGATTATGTTCGGTGATGTAAATGTATGGATTATATGTTAGTATGTTTTCCCATCGATTGAAACTGTTTTTGTTTGGGCAATTGACCGAATAAATGGTTGCGTTTTTTTATAATTTGCTGCTGGTATTCGTAAAACAATATGTACAAATTTGGGACTAATATGTCATTAGATATGGTTGTGCACACATTAATGTGATGCTTTCAAGCTTTTTTCAGCAATTCCTTTTGAATTTCTATTTTACTAGGTGTACAGGTAGATACATGTACTTTTTTTTAAAAAATGTATTAGGATGAAAGATAATCTTTACTCTTATTTTCATTTTCCGATGACTGAGTTTTGACTTCTTTCGGTGCAATTGATTATACATTTTGAGATGTAGGGGCTAAATAATTTCATATACTTTTCATACGTCATTATCGTAAATTTGCATCTAAGTAAAAGAAAGAACGATATTCACATATCAACCATTCAATTTAATCAAAGGAAATGCACAAATTATACAAAGTCCTTAGTAATTGCCATCTACAGCGTGAGGTTTACATAAGACCAAGCTCCACCATGTGCGACCATTAACATCACTCCGTTCTTTTCTTCTGTTTGGTCTAGCGCCGCGTTTGTCTCCCTCCTCCTCCTCCTCTGCGTTTGAGAGAGAGAGGGAGAGAGGGAGAGAGCAGCAGCAGCAGCAACAGAACAACGATGGTGAACCATATAATTAAATTGGGTTCTTTTTTGGAAGACGGGTGGTCCGGCTCAACCATTGAATAACGTGACATCCAGAAAATCCATGGAGTTAATGAACCTGTTAACATACATATAATTCCATACAGATACACTTTATTTTCACTGGTCCCGTCAATGAAGTGTAGTTAATCAATTAAATTGGGTTCTTTTTGGAAAAGTGATGTTCTCAGAAATAATATATGATTTTGCTTAGTACTTAAAAAAAAAAATGTAAAAGCATCTCCCATGAACCTTCAGTTTTTTCCAATGGAATTACATACGTTGTTCAAAACGAATACATATTCACAAGATTAATAAACATAGGCGTCTCGTAGATCTCATTGGAGAGTACCTCGGGCTTTCTGAACATCCAACTAATGTCCATCAAGTGCGTCTGTCCCTCTGTCTCACGCACATTGGGTAATTCTCGGAAACACATAAGTCCCTGCTCCTGTGGGCGACTCCAAGAGACTACGCAAATACGGTGATTTAGTGATGCGCCTTGAGCGAGGAAAATAGACACACTTATTACTTGAGCAATTACTTGGGATTAAAAGATAGGTGTCGCTAAGTTTTCTTAGAAGATAACCGATCTAATTTAAAATGAAAGCTCTTAATTTTTCCTTAGAGAACAATTCTTAATTTCCCAAACGAATTGTCTCCTTGTGATCATGGTTTTATATCACGTTTTTTAGAAAATCCTATAGTTGCCACAATTGATTTTTTCATCTCAATGATATTCTAAGTTGATTTTGGCAACTTAGTGTTTTAAACTTGGGAGCTAAGCCCCCTTTCCTTTTCTTTTAACTCCCGGGAAGGGTTGGAGAATATTTCTTCCATACAAGAAATTATTACTTATTTAAATTCTAACCTTAATCTCACAATACCTATGTTTTTTCCATGTGAGAAAAGAATTGAGATGCAAATTGCGCATAGTTACAAACTGAAAAACTACTTTTATTGAAGTTTAAATTTGAATGATGTGGCATGATTCATCAAAATCTAACAGTAGAAATTCTGGGTCTCGGGATTGGAAGAACTTTTGGTTGATGGTCATGGCATATCTGGCATGAATTTTTAGATAAATAGGGAAATTGAGCGCAACTCTCATGGATATTATCTTTATTACATTTTGTCATTGCTTCCGTGCTCAATCGGAGAATTATATTGCTTGAGTTATATTTTATCGTGCTCGCAAGTCGCAAGTACTCAACCTACCTAGTCAATAAAAAATGTGAGGAAATTTAGAGTAATTAAGATGGAATATACTATGATAAAAATGTTGCCTGAGCCGATGCAGCACTGCCACATTTTTCGAACTTGAAAAACCACTGGACTCTCATTATTGATGAATACTGGGCGGCACACTTTCTTCTCTCGAAAGGCTTGGTGAAGTTGAGGAAATCACGAATTATTCGGTGCGAATGCCTCACGAGGATGTTGAGGAAATTTCCCTAAATGATTTTGAAGATCGACAAAACATTTCCTTAAGTGTTTGATAATTCTGATAGTAAGTTTTTTCAAGTAGAAACTCTGATATGCATCATTAGATGTTATTCATCAAACTCAGATAATCAGACTTAGGGACTTATCAACACATTTTGGTTGTCTATGATGAAGATTGTGTTATGTTATGATAATCAAGGACAATGGTATAATTTGTACGAGGATTATCAAGACAATACACATCATCAAATGTTACGAGAAGATCTCAAATCTTCGCACTCAGATTATATGGAGCCCAATGGCTAGGAGTTTGGCTTGGATTTCTAGCTATAAGTATTGATTGTCTAGGAGGGATGGACTTTCACATAATCTTTCCTTGATTGGATATTTGATATCCATGCGATAATCATTTGGAGACAAGGTGCACTTTCCAAATAGAGTAATCAACTTATGGAAACCTTATCTATGTTGTATGAGCAGTACAATCAAGGGAGACTCTTATCCTGGCAATCCAAAAGGAATCAAATTTTCCTATCCAACAGGTGGATTGGATGATTGATCCTCAAAGGTTTTGTCCAACAGTCGTTTTGGACAATAAGAAATATAAAAGGAGATCATGTGTTAATGAAATATCCACCCATTTAAAATAACTTGATTTATGACCCAAATTCATATTAAGCCCAGATCCTATCTCGCTCATTTGGCGAGTCATAGATGATTGATCCCAGAAATCATTGTGAAAGGTTAAACAAAGAGCATTATAAGTGAAGAGAGAGATTGAAAGAAAAAGAGGGATGTTAGAGATTCTTTGGTGTAAGATGATTCTTTCGTCTTTTTTCTTTCCGTCTTTTGACAATTCTTTTTCACTTTATTTAAAAGGTTCCAAATTGAAGAAATAATGAAAAGGTTGAGAACTCGAATCTTGTTTGGAACAATATATGACCGCTAACTTACTTATCAAATCACCCTTCAGTAAGTTGTCGATACTATCGGGGTTTTGTCAAGTCTAAACAATTAGTAAATTATCACCTCTTCTAAAGTTTCACAAGCTTATATATATATATCAGTAATATAATAAAGTAACCTATATTTTACTAATACGGTGATTGATCAATTTCTTTGAAATCCCACAACTTTTTTTAGTAAAATGCCAACTCAATAAGGAATACCAACCTCTCAATAAATCAGTGAATTATCAAGTTTTTTCAAGTTATTTATTATTGAACTAAAAAGATGAGAGAAAGGGGGAAAAAGGAACAAAAAAAGATGAGATAACATAGGATAAAGGCATGAAAAATAGTCCAGGGAAAAGCAAATATGTGGTGGGCCCAAAGAGTCGTGTAAGGGAAGAAGGAACTCATTTTGCATTTCCCGCTCTTTCTTCCCACTTTTACGAGGAATATATTTCGTGGGCCTCACAGGAACATCTTTGTCTTCCACTCCTTCCACTTTCTTCGCACTTACTCTAGCCCTACAAGGCAAGCACTATTTCCTTGTTTCTTTATTTCGTCTCCTTTTAACCCGGGTCCTAGAACCTGCTTTACCCTATGAAATGACCCGATTCGATTCTATATGGGTCATGCCATAAAAAAAAAAAAGAAAAAAAAAGGGGACAATCAACTGTCGAATAGAATCGAATGTGTCGTTAAAATATTGACCCTTTTAAAATGACTTGATTTATAACCTGGATTTATATTGAACTCAGATTTGATCTAATCTATTTGGTAGGTCGAATCCTAGATTTCACAATAAAAGATTAGACATATGAGCAGTACAAGGAGGGGGAAGATGGCAAGTGAAAGATGATTCTTTCGTATATTTCTTTCCAATTTGAGGATTCTTTTTCACTTTTTCAAAGTTTTCCAAAGCGAAGAAATGATGAGATGCTTGAGGATTACAATCTTATCTGTAAAAGGATCGGGAAAATATCCAAAATATCCTAAACTTATTATATTTTTGTCAATTCGGTTCTAAGCCTTTTTAATTTTGCTAATAAAGTCTTAAACCTTTTGATATTTTGCAAATTGAGTCTATTTAACGGCCAAAAATTACTAACATGAACACTAGGCATCCTTCTTGACACGTTGTCATTATAGTGATCATTTCTTAATAACATTTTTGAACATTTTTGGTTTTTTTTTCTTTTCATTTCTTTACTTTCTTTTTGGTTTTTGGAGTGATGGCCGGCCAAAGAGAGGGTGTGCAAGCCATTGCCTATGCAAGGGCTGCCAAATTCTCGCCTAGCCTAGATCTAACGAGGGCGTCATGACCTTAACTTGATCTAGGCGAGGACTTGTGTGCTCTCGCTTGGTGTCGAGGACCTGGCCCAAGCCCTCAACAACCACAACGAGGGCCGCTATGGCTGTTGAGGATTGCAATGCCCTCACCCAAAACTAGTGAAGATTGCCGGGCCATCACTCCAAAAACCAAAAAAAAAAAAAAAAAACTATTTGTCATCTTCAATAGCAATGTGTGTTGACTATAGATGCTATGATAAGAACGAAGAAATAGAGATGAGCTGTAGATGGTATGCGTAAAGAAACAAGGTGGATGAACGCCATGACTTCTTCATCCTTTGCAATGGTGCTGGAGATATTTTATATAGGAGCGAGAGGTTCTTTTGATTTCTTTCGTTGATCAATATCTTGTAATTGTTTATCTTACATTACCTGTTTTAAAGTATATAACTTGAATATCACGGCTACATATGGAACATATATTATATCGGGTGATGTAAATTTATGAATTATATGTAAGTATGTTTTTCCATCAATTAAAACTACTTTTGTTTTAGATAATTGACCGAATTAAGTAGTTCTGCACGCATTAACATGACGCTTTCAAGCTTTTTCCAGTAATTCCTCTCGAATTTCTCTTTTACTAGGTGTACACGTAGATACATGTACCTTTTTTTTTCTTTTTTTCTTTTTTTTATGTACTTGGATGAAAGATAATCTTTACTCTTATTTTTCAATGACTGAGTTGACTTCTTTCGTGTAATTGATTATATGCTTCGAGATGTAGGGGCTAAATAATTTCATATACTTTTCATATGCCCTTATCTTAAATTTCCATCTAAGTAAAAGAAAGACCGATATTTACATTCAATTTAATAAAAGAAACAAAAAGAAGATGCGCAAATTATACAAAGTCCTTAGTAATTGCCATTGGCCGATGCTAGTGAGGGCCTGACGTAGGCGAGGGCAGCCCTCACCAGCATCAAGCGACAAGTGCCAGATCTGACAAGGGCAACCCTCGCCCGACATAGGCGAGGGCGGCCCTCGCTGGCGTCAGGCGTGGTGCCAGATCTAGCGAGGGCAACCCTCGCCCGACATAGGTGAGGGCAGCCCTCGTCTTTGTCGGGTGAGGATGACCCTCCCCAAATTTGGCGAGGGCGGCCCTTGCTGGCATCGAGCGAGAGGATTCCTCACCAGATCCGGCCCAGAAGAGGGTCGCCCTCGCCTGAGTGCGGCTTCCCTCCACCATGGCCAGCGGAGGGAAGAGAGAAGAAAAGAAAAAGTCAAAAATGCCATTGGCCATAGAGTTTGGGGTAAATGTGTTACGGTTATTTAAGTTTAGGGTATTTCATGTAATAAAAAAAAATTTGGGGTAAATTTGTCACTTTGGACAAAATCTAGGGTTCTTGGTGGCTTTTTCCTTTTTTTTTTAAAAAGATATTCAAGTTTACACATTGAAAAAAGCGGATACGTATCCATTTGCAACTTGTAGGTATTCCAAAGCAATTGAAGAGTTTCTTGGATCATAAGTAACATTCAACTTACATGTGGTAAGTAACTTTTCAACTACAAAAGTAGTATCAATAAATGCAAGGTTTGTAATTATTGAACATCAATTAGTAACTTTTCTTATTTTATTTTTTTGGTCAGTAACTTTTCTTATTTAAAATGTGAGTTTGTACCTTTTTTCTATGTCCAGGAAGCCCATCCTGCTTAGTAAAACATGAACCCATAAAAATATCCTACTAATATCCTAAATCATGTAAAATGTGAGTTAAGATCCAGATAGATGGTCTAGATATAATATTATTTGTATTTGGTAGTGTGGGAAGATGGATATTTATACCCATTTGTAAACTATACCATTGATGATGGTTAGTCTGTTTAAACAAGGAAAAGAAACTTCTCCAAGTGATTAGTAATTTTTCGCATAGAAAAGTAAGTTTTAAATTACCAAGTAATTATGATAGATTATTATTATTTATTTGAAAAGTAAGTTTATACCCATTTTTCTATGACAAGGAAGCCTACCCTGACTAGTAATACATGAACCCATAAAAATACCCTACCGATATCCTAAATCATGTAAAATGTCAGGTCCAAACATGATATTATTAGTATTTGGTAGCGTAGGTAGATGGATATTTGTACCCATATATACACTACTATTTCATGATGGCTAGTACGTTTATATGAGGAAAAGAAACTTCTCGAAGAGATGAATAATTTTTCTCATTGAAAAGCCAAGTAGAACAAATATATTTTTCCACAACGGTGAGTAGCTTTAAATATTGACAAAAGTAATGCATGATTGTAGTTTACCAGTGTTTTGCGAATTGATTAGTAAATTTTGTTAATCAAAAGTAACTTTCAATCTATTGGGAATCAGATACTGAATAGGGAGATGAACCCGGAGACCGGCTATTGTCGGTTAAAGAGCTGTCCTTTTTAGATTCCTCTGGGAAAGCTGGTGGGTTGGCGTCAACCTGCCACGTGTTTCCGGCTATTCGCTGTTGCTCCTTTCTTAAGCTTCACAAATCAGCTTCACCTCGTCTCCCAGCTCTGTTCTCTTTGTTAACATCTGATTTCCGAAAGATGATATTCTCTGTTTGATTCTCTGTTCCCAATTCGATTTTCGCCCCCACCAAGCTGTCGCCTCCCAACTCCATTTCTTGAAGGTAATTCAATATTCTTCTTCTCTTTCTGTTCTCTTTCCTCTTCCTAAATCATTTCCTTTGTGGGTTCCTGCAGTCCCGCCTTCCTCAGCATATTACAATTTTTTTAACTTTCTTCCTCCACAGAGAAAGGAAAGAAAACCAGAAAAGTAGAAGTCGAAAAGGGGGGAAAATGGCGGATATTATTATACGTGTAGCTTCCAAGGTGGCGGAGTACCTGGTGGCTCCAGTCGGTCGTCACTGCGGCTACGTGATCTTCCCTAACAGGTATATTCGCCAACTTAACGATGAAGTTGAGAAGCTGAATGACGCCAGGGTCGGGATCCAGCGTTCCATCGATGATGCTCAAAACAACATGAAGGAGATAAAACGCGAAGTTGACAGATGGAAGAATAAGGCAGAGACCGTCGCCGACAAGGCGCATCGCGTGCTGGATGATGATAGAAGAGCCAACAGAACTCGCTTCTGCGGGTGGCTTCCCAACCCAAAGGAGCGTTATTGTCTCAGCAGGGACGCAAGGAAGACAGTCCAGGACATCCAAGCACTCATTCCTCAGGGTAAATTCGAGAGGGTCTACTACGAGAGTGCTCCGCCAGGGCATGTCGCTAGCCCTCCCGAAGTGAATTCCTCTACCAGTGATCGGGGTGACACTATCACCGATTCACGAGCTTCCTTCTTTGAGGGCATAATGAATGCTCTGGATGATGAGAAGCTCAAAGTGATTGGGATCTACGGGCGGGGCGGCGTGGGGAAGACTACGCTCTTGGAGGAAGTCCAGAAGAAACTCAGGAACGAGAAGAGACTGTTCCACCTGATTGCCACAACGACTGTATCGCAGACTCAAGACTTGAAGAAAATCCAAGATGACATTGCTTACGCCTTGAGTCTGGATCTGAAGAACACGCCAAGCGAAGTCGGAAGAAGAGATCTTCTGTTTCGGAAATTACAGAGCGATCCGACAAAGAAGGTTCTCATAATATTGGACGATCTGTGGGGGCCACTTGATTTGAAGGCGGTTGGAATTCCTGCGGGAGACGAGAGCAGAGGATGCAAGTTGCTGCTAGCATCAAGATTTAAAGATGTGTTGGAGCAAAAGATGCATGCGGATAAAACATTTCGTCTTGAAGGTTTAAACAACGATGAAGCTTTCAGGCTATTTGAAAAGATAGTCGGCGACAAGCTCAAAGACGAGGAATTGAAAGCAATAGCAGCTCAAGTGGTCGAGAAGCTCCTAGGTTTGCCTCTTTTGATTATCTCCGTCGCAAGCACTTTGAAATACAGCCGTGTGTCCGCATGGAAAAACGCATTGATAAAAATAGATGATCCAAAAATAGAAACTATAGTGAAGTTGAGTTATGACCATTTGGAGAGTGAGGAAGCGAGGTCCTTATTCTTGCTTTGTGGTCTTATGGGCGGGACCATTAAAGTCGAACTTCTGCTGGGACTAGGCATGGGGTTGGGCTTGTTTGAGAGATTCAATGACACGATAGAAGATTCAAGGGATAGATTGAATACTATGCTCGATAGCCTCCGTTCTGTTTGTTTGTTGCAGGATGATGGTGATGACATGGAATATGTGATGATACATGATCTTTATAGTGAGGTGGTCGTCTCAACTCCATTTAGAAGTCAGAATTCCTTAATGATGAACAACTATTATGTTTCATGGCCAAAAGAAAAGCTTGAGAAATGTTGGGCAATATGCCTTGTTAATGATTATGGTGATAGCCTTGCTGAAAAAACGCGGTGCGTGTTTCCCAACTTGAAGATATTCATGTTGTCTCAACTAGGGTTGTTTGAGGCACCTATACACCGACATGATGTGAGAGATTGTTGTGGACTAGATTTCACAGGCATGGAGCAGCTCCAAGTCCTATATCTTCGCTTCATACATATCACCAATTTACGTTCCTCGATTGGCACCCTTAGGAACCTCCACTCATTATACTTAGACTATTGCTTTGTGGACGATGTGGCAATTCTTGGCAAGCTCAAAACATTGCAGATTCTCAGCTTGGCAGGATCTCATATTTCTAAGCTACCTAAAGAAATTGGGGAACTTAGGAATCTGAGATCGTTGAATCTATATGATTGTGACTTGCTTAAGATAATCGAGCCTGGTGCCCTGAAAGGCTTAGTCAACTTGCAAGAGTTATATATGAGGGGAAGCTTTAGTCAATGGACAGTCGATGATGAAATACCAGCGGAATCGTATAATGGTAGGCTTGCTGAGTTGAAGAGCTTGAGAAAGCTAGCCTCTCTAGAAATATCGATTCGTGATCCCATTGTACTCTTAAAGGATGATGACCTGCCATTTGGGACCTTGATCAGATTTTGGATCAATATAGGAAATGCTTATGGAAGGGGATTTCGTGGTTTGAGAACCATGAAACTCCAATTGGAAGGATGCGATGGTATTCTCTCAAAAAAATGGGTTCAGAAAACTCTGCAGAAAACTCAATACTTATATTTGGACGGATTGGGAGAGTTCAAGGAGAATGCTCACGAGTTGTGCATTCGAGGATTTACGCAACTGAAGCATCTCGACATTCAGAACAGCCCCTCAATCAAGTACATCGTTAGTTCATTAAATGACCTTCTCATTGCATTTACGGATTTAGAGTCTTTGTTCCTTGAAAATCTTATTAATCTGGAGAAGATATGCAATGGCCCTGTCACACCAAATTGCTTCAGCAAATTGAAAGTTTTGTGTATCAAAAAGTGCCACCAATTGAAAAATTTGTGGTTCCTCTCAGAGATGCAAAGACATGTACATTTGGAAGAGATCGAAATACGTGAATGTGACTCATTACAAGCCATTATCACAGGTGATGTTGTTGATGACATGATTGAGTTGCCTATTGTACGACGTCTAGATTTGCGTAAGTTACCAAAAATGACGAGCTTTTGCACTAGAGCTAAGGGTGCTCCAATTCAGGTAACGTTTTCATTTTCTAGGTATAAATTTCTTTAATTCTTAATCTTGCAAAAAAATACCTAGATTATACTATTAGAGGGGGATTTAGGATAAGATGATATTGGTGTTCACCGAGCCTTAGTGAATATTGCATTAATTTTTTGGAGTGGGGAAGATTTCATTTCAGGAGTGGGTTTCGACTCCCACGCCCTGCGAAGAGGCAAGGCAAAAGTCTGAGAGTGAGTGTTAGAGTAGGATTAGCGTATGATCGACCAAAAAAAAAATTGTAGCTAGGGGAAGCCTTTTTCTACGATTTTTTTTTTGCAATTTATTTCAGTGTTAGATAATTGCACTAATTATTTGGGCTTTAGCATGGGTTTGTACTATGACTAATTTATTACTTATTTAACATTTTTAATGAGAATAAAAAACATTATACATAATGAATCTTAAAGGAATGCACGAAATTCAACAATTTCAAAATGAAGAAAGTGAGAGAATAAATAAATAGAAGGCGAACTAGTAGCCACGTAACAAAGAAAGTCCACGTAATTCATGTTTCACCTACACGCAAGTTAGCAATTGATTCTAACACGTCATGCCAACCTCACTATGTCAATGTCGTTTTGCTTCTGTCATCCCTTCGTCTCAATTAATTTTTTGACATTCTTAAGAGACATCAAACTCATTCATATATTTAAGTTTCTTTTGTTTCGCTGAAAATTCATTGTTGCTGAAAAATGTCTTCCTAGCGATTCATTTTTCTTCTTTTCTTGTATTTGATTCTGCTGAAAACACAATTTCAAAGAAATAAACCCAAATAAGTCATATTTACTTGTTCATAATGAAAAGCAATAAGTTAACAAATAATTTATTAAAAATTTAACTCCGACATGAATTTGTTTTCAATTTTGAAGGTCAAAATAGAAAAATGAAAGAAAAGATAACAATTATGATGACAGTTCTTTTGAAGATCAGTAGATGATTTCAAAAGAAAGAGAAAAAAAGTATGGTCATAGCTTTGGAGATCAGCCAAATCAAAGATAACAATTATGATGACGCCCGTGAGAGAGACTTGTGCACTTGTGCTGCATTAGCATCATGATAGTCGTGAGGATATCCTTATTGAAATTGATTTTGCTTTTTATGGAAGAGAAATTCATTTTCTTGGATTTTAGCATGAGAGTTTAGGTCATTTTCTCGTATCCAAACACAAGAAAATTCTAAAAGCATTTTTCTAAAAATATATTTACTTGTAACGCACCGCACCTTTAATGAGTTTGATTGTGGCGCTTCATTAGGTTTCATTGCCTCGCTTGGAATCCTTGGTAATGGTTGGACTCCTTGGCCTAGAAGAGATACTCTTCATTGAACCTTCATCAAAAGACAGAAATCTGAAATCGCTAGAAATAGAAGAGTCTAAATCCACGTCAAAGAATATTCTAAAATTAGATTGGATGCTGAAGCTGCCGAATTTGGAGTCAATGAAAATTAAGAGTTCTCCATCAGCAGAAGTAGTTTTCGATGTAGAGGAGCTAGAAGTCACCGGAGATGTCAAGATTCTCTCTCAGCTAATTGAATTGACATTGAGGCAGTTACCAAACCTGCAACACATGTGGAAACAAGATGTTAAATTGCAAGGAATATCGATCTTTCGAAACTTGAAAGAGCTCTCTGTCTGTGAAACAGGGCTGTCATTTCTCTTGCCGATATTTGTGGCTAAATGTCTTAGAGAAATTAAAAACATTGAAGTAATGGACTGTCCAAATATGAAGACAGTGATTGTGGATGAAGAAGAAAGAGATGAAGGGGCAGATGATATTATAGAGTTCCCACTGCTGAAGCGACTATCTATAACACGCTGTCCTACAATGAAATTCTTCTCATATTCTCATGGAAAGAAAGAGTCAGTAACCACTACTTCAGATTCACAAGATGCTTATTCTGATTCCTTCTTCGATCAAAAGGTACAAATCCCTTCTATTGAGATTATACCCATAATAGCCAGAAGCACACAGTTTGCAAGACAAGTAATAAAATCTCTTTGAAGATCTTTTTTTGGTTTTATTGGTTAAAATATGGTAATAATTTATAACTATATTTGTTAGATAGAAGCCACTATTGGAAAATTCATTCTTCCACTGCATCAAATATATTGTTAAGACTAGGCCAATTTCTTAGATTTTTAATAGCTACGATTTAATGGATGACTCTTATGAGCAGGTTAGTTTACCAAGCTTGGAGGAGCTAGAGCTTGAGTCAGTAGGATCCTTCAAAGGGATATGGCACGATGAACTTATGGAAAATTCCTTATGCAAATTAGCCACCCTCTCCATTGGATATTGCTCTCAGCTACACAACGTCTTTCCTTCCACAATCATAGGGGGATTGCACAACCTGACAATTGTCAGGATTGAAAACTGTCCCTCCCTAGAATCATTGTTTGATTGTGGGTCCCTTGATGCAAATAATGAGCAAACAACTGTATCGCTCCCCAAATTGGAAGTAATAACAGTGAGGGAAGTAAAGCTGAAATGCATGGTGAAGAGTGACTCCCAAATGATTTTGGGTTTTCCTAGTCTAAAAAATGTCAGTGTTTGCAGTTGCTCCAACCTAAAATATCTCTTCCCCAGTTGTATGGCCACAACTCTAGAGAAACTCGAGAGCCTATGGATTAGCAATTGCAAACAAATGAAGGAAGTGGTTCTCAAGGAGAAGGCCAAAAGGGATGATGAATCACCACAACCATTATTCAATGAGATGGTTTGCTCTATCCCTTACTATGATCATCTGTATTCTTGCATTTCATATTTTAGAACGAACAATCTAATAATGTGTCCTACTTATCCTCATTTCTCACATTATCCTCGTGCAGGTTATATTCCCCAATATAAGAAAACTAAAAATTGAAGGCGCTCAGTGCAAAGAGCTATGGAACAATCAAATTCCCAATGATTCCTTTTGCAAATTGGAGGTTCTTCGATTGGAGCACTGTGACAATCTCCTATGTCTTGCCCCATCCCACATGTGGAAGAGATTTCAACTTTGTCTCACCTTCCTAGAAGTGAGATCATGTCGGTTGATCGAGATCATATATGAAAGTGATGGGACAGATACAAAGAGTGATAAAATGACAAGGCTGGTTTTGTGGGATCTTGAAAACTTGAGACACATTTGGCAGTCCAATGGTCTCCCAAACATCCCGTTCCCAAACTTGAGATACGTAGAGGTTGTGAGGTGCTCCCGTTTGGAAATGCTTTTCACAACCTTCACGGCGAAATTTCTCGGGCAAATCAAAGAGCTAGTAGTAGAGTCATGTGAAGATATAAAACTAATTGCTGGCCATGAAGAATGTGAAGAAGCGACCAGTATGTCAATCACCTTCTCCGAGTTAACTGCTCTTAGACTTTTCGAGTTGCCAAGATTCAGAAGGATCTTAGCTGAGAAATCCTCAAACTGTATATCGTTGCAAGTCTTGAGTATAGTAAGCTGTGGAACAACGCCAGACCAAGTCCTTGGTGACTGGGAAAGCTACCAAACCGACAAGATTTTTGACCCTGAAGAATTTTGGTTCAACTATATGCTTTATAACTAGGGCGTTCAGGACATCTGCAACGGAAAATGGTGTTTGGCAATATAGAATAACGCGTCCGGTAATATGATATTCCGTTTCTGCATTCTCTTGTACACTCCCCCACAAAATTTGTGAGTAGTTCCTTCAATATTCATCACTTTGGTTCGTCTCCTGTCCCTTGGATCTGAGGCCGCGCTGAGCGAGGTCACTTGTCACTCTGATTGAGAATGTAGAGTTGCTATTGATGCACAATTCTAATAAATGACAGTCCATCAAAGACATGTCTCAACTGACAAGCACGATAACCGACAAGAATGTAAGAGTTGCTAGAGATTCCCAGCCACTTCCTCTAAATTTCTTAAGTCTTTCATGGACAATAACGAGGTGCATTGCATCCAGTTCGTCTCAAGAAATGATATTGCGGTTCTGCATTAATAAGCAAATATTTGAGATAACCGTTTCGCAGTTTTCGAGGACAAATATCCATGTTACTAAAATTTAAAAGTTTCTAGTAATTTTCTAGCCTTGTTTGTAGAATAAAACAAATTAGTGAATTACCAACTTTTCTGAAATTCTACAGGTGTATTTATTTGCAAAATGTATCAAATCACTCTATACTTATCAAACATCTTATTAGTTTGAACGTAAAAACTTTTAAGGCGCAAAAGTTGAATTGTATGGACTATTTTTTCAGGTCAACTCAATTGTTCATTTCTTTTAAGAAATCATTATTCTTTAAGCAACATTAACTCTAATTTTGCATCTTACTACATGTTTTATTTGATGAAATCAAAATAACTTTACTAAGCAGCGAAATCAATTATCTCTCTAAACATTACATGAGTATCTTATTAACATCACATGTGGTGCATAGAGATTCTCAAAATAGAAAATGAAATATTCAAGTGAGTTTTCACCGAAAATAACTATTGGGTACGAAATAATCCCTCTTTTTATTTGAATTTATAAACATTAATAATTTCTCATTCTCATTAACTATTTACTGCGTAAGAGTTAGATATTTTGGATGTGATGTTTATAATTAGTATTTTAGAAAGAAACTCTTAGAATTTTCTTGTTCATAAAGTCAATTTTACTTGTTATTAACGGGAAATTTTGCTCTAAACTCATTAATAGTGAATGCATTTACCAAGAAAAAAGCGCTTTTATTATAAAATATTCCAAAGAGATTGCCTGCTATACTTTTATTTTTCTCTTGACAAAGCTCTTCAAATTTTATTTGGAAAATAAAAGAATCATTTGATGTAATATGAATGTGTTTAATGTGCAAAAGTCAATTTTAAGTGAGATTTCTAGGCTATTTCAAGAATTTCCCAAAATAAATTTATACGAGTTTACTAACTAAACTGCACTTTAGTAATTTTGTCTCATAAGAAAGATCAAAGCAGGTTTCTTTCCTCTCAACCGACAAGGCTAGCAAGACATTATTTTTCTTGATCTGAAAAGGTTGAACCTCTTCCCACCAAGATAACAAGAATTTAAAGTATAAATCGGAATTAGAAAACACTTAGCCAGGAAGACATTACGGAACCATATGAAAATGACATCCCAACTCAGCCGAAGCACTACCCAAACTTGCTTTAATTAGTAGAGAGTCTCTTATCTATCTAAAAACACACGACGTACTTGGTCGCGCTCATGCATCATTATTCTACTCCTCATGTTTCTCAATTTTCAGTAGTTCAAATTACCTTGATGCCTTGAGCCATATTGCTTTAGAATTGAATGCGACTAATTCAAATATTTGATCATGTCATAATCATATCGGGAAGAGTGGTAAGCAATCAGAGGATTTTGCGGCACACCTGAGGAAGTATTTCAAAGCCAGCCAATGGACTGACTTTACCATCCCTGCTCACATGGATCGAAAATTGCATCAGGTGACCTCCCATTTCCTTGGTATTATGTTGGTCCTCGTCCACATAAGCCCTCCAATTCCATTTGGCTATTTTGTTCACCCTCTTCACGCATTCAATGCTTTGAGATTCCTAGAAGCTGTCCTCTAAATCTCCCAAGTGCTCCGCCCAAAGCCACATCCTATAATCATAAACCTGCACAACACAAGTTAACATTATTAGTCACGAGCTTAAGTCTTTGGTAAATGCTGATGCACTCGCAGAGGTCTTCAGCTTGTACCTGCTATTTAATAGTTGCAATCACATGGAAGTATAAAAAAAATATGTGAACTTCATATACAATTCCATAGTTGTACCGTTCGTATCGAAAATCTGTTTGCATTAGCTAATACACAATTCTCAGTAGGAACCACACGCACTCTACATCCCGCGGCCCTTAACAGAATTCTCTGTCTCCCTTCCTTTCTTTCTACATCTAACGATTTGCGTCGATTCCCTTTTCAGCTCAGGGTGCGCTCTGCAGAGGAGGGCCCGAACAGAAACAGAGCCACCTTCACACATGCAAAAGGAGCTCAGCAAATTCTCTCCAGCACTCGGTGATTCCTTTGATCTTCATTCCCTTTTCATTGTCCTCTCTGTCGCCCTGGATCCACCAACAGCCGCCACCGAACCTCGATTGCTGGACACCACATAACATAGACGCTGAGAAGGGACAAAGAACAGATAGCATTGGTCGAAGGGACTCAGGTGATTTCTGAGCATCCCTGAGCCACTCTCTTGGAGATTTCTTTTGATCCTTTCCTCTCGCTTGGTATCGTCACCGCTTCCTGATCCCCAACAGTTCTGCCTCTGCGAAGAAATCTGTAGTGCTGAAGTTGTAGTGCTGAAGTTCTCGAACTTTGCTCATGGCTGCCTCCTTCGACGATTCCATTCCTTGACGTTGCTTCTGTTATCTCCTTACTCATATTTGATGTCAATCGCTATAGTTAATCATTCTTCATCCAGCTAAACCACAAATGCTCTGTTTTCCGTTGCTTTATATAGGAAGCAGAGGCTGGGAGCTATTGCTACCGTCTGTGTGATAATGGACTGTGATCGAGGATGTATTAATGATTTGAACTTGCTGCATTTCCTTTGCAATGATTTGGATGTGAATCGTATCTAAGCTCTTTGGCCGAAATGTATACCACCTGTTTGATGAAATTCCTGTATTAAATTAGTGTGTATTTTGATTCAGGTCTTGACCGAGGATTTCATTCATTACTGGGTTTTTGATCGATTTTGGTCATATCAGCCTAGTTGAGTTTTGTTTCTTCATTGAAAATCATAGGTATTCAATTTTCAAGTTGCTTTGGATCTACTGCAAACTTGCCAAAACATTTTGATTCGCAACTGTTGTGGCCCAGAGCTGATGTCAATTGATCCTTTAGTTGATGCTATTCCACTCAAGTAAGAATGTGCAGTGATTAAGATTGTGTTATGGTGAATTTCATGTTCGCTTGGAAAAGATATTATGTCATGAATGAATTAAATTCTACTGGAAATCAATCCTTGGATGCTAACCGTGTCTTGATATAGCTGATTTGGTGTCAATTGATTCCACCTTGAGGCTAGTTTGGTTATGGGATCATATATGTTCATGCTAGGAAAGTACTATGGTGAATCCCATGCCAATTTTGCAAGAATTATAGTCATGTGATTGCTTTGTTTAAA
Source organism: Eucalyptus pauciflora (assembly GCA_007663325.1). Classification (NCBI taxonomy): domain Eukaryota; kingdom Viridiplantae; phylum Streptophyta; class Magnoliopsida; order Myrtales; family Myrtaceae; genus Eucalyptus; species Eucalyptus pauciflora. The sequence goes on along the minus strand of VMYD01000211.1, from coordinate 802,978 downwards.
TTTGGTATTAATTTGGCCTTGGATTGATGTCATTTTGATCAAGTAGACTCATATGGAGTTGTAGGAATATATGGCTTCAATTTCATGTCAATTAGTCCTCAAACGATCATGATGTGTGGTCTTGTATGCTCTGTTATGCTCTGTTACAACTCTGATCAGGTGCTAGAAGTTGTGGATTAAGCACGAATTAGATGGATTTTGTCTTAGTTTGGTTGTCTTTTTTGTTGCCCATGGATAAGCGATTTCTTGTGTTCAAGCTCCTTGTCACGTGTTCAGATGGCACTAGCTAGATGTTAGTCCCACTAGATACATATTAGCAAAGGGTCTCAACTCCTAGAGGTCAAATACTCATTTGCAAATATTTATGTCGGTCTAATTCCTTAAAAAAGCACAAACTTTATGTCGACTCCCAATTCTAACTTAAACTTTTTTTTTTTATCTAAAAAAAATCACTAACTTCCACTTGAGTCCAGAATTTGACCCTTGATAGATCGCCATCCAAAATCGCAGTTAGAGGTCGGACAGGGCAGTCAACAATAAATCCATGTCACCTAACTACTCTCCAAAATGATGCTTTGTTGGTCTTAAAATTTGGGAAAAGCGAAGCAATTAGAGCTCCATTCTTCAATTCTGCCGTCAGGAGTCTTCAAATTCTTGTGGTTGGAAATCTTCAATTCGTCCGACAACTCACGCTCGAGAGAGTTGGTTTGTTGATCTTTTAATAAAACAATTCTGTACTCTATTGGTCCCGTGATCCAAAGAACTGGGGCTCGACCAAAGACAGCATCTTCTGCAGGATCATTCTCAGCAAATCGCCTTCGTTCAAGGCATTTGATTGATTTTGATTGTGGTTCTTCTCAATCGTAGATGGATAGCTATCTTCTTCAATGTCAAAGCTCGTTTCAATCCATGGTTTCGCACCTCGTGCGTTATTCTCACTGAAAGATGGGAGCCTGATGTCCTGTTTGGGTTGGCAAATGTGTGCGGATGAATTACATTCACATATTGTATTCACATTTTGCCTATGCGAAAACTTGATTGAATGTTGATTTTTCAGCATTGCACTGATTTGTTGTGCATAATTAAACATTGCTGCTGCAGCTATGTATTTGACAAACATTATCAGAATGTATGACTGTTAGGATGATCAGATCCTTCTTCATTCATTCAATCCATTCATTTTGTACTTCCAGCTCTGTGAAGACGAGAAAGTGCCAATGCATATTGGATGCGAGTCCTCTGAGTCATGTATAAGGTGTTACACATCCAACATTCTGCAGTAAAATGAGCATCGATATGTTATATATATGGGTTTGACTGATGAGGCAAAAAAAAATGTCACTTTTGCTCTCGTGATTAACTTCTCCATTGTTCAGCCAGGACTTCTTATAGTCTCACTCTTTCCAAATAGTGAAACCTTGCTTCATAAACAATAAATTGAGATGAATTCATGTGTCTATACATGAAGTTAAGATTTGCACATGAAACTATGTTGCTGTTAGTTGCAGATGCTTTGTTATGGCATCATAGATGATCGAGTCTTGCTTTGTAACTTACCAACAAATTTCTTTACTAATGACAGCTTTCTTGTTGTCAACTTAGATCCTGGCAGTTGTTTTCATGGCCTAAAGAACCCACATCTTATTAATTAAAAAAATTCTACATGTGGATCAGTTTAGATTCTGGCAGTTGAATGTAAAGACTAAATGAGAGCATTGAAGAGAAAGAGGGCTTTTGACTATTATTAATGCAGAATGTCTTCTCGAGGAATTTCGCACTCTTGTTTTTTCACAAACCGAACTTCTATTCTTGAAAAATCTTTTTTGCAATGAAGACTTTGTATGAACGCAAGTCACCTCAATAGTAACTAGGACGCAGCGCTTCCACCATGGTCTCCTGCAAAGCTGTGGCCTTACTGTTCAGCATTCACGTCGAGTACATTAATGCTACGTGGGTCTTGCTGTGGTCCCTCGCCCGGAAGCTGGGTCGCTGGCATAGGAGGAGCGAGCTTTATATCCGATGGCAAGCTATGCAGCGGGGGATGGTCGGCGGTTCCTCGGTACCAGATAGGCAACTACTTTTCATCCAATGCGGATGCGCTTCCATAGAGGATAATAGTGTGAAACAGCTGAACAGCTAAACAGCTCTAGCCTTTTGGAGACGGTGGGGCCGAAGAAATGGTGAAGTTAGCGCACTTATTCTTAATCAGCGGAGTACAAGATTCTTCAAATTGTATGGCCAGTCTGCGGGCCGGCAATTGTGCTCTTGCGTCCAACAGCGCTTTGACAGCCTTGAAGACTCTCCAACGGCTACTTTGAAAATTGCAATTCTATAAAATTAAAAAAGAAAAAAACGAAAAAGATTCAAAGCTTGCCGAAGGATTTTATTACCAACTTGTTTAGATTCTGCAAGCGTGGTTCATAAACTACCAAAATTATGAAGAATTTTACCAACATATGAATGGATTAGTAAATTACCAACTTCTTCTAAATTTCACTGGTACATTATCAACATTGTAGGGGATTTAGTAATAAATTAGCAAATTACGTATTTTTTAAAAAAGAAATTAGAAATGTGGTTTGTAGGTCATTAAAAAGTAATTAATTTACTTATATCAGATCTATTTGTAAGTATCTCCTAGCCTAATTAGTTAGGATCTCATCTAGAAATCCGAGAGGTAAGGGGCTTAAAGCCCCTAATCTTTATCTTGTCCCACGAATTGAGGCGTGCGTCAATTCCACCTAGGGATGCCAACTTTGAATCCTTCAGCATGTACTCAATTCGGGCTTACTTGATGTCAAGGGTGGCTTTCCTCCTGGCATCTCATGAGGATCTATTAATTTCTTTCGTTGAACAATATATTTCAATTTTTTATCCTGAATTATCTATTTTTCAGTATAGTATTTGTATATCCCGGATGCATATGCAATATATACATTTTTAACTAGATATTTTATTATATCCACAATCAATACAAAACAGCCTCTATTGCAATACTACAATATTTACACATGTATGATGACTATTCGATTATGTCGGGTTATTTAAATTTTGGAGTATATGTTTAAGTATATTTATATACCATTGAGTAAATCTATTTTTATTTTGGGTGATTGACCTAATTAAGAGGGTTGCTTTTTTAAGAATATTTGCTGCTGTTAATTGTAAAACAATTTGTACAAATTTGGGACTAAATATATAATTGTGTATGGCCATGCACACACTTAGAGCACGTGGCTACGAACCACGGTGTCAGGGGTTCGAATCCCTCCTCGCCCATGCTTTCAAGCTTTTTCAGCAATTCCTTTTTAATTTCTATTTTCCGAGGTATCATATACTTGAATAAAAAGATATTCTTTACTTGAATAATATTAACGCTCACGTATATGAAGTCACCCTGCTTTCTGACATTTGTAGTGTATATGTATACTTACACACATATACACTTGTACTAATTGGTCTCATTAATGAGGTGTAATAATCAATGAAATTGAGTTTTTTAAGGACTATTAAAAAGGAATTGATCCGTGTATGCTGACCGTGTCTTGATATCTCTGATTTGGTGTGCTTTTGATTTCAACTTGAGGCAAGTTTGGTTATGGGATCATATATGTTCATGCTAGGAAAGTAATATGGTGAATCTCATGCCAATTTTGCGAGAATTATATTCATAACCGAACTTGAATATGCTAGAGTTGAAGTATTGCATGCTGACCGTGATTGCTTTGTTTGAATTTGGTATTAATTTGGTCTTGGATCGATGCCATTTTGATCAAGTAGACTCATATGCGCTTGTAAGAAGATATGGCTTCAATTTCATGTCAATTAGTCATCAAATCATCACGGTTTGCCGTCTTGTATGCTCTGTCACAATTCTGAACGTGTGCTGAAATTTGTGGAATAAGCATGAATTAGATGGATTTGTCCTATTTTGGTTACCTTTTTATTATTATTATTATTATTATTATTATTATTATTATTATTGCCAATGGATAATTGATATGGCGTTTGCAACTTGTCAATTTCACATGTCTGGATGGCAATTGCACGATTAAATTGATGAGATGTATGCTTGATATTGACATGAGAGTCTTGGCTTGATAAATGTTTAGAAGACTCCGATGTTAATTGAAGTTTAGTTCATGATTTTTGCGATTTCAAAGCAAACCCTCTATTAGTTTTAGAGCTCGGGCAGCTACTTTTTTTTTTTTTTTTTTGTAATATTGAATATTTTGAAAAATACCGTCTTCGTCTAATGGTGTCCAGTAGACTAGCCAATTCGAGGAAATCTCTCAACAAAACTAGTCACTAAGGCCCCCTCAAAATATTTCATAGACGATACTCGCCAACAAAATTCCAATATTCTCTCTCTCTCCTTTGACGCTTACTATTCAAGGCTTATTTATAAGAGCTAGTGCTTAGATCTAATTGATCCTTGAAATGCATTTGTGCCAACATACTGTGTGCAACGCCAATTGCAATCTACTCATTCATGATGTCCTTTCCTTCCACGGAGTGTTCACCAGCCACTGCCGTTCAGAATGATGTTTCAAAGACACGATTTTTGTTTTCCTCCCTCCCCCACAGAATTCACAAAAGTAACCCTCAAGCAAGGGCAGCCGCCTCGAAACTTACAGCAACAACCTGAGGGTTGCATTTGCGAATTCTACTGGAGAGGGAAGATTAGTCACCAGCACTACCAGCACCCTACCCTTGAAATCCATCAGGGCCCTTCCCACAAGTTCCACCAGGAGAAGGTGCATAGTTCATATCGTCTCTCCTATAAACCATTCTGCACTGGAGGTGCAGAGTTCCATCTATCTCCTTGGAGCAGCTCTCTCTGTTTGTTGATAGCAATTGTTGTTATGACCCTGTTGACTATAGTTTCGCTGATATGAAGGCACCGGATCTCTCCTGTGTCCTTGATAAGGATCCCTTCCGCCGGCAGCATAATCCATATTGCTCATTGGCATCGGGTTTCTTCTGTCACCCTATCCCGAGGTCCATAATTTTGCTGAGGAGAAGATAGCCATATCGACGGTTCCCTTGTCTATTTGCCATTTGACCTCCTTGCCCGTCATATATAGGTTGGTCATAGTTTCTATTGTGATCTCGCATTCTACCACCTGGCCTCCCATACTGAATTGGAGGTGATGTATGAGTAATTACTCCTTTTTCATACTTGTCACCTAATGATTTAGTAAGTTCAACAAAACAACAAGCGCTGCAGGGTCACAAATCATAGACACGTTGGAAAGTTGAGGTTATGGAATTGGAGTATGAATGAATTAAATGTCTGAAAAAGATTTGTGGCAGAGATGTAGAGTAGATGAAATTCCCTATGGTGTCCAGTCATTCCTTTATACTCCTTGTTTCGGGGATCAATGTAGGAATCAGGTAATATACAGAGAACTCCGGGTAGATCTGTTTATAGCTCAATATGTCAAGGCACAACGATGATGCGATTACTAATCATTTATTGATTGCAATGGGAAACTTATCAAAGACACTTGCCTTTGAATTGCTCTAATTTTGCTTCAGTCATCACAGCCTGAAACCCTAGATTGGTCATCATGCTACATGCACAAATTCTCGTTTTTGCTTCCTCCAAACTGAAACACGAGTATCAAATGTCATCTCAACTTTGCAATGTAGATCATGTCATGGTTGACTTGGGACATAGATCTCATGATTAGGAAATAATATATCCATGTTATTACAGTGCTAAATGTAAACATTAGCTTGATTATCGCAGATGTGGGGTTGTGCATGTGAATTTTTAAAGACGGTGTCAAAATCGCTATAGAGCCGGTGCCAGGACAGTTGTATTGGCCATTACATTGGTCCAACCAGCCAATGAAAACCGTTACAGCTCTTGGATGGAACAGGGGCAAGGCCTCATACTTTAGAATAAACATGATAAAAAATAGCACTAGAGCTAGAAGTACTCATAGGAAAAGGCAGAGTAGATTGCTTTGCTAAAGGACAAATAGAACAAGAGGTAAAGCACCAGAGGGGACAGGACCAAGAACTCCTTGTTGTTGAAGGATAGAAAGGCGAGATGAGAAAGCGTGCCCAAGACGCTGATGCCATCATGCAAGATCCACAGTAGCCGGCACAGGATGAGGAGAGGAAGTAAATGTGGATAGTTGGTGGAGAGACTGCATAGTGTACAACCCGTCATTCCTACTATCCTTGCCAATCATCCTGCCACTCAAACGATCCTGCACAAAGCAAGAGCGATCAATAAAACCCACAATACAACCAACATTAGTAAGCTGGCCGACAGACAATAAATTAAGCAATAGAGAACGAACATGCAACACATCAGGAACAAGGAAAGCCTGAGGGCAAACAAGAGTCCCCTGCTGAGCAGCCATAAGTGGAGAACGATTAGCTGTAAAGAACCGTGCGAGAGACTTGATCTTAGAAAGCTCAGTAAGATAGGCAGTGGAAGCAAACATGTGTCTAGTAGCTCCTAAGTCAAGAATCCAAGCAATAGAAGAGCCACCTGATGAGGAAGCAACGGCCGCAGAAAAATCAACAGGAGCAACATTAACCAAAAGGCCAGAACTGGACGACTGAGAGTTAAGCTGCAGCTTATGTAAGTGGGCTAATTAAGCCTCAAGGGCAGCAGATCGCTCATTCACAAAAGGAGAAGCGAGAGAAACATGCTAATCCAAAATAGGAGCGGGTGGAATCCGAGAAGAGCTCTGGGCATCGGGCCACTTCCTATTACAGTGGGACTCGATATGACCACGGCGATGACAGTACACTAAACAAACTGTTGACAACCCTAATGATGATGTAGGTCGAGGAGTAGCAACGAGAATCGCAGTGGGATCAGGCACCGTAGAAGATGAGAGAAGACCCAATCAGGTTTCCTCAGAGTGAAGTTCCTTGACTGCATCAAGCAGAGAGGGTGGAGGATTCCAACAAAGAATCTAACTACAAGCACCCTCAACAGTAGGCCAGAGTTTCATAAGAAAATCATAAAGTCGCAAGCAATCCCGAATCTATAGCTGAGAAGACTGACATGTGGCACAACTAGAACATGTGGAACATAAAGTGGGAGACAAAACGTCAAGCTGACTCCAAAGCGACTTCAAATAATTATAAAACTCACGGATAGATCGATTGCCCTAAGTAGCAACAAAAATTTCCTACTGTAGCTGGTGGACACAAACAGAGCCAGTTTGAGTAAACATGTCAGCGAGCTAATCCCAAAGATTCTTCACACCCGTGACATGAGAAAATTGCGGGCGAAGGGCATGATCAAGAGGGCCAAATATAATGGCCTAAGCCCTTCGATTAGCAACAGTCCATGCTCGAATGTCAGATTCACACTAAGCAATCACTTTAAAAGTGAGTTTGGATTGCTCGGCGTCCTTGAGTTTGGTAGGACAGACATGAACACCCTCAACATGCTCAAATAAGTCAAGATAAACAAGTGCAGCTATAGCTGATGGCCGCCAAAGAGCGTTATTGGAGCCATCGAGTTTGACATCAATTCAGTCACTCGAATCACCCATATCAAATCCAATAGCACAGAAAAAGACCAAAACTCTAATAACGACAACGTGTGAGAGCACGCGTGTCGAGATTTCATTGGGTGGTGAAGTGTGACATATGAGAGGCAACCGGCGATGAGATGATGAATGGGCTATCGTCAAATCAATGAAACCACAAGAACGCAATGGCAAAGAGTCCTGAGCTTCAAACAGCAACGTCAAACCGTGGTGAACTTGACTGCTAGTGATGCAGCAGTGCTCAAAGGCGTAGTGACGCCATACGTCACACCAGAGAAACAAAAGTCTAGAACAATTGCTCTGATATCATGATAGTAGAAGATTTAGGAAAAAGCTCTATATAGCATTAAGGCACACGGTTAGAATAAATAGATACCATGAAACCTAATCTATAAAATATTTGTAGAATAGACAAAGAATAATTCTATAATATCATAGAATATATGTAGAATCTCTAAAATAATGTAACAGATATTTCGTGTAATTCTATTTTAAAATCAAATTTGAATACCAAAAAAAAAAAAAAACGATACGTAATAAAATTCAAATATTCAAAAGTAATCACCAAAACCAACCACACTTGCATTGGAATGAATTGTGTTCGTTGTTAATTTGATGGTGAAGTAAATTGAGCTCCACGCAAATCAACATTTTGGGAAAGCAAAAGCGATATATGTATTTCATTTGTGCACATAAGCATTACGAAGATGACACGCGAATCATTGGTTTCACTATATTTTAAGTGGAAAATTCGAGAATAAGAAAGAGGAGAGGAATATAGATGAGAAAGACAGAGAGATGGCTCAATCCCGCACGATACTCCCTGAATTTCGCAGAGAGTGATAAATGTCTTTTCTCATTGTTTCTCTTGAGAAAACTGAACAGATAGTGATATAGAATGGATAAGTGTTGTCCTCACGTTAAATCTGAAATGTAATCTAAGAATCCCTTCGTTTGGGAAAATAATTTCTAATAATAAGTTTTTTCGGATTTTCCTGCGTTTGTTTCGTGAAAATAAATTGATCGGGAAAGACATTTTCCATGAAAAGAAAAAAGTCTTTCAAAATAGGGAAAAATGCTTTCCACTTTTCAAATAAGGGAAAATATTTTCCTCATTTATTCTCTCTTATCTCACATCCCTACTAACCTCAACTTTTTTTTATCTCTTTATTTTTAAAAAAATTGATTTTTTATTCTTTTTTATTTTTTCCTTTTTTTTTTTCTTTTCCCCTTTCTTTTTCTTCGACTAGTTGCCAACCATGGTGACCAGCCATGAAAGAGCCTTGAGCTTGCTGATGACCTCAAGCTCGCTGATTTAGCAAGGCCCGAGGTCGGCAAGTTCAAAGCTCTCTAGATCGGCGCACACTCACCAATCGGGTGAGCCTCGAGCTTGCCGGCCTTGGGTCTTGTTGGATCGGCAAGCTAGAGGGTCTCGCTCACCAATCAAGCGAGCTCCGAGTTCACTGGCCTTGGGCCTCGAGCCTGAACTTGTCGACAAGCTTGAGGTTGCCTTATGACTGGTCGCCGGCGATCGCCAAAGAAGAAGAAAGGGGAAAATAAAAAAATAAGAAAGTAGACAGAAAATTAAAAAATATATATATTATTAAAATGGGTGCACAAGGAAAATCATATCAAAATTTTTAACCAAATTGTAGAAAATATTTTCTAGTTTATTTTCAAGTTTTACCCGAGCACCGTAAAATATTATAATTTTCCTAGAGAACATTTTCTAAATACGTCACATTTTTCGTGAAACAAACGGAGTATGAGAAAAATAGACAAATCCAATGGAGTAATTTCTAATATGATATTCATTGATAAGAGAATCAAGACTTTGACCATATAATAATAGGTCGTGCCATTTGTCACGAAATTTCCAAAGCAAATTAGAATATAAAAATGTGAGTGCTTCTAAGTAGGGGTGACCTTGGACCAACCTCGGAATGGCCCAACCCAACCGGTCCTAATCCAGTTCTTGGGGGAATTGGGTTGGTTCTTGATCCGGAGATCCCTGAACCCTGCACTGTGTGAGTTGATTTTCGATCCTGAGAGTTTAAAGTTGATCCAACCTAGACCAACCTTGTACATAATATATATTTTATATTTTATATCTGATGTATTATATATTATATGCTTTTGTCTACTCTTAATTCTAGCGCCTCCTTTGTTCTCTTTGCAATTTAATTTGTCTTGTAAATTAGAAAGTAAAAAGAAACCTAACCCTAATTTGACCCCCACCAAAAATAAACTTTTCACTCACCTTGGCCTCGCTCGCTTACCTTAGCTTTTTGCTCACCACTCGCCTCGTGGCTCATCTCTCTTCACTTGCCTCACTTACCTTGTTGTTCGCCTCTGTTCACTCGCCTTGCATGTTCGTTTTATGGTTTGTTGCTTTTAGCAATTGTAAATTTCTATTATTACCATATCTTATATTTATGCTTGATATATAGTGGTGTTCATAGTTTAGTTGCTCAATGTTGTATTGTTGATAGATGTGTAATTTGAAATAGTAAATTTTTCCTTTTAAGAAATATAAAAAACAAAACAAAAAATAGTCGGTTGGTCCTAAGATGACTCTAGAATCAAACCGGACCTATAGGATCGATTCGGTCCTTAGTCAAAAGCTCAATAGGGTCGGTCTTTAGTCCCGGAAATTGAGGACCAATACTATGTAAGTTGGTCCCTGGGTTAGGCACTGGACCGGCTTAACTCGGACAATGCTCACCCCTATTTCCGAGTTCTGTGTTTGATCCGAGCTCTCTTCTTGACTCGGCAAAATAAAACTAACAGCAGTAGGGATCTGGAATCTTTCACAGAATCTCTTGAGCATCTCGCCCGTGACACTTGTTCATAATTTTTTGAATTTGCAAGCCAATTATTCTCGGTTCTTTTTTCTGGAACAGCAAAAGAAAAGGGTTTGTTTTACTAAAGCATGTTAATTTCGTGTTAATATATTGGCTAAGTATATTGTATCATATCACATTCTAATTTTCTTTCCAAATTTCTTATCCACCTGTGTCAGAGGGTCATGTCCCATATTACCTCGTTTTAGAGGATGAATTTTAATTCTTACAAGGAATAGATTAATTTGATTCTAGAACATGTAATAGATTGATAGGATGATGTTGATGTTACATTGACCTCTTGCAATTATGGTTTTCTCTAATTTTTTTTTTGTCAAAAGAAAATTATATTCATTACTCAAAAGGATGTAGAAGTACATAATCTTCATGATAAAGAAAATCAAAATAAATCATCAATATTGAAAAACAAAACCAAATCTAGAACACAAGGAGGATTGATGGAGCAAAGGACTTCAGTTTGAACCTACTGAACGTGACCAAAATTGAATTAGAGTGCAGGTACATGTTGTGTTGCAAAAGACTTCAGAATTGAAAAGAAGAAGGAAATTGTGAAAATTCGTATGTTTGTTGGAGAAGCATTGGACGTGAGCAAAAGGACGTGAGTTACCTTCTACAAATTGAAGTTGGTTTCAACGTCAAGAAATTTTGATACAGACGATCTTATCCATCCTCAATTTGAAGGATTTAACTATTTGATCTCTTACTAACCATAAAAGAAAGGATAGATGAGGCCGTTTACAAAAATTCCTTTTTACGGTTACAAATGTACGCTAAAATATGTTGTAAAATATGGCTTTGTGAATATATAATAAAGAGAATAGAGAGATTGAGTAGAGAGAATTAGACACCAGAGATAGTAGAGAAAGCTAGAGAAGAGGGTGTGACTATTTATTCTGATGGTTGTTCACAGTGGTCATTGTACATCTAAACTAAACTCCTATTTATAGGAGAACAAGAATGTACTTATCATTAATATCAATGTATCGAATGATACATTTACTAGATATATTCATTCATGTATTTCATCCATTCATGTATTTCATAACACTCCCCCTTGAATATTCATTGTATTCATTATGATTGTGCATCAAATGATACTGCCTCATTAAAAACCTTAAGCCGGAAAAACCCAGTGGGACAAAAACCGGACAAAAGAGAAAAAGAGTGCAGAGCACAAATGTTATGATCTCTCCCTTTTATGGATGCATTAATTGCCTCGTTAAAAACTTTTAGCCGGAAAAACCCTGTGGGAAAAAACCGGACAAAAAGAAAAAAGAGTGCAATGTATATATAGCCACTGCTGGGGCTGATCAATTTTGCATCTTGTGAACTCGCCGCATATCAATGTTGTAATGCATAGTTCATAATATCTCCCCCTCAATTGAGCCATATAGCCACTTCTAGGGCTAATCAATCTTGCATCTTATGAACTCACCGCATACCAATGCCATATACTAATTTCTCAAAAGTTGATGTTGGCAATGATTTGGTAAAAAGATCTGCAAGATTATTTATAGATCGAATCTGTTTAACATCAATTTGTCGACTTTCTTGGAGTTCATGAGTATAGAAAAACTTCGGCGAGATATGCTTGGTCCTATCACCTTTGATATATCCTCCCCTGACTTGTGCAACACAAGCAGCATTATCTTCATAAATTATAGTGGGAGAATTTGTAACCGGTATTAAACAACAAGAATTATGAATATGCGTTATAACGGATCTTAACCAAACACACTCTCTTTCAGCTAAAGCAATAATCTCAGAGTGGTTAGAAGATGTAGCTACTATCGATTGCTTAGTAGAACGCCAAGAAATAGCAGTGCCGTTATAACAAAATAAATACCCGGTTTGAGAGCGAGCCTTATGTGGATCGGATCTATATCCAGCATCAGCATATCCAACTAAACCAGAGTTAGTGGAATCTTTGGAATAATATAATCCCAAATCTATGGTTCATCGGAGATAACAGAAAATATGTTTAATTCCATTCCAATGTCTCCGAGTTGGCTCAGAACTAAATCGTGCCAATAAATTTACCGCAAAAGCGATATCTGGTCTCGTACATTGTGCCAAGTACATCAAAGCCCCAATTGCATTGAGATATGGTACTTCAGGACCAAGTATCTCTTTATTTGATTCTCTATGACGAAATGGGTCCTTTTGGGGATCTAGAGACCTTACAACCATAGGGGTGCTCAATGGGTGAGCTTTGTCCACGTTGAAGCGTTTAAGCAATCTTTCAACGTATGCTGATTGATGGACGATTATTCCATTTGCTTTATGCTCAAGCTCTAGACCAAGACAAAGTTTGGTTTTACCCAAATCTTTAACTTCAAACTCCATTCTCAAATATTCAGCAGTTTCAGCTAACTCTTCTGGAGTTCCAATTAAATTTATATCGTCGACATAAACTGCTACAATAGCAAATCCGGTTTCTGATTTCTTAATAAACACGCATGGGCAGATAGGATCATTCTTGTACCTTTCCTTAATTAGGTACTCACTTAGGCGTTGATACCACATGCGACCGGATTGCTTTAACCCGTACAAGGATCTTTGCAATTTTATTGAGAATAAATTGCGAGGAGTGCATGCTTTAGGCATTTTGAATCCCTCGGGAATTTTCATATAAATATCAGAATCTAATGAGCCATATAAATATGCCGTCACAACGTCCATAAGACGCATTTTCAATCTTTCAAAGATTGCTAGGCTAATGAGAAAACGAAATGTAATCATATCCATCACAGATGAATATGTCTCATTATAATCAATCCCAGGTCTCTGGGAGAATCCTTGGGCAACGAGTCGGGCTTTATACTTGACAACCTCGTTTTTCTCATTTCGTTTTCGGATAAATACCCATTTATATCCAACGGGCTTTACATTATCGGAGATACGAGTTACAGGTCCAAAAACCTCTCGTTTAGTTAGGGAAGCTAATTCAGCCTTAATTGCTTCCTCTCACTTAGGCCAATCTTGCCTTTGACGACATTCAATAATAGATTGCGGCTCACAATCATCATCCATAATTTTATGGGCAACTGAGAATGCAAAAGCATCATCAATGATGATTTCATTTCGATCCCAAATTTCATTATAATATGTAATGGAATTCTCAGTATTCCCGAGATTGGTGTTCCTTTCATGGGTTTGCGCCTCTTCAGGGGCAATAAGCTCTTCAGGAGCAAGCACAACGCCAGGCTCTTCTGGAGCGAATTCCTGATTCTTTCCCCTTCGTTTTTTAGGAGCAGTATCTTTTGATCCTATCAGTCTACCACACTTCAAGTGCGGGGGATTTTAATCCATTTTAGCCTGTCCTTCAGGAACAGCTATCCTAGCTGGAGCATTTGCAGCTGGAATATGATAATAGTGCAAATAAATATGCAAATGTGATATTGCGTGTAAATAATAGGCAAACATGGGACCATCTACAGGATGCGTCCACTAGTACCATCAAATATTGAAATAGTCCACTTAGTGTGGTTGTATTGGTCCACAATTATCACCATGTATTCTTTGCAAGAATAAAGAGGATTCAAGATTAACCTTTGTTATATAAGGTTTGATAATGAGCTTTCCTTGTGAGCAAGCCTCACAATTATAATCATTGGACAACAATACCTTTATTTCCTTTAAAGGGTGTCCTTTTGTATTTTGAATTATCCTACGCATCATTGAAGCGCCAGGATGACCAAGGCGATCATGCTATAGTCCAAATCGATCAGGGCTTACCAATCTTCAGGATGTGGTAGCGTAGGTTTCAACAGCCTTAATCATGACACAATACAAACCCATAGAAGAAGCTTCTAGCTTCTCATGGATGGTCTTCAGGCCCATCTTATAAGAGGAAATGCCAATGTATTCCTTATCTTGCTCATAAATAGCCTCGTATGGTACCCATTACGACGTACATCTTTGAAACTAAGCAGATTCATTTTTGATATAATGCTTAGAAACGCATCCTCAATATGTAGGATGGTGCCATTTGGCGAAACAATTGTGGCATTCCTAAAACCATGAATAATCAGAACGGGACCTGATATTGTATGGATTTGCGCCTTACGCAATGTCATACTCGAGAAAAAGTGTCTACTACGAAATATAGTTTGTGTTGTTGCACTATCAAGCAAACAAACATCTCCCTTTTTCTCGGTATTTTCCATTTACATTTTATGTTGACAACTTCAGGTGTCACGTATCATAAAATTTGCATATAATCCTTGCAAAATCAAATCCTTATTAATTAAAAGGATTTCCAAATATCCACCGCTACTTCGGGAGCAGAAAGATGCTTTTAGATTTGAAAAATTGGCTTCGGGCCAAGAAAAAATAAAAAATGAAGAATTGATAGAAGAAGATGAAGTATAAGTTAATTAATAAAATAAATACCCACCTTGCAAAAATTACTTACTCAATCGATAGATCTCCATGCTTGCAAAAATTACTTACTCAGTCGGTAGATCTTCGTGCTTGCAAACATTACTTACTCAGTCGGTAGATCTTCGTGCTTGCAGAAATTACTTACTCAGTCGGTAGATCTTCGTGCTGATAACGTGTTGTAAAATATGGCTTTGTGAATATATAATAAAGAGAATAGAGAGATTGAGTAGAGAGAATTAGACACCAGAGATAGTAGAGAAAGCTAGAGAAGAGAGTGTGACTATTTATTCTGATGGTTGTTCACAGTGGTCATTGTACATCTAAACTAAACTCCTATTTATAGGAGAAAAAGAATGTACTTATCATTAATATCAATGTATCGAATGATACATTTACTAGATATATTCATTCATGTATTTCATCCATTCATGTATTTCATAACAAAATACTCTTTTTTGAGTGTAAAAAAAAAAAATTCCCTCAACACGCCATCCTCTTCAGGCAATTCCAATTGCAGTTTCACTTGCACCGATGTACACGGGGCAACACATATTCCAAGAAATACTTTCCAAACCTATAAATTAATTAAAAAAAAAAAAAAAGCAACGTGTAGAGGACTTGGACTTTGTTTCGACAGAAAATTCGGCGGGTTTAACGCGGTATATTTTGAATTTGGTTCTTATCATGCTTCCATCACAATGCTGAAGACTTGAAACTTAATACCATCGATGAGAAGAATGACCAAAACAAATGTAACATATTGAAGAGCTGGCACGAAAAGGACAGGAAAGGTGACGTCCAGCTCTTTTTCCACGAAGAGTAGGTAGTAAAGTTACGTATGACTGGGTGCAACAACTTGACCAATTGAAGTCTTTGTTTAATGTTTTTTTCTTTAGCTAGCTTCCAAGCTGTGGTTCGGTGGCTTTTAAATAGAGTCGACCAAAAAAAAAAGGGTTTTTGACATCTGTGTGAAACGTGCTATTGCATTGACTAATTCGATCAGTCGCATTTGTTTCCCTGAAAGCTGGGCTAACACTCAGCAGGGATACCCTTATCTTGCAGGGCATGGTAGAGAAAATATATGAAATTAGCAGAGTATCCGGTTCTCGAAAACTCATTACTACTCTAGATTTGGATATTTTTAGATGTGATGTTCATAATTATATTAATATCTTTAAAAAAAATCCTCTTGAAATATTCTCAGTCATTAAATCTGAATGCACTTAATGAGCAAAGAGCACTTTTATTAACATATATAACCAAGAGATTTTTTTATACTTTTACTTTTCTCTTGACAAAAACTCTTCAAAAATAATTTGAAAAAGAAGAATGTTTTTTATTTAAATATGAATGAATTTAATATGATTAACGTCAATTTTAGTATAATATATTAGATTTTTGGGCTCTTTCAAAAAAATCACAAATTAGATTTCATCGAGTTTACTAACTTAAAATACACTTTTATTAATATTATTTATCAAAACAGGTTTCATCCTGTCGCGACCCGATCTCGCCGCCCTCAGATCCCTCATCATCACGAGGAGAGAAAAGGGGAAAAGATCGAGTTTAAGGGTACTTGATCACGAGAGTTCTCTCATGGCTCACGTTCCAAAAGACGTCATCACCTCGCATTTTGGATCAAGCCTCTCGTGGGTTCTCTCCATGAGATCGCAAGCTCTCTCAAGTTCGTTGGATTCTCAATTAGTTCGGGAGCATATTGCGACAGTTTGGCAAACTTCGCCTCATATTGGTCAACGGTCATGGAGCCTTGTCGAAGATGCTGAAACTTTGTCATTTTCATCTCTCTGGCAGTTTCTAAAAAGTATTTACCATTAAAAGCCTCAAGAAAGGCATTTCACTCCGAGATGACACCTTCTGGGAACACTGCTCCTTGGGTGATTCTCCACCAAGTATTTGCAACTCCCTTTAGTTGGTAAGTTGCTAGGACTACCTTTTCAATTTCATTGCACATCAATAGTGCAAAAGCCTTCTCTAGTTTTTGGATCCATAAAGTAGCAGCTTGATCCCGGGTTTGCTGCCCCATCAATTCTCTCATGGCATCCAAGGCCTGGTTGATCTTGATGGTTCCTTGATCACCTGGGGCTGCTACCCACTGGCGCTAGCCTGTGCTGGCGCTATACCTCTGCCGCCTCGGGTACCAACCCCGGTCGGCATTCTACCCTGAGTCACGGCCCTAACGGTCCTCTTGGTAGGAGTTCTTTGCTTCTGATCACTTATAGCTTAGCTTTATCTACTAAAGCCTACTTCCAATTCCACACCGAATTAGAAACAGAGTAATCTAAAACACAAGCAAGTCTATCACTCAACTATCGCAAACATGCACCAGCATGAATTTAAAGGCATTTCCTACTACTATCCCATGAACCATTGCTCCTTATCACTCCAATCTTAAACTCCACTCTGATACCACTAAATTGGGATGTCATGCCCCGATCCTCCGAGCACGTACCCATCCCTGCTCAGTCGATATAATAGCGATGTCCCAGGACGCATCGCCGACCCATTCATTTTAATATACGCATGTGGAAGTAGATATAAATCCCCAAACAATAAAACAATGGGATATAAAAGTAGAGCTATATTTTTCACATCTAAAAAACCTCAACCACACTTTTATACAAAGCAAACCTCATAGTATATATTACAATACTTTTAACAAAATCAGATCTATCACACATAGGTTCACGACTCAGGGTTTGCAAAATAGGGAGGGGGTCTCAATCCTCATCCAGATCATAATTCGGATCCTCCTCGGGGTCCTCCTCTGGCTCCTCCTCTAGGTCCGTCCCCTCCGGGTCCTCTTCCGGTTCTTCTTAAGGGTCCTCCTATTCAGGCTCCTCCTCAGGTTCCTACTCTTGCTTGACAATCTCCCCTTCCTCCTCGCTCCAACTAGAGTCCACAGCCGAGTATGCAAGAGTGTCATAATCGCCTTCCAGTTTAGGATCCTTGGCATCGATCACCACCCCATCCTTGGGATCTGCAGTCCCCTTCCCGAACGCTACCTCTAAGACGTACAAAGGTACATCGCCCTCCGGTATAGAACCCTCTCTTCGCCCATCATCGTAATGACAATACCACAATCGATACTCATGAGGCACCTTATCGAGTTTGTTCACGTCAACCCAAACGGTTGACTTAATCAGTACGTACTCCAGTCTTTTGGGGTGGTGCTGTATAGAGATGTGGTAACCTATCTCTGTAATCTCCTCAGGGATGCCAAAGTGTACGGGAGGAGGTGAAGGTGCTGCCATCTAGGGGTCTGAAATGTTATCCCACAATAAGGTGAGATGACGTCTCAACAAGTTCTACTCCCTAAGACTCGATTAGAAGGCCAATACACCATAAGGGTTGCCTATGCACAACACGGGTCAGAGGACTTACCTTGGCCTCAGATTCCACCGGCAAATCAACATAATTCGAATAGGCACTCGATCAATCACCATAGATCGAAACATCGATCAATCGACCTAGTCGATTACATGTCACCACGACCTTCCCCTGGTCGATACATTCAATATTACTTATTCTCCAAGATGACCTATCCAGTCACCAAGCTAATGCAATACAATGTCTTTCTCCGAGATTGACATATCGAATCATTGAGCCAGCAAAGTATATTATTTATTCTCCAAGATGACATATTAAGTCACCGAGCCGGTATAACACAATGTCTTTCTCCGAGGCGACATACCAAGTCACCGAGCCAAGAAAATATAATGTCTTTCTCCGAGACGACATGCTTAGTCATCGAGCCGACATAATATAACGCCTTTCTCCGAGATGACATCCTTAGTCATCGAGCCAGTGTGATATATTGCATAATCAATTTCCCATTTTTATCATGCCCGATAAAAATACACGTGTGTGGGTACACGGTCGACCTTAACCAAAATACAAGATTTTCACTTTTGAACCTCCCACTATTTTCAGCAGTCCCAAAATAGATTTTTGGCGCTATAGACCGACACCCGGTAATTTTCCTATTAATTATTAAAATTATTCATTTTTGGAATAAAATACTCACCAACACAATTTCACTCAATTTGCACAATCAGATACTCAAATAAATCAACAAAGAACACCGCTGTAATCAGCATAAAATTCCGGTCACCGGCTATCCCTGTCTAATTTCCGAAAAATTAATTAATTAATTAATTAATTACGAAAATTAATTAGTAAATAGCAATAAATCCAACTTAGGCCCGTAATGCCCAATTGGACGTCAAAAGGGATCCAAAAAAATTCTGAGGTTCATTCAATAAATACTAGAACCTATTTACTTGCTAATTGCTACAACTAACCATCTAACATGCATCAGTAAATCTCTAATTTAATTACTCAAATCTAATCTATCCACCTAATCACACTTAATTAAATATAATCAACCCATAAGCATCATTAACCTACTAAGCGAGGATTAATGAGTTAAACTCAATTGTTTGACGAGCGATTCGGTGCAAATCGAAAGGAACATCGCGGGGCTCGACTTTCCTCAAGGTGGGCCAAGCTTTTGAGGCCCGGAACCTCAAAACGGGCCATTAAGCTGCTAGAAACCTTTGTTGGTTCAGTTTCTGCTTTTGTTTTTGCTGGACAGAGGAAAACCAAGGCTAAACGACGAAGAAACGAGCCGATCAGAGCTCCGGCGAGCAGGTGGTTGGCAACCGGTGGCTCTCGGGGGTCTAGGGGGTCTTGTTGGAGGTTAGGATGGGCAAAGGAAGGGCTGGAATAGGAGAAAAATGAAGAAAAAAGCGAAACAAGTGGACCAGCGGGCAGACCGACGAACTAGCAACCGGCGGCTTGCGGCGGCCGTACAGGACGGCCGGTGGCTCCGTTCAGGGTGAGGTCAGGCTCTTTGGAACGGTCTGGATGTGTTGGTCACAGTGATGGGTGGATCGTTGGTTAATTCGTCCAAAAAGACCACTTTCAACTCAGATGTTTGGCGAAAAGTCAACTAGAGTAGAAACTGGAATAAAGGAAAACAGAGGAGGAAAATTGTCCGGTGAGCATGCGGCTTGGTCGAACGGAAAGGGGGCTTGCTTCTCTAGTTTTCTCAAGCTTCTAAGCACCCTCAACAATGGAGAAAGCAAGTGGATTGAGGAAGAAGAAGGCTGCTGCAAGAGGGGGGGCCACTTGACTTGTTTTTCCACCAAATTGTCCCATTGACTCAACCACAGCCATGTTTGGCTTCCTTGGCCACAATCCAGCCACCCATGCTCCCCATCTAGAAGCTTGAAATGATCCAAAAGTTGTGGGGGTGGGGGACATACGAATTTCATGGGTTTTGGCATCAAATGGACAATAATTGCTTCTCAATTCAATCCAATTTGGCCCTCATAATTTCAATTAGCACCTCAATGATCAAATCGATATTTCCTCACCAATTGATACCACTTGCTTCCCAATTTCGCAATAAAAAAACGATCCCCTGTGTTTTTTGAATAAAAACGGCCCTAGGACGACTTTTTCCTAAAAAGTCTCAGGTTGCAGAAATATCTTCTGAGACTGAGTCAAAGCTCCTAAAATTTATTGTGACATGACAGAACCTTCAATTTTTGAAATCAGATTCAAATTCTCGGTTAATTTCAATCCGACGTGTTTTTAGCGTGACCTAGGCTACCGGATAGCTCTCAAAACTTTTTAGTGCAAATGACCTGTGATCGATTTTCTTCAAGCCACAATGAACCCCTTCGACACATTGGCGACTCTTGGTAGTCATGAAAATCTCGAGATTTCAAATACTAACACAGGGTACCAAAATGATAGAAAAATCAAACTAGTGCTAATCGATGAGAATTTTGCAATTTAGTGGGATCACCCACGTTTAACCACTCATCTTAGTCGAACCGACCTATCTCTGATCTCTGATCAATTTACATATGTGCCGTAATGATCTCGACAGATGAACACGGTCAAGCAGCCGATTCCTGGTCGAATCCTCAAATCTATTTGCCTTAAAATCCTTAATAACTTCCTTAGATAGTCTAGTTATTTCGAGAGTGATCAGCTCTGAGAACAACCCTATAGGCGCGTCGATGAAATGCCTGATTAATTTAATTGAAAGTAGAAGTGAAAAATCCAGGATGTCACAATAGCCTTGTTGAAAAAATGCGGTGTGTGTTTCCCGACTTGAAGATATTCGTGTTGTCTCAACTAGGGTTGCTCGAGGAGCCTATACACCAACATGATGTGAGAGATTGCTATGGACTAGATTTCACAAGCATGGAGCAGCTCCAAGTGCTATATCTTCGCTTCATACATATCACCAATTTACGTTCCTCAATTGGCACCCTCAGGAACCTCCACTCATTATACTTAGACTATTGCTTGTGGACGATGTGGCAATTCTTGGCAAGCTCAAAACATTACAGATTCTCAGCTTTGGCAAGATCTCAAATTTCTAAGCTACCTAAAGAAATTGGGGAACTTAGGAATCTAAGATCGTTGAATCTATATGATTGTGACTTGCTTATGATAATCCAGCCCGGTGCCCTGAAAGGCTTAGTCAACTTGGAAGAGTTATATATGAGGGGAAGCTTTAGTCGATGGATAGTCGATGATGAAATACCAACGGAATCGTATAATGGTAGGCTTGCTGAGCTAAAGAGCTTGAGAAAGCTAGCCTCTCTAGAAATAATGATTCGTGATCCCATCATACTCTTAAAGGATGATGACTTGCCATTTGGGACCCTGATCAGATTTTGGATCAACATAGGAAATGCTTACGGAAGGGGATTTCGTGGTTTGAGAACCATGAAACTCCAATTGGAAGGATGCGATGGTATTCTCTCAAAAGAATGGGTTCATAAAACTCTGCATAAAACTCAACACTTATATTTGGACGGATTGGGAGAGTTCAAGAAGAATGCTCACGAGTTGTGCATTCAAGGATTTAAACAACGGAAGCATCTCGACATTCAGAATAGCCCCTCAATCAAGTACATCGTCAGTTCATTAAATGACCTTCTCATTGCATTTACGGATTTAGAGTCTTTGTTCCTCGAAAATCTTATTAATCTGGAGAAGATATGCAATGGCCCTGTCACACCAAATTGCTTCAGCAAATTGAAAGTTGTGTGTATCAAAAAGTGCCACCAATTGAAAAATTTGCAATTCCTCTCAGAGATGCAAAGACATGTACATTTGGAAGAGATCAAAATATGTGAATGTGACTCATTACAAGCCATTATCACAGATGATGCAAGAAAAGTAGCAGTTGTTGTTGATGACATGATTGAGTTACCTAATGTACGACGTCTAGATTTGCATAAGTTACCAAAAATGACGAGCTTTTGCACTAGAGCTGAGGGTGCTCCAATTCAGGTAACTTTTTCATTTTCTGGGTATAAATTTCTTTAATTCTTAATCTTGCAAACAATACCTAGATTATACTATTATAGGGGGATTTAGGATAAGATGATATTGGTGTTCACCGAGCCTCAGTGAATATTGCATTAATTTTGATTATTTGTACATCTTGAAACACATATAAAAAATCCTTTCAAAGAAAACACAGACCATACATTTTTTATTCACATTCAACTGTAGCTAGGGGAAGCCTTTTTCTACGAATTTTTTTTTTTCAATTTATTTCAGTATTAGATAATTGCACTAATTATTTGGGCTTTAGCATGGGTTTGTACTATGACTAATTTATTACTTGTTTAACATTTTTAATGAGAAGAAAAAAACATTATATAGAATGAATCTTAAACGAATGCACGAAATTCAACAATTTCAAAATGAAGAAAGTGAGAGAATAAATAAATAAAAGGCGAACTAGTAGCCACGTAACAAAGAAAGTCCACATAATTCATGTTTCACCTACACGCAAGTTAGCAATTGATTCTAACACTCATGCCAACCTCACCATGTCAACGTCGTTCTGCTTCTGTCATCCCTTCGTCTCAATTAAGTTTTTGACATTCTTAAGAGACATCAAACTCATTCATATATTTAAGTTTCTTTTGCTTCGCTGAAAATTCATTGTTGCTGAAAAATGTCTTCCTAGCGATTCATTTTTCTTGTTTTCTTGTATTTGGTACTGCTGAAAACACAATAACTAACCCAAATAAATCATATTTACCTGTTCATAATGAAAAGCAATAAGTTAAGAAATAATTTATTAAAAATTTAACTCCTACATGAATTTGTCTTTAATTTTGAAGGTCAAAATAGAAAAACAAAAGAAAAGATAACAATTACGATGACAGTTGTTTTGAAGATCAGTAGATGATTTCAAAAAAAAAAAAAAGAGAAAAAAAAATTATGGTCATAGCTTTGAAGATCAGCCAAATCAAAGCTAACAACTATGATGACACGCGGGAGTAGCATGGTAGTGGTGAGGATATCCTCTTGAAAATGATTTTGCTTTTTACAGAAGAGAAATTCATTTTCTTGGATTTAGCCTGAGAGTTTCAGTCATTTTCTCGTATCCAAACACAAGAAAATTCTAAAAGCATTTTTCTAAGAATAGATTTACTCATAACTTACTTTTAGTGAGTTTGATTGTGGCGCTTCGTTAGGTTTCATTACCTTGCTTGGAATCCCTAGTAATGGTTGGACTCCTTGGCCTAGAAAAGATACTCTACAATGATCCCTCAATAAAATACAGTGGTTTGAAAACGCTAAAGATAGAAGAATCTAAATCCACATTGAGTATTCCCAAAGATTGGATACTGAAGCTGCCAAATTTGGAGTCAATGGAAATTGCGGGCTCTCCATTAGCAGAAGTAGTTTTCGACTTGGAGGAGCTGAAAATCACTGGAGAAGTCAAGATTCTCTCTCGGCTAAGTACGTTGGCATTATCTAAGTTGCCAAACTTATGGCACACATTGAAACGAGACGTACAATTACAAGGAATATCGATATTTCGAAACTTGAAGGAGCTCTCTGTTTGTGAAATAGGGCTATCATTTCTCTTTCCGATGTCTGTCTAAATGTCTTAGAGAAATTGAAGACATTCAAGTGGAGGACTGTCCAAATATGAAGACGGTGATTGTGGATGAAGAAGGAATAGATGATATTATGAAGCTACCACTATTGAAGCGACTATCTATAACGTGCTGTCCCATAGAGAAATTCTTCTCATATCCTCATGGAAAGAAAGAGTCACTAACCACTACTTTAGATTCGCAAGATGCTTATTTCAATTCCTTCTTTGATCAAAAAGTACAAATCCCTTCTCTTGAGATTATACCCATAATAGCCATAGGCACATGCTTTGCAAGGCAAGTAATCAAATCTCTTTGAAGATCTTTATTTGGTTTTATTAATTAAAATTTGTTCATAATTTATAACAATATTTGTAAGATAGAGGCCACTAATGGAAAATTCATTCTTCCACCGCATTAGATAGATTGTGGGGATTAGGCCAATTTCACAAATTTTTCATAGCTACAATTGGACACATAGCTCTTATGAGCAGGTTAGTTTACCGAGCTTGGAGGAGTTAAAGCTTGAGTCAGAAGGATCCTTCAAAGGAATATGGCACAATGAACTTATGGAAAATTCCTTCTGCAAATTAGCCACCCTCTCTATTGGATATTGCTCTAAGCTACACAACGTCTTCCCTTCTACAATCATAGGGAGATTGCACAACCTAACAATTGTTGAGATCGAAAACTGTCCCTCTCTGGAATCATTGTTTGATTGTGGGTCCATAGAAGCAAACATTGTGCAAACAACTGTATTGCTCTCCAAATCAGAAGTAAAGACGGTGAGGGAAGCAAGAAAGTTGAAATGTACAATGAAGAGCGACTCCCAAATGATTTTGAATTTTCCTAGTCTTAAAAAAGTCCGTGTTTGCAATTGCTCCAACCTAAGATATCTCTTCCCCAGTTGTAGGGCCACAACTCTAGAGAAACTCGAGAGCCTATGAATTAGCAATTGTGAACAGATGAAGAATGTGGTTCCTAAGGAGACAGCCAAAGGGGACGATGAATCATCACAACCATTGTTCAATGAGATGGTTTGCTCCATCCCTTACCATGATCATCTGTATTCTTGCATTTCATATTTAGAATGAACAATCTAATAATTTGTCCTATTTATCCTCCTTTCTCACATTAAACTTGTGCAGGCTAGATTCCCCAATATAAGAAAACTACAAATTGAAGGTGCCTGGTGCAAAGAACTATGGAACAATCAAATTCCCTATGATTCCTTTTGCAAACTGGAATTTCTTCGATTGGGGTACTGTGACAATCTCCTATGTATTTGCCTCATCCCACATGTGGAAGAGACTGTAGCTTTGTCTCGACTTCCTAGAAGTGAGATCATGCCGTTTGGTCGAGATCATAAACAAAAGAGATGGGACATATACAAAGAGTGGCAAATTGAGGAGGTTGGCTTTGCATGATCTCGAAAACTTGAGGCGCATTTGGCAGTCCAATGGTCTCCCAAACGTCCCGTTCCCAAACTTGAGATACGTAGAGGTTGTGAGGTGCTCTTGTTTGGAAATTTTTTTCACAACCTTCACGGCAAAATTTCTCGGGCAAATCGAAGAGCTGATAGTAGAGTCATGTGAAGATATAAAACTAATTGCTGGCCATGAAGAATGTGAAGAAGTGGCCGGTACGACAATCACCTTCTCCGAGTTAACTGCTCTTAGACTTTTCGAGTTGCCGAAAATTAGGAGAATCCTAGCTGAGAAATACTCTGGGTAATTCCCATCCTTGCAAGTCTTTTGTATGGTGAGCTGTGGAATGGCGCCGGACCGATGCCTTGATGACTGGGAAAGGTACCAAGCCCGCAAGTGGTTTGACATTGAAGAAGCATTGAAATATGGGTTTGATGAATAATCGTTTGGGACTTCTGCAACGGAAAATGGTGTTTGGCAGTATAGAATAACACGTCCGGTAATATGATATCATGTTTCTGCGTTATCTTGTACAGTTCCCACAAAGTCTCTTGACTATTTCCTTCAATAATCATTGCTCTAGTTTGTCTCCTGTCCCTTGGATCTAAGGCCGTGCTGAGCAAGGTCACTTGTTCATTCCGACTGAGAATGTAGAGTTGCTATCAATGCACGATTCTAATAAAATGACTGTCTATGGAGACACGGTCTCTTAACTAACTAGCATGTAACAGTTACTAGTGAGTCCCAGTTACTTCCTCGATATTTCTAAAGAGTCTTTCATGGATAGTAATGAGTGCATTGTTTCCAATTTGTAACTGACAACGAGTACATTATTAAGCAAATGACATATTCAAATATTTTTCATCAAAAATGACTATCAAGAACAAAATAATTCTTTTTTTTTTATTCAAATTTATAAACGTGAATATTTTCTTATTTTCGCTAACTATTTACTTTAAAATGTGATGTTCATGATTAGTAACTTAGAAAGTTACTCTTGGTATTTTCTCGTTCATAGAGTCAATTTTACTTGTTATTAACAAGAAATTTTGCCCTAAACTCATTAATAGTGAAGGCACTTAGTAAGCAAAAAGCACTTCTAATATAATATATATAATATATCACCAAGAGGCTCCGCCTATACTTTTACTCTTCTCTTGACGGAGCTCTTCAAATTTTATTTGGAAAAGAAAAAAGCCATTTTATTAAATATGAATGCATTTAATGTGCAAAAATCAATTTTACTGTTTTACATATACCAGATTTCAGGCTCAATCAAAAATTTCACAAAATAGATAAAATCCATACATAGGAGTTTTACCAACTAAAGTACACTTTTAATAATTTTGTCTCATGAGAAAGATCAAAACAGGTTTCTTCTCTCTCGATCGAATTCACTGGCTAACAAGGCATCATCACGTGGCCCTCAACAGAATTCACTTGCTCTCTTCCTTTCTCTCTCTACATCTAACGATCTGAGTCGACTCCCTTTCGAGATCAGGCTCGGCGCGCTCTGCAGAGTGGGGCCAGAGCATAAACAGAGCCACCTTCGCACGCGCAAAAGGAGCTCCACAAATTCTCTCTAGCCCTCTCGCTTCGTTGCTCTCGCTTCGTTGCCGATCGTCACCGCTTCCCGATCGCCAACAGTTCGGTCTGTAATGCCGAAGTTCTCAAACTTTGGTCGCGACTGCCTGCTTTGACGATTCCAATCCTGGATGTTGCTTCTGCTATAGCTAATCATTCTTCATTCAACTAAACCACATTTGCTCTGTTTTCCGTTGCTTCTCATACGAAGCAGAGGCTGAGTGCTATTGTTACCGTCTGTGCGAAAACGGCTTCGATTGAGGCTGTATTGATGATTGAACTTGCCGACTGCCTTTGTGATGATTTGGATGCGAATCACTTGTTTGATGAAATTCCTGAACTTAATCAGTTTGTATTTTGATTCAAGTCTTGACTGAGAATTTCCTTCATTCCTAGATTATTGATCAATTTCGGTCATGTAAGCGCATATGAGTTCCGTTTCTTCATTAAAAATCATAGGTATTCAATTTTGAAATTGCTTTGGATCTGCTACAACCTGTCGATACATGCTGATTCATAACTGTTGCAGCCCTGAGCTGATGTCATTTGGTCCTTGATATTGATGTTATTCCACTCAAGTAAGCATGTGTAGTGAATTTCATGTTCCCTTGAAAGCAATTTATGTCATGAATGAATTAAATTCTACCGGAAATTGATCCTTGTATGCTGACCTTGTCTTCAAATCCCCGATTTAGTGTGCATTTGATTCCAATTTGAGGCTAATTTGGTTATGGGATCGCATATGCTCATGCTAGGAAAGCATTATGGTGAATCTCATGCTGATTTTCAAGAATTGGGGTCATCACCAAACTTGAATATGTTAGAATCGAAGTATTGCATGCTGACCGTGATTGCTTTGTGTAAATTCAGTATTAATTTGCCCCTAGATTGATGCCATTTTGATCAAATGTACTTATATGCGCTTGTAGGAAGATATGGCTTCATGTTGATTAATCATCAAAAGATCACAATTTGCTGTCTCATATGCTCTGTTACAATTACGAATGTCTGCTGGAAGTTGTGGAATAAGCATAACTAGATGGATAAGAGATATGGTGTGTGCAAGTTCCTTGTAAATTCCCCATGTTCGGATGGCAATTGCGTGATTAAATTGATGTCTGTATGCTTGATATTGCCATGAGAGCCTTGGCCTGATTATTGAATTAGAGAACTCCGATGTTAATTGAACTTTAATTCCATGATTCTTGCGATTTCAAAGCTCGAGGCATCTATTTTTTGTAATATTAAATAATTTGCAAGAGTACTGACTTCGTTTAAAGACGGTATGGTAGACTAGCAAGATTTGGTAGAAATCTCTCGACAAAACTGGTCATCAAGGCCCCATCCAAATATTGCGTGGACAACAGTTGCCAACAGAATTCCAATATTCTCTCCCTCTCCTGCGACGCTTACCATTTAAGGCTTATTTATAAGAGCTATTATTTAAGGCTTATTTATAAGAGCTCTTGCTTAAACCTGATTGATCCTTCAAGTGCGTGCATTGTGCCAATATACTGTGCGCGACACCAATTGTGACCTATTGACGCTACTGGAAATATCTTTGGGGAAGCTAGAACTCACATTTGGTTATGAATTCCAATTTGGCAGATGAGGGAATATATCTCTCTGTCCTTTCCTTCCTCAAAGTTCGTTGGCCATTGCTGTTCAGAATGATGTTTCAAAGATATGTTTCTCATTTCATTGGAATGCTCATGATAGACTGATAGTCATCTGCGTCAACAGCACTAAAGGAGCACGACAGAAGATTATCGCTGATTGGGGGAGGGAAGCTTGGTCACCAGCAATAATTTTAGTCACCTATTCAATTGCCAACAGTTCCGAGGACTGAAATGCCACAGTACTCAAACTTCGGTCATAATTGCCTGCTTCAATAATTCCATTCCTTGATGTTGCTTTTGTTATCTCCTTACTCTCCGAGGTCAATCGCTACAGCTAATCATTCTTCATTCAACCAAACTGCATTTGCTCTGTTTTCCGTTGCTTTATGTACAAAGCAGAGGCTGGGAGCTGTTGCCACGGTCTATGTGAAAATGGACTGTGATTGAGGTTCTATTAATGATTTGAACTTGCTGCATTTCCTCTACAATGATTTGGATGTGAATCATTGCTCTACTTTTGCATCTAAGCTCCCTAGCCCAAATGTCTACCGCTTGTTTGATGAAATTCGTGAACTAAATAAGTGTGTTTTTTATTCAGGTCTTGACCCAGAATTTCATTCATTACTAGGTTTTTGATCAATTTTGGTCATATCAGCCTAGTTGTGTTCTGTTTCTTCATCGAAAATCGTAGGCATTCCATTTTGAAGTTGCTTTTGATTTGCTGGAACCTTGTCAAAACATGCTGATTCGCAACTGTTGCAGCCCTGAGCTAATGTCCATTGATCCTTCATTTGATGCTATTCCACTTAAGTAAGCATGTGCAGTGACATAAGATTGTGTTATGGTGAATTTCATGTTCGCTTGGAAAAGATATTATGTCATGGATGAATCAAATTCTACTGGAAATCGATCCTTGGATGCTGACCATGTCTTGATATCCCATGATTGGGTGTGCATTTGATCCCAACTTGAGGCTAGTTTGGTTATGGGATCGTATATGTTCATGCTAGGAAAGTAATATAGTGAATCTCATGCCAACTTGAGGCTAGTTTGGTCATGGATTAATGCCATTTTGATCAAGTAGACTCATACGTGCTTGTGGGAAGATATGGCTTCAATTTCATGGCAATTTGTCGTCAAACAATCACGATTTGCAGTCTCGTGTGCTCTGTTACAATTCTGATTGCGTGCTGGAGGTTGTGGATTAAGCACAAATTAGATGGATTTTGTCTTAGCTTGGTTGTCTTTTTTATTGCCCATGGGCAAGTGATATCATGTGTTCAAGTTCCTTGTCAATTTCACATGTTCAGATGGCGCTAGTTGGCTGTTAGTGCCGCTAGAATGTAATCAAGGACTGCATATCACTACAGATACATATTAACAAAGGGTCTTAACTCCTAGGGGTCAACACTCACTTGTGAATATTCACATTGGCTTAATTCCCTAAAAAAGCACAAACTTTAGGTCGACTCCCTATTCTGACTTGAACTTTTTCTTTTTGTCTAGAAAAAATCAACTTCCACTTAAGTCCCAAATTTTGTCCCCATTTGATTGCCATCCAAAATCACTGTTGAAGGTCCGACTGGCAGTCAGTTGTAAATAAATGTCAGCTAACTACTCACCAAAATGATGCTTTGTTGTTCTTAAAATTTGGGAAAAATCAAAGCAATTAGAGCTGGATTCTTCAATTCTGCAAACAAGAGTCTTCAAATTCTGCATTTGGGAATCTTCGATTCTTCGAACAGACTCACACTCGAGAGAGTTGGTTTATTGAGCTTTTAATAAACCAATTCTGAACTCTACTGGTCTTGTGATCCTAAGGACCGGTGCTCGACCAAAGATAGCATCTTCTGCAGGATTATTCTCAGTGAATTGCCCGCATTCAAGGTATTTGATTGATTTTGATTCTGGTTCTTCTGAATCGAGGATGGATAGCTATCTTCTTCAATGTCAAAGCTCATTTCAATTCATGGTTTTGCATCTCATGCGTTATTCTTGCTGAAAGATGCGAGCTTGATGTCCTGCTGGGGTTGGCGATCATGCGCGGAAGAATTACGTCCACATATTATTCTCATATTTTGCCTATCCGAAAACTCAATGGAATGTTGACTCTTCCGCATTGCACTGTTTGTCATGCATCGTTAAGCATTGCTGATGCGGCTATGTGTTTGACAAACATTTTCGGAATATGTGACAGATGACAGCTAGAATGATCAGATCCTTCTTCATTCATTTGATCTTATTCATTTTGTACTTTCAGCTTTGTGAGGATGAAAAGTGCCTATGCATATTGATTCGAGTCTTCTGAGCCATGGGTAGGGTGTTACTCATCCATCATTCTGCAGTAGATGACCCCTTGAAATTATTGTCCTTAAACAAGGATAAACTGACGAGGCAAAAATGTCATTTTTGCTCGTGATTGACTTCTCCGTTGTTTAGCCAGGACTTCTTAGTCTCATCTATTGTGTAACCTTGCTTCATAAACAATCAATTGAGATGAATTAATGTGTCTATACGTGAAGTTAAGATTTGCACATGAAACTACGTTGCAGTTAGAAGCAGATGCTGCCATCTGGTTCTAACTTTAACAACCTACATGCTTGGTTATAGCATCCAAGATGATTTGAATCTTGTTTTGTAACTCAACGCCAATCTTCCTTACTGATGACAACTTTCTTGTTGTCAGCTTGGATCCTAGTAGTTGTTCTCATGGCCTAAAGAACCCACATCTTAGTTAAAAAAATTCTATTTGCGGATCAGCATTGATCCTGGCAGTTGAATGTAGAGACTAAAAGGGAGCATTGAAGAGAGAAAGAGCTTTTGACTGTTATTAATGGAGAATGTCTACTCGAGAAATTTCGCACTATTGTTTTTTCACAAACCAACCTTTATTCTTTGAAAAATCTTTTTGCGATGTAAGACTATGTATGAACTCACTCACCTCAATTGTACCTGGGACGCAGTGCTTCGTCCACGATCTCCTGCAAATCTGTCGTTTTCATATCCGGCGGGCCTTACTGTTCAACAACCAAGTTGAGTACATTAATGCCACACGGGACATGCTGTGGTCCCTCGCCCGGAAGCTGGATCGCTGGCGTAGGAGGAGCGGGGTTTATAGCCGATGGCAAGCTAAGTAGGAGGGGACAATCGGGGGTTCCTCAGTGCCAGATAGGCAGTTACTTTTTGTCCAGCGTGGATGCGCTTTCATGGAGAAAAAGATTGCGAGATAGCTGAATAGTTCTAGCATTTTGGAGGCGGTAGGGCTCAAAAGGCAATTTTAGTATAAAGAAATGGTGGAGGGGGTCTACTTATTTTCAATCGAAAATTGCATGGCCAGTTGCGGGCCGGGGATTTTGCTCTTCCGTCCAAAAGCACCTTGACCACCTCTTCAACGGCTACTTTGAAAATTGCAATTCTATAAAAAAAGATTCAAAGCTTGCCGTAAGGATTCAGGGGGTGCATGACAACATTTCTGTTCCAGAAATAGTTTCTGGAACAGAAATGAATTTCTCTATTTCTATTTCTGGACGAGTTTCTGAGGAAAAAAATCTGTTTGATAACGATACAAAATTTCTGTTTCAGAAATAGAAATTCGTTTGATAACTGAATAAAATTTCTATTTCTTAAAAGAAATTTTTCTTTTTTTGGAGCAAATGAGATGTACATTCTTACAAATTTCATATGTTTATGAAATCATTGACCCAAATACAAAGTATGAATTTTTTTTTTTAAGTAAAGTCTCCCTTTTTTGCAAAAAAAAAAAAAAATACAAAGTAAGAGATGTTATATCAAATTTTATAAATTTTCACACAAAATTCTTTAGCATCCACGTAGATAGGTAATTACGGTCAAACAATATACTTATCAATAGTCTCCATACAATAGAAAAAAGAGATCAATATGCATTACTCTTGAGCATAATAGAAGGTTCCCAAAATTCTACTAGAATGAAGGCGGGCAACCATATTCTAATCCCCTTCATGCTAGTGTGTCACGTTGATCGCCGCCACGGTTTATGATATCGAGCAATCGTTTTAGAAAGAAACACTAAGAAGTGTATTGGGTAATTTGCGGCAAATTTTACAAAATCGGCGAATTTTACGAAGTGTAACAAAGACCATTACAAATAAGGGAAATCATCAAGTAGAACATCACATTACAAGAATTGAGATAGGAATCATCAAATACATTATCACAATACAAAAGCAAACATTGTAAATCCCCAAATACAAAATAATAGAAATACATTACAAAAATTAAAAACACGATTTCATGGAATCTCCGGCATATTATGATCCCTTGCCATCTTATTGGCAATATTCTTTCTAAGCATATTCATCTCAATTTCCTCCTCAGTCAATGTATCACCTACAACCTCATCTTCTACAGATTCACATGAGTACTATGGATCTCCATATAAGGAAAAGTTTATGTCCCTCCTGTCTTGATCACGGATGTAGTTATGAATAGCACAACATGCAATTACAACATGTGCTTGCTTTCGAATTGCAAATGCAGGCATGTGTTTCAAAATAAAAAAGCGATTCTTTAATGCCGCAAATGATCTCTCAATGACATTCCTTAGTGAAGAATGCCTGTAGTTGAACAACTCTCTTGCTGTTCTGGGTCGTCTTGCTCTACCCCTATAATCATTTAGATGATACCGTTCGCGTCTGAAAGGAGTTAAGAATCCCGGAATTGATGCATAACCAGAATCTACAACATAGTATTTGCCTATAACAAAATATTCATATATTAGTAGTGATTTGTAAATACAATACAATCTTAAAGAAAATTGATAATTTTAGAACAAGTAAAAATACCTGGTGGAGGTCGAGGAAATTCCAAGTGAGGAGTCTCGAGTGCTGCTGATAACACCCGGCAATCGTTGGCAGATCCTTCCCAGCCAGCATACACAAAAGTGAATTTCATATCAAACGAACATACACACATCACATTTTGAGTAGTACCTCCTTTTCTGCCTCTAAATGGAATTTGCTTCGATAAAGGTATAGAAGCATGAACATGAGTACCATCAATAGCGCCCACACAATCCTGTCGTTTTATCAAAGACTAGTGTTATATAAGATTAGCAACAAAATGAAACCGATATTGTAAATGAATGTATGAAACTCTTACCTTGAAATAAAGTTTATGGTTGGGATCCATAAGAATCTCATTTGGGACCACATCAAATGAAGGCGATACGATAATCTCTCTTGCAAGTTCGAGAACTGCTAGCAACACTATAGTGAAGTATTTGCTAATAGTTTGTCCCGAATGTTGGAATCTCTCGCATAAAGTTCTATTCGAGTTCTTGTGACAAATCATAAATAAGAATATCCCAATTTGTTCATCTACCTTTATATATCGACTATCTTTCAGCCAACCTCTTGCCTTCATCAAATCACAAAGATTGAGAAAAACGTGTCTCTCCATTCTAAAAGATTCATATATTCTATCTGAATGTCCTTGAAGAACCTCCATCATCCATTCGGGTCCTGACAATATGCTATCCCTAATAGGTTCTCTCGAATGCAAAGACATATCCATCGCAACCATGCTCAACCATGCTATCATAATATCGATGTCAAAGTCATCAAAGATTACTTCAACCGATTCACCTGTTGCTACTTGATCACTACACATGCTACTTTCATCCTCCTCCATATTACCTATGCCTTCACATGCAAAAAAAAAAGAAGAAAGAAGATAAACACAATATATAAGTAAGGAATCTAATAATAATCAACAATAGCCACAAAATTTTCATAATTGCATCATAAAAAGACCAAAGCATCTCAAATACATAAGTCATAGAGTGAAATTAAACAAAATATATAAATCCATAGCATACTATTCAACATCTGTTTAAAGAGATTCAAGAAATCCACGTCTCCTTTCAGGTAGCATTGTGATAAAAGCTTCTCTCCAACTGGCATGAACATATGATTGGTTCACAGCTTTGTTGTAAATATTCTGCTCTAAATCAGGCATATTATTTAAGATGGCAACCACGGCTGCTGTGGAGTAGGGGTCTGCAGTTGATGGGGCATCTGAGGTCACAGAGCCACTTGTTGATTGAACCGTCCTGATTTTAATCATTTCTTGAATGGCTTTGCAGGTGTCACTAACATCATATCTGGTACTCTTCCTCCTCCTTTTAGAATTTGGAGTCCTATCCTGCTTGTGTTTCTTAAGATTTGAGGTAGTAGTCGTATCAGGTATGAAGGCCTCCGCATCAATACGCTGTTCATCAAATTCCTCTGCATCATTTACTGCATAACCACTACCACCATCACCATTGTCACCACCATTGTCACCACCATTGTCATCTCTCTCAGAGGACACTAGCACTTCTTCTTTAGCATATCCTACCACTTTTTCTTTACTTCCTGCTGCATAGTTCCCAGTAGCATAAGTATCACCAAACACGATACACAAATCAGGATACTGAGGAAACCCATCATTTCTGAATTTCGCCCATTCGCTATTATTCTGTAATTTATACAATAATGACAGATGTCAGCAATATAATCAAAGCTTGCAATACAATATGAACAAAATGAAATTGGTAAATTGATACCTTGACGTGAGACTCCCACACACTTTGATCATCCACAACAACCTTATTGTTTATATTATCCCATCCAAATCCAGATTGTGACAAAAGCTTCTTGAAACTACTATATTGTTTCTTCAATTTGTTGACCTTGTTCTTCAACTGAATTATAGTAAAGTTGACTCCCATCCGGCTATTGAATTCGGCATGTATGTTATTCCATCCTGTTTTGTTGAAGGTAGAAGTGGTGCGATTTCCCTTTGTTACCTCTGTTACCAACAAGCTTACAAGCTCATTGGTCAAAGGCTCAGTCCACTTTGCCATACAAACCTCTTTGTGGGAAGCCATTTAACCTTAACAACTTGAGCATCAAATGAGCCATATCAATTGGTGTACCAGTTGAAGCGCGTAGACTTTGATGTTGATATCACATCAAGCAAAAAGAGAATAATCTTCATATAAAATTTTACAAGCAACCATATATTACAAGCAAAAAAACCATTAAAGAGCTCTTCAAAGAACTGCTAATATGCAGAAAAAAGATTTACTACTTTACTCGTATCAAATATAGAGTTCCTATCTTAGTCACAACTCACAAGACAATGCTGAAACCTAGAAATGGAACATGAAAGATGTGGAGAAGCACATCAAGCAAAAGAGATAGGTTTAAACCAAACAACCCAGACATTAAAACAGTTCTGAATCTGTTCTCCCATGAAGAGAAAATTGATATGCCCCGTAACTCCCTTGCACTCTCTTACCTATATTCAATCTACACAATTACTTGTTGATATTTATATTTTCTGCAAATAAGTTCCATGGTGAAAAACGAAGTCCAAAAATATTATTGTAAGTGACCTTGTTTTGTTGCCTTTACAGTGAATTCTGTATAAGCTGAAACCAGAATACTCTCACTAGCACGCAATCAAATAGGTTATGGAGACGGCGTGAATTTCTTTGTTGCTAAAAGTGCCAAAAGTATCGCCTAGAGGGAGCATTTTAAATTGCCAGGTATTCTTCATCGCAAAACATTTTCTCAATTAAAGAAAAATGATGTTTCTTCGAATGAATTTTGAAAAAAATTTCTCCAGTGACATTTTAATGGCATAAAATCGCACTACTGCATCATTGACCCTCTGTATCATAAGAGCAACTATGAAAAAAAAAATTGGCTTCAAATGGACTTAACACAGAACCCTAAAATGTGAACTAACATATTGACTTAACACAGAACCCTAATCCAGTTCAGCAACATGAAATCAAAATAAGAACGAACAAGTTATTAGACCCAAGCTTCAAATACCATATTCAGATGACCTCAAAACGAAACATTTCATTCATTCCTTTCAATATTGCTTCTGGACAGGTAAGTAATGATTCCATCAATATCATCATCATCAATTTCCTCACTTGATTGCACCACCATATATTACAAGCAAAAGAAGAGGAATCGGCACGAACCAGAGAAGTGTAGTTCTGCTTCTTTGCGCACTTCAC
Organism: Eucalyptus pauciflora; assembly: GCA_007663325.1. Classification (NCBI taxonomy): domain Eukaryota; kingdom Viridiplantae; phylum Streptophyta; class Magnoliopsida; order Myrtales; family Myrtaceae; genus Eucalyptus; species Eucalyptus pauciflora. The sequence goes on along the minus strand of VMYD01000211.1, from coordinate 766,559 downwards.
GGCCTCGTCGGACGAACTCAAGCGGCTCCGGTGTCTGCTGTAGAGGGCTTCTGGATGAGGCGAAGGGGCTCGTCGCTGGATGAGGAGAGGGCGCGCGGCGTTGCTGAGGTCGCGGGGCGATGGCGGCTTGGGGCGTCGGTGCTTGGGCTTCTGGCTTGGCTTGGCTTCGCAGGGGAACGAGCGGCGGGGGTGCAGGCGCGAGATCTGTTGCCGAGGGGTGCTCGGACAACAATCGCTAACAGGCGGAGGAGAGGGCGCGCGGCGTTGCTGAGGTCGCGGGGCGAAGGCGGCTTGGGGCGTCGGTGCTTGGGCTTCTGGCTTGGCTTCGCTTCGCAGGGGAACGAGCGGTGCTTGGGCTTCTGGCTTGGCTTCGCTTCGCAGGGGAACGAGCGGTGCTTGGCTTCGCTTCGCAGGGGAACGAGCGGTGCTTGGGCTTCTGGCTTGGCTTCGCTGAGCAGAGGCGGAGGATGAGGCGGAGGAGGACGCAGAGCAGAGGCGGAGGAGGAGAGGCGGAGGAGAGGCGGGGCGGAGCAGAGGCGGAGGATGAGGCGGAGGAGGACGCAGAGCAGAGGCGGAGGAGAGGCGGGGCGGAGCAGAGGCGGAGGATGAGGCGGAGGAGGACGCAGAGCAGAGGCGGAGGAGGAGAGGCGGAGGAGAGGCGGGGCAGAGGATGAGGCGGAGGAGGACGCAGAGCAGAGGCGGAGGAGGAGAGGCGGAGGAGAGGCGGAGGCGGAGGAGAGGCGGAGGATGAGGCGGAGGAAACGATCTCGTCTGAAGAGGAAGACGCAGAGAGGAGGCAGAGAAGAGGCGTCGGGAGAGAAGAGGAAGACGCAGAGAGGAGGCTGATTAGGGTTGAAGAAATAGAAATTGATTTCTCCTCAATTTCTATTTCTGGAATAGAAATCTATTCCAGAAATAGAAAATCTGATTATTTTTATCATGCAAATTTCTGTTCCAGAAATTGGTCTGGAACAGAAAAACAATTTCTGGAACAAAAATTATTTTTATCATGCACCCCCTCAGTTTCCAACTTCTTGATATTTTAAAAGCGTGGCCATAAACTACTAATATTATGAAGAATTTTACCAACATACGAATGGATTAATAAATTGCCAACTTCTTATCAACATTGTAAGGGATTTAGAAATATCCAAATAAATTAGATTTACCAATGTCAAAAATAAATTAGCAAATTACGTATTTAAAAAAAAAAAAAAAAAAAAAAAAACTAGACGTGTGGTTCATAAGTTTTTAACGATGTAATTAATATACTTATGTCAAATTAATTTGTTAGTAACCTCTTAGCTTAGTTAGTTAGGATCTCACCCTGAGATCCGGGAGTTAAGGAGCTCAAAGCCCTTAATATTTATCGTCTCTCGAATTGAGGCATGCATTCAGTGCTACTTTGATTCCACCTTCAAATGCACGTACTCAATTCAGGTTTACTCGATGTCAGGGGTGGCTTTACTCCTGGCACCCCATTAGGATCTTTTAATTTCTTTTATTGATCAATGTGTTTCAATTTTTAGCCTATAATTTTTATTATATCCACAATCAATACAAAACAGCCTCTATTGTGACACTACAATATTTATACATAAATGCTGACTATTCGATTATGTCAGGTTATTTAAATTTCGGAGTACATGTGTAAGTATATTTTATATACCATTGATTAAAATTATTTTTGTTTTGGGTGACTAACCGAATTAGGAGGGTTGCTTTTTTAAGAATATTGGCTATGTTAGTCGTAAAACAATTTCTACGAATTTGGGACTAAATATATAATTGTGTATGGTCATGCACACATTAACGTGACACTTTCAAGCTTTTTCAGCAATTCCTTTTTAATTTATATTTTACTAGGTATCATATACTTGAATAAAAAGGTATTCTTTACTTGAATAGTATTAGCATTCATGAATATGAAGTCGCCCTACCAATTCAATTATATATGTAATTCAAACCTATGCATTGTCACAAGATTAATAGATAGATGTCTATTTAATATCAATAAAGTGTTTGGAACTCTCTGAGCATCCAACTAATCTTCATTTGTTGTGATGGTCCCTCCATCTCACACACATCGGGTAATCACCGGAGACTCACAAATGTGTGCTCATGGGAGTGGCCACAAGAGAATGTCCAAGTGTAGTGATTTGATCACAAGCTTTGACAAGAAAGATAAACACACTTGCCACTTGAACAACCTCTTGGGGTTAAAAACATAAGTATTGCTTAGTTTTCTTGGATTAAAACTAAACAGATCTAATATAAAGTGAAATCTCTTGATGTTTTCCTTATAAAAGAACTCTTCATTTCCCAAATGATAACCGTCATTGTGACCATGGTTTATACTATCTACTTTTGAAATTTTTTAAGTTGCCACACTCGATTTACGTGTGGGCCGAGCCCTTCTTCTTGTTCTTTACAATTCCAGGAAGGGTTGGAGAATATTTCTTCTACACTAGAAATTATTACTTATTTAAATTCTAACAGTAGTCTCAAATTATACATTGGTTTTACCATGTAAAAGAAAGAATCAAGATGTAACCCGTGCGTTGTTACGGGACTAAAAAACTAGTTTCCTTAAAGTTTAGATTCAAATGATGAGGCATTATTACTGAAAATTTTATCTGCGTTGTTGCTTCGTCCTCCAAATTGACTTACACACTAGTTTATATTCAGTAGTCACCGGAGTTTGATCTATCTTTTTGTTGAAGCTAGTCCGGTCGAGCTTTGGTTCTCTTCTTATAGCAACCAATGAACTCGTCACCTAGGAGTCTCAGAAAATTCCTCTAGTACATTAAGCGAAGATGCATTGATGTTCTCTTTATATCATAATGCTTATTGAGGGGAAGATGGAACTTCATGGAGTTCAGTGGTTAAATAGCGATCATGTGACAATTTTCAACAGAAAGTCTCGTAAAAATTTACAATTCTAGAAAACACATGCACTAGACTTTTTCCACAGGATTTCAATGTTAAAAATCTCCCATTGAATTCCTTAATTGTGTAAAGCAAAGTGAGTCAAGTTAGGAAAGATTAGGAAAACACAAAGCTTTGTCCTTCCACCACTGCAAAAGATCAACATTGTTTTTCTCCAATTTTTCAAATGTAGTTCCTGTCATCCTTGTTGAGATATCCATCCACCTCACCAGCAATCGACACCGAAGTGCTTGAGGCTTGCCCTTTTCTTTGGGGGCACATGTGGCCCGAGAGCACGGGTCCGATCTGTCATGGCCCATTAGCCATCCTAACTAAAATCTATCTATTTGGGCTCATGTACACTAGGAAGAACCTTAGAATATTTTCAGATGGCTGAGGATCCTTCGCTCAAGGGTTGTCGGCACCTTCTTAGATATTTTTGGAGCTTCAATTAAGATTACTAGAAATAAGGTAGAAAAGGATCAAACGAGCGCATGCATTATTAGACAAGGACCTTCCTTGAGACAGGCTCACATGTGACTTTTGTCGGTCGGTGCAGCTTGGCTGTGCCCTTCCAACTCTTGCTTGGATTTTTTGGACTGGACAATGTGTGAAAAGAGAGAAAAGATGGTACGCTGGAGCTGGGTCCTCAGACGTGAGGCCTGACACAATAACAAGCTTTAAATTGCCATGTGACGATGTATCAAGTCGTACTCTCATTTGCAGAAAGGGTTGACGTAGCACGAAGCTTCAATAATTGCTAAGTGACTGACGATGGCCAAAGAATACTTAACTCTACCCCGGTTAAACTCTTAACCTCGCTTTGTCCTGTCTTCGACCTCCTCGTCTGCGTTTTAGAGAGAGAGAGAGAGAGAGAGAGAGCAAGCAGCATCGGAGCATAATCAAGTTGTGGCATTTTTTTTTTTTTTGGCGATTTCGTAGATGTTGTAGATAATTAGATGACACATTGTACAGCCTGCCCACATTGACGATGGGCCAAGAGATGCAAGTGATAGTCATTTCCATATTTTGGTCACTTAACATTTGCTTATGATCTCCAATAATCGGTTCGCTAGTAGTTAAAATGGACTCTAACGTTAGTATTGACGCCGATGGAGTGAGCACGCCACCATCAGCCATGGAAAGAATGGGAAAAACACAACAGTTTGGCCTTCCACCATACCAAAAGGTCGTAATTGTCTCTCTCGACTTTTTCAATGCAGTTGCTGCCATCTTCGCCGGGATATTCATTCACCTCACTAGCAACCGACGCCAGAGTGCCCGAGGGCTGCCCCTTTTCGACCTAGGAGCACGAGTCCGGACTGGCTCGGCGCTCCAGCCATCCTAATTGAGATCGATTTCAGTTCATGCACATTCGGAGGAACCTTACAATTCTTTTCAAAGTAGGGGATCCTTCGCTGAAAGCGCTGCCGACACCATGGTAGATATTTTTGGAGCTTCAATTCGTCTCATTCAAACATTTGTCACATGTCCCACCTCGTAACGACAGAGAGTCTAGAAAATGCAATATATATTATGGGCCCTGCTGAACTTGTGGATTCAAGGGAAGAAGGCACTCAATTTTGTGTTTAGCTCTATTTCCTCCCTTTTTTTCGGAGGAAAATGTCTTGCGGATTCACTGGAAAAATCTTGCTCTACCGTTTCTTTCTATTCCTTGGATCTTTATTGCCTCTCCTCTTTTCACCCAATTCCTAAAACTCACTTCATTCCATGGAATAGCCCGATTAGGTTTGTTATGGATCTTGCTCTCAAAAGCAAAATTGAATGTCATGGCTAATATATTAAAATTTGTTACTACGTCCACAGTTAATGAAATAATACGTTTGGTAACTATTCTATTCTCAAAAATAATTTCTGATAGAAAATAATTATTTTTTATTCTATTATCGAGAATAATTTCGAAATATTCGAAAGCGTTAGTAACTATCCAAATTTTTATTTCACATAATAAAATTACATTTGGTACCGTCCTCAAAATTTCTAATCTAAATAATTTTCTTTTAATTTTTAAATAATTGTATTACTTTTTTCTTTCTTTCTATTCTTCTTCAAGCTTTGGTCGGTCGTCAAGCCAGATGAGAGTCAATGACCTCATCGGAGCGTCACTAGCCCTCGGCAAGGTTGCACCCTGTCAATCAAGCCTCACTGACAACTGGATGAGGCTCAGATCTGGCGAGGCTTAGCTTGCCCAGCCGTCGGCGGGGCTCGAACTCGGCAGGCCACTACAAGGTCGGCCTCACCTTAATTGGCGACCTTGACCTCACGATGGCCCAACTAGGTTGAGCCCCATTAGCAGCCGAGTGAGTTTAAGCTCGCCGAGCCAAGACTCATCGGTGGCCAGGAAAGGCTAGGATGAGGCTCATTTGGCCATCTCGCCTAATTGGTTGTATGCGACTGACGATGGTGGACAACGATGACTATTGCGACACTACACTTATTATTGTGCACGATGACTATTCGATTTTATTAGGTTATTTAAAATTTAAGATTATATTTATAAATATGTTTTCTCATTGATTAAAACTATTTTAGTTTTGGGTGGTCGACCGATTGCTTTTTTGTAGAATATTTATTGCTGTTTTTCGTAATGCAATTTGTACAGAGGACACGTTAACTTGAAGTTGGTAAGGACGATGTGCAGAAAGAGAGGACAGTACGGTAGAGTGGGGTCCCTCAGGCGTGAGGTTGACATAACAAGCAGCTTTAACAATTGCAACGTGGTGACCCACGATGTACCAAGCCGTACTCTTCATCTGCAGCATGAATGAGGTTGACATGACATGAAGTTTAACAATTGCCGAGTGACCGATGATGGCCAAAAGGTAACTGGACTCAATCTTGGTTAACCCTTCAGCTCACTTTGTTCTATCTTCCTCATCGTCTGCGTTTTAGAGAGAGAGAGAGGGTAGTCAGGCTCAACCATGGAATAGCACGAATCCATATAGCCCATGATATTGGGTTAATGATCCCCCTAACGTACGTATAATTACGTACAAGTACGTATGATTACTACAAGTACACTTCATATTCCCTGCATCCGTTGCCGAGGTGTAATCTATCAATAAAATTGGGTTTTTTTAGAACTTTTAAAGTGAGTTTTTGAAAAATAAATTATGATTATAATTAGTAATTTCTATACAAAAAATGAAAAAGCCATCTTCCATGAACATCCCTGTTCTCAAAATCGAGTTGTGTACGTAGTTCACAACCTATATGTATTCGCAAGATTAATAGATAGGTGTTTATATTAATGGAGTATCTAAGATTCTTTGAGTATCAGACGAGTCTCCATTAGGTTTGCCGGTCCCTCCATTTCATACACACTGGATAATTATTGGAGATGCATAATTTTTTATATTACATTCTTTGTAAAATTTGTTATTTGCCTTCATCTTCTTTTTTCTTTTTCTCTTTAATTTTATTTCTCAATTTCTACTCAAAGTCCGAGCTTATCGTTCTAAATTTGGAAGCTGAGCTCCTTTTTTTTTTTTTTTTAACTCTTGGGAAGGTTTAGTGGATATTTTTTCTATACTAGAAACTATTACTTATCTAAATTCTAACCTTAATCTCACATTATACATGTTTTTTTTTCCTCAAAACTCTAGACTAAAATTAAATGGGGCTTGAAATGAGAGGTATAATTGGCACTCGCAGGGACGCTAAAAATACCTAAGAAGTTGAAACAAGAGTAGATGAAACAACAATTAAGAACATTGAAGAAACTTAATTACATTTTACGTAATAGATGAAGCAATGATCATAACAACTTAAAGTGGAAGAACACAAATATTTGTTTACGAAGTAGAATAATAATATGATTAGAACCTGATGATATGATATTAGGAAGAAAATAAAATTTTTAAATCATGCCTTAGGAAGAATGTAGGTCTCATTAATGTAAAACCGGTCCGACCACCTTGAGTCTGCTCATTTCCTTGGTTCCTCCCACATTTAATAGGTGGGCCCACAAGAATTTTTCCTTCCATTCTCTTCACTAGATCAATAAACATGAACAGTTCAATCAATACTTGGTTTTCTCTAATACCGTATTTAAAAAAAGGAATAATGAATAATTTCTTCTAAGAGAGATGAAATGAGGTGAAAATTGTCAGAATAATTTCCACATATTCCAATCTCGAACCAAAAGGCTTTAGTGCTTATGTTAAGCCTTAGGTTTGGGGGGAACCAAATTTGAATCGAAAAAGAAAAATAATTATCCATGTGGCATATGCTTGGAGGATTAATATTACATAATTAAGTAAACTAATATTACTGGGAACCGGGTATGTAAGGTTGACAATGGTAAGACAAGCACATGCATTACGCAAGGACAAGGCAGGGATCTTGTACCCTTTCTTGAGACGGGCTTAAATCTCTTTTGTCGATTGGTGCAGAGCTGTGCCCTTCCAACTCTTACTTGGATTTTTCTGGACTGGGCAACGTGTAAAAAGAGAGATAGGACGGTACGGTGGAGCTGGTCCCTGGACGGAGGTTTGACATAACAAGAAGCTTTAAATTATCATGAGACCCACGATGCACCAAGTCGTCCTCCCATCTGCAGAAGAGGTTGACATAATACGAAGCTGTAATAATTGCGGAGCGACCGACGATGGCCCAAGAGTAACTTAACTCTACCCTCGTTGAGACTCTTAACCGCCCATTGTTCTGTCTTCCTCCTCCTCGTCTGCGTCTTAGGGGGAGAGGGAGAGAGAGAGAGAGAGCAACTTGTGTGGACGTGCCTGGTTGATACTTGATAGGGAAGGAGAGAGACGCGTAAGGAGTTGGAGTTAGCAGAGAATTGTTCACTTCTACAGAGACCTGGAAAGAGGGTCATTGGGTTAAGATTATTAGCAAAGAGAGGTCAGAGAGAGAGAGATGATTACGTACAAATACACTTCATATTCCCTGAATCCGTTAACAAAATATAATCAATCAATGATATCGGTTGTTTTAGAACTCTTAAAGTGAGGTTCCGTGAAATAAATTATTAATGTAATTAGTAACTTCTATACAAAAAAATGAAGATGTATCTTCCATGAAGCTTCAGTTCCTTGCAATGGAGTACCTAAATGCACCAGATTAATAAATAAGTGTCTCTTAGATATCAATAGAGTGTTCATGGCTTTTTGACTATCTGACTAATTCTCATTAATTGCGATGGTCCTTCAATCCATGCATATCTGAAAATTACTAGAGATAAGTAATTTTTATATTACATTCTTTTGAAAATCTTTTAGTTGCCACATTTGATTTTTATTTTTATCTCAATTTCTATTCGAAGTTGATTTGGCAGCTTGGCTTCTAAATTTGGGAGCTGAGCTCCCATTCCTTTTGTTTTGTTTTGTTTTTTTTTTTTAAATTCTCCTGGGAAGGTTTTGTGAATGTTTTCTCTATACTAGAAACTATAAGTTATCTATTTCTAAACTTAATCTCACATTATATATGTTTTTTTTTTTCATGTCAAAAAAGAACTAAGATGTAATCCTTGCATAGTTATGAGGCCGAAAAATAGTTTGATTAAAGTTTAGATTTAACTGATGAGGCATGGTTATTTAATATCTAACGGCAGTAGTTTTAGGGCGCGGGCTTGGAAGAACTTTTGGTTGACGATTGCATCATAATTAAGCTTAAATAACAATAGGGAAATTGAGAACAACTCTTGTGGATCTTGTCTTTGTTGCATTTTGTCAATCAAATAAGGCGTTACGGAGACGCAATACTTGCTGACCATTGTCATCAATGAATCCTCCGGTACACTTTCCTATCTAGAAAAGCTTGGTGAAATTGAGGAAATTACGAATTATTATGTGCAAATGCCCACGAGGACACCTAATCTGTCGTGCTTTAGGAATGTACAATCCTTCGAATATCTTATTTAGAAAGAGTTGTTGAGGTTTAAGGTTTAGGGGAATCGAGATATTTGTTGCATTCAATTGAAAGATTACATTTCCTATGCAAGCTGAAGAAGCTAAGGTGTGTTGAACCGAAACGCTGTCCTAAGCTAAGACCCATGAAAGGCAGCAATGGCTTACGGTCTTTAAAGTACTTGGAGACCAAAGGTTATGGACCTCTCAAAATGTGTTGCCCAATGTGTCGAGATATACCAAGATAGAGACGGAAGTGTAACAACTGTAGTAGTTATTATGGTAAGAAAACACCGTGATATGTGATGTGGTTGTGGTAGACTTGTAATATTTTAACTAATCTTTAGGTGTCATGGACTCTAGTTCTTCATCTTAGGAATTATTTTGTATGGCTTATGAATGCATTAAAAACTCAGGATATCAATAACTCGACCTATTCAAATTTGTGAGTAATGCTACCTGAGTATTGAATGATGAATTAGGATTTTGGTCTTGTTTCATCGAAGTTCAGATATCCAAAATTGAATTAAATAATGGACTGTTGTCATTGAAGCAAATACACATTGATAAGGGGTCTCGACTATTAGAGATCAACGTCTGCTTGCGTACTATCAGTAGTATGAGTTAAGTATCTCAACTCAAATTATATTTTGCACTAACATTATAGCTTGTCATTGGCTCAGGGTCATCGATCCATAATAAGAAAGAAGAAGAGATGAGCTGTAGATGGTTTGTATAGAGAAAGAAAGTGGACGAACAATGCAACGCATTCATTCTCTACAATGGTGCATGAAGATACATTATACAGGGCTGAGAGGTTTTTTTTTTTTTTGTGTGTTAATTAATATATTCTTATTTAATCCTATGCGACCTGTTTTTGGCATAACAATTGAATTTCACAGCTACACATAAAATATATGATACCTTTGTAATTAAAACTTTTATTTTGTATGTGATCAATAGAAGAACAACTTATATAGCGGCACTACACTATTTATACGCGCATGCTGACTATTTTGATTATATCAAGATATTTATATTTTTGAATTGTATGGGTAAGTATATTTTACCATTGGTTAAACTCATTTTTTTTTTTGTTATGGGTGATCAACTGAATTAAGAAATTGCTTTTTTTTTTCTTCAAAATATTTGTTGTTGTTATTTGTAAAATAATAGGTGCGGATTTGGGACTAGATATATAATCATTACATGGCCGTGCCCACATTAACGTGATGAAGTTAATATTAGCATTTAAATGTAAGATGTCTGAACTACATCTAGGATTGTAGGTGTATGAGGTTGTATCATGAGGTTGTACTGTCATCTGGTGCATGAGGTTGATATATCATGAATCTTAATAATTGCTACGTAAACGACAAAGGCCAAAAAGCAACTTTAAGTTTACCATGGTTAGCTATTAACATCACTTTCTCTGTCTTCATTTTGAGCAACTTTAAATTTACCATGGTTAGCTATTAACATCACTTTCTCTGGGTTCATTTTGATTCAGCAACACGTCTGTTTTTCTGTCTATTAAATTGAAATTGTGATCAAAACTCTATACTGAAAGTAGAGTAACAATGATAGGATATGAACCTGACAGCATGGTATCAAGGAAAATAAAAAATTGCAAATCATGCCTTAGGAAGAATATAGGTCTCATTAATGTGAAACTCATTCGACCACATTGGATTCTCTTATTTCCCTCTGTTATCTTTCACAAGTAAAAGGAAATATTTTGTGGACCAACATGAATTTTTTTTCTCTTTGGTTCTCTTCCATGGATCAATAAGCACGGACAGTGTAATTAATGCATGGTTTTCTCTAATAGCATACTTAAAAAAAAGGAGAGAAATGAATGATTTCTTCTAAGGGAGCGATGAGATATAATGAAAATTACCATCATAATTTCCATATGTTCCAATCTCGAGCCAAAGAGATTTAGTGATTATGTTAAGCCCTAGGTTTAGGGTGGACCAAATTGGAGCCAGAAAAGGACAATGATTATCCATATTCTATACGCTTAGAGGACGTTTTATTATATAAATAAGCAAATCTAGATTACTAGGAACAGGCATGTAAAGGTTGAAAAGGACAAGACAAGGACAGGCCAGAGAGCCTGTCCCCTTTCTTGAGACGGGCTTGCATGTCGCTTTTATCGGACAGTGAAGTAATTTTCTTTTTCGGACAGTGCAGTTTGGTTGTGCCCTTCCGTGGGACAAGAAAATCCAACTTGGATTTTTCTGGGCCGGACGACGTGCAAAAAGAGAGGAAGGACGGAATGGGGTCCGTGGGCGTGAGGTTAACACAACGCGAAGCTCCAATAATTCCCAAGTGACCGATGATGGTCAAAGAGCAACTTAACTCCATCCCGGTTAACTCTCATCCTCACCTTGCGCTGTCTTCTTCCTCTCCTCCTCGTCTGCATTTTAGAGAGAGAGAGAGAGAGAGAGAAGGTGTGGTTGGTCAGGGTTATTGAGGGAGAGACCCGTAAGGATCTGGGAGTTTATAGTGAGAAGCGTCGGCTTTGTGAATTGTTCCGTCGCTTTTGCATAGAATGAATAGGAAAGAGGGGCATTCCATGGAAGTTAGTAGCGCAGAGAGAGAGAGAGAGAGAGAGACCCATATAGTTCGTGAAATAGGCTGACATTGTCGAGTGCAAGTAGCCCTGGTATGGAGTTAATGATCCCCTTAAACATACATATAATGACAAACAAGTAAACTTTATATTTACGGGATCCGTTGGCGAAGTGTAATCAATCAATGAAATTAGATCTTCTCAGAACTATTAAAGTGAGGTTTATGAGAAATAAGTGATGATGATAGTTAGTAATTTCTATAAAGAGAAAATGAAAAGGTATTTTCCATGAACCTTCATTTTCTCTCAATGAAGTGTTTAACTCTTTCAACATTTGACTAATCTTGATTAGGTACACCGGTCCCTTCATTTGACACACACTGAATAATTAACATTGACAGACTGTTTTTATATTACAAAATGTATTAGTTACCGCACTTGAAATTTTTTTTATTGATTTTGGCAGCTTACCGTTTTAAACTTGGGAGCTAAACCCCTTCCCTTTTTTAAACTCCTGGCAAGGTTTGGTAAATATTTATGTACAAATACACTTTATATTCACCGAGACAGTTAATGAGGTGTAATTAATCAATGAAATTGGGTTTTCGTTAGAACTGTTAAAGTAATGTTCTTAGAAAAAACTGAATAAAATTAATAATTTTCAGTAAATGTTTATTGAATTTTCCACCGTTCATTTCACGAAAAATGAATTGATTGAAAAAAACATTTTCTATAAAGAGGAATTTTTTTTTCTAAAATTAAAGAAAATGTTTTCCATTTTTCAAATAAGCTCACTCACTCTCTCTTATCTCACAACTCTTACTAGTCCTCACTTCTTTCTTTCTTTCTTTCTTTCTTTTTTCTATTTTTAAAAATTCGAATTTTCTTCTTCATTTTCTTCTTTCTGAATCGGACACTGGCCGGCGATGGACGACTAGCGACCGGTCATAGAGGCTAGTCTTGAGCTACCCGGCTTCTGTTGAGCTCAGGCCCGATTTCGGCGAGCTCAGAGCTTGGGACCTCGACGCTGCTGATCGCTGGAGCTATGTACGTCTGAAATAAATGATAGACGGTGATGGTACAGCTAAACAATTCTCGCACTCCGCAAACGGTGGGGTGGAAAAGGCAATTTTAGTCCACAAAGAAATGGAGGGGTGGGGCCTACTTGTTTTAAATCAGCGTCCTTAAGGTCAAGCATAATCAAATGGAGATACGATTAGATGACATCTCTGTTTAGCCCGTGGGCATCGGAGGACGACACGAGGGGCATCTGTGGGAACATCAATATAATAAGTAACGCCACATATGTTATCCACGCTTCGTGCCACCTGTTTCTGACCACCATTGTATCGTCTAAATGATTTCTTCCTCGCTCTAGAACCCCCTCTCTTTCACCTGATCTTCTGCGGCTCTTCTCTTTGTTGGAACCGCCGTGTGTGCATCATATCGAATCTTTCCTCTTCTTCAGTCATTGGGGTTTCCGGGTTCCATCAGTTTCGCCTGCCTCGGAATATAAAAATTCTTAACTCTCGTTTCTCCACAAAGAAGGAAAGAAAGCCAGAAAGGTAGAAGAAGTCGAAACGGGGGGAAATGGAGGAGATTGCTCTGTGCGGAGCTTCCGAAGTGGCAAAGTGCCTGGTGGCTCCGATCGGTCGGCACTGCGGCTACGTAATGTCCTCCGACCGCTACGTTCGCCAGCTTAATGATAAACTCAAGAACCTGGGTGACACGAGGGATGAGGTGCAGCATTCCATCGATGAAGCTCGAAACAACATGAAGCCGATCAAACCCAAGGTCGAGAGATGGGTGAACGACGTGGAGAACGTCGCTAATGAGGCGCGTGACGTGCTGGATTACGACGGAAGAGCTAAGAAAACTTGCTTCTATGGGTGGCTTCCCAACCCAAAGGCGCGATATCATCTCGGCAAAAAGGCGAGCAGGACGGTCAAGGACATCCAGGCACTCATTGCAGGGAGTCAATTCGAGAGGGTTGACTTCGAGAATCCTCCGCCAGGGCTTGTTGGCGGTGCTCTCGACGTGAATTCGTCGGCCAGTGATGGGGGCGACTTTATCACCGATTCGCGAGCTTCCATCTTTCAGGGCATAATGAAAACTCTGAATGATGAGAAGGTGAAAGTGCTTGGGGTCCACGGGCCTGGCGGCGTGGGGAAGACTACGTTGTTGGAGAAAATCGAGAAGAAACTCAGGAAAGAGGGAAGACCGTTCCGCATGATCGTCAAATCGAAAGTCTCGCAGACTCCAGACTTGACGAAAATCCAATTCGATATCGCTTACGCCTTGGGTCTAAAAGATCTTAAGGATGAGCCGAGTGAAGAGGGAAGGAGAGATCGTCTGTTCAAGAGATTACAGATGGATCCGAGTGAGAAGGTTCTCATAATATTGGACAACCTGTGGGCGGAACTTGATTTGAAGGCAATTGGAATTCCTTTGGGAAATGAGAGCATGAAATGCAAATTGTTGCTCGCTTCGAGAGATAAAAGAGTGCTGGAGAAAAGGATGCACGCCGATCAAACATTTCGTCTGAAAAGTTTAGAGGAAGAAGAAGCTTGCATGCTATTTGAAGAGATAGTCGGCGACAAGCTCAAAGACATAAATAAATATATATATACAAAAACAATAGGAGAAAAAATAGATATGTTTATATTTATAAATATATATTTATTTATTAAACATAAAATATATTTATATAAAAAATATATATATATTATATATTATATTTTTTTATAAATATATATTATACTTTTTTATAAATATATATTATACTTTTTTATATAAAAAAGTATAATATATATTTATAAAAACAATCAGAGAAAAAAATAGATATGTTTATATTTATAAATATATTTATTTATTTATTAAACATAAAATATATTTATATAAAAAATAGATATGTTAATCTATATAAAAAATATATATAATATAAATATATATTTTTATAAAATATATATTTATATTATATATATTATATATTTTTTATAAATATATATTTATTAAACATAAAATATAAAAAAATAGATATGTTTATATTTTTATATAAAATATAAAATATATATTTTTATATAAAAATATAAGCATATTTATTTTTATATAAACATGTTTATTTTTATATTTATTTTTATTCAGGTGGCCGATCGGCTTCTCCACCAGAGAGATAAACAATATCGAAAGTTGCATTCTCCAAAGGACCTCAAGAGCTGCATTGGGCTAAAGGCCCTTAGAGCCACTTGGAGATGCAATTGCATCTTGCCAAAGTCGCGCCAAAAAACGAACCAAACACCTTTGCATTTGGCCAAGGAACTTTAGAGCCCAAATGAGCATTCCAAATGCTGAACCAAACAGGGCCTTAATGGTCAGCATTCCTTAATGATGAACAGCAATTATGGCTCATGGCCCAAGGAAAAGCTTGAGAAATGTTGGGCAATACGCCAAGTTGATGTTGGTAGTGATAGGCTTGCTGAACTAATGCGGTGTGTGTTTCCTAAATTGAAGATACTCATGTTGTCTCAACCGGAAAATTGGAAGGGGAGACCTGCACATCGACATGATCAAGAAGATTGTTGTAGACTAGATTTCACATACATGAAGGAGCTTCGAGTCCTATATCTCCGCTCCATGCATATCACCACTTTACCTTCCTCTATGGAAATCCTCGGGAACCTATGCTCGTTATATTTAGACCATTGCAAGGTGGGAGATGTGGCAAATCTTGGCAAGCTCAAAGCATTGCAGATTCTTAGCTTTGTAGGATCTAAAATTTCTAGGCTACCTAAAGATATCGGGGAACTGACGAATCTAAGATCGTTGAATCTAAGTGACTGCTACTCGCTTAAGATAATCGAGCCTGGGGCTCTAAAAGGCTTAATCAACTTGGAAGAGTTACATATGAAGGGAAGCTTTAATCAATGGATGGGCAAGGATGAAATACCATCGAAATTGTGTAATACTGGGCTTGCCGAGCTAAAGAGCTTGAGAAAGATAGCCTCTCTAGAAATAGCGATCTGTGATCCCACCATATTGGTGGATGATGACCTGCCATTTGGGAACCTGAGCAAGTTTTGGATCGAGATAGGAATTGTTTGTACCACCTTTGATCCAACAGGAAATGTTGATGGGAGAGAATTTGAAGGTTCGAGAACGATGAAACTCAATTTGGAAGGGCATGATAGTATTCTTTCAAGAGAATGGATTCAGCAAATTCTACAGAAGACTCAATACTTATATTTAAGCAAGTTGAGTGGGTTCAAAAAGAGCGCTCACGAGTTGTGCACCCAAGGGTTCCGAGAAGTGAAGTACCTCAAAATTGAAGACAGTCCCTCAATCAAGTACATTGCCAATTCATTTCATGGCCTCCCTCTCATTGCTTTAGAGTCATTGTTTCTTGAAAATCTTATTAATTTGGAGAAGATATGCCATGGCCCCATCGGACCAGAGTGTTTCAGCAAATTGAAAGTCGTGAGTGTCAAACATTGCGACCGATTGAAATACTTGTGGTATCTTTCAAATATACGAAGACTCGTACAGCTGGAAGAGATCGAAGTGTGTAAATGTAACTCATTGCAATCCATTGTCACACATGATGCGGGAGAAGATATTGTTTCTACCAATAACAGAGTTGACTTGCCTAATGTACACCGTCTGATATTGCGAGAGTTAACAAATATGACAAGCTTTTGCAGCAAAGCTGAAAGGACATCAGAGGATAGTCCAATCCAGGTAATTTTTTTTTCATTTTTTCTCTCAGTCAATTTGTCCTATTAGGATAAGATGATATTGGTGTTCACTCAACGGTAGTACATACTGCATTTAACTTTGATTTACAAATAAAAAAAAAAATCCTCTCAAATAGAACATAAACCACATTATAACTAGAGGGAAGCCTCTTTCCATGACTATTTTTTATTTTTTATTTTTTCAACGGTAGATAATTGCATTGATAACTTGGGTTTCTATTGTGACTAATTCATTATTTATTTAACATCCTTAATGAGTTGAAAAAATACTAGTGTGCTGAACGAATGAAAGTGAGAATGAATCTTGAATGAATAAATAAAATTGAATAATTTCAAAATGAAGAAAGCGATATCTGGAGATTCAATAAATGTATGGCGAGTGAGGAGCCACGTAACAAAGAAATCCCCATGATTCATGTCCCGCCTAACATTCAATTTGCAACTGATTCTGACATGTCATGCCAAGTTGCCAACGTCACGATGTCAACATCACCGTGCAGTTTGCTGCATTGATAGAATGATAATGGTGGGGATATCCTCAGGAAAATGATTTCACTTTTCACGGAAGAGAATTTTTTTTTTTTCATTTTAGCTCGAGAGTTTCACTTATTTTCTCTTGAAAATAGCTTTACTTGTAAAAAAAATCACCTTTAATGAGTTTCATTGTGGCGCTTTGTTAGGTTTCATTGCCTCGCTTGGAATCCCTAGTAATGGTTGGACTCCTTGGCCTAGAAAAGATACTCTACGGTGAACCCTCAATAAAATACAGTGGTCTGAAATCGCTAAAGATAGAAGAATCTAAATCCACGTTGAGTATTCCGAAAGATTGGATACTGAAGCTGCCAAATTTGGAGTCAATGGAAATTGCGGGCTCTCCATCATCATAAGTAGTTTTCGACCTGGAGGAGCTAAAAGTCACTGGAGAAGTCGAGATTCTCTCTTGGCTAAGTACATTGGAGTTATCTAATTTGCCAAACCTGCGGTGCGTGTGGAAACAAGATGTACGATTGCAAGGAATATCGATATTTCGAAACCTGAAGAAGCTCTCTATCAACAATACGGGGCTGTCATTTCTCTTTCCGCTGCCTATGACTAAATATCTTAGAGAAATTAGAGACATTGAAGTGGAGGATTGTCCAAATATGAAGGCAGTGATTGTGGATGAAGAAGGAAGAGATGAAGAGATGGATGATATTATAGAGTTCCCATTATTGGAACGACTATCTATAAGCCGCTGTCCCACAGAGAAATTCTTCTCATATTCTCATGGGAAAAAAGAGTTAATAATCACCACTTTAGATTCACAAGATACTTATTTCGATTTCTTCATTGATCAAAAGGTACGAATCTTTTCTTTTGAGATTACGCCCATAATATTCATAGGCACATGATTTATGGGGCAAATAATAATATTTCTTTGAAGATTTTTTATTTGGTTTTATTAGTTAAAATGTTTTTTCTAATTTATAGCTACAGTTGTTGTCAGAGTAAGGTCATTAGTGAAAATTCCTTGCTCCACTGTATTAGATAGATCTATATTAGTCCAAATTGTCAAATTATTCATAGCTTATGATCTAATGCATAACTCTTATGAGCAGATAAGTTTACCAAGCTTGGAGAAGTTAACACTCTACTCGGTAGGATCCTTCAACAAATTAGCCAACCTTACCCTGAAACAAGATGTACAATTACAAGGAATATCAATGTTTCGGAACTTAGAGAAGCTCTATGTCTATGATACGGGGCTCTCATTTCTCTTTTCGGTGTCTGTGGCTAAATGTCTTAGAGAAATTAGAGACATTACAGTGAAGGACTGTCCAAATATGAAGGCGGTGATTGTGGATGAAGAAGGAAGAGATGAAGGGACAGTTGATATTATAGAGTTCCCACTATTGAATCGACTAACTATAAGCTGCTGTCCCATAGAGAAATTCTTCTCATATCCTCATGGAGAAAAAGAGTCAATAACTGCTACTTCAAATTCACAAGATACTTATTCTAATTCATTCTTTGATCAAAAGGTACGAATCCCTTCTCTCGAGATTATACCCATACTAGTCATAAGCACACACTTTGTGGCTCTTTGAAGAATTTTTTTTATTTGGTTTTAATGTGTTCATTATTTACTACTACATTTGTCAAAGTAAGGCCACTAGTGAAAATTCATTCTTCCGTTGCGTCAAATAGATCGTAAAGATTAGGCCAAATTATTAGATGTTTCATAGCTATGATCTAACGCATAACTCTCATGAGCAGGTTAGTTTACCAAGCTTGGAGCATTTAGGCCTTTGCTCAGTAGGATCCTTCAAAAGGATATGGCACAATGAACTTCCCAAAAGTTCTTTCTGCGAATTAGCCACCCTCACCCTTGAAAATTGTTTTGGGCTACTCATTGTCTTCCCTTCGACAATCATAGGAAGATTGCACAACCTAAAAGAAGTCAAAGTTTCAAACTTGAAATGCTTGGAATCATTATTTGACTGTGGATCCTTTGGTTCAAATACGGAAAGAAAACTTGTGTTGCTGCCCAAATTGGAAAGAGTGGAGGTGAGAGGAGCAAGAAGGCTCAAACACATGGTGAAGAGCGACTCTCACATGGTTTTGGGTTTTCCCAGTCTAACAAAAGTTGAGGTTGAAAATTGCTCCAAGCTAACATATCTTTTCCCCAATTATACGGCCACAACTTTAGGGAAACTTGAGGGCTTGTGGATTAGTGAATGCGAACGTATGAAGGAAGTGGTTCCCAAGGAAGAAGGGGGTCAATCAAAGGCGGAAGTGATTAGTTTCCCTTGCTTAAGTAGCTTATCACTTCATAAGCTTGATGACTTGATTTGTTTAAGCTCAGGATGTTGTTCGTATGATTTTGCCTCCTTAAGAAGTCTAAGAATTGGGGAGTGCCGTAACTTTGGAGCGTTCATCCCAAGTACTACAAGTGTCAAGAGGCCATTAAGCAAGATGGCGGGACAGGACGATGAATTGCCACAAACCTTGTTCAATGAGATGGTTCGCTCTATCCCTTATTATGATCCTTCGTATTCTTACATTTCATGTTTTAGATCAAACAATGTAATAAATTTGTCCTACTTATCCTCCTTTTCTCATATTATCCTCATGCAGGTTACATTTCCCAATATAAGAAGTCTAGAAATTGAAGGCCCTCAGTGCAAAGAGCTATGGAACAATCAAATTCCCACCGATTCCTTTTGGAAATTGAAATATCTTGGTTTGGAGTGCTGTGACAATCTCCAACGTATTGCCCCATCCCATATGTGGAAGAGGCTACAGCGTTGTCTTGAGAATCTAAAAGTGATTTCATGCTATTCGATCGAGATAATATACGAAGGTGATGGGATGGATATAGAGCATGGTGAATTGAGATGGCTGGTTTTGCGTGATCTCAAGAACTTGAGGCACATTTGGCAATCCGATGGTCTCCCAAACGTCCCATTCCCAAACTTAAGAGACATAGAGATTGTGAGGTGCCCCCGTTTGGAAATGGTTTTCACTACCTTCACGGTGAAATTTCTCGGGCAAATCGAAGAGCTAGTGGTGGAGTCA
Organism: Eucalyptus pauciflora; assembly: GCA_007663325.1. NCBI lineage: Eukaryota > Viridiplantae > Streptophyta > Magnoliopsida > Myrtales > Myrtaceae > Eucalyptus > Eucalyptus pauciflora. Next base: position 746,859 of record VMYD01000211.1, on the reverse strand, counting down.
TGTGAAAATATGAAACAAATTGCTGGCCATGAAAAAGGGGAAGAAGCGACCGGCACCACAATCACCTTTTTCAACTTAATTGTTCTTAGACTTCTCGAGTTGCCAAAATTCAGGAGCTTCTTACTTGAGAGATACTCTTTGAAATTCTTGTGCCCCGAGAACTACCCATCTTTGCGAGACTTGAGTATAGTAAGTTGTGGGACGGAGCCAGACCAAGCCCTTGGTGACTGGGAAGGCCACCAAGGAGCACGAAAAATACTCATGTTCTTCCGCAAATTTGGATACGTGAAATAGACTCGGATGATTTTTGAAGAACCATAAGTCAACTGTCTTGGTGATTTCAAATTGAATCCTTTTCCTCTCACTTCATTGTTGATCGTCACCGCTTCCTGATAGCCGCCAACAGTTTCGCCACCGTGAAGGTGTGTAATGCTGAAGTGCTCTTGAAACTCGGTCATGACTGCTTGCTTTGACAATACCATTCCTAGACGTTGCTTCTGTTATCTCATTACTTATATCCAATGTCAATCGCTGTAGCTGATTGTACTTCATTCACCAAAACCACGTGCTCTGTTTTCCGATGCTTTATAAATGAAGCAGAGGCTGGGATCTATTACTACTGTCTGAGAAAATCGACTGCGATTGAGGCTGATGATTTGAAGCGGCGCTCCTCGGCCGAAATGTATATCTCCTGTTTGATGGAATTCTTGAACTAAATCAGTGTGTATTTTGATTCAGGTATTGGCCAAGAATTTCCTTCATTACTAGATTTTTTATCTATTCCTCAACTCCAGGTAGATCTATTTATAGCTCAATATGTCGGTGCACAACGACGATGCGATTACTAATCATTCATTAATTGCAATGGGAAACTTATTAAAGACACTTGCCTCTGAATTGCTCTGATTTTGCTCCAGTCATCACAGGTTGAACCCCCAGATTAATGGTCGTGCACAAATTCTCCTTTTTGCTTCCTCCAAACTGAAATACGAGTATCAAATGTCATCTCAACTTTGCAATGTAGATCATGCCATGGTTGCCTTGGGACATAGATCTCACGATCAGGAAATAATATACTCATGTTATTACAGTGCTATATGTACATTAGCTTAGTTACCACGAATGTAGGGTTGCTGCAAGGAAAGAGGAAACGTTGGAGAAAGAAAGAGAGCGTGACCTGAGGGAGAAGAAGTGTAGGGGAAAAGGACAAAATTGGGAAAAAGACTAAAAAGGAAAAAAAAAAAGAAAAAGAAAGGAATTTAAAAATTAGAAAATCAAAGAAAATCAATAAAAATATTTTTTAAAATTTTAGTTTTAATCAAACGCAGGTCGGGTCAGCTATTCCGAGAATTTTTTATTCCCTAGGGTCCACCAACGATTTTCCTTCTCCCTCGAATTCGGTTACGATAGCAATAACCAGAAGGACAATTTCGTCGTTTTAAATCAGGGCACTTTCGTCATTTGACGAGGAAGTTCTCAATTCCGCTTCGCGTCCGTAGCCTCTCCCATCCTCCCTAGCTTCACCGCCGGCCGCCGGCTCCACGGGAAGCCACCGCCGGCCGCCCGTCTCCGACCACGGCAGACGCACGAAGAAGGGACACAATACGCGCACGGGAGAAACAAAGCTTGAACCTGGAATCCAAAGTCCATTGTCGTTGATTCGAGGTTCGCTAGAGGTGAATCGACGTCGATTCCGGTGTTCATGACTTCGATCGCGGGTTCCAGTGTCGTCTGGTTGTAGTTCTGATCGCGTGCTATTCTGATCGCGAGGGGCTCCTTCGATTCGTTCTTGCGCTTCGGCGATCGGTGGAAGCCTGCGGTAGGTTCGAATCCCATGGAAAAGGACCCTCGGGCTGAGTTGACTCCCAACCGTCACTTTCGAATCTTCTCTCTACCGACTGAGCTCTTCCACTTCATACTCTAAATCAAGCCCGAGAGTCGTCCTCGCGTCGAATGAACGTACGGATACTGCTCAGGAAGTGTTCGATGAAACGACCAAAAGACCCCGTCCGTTATTCTATCCCGTCGTGACGTTAGAAGGCCAAGGAGGTGGGGTCGTGATTGCTTTCGATTCGATAATACCGGTTGCCTTTATCGGACCTTCCTCTGTGTACGCATTCGAGATGGCCGGAACCGCATTTGCTCAGGAGGTACGTGTGCTTGCCCGGACCATACCTTTTCATACCGACCGGAGCTTCTTCTAGGATTCCATTTATTGAAAGGTTCTGTCGATATTTGGTCCTAAAGTGGTGGTGCGATTAATTGTCTTTCGCATTGCAAGTCGGATCATGAAATTCCATGAACTGGACCCTTGATTGTTTGCTGGAATGAGGTGGAATTTGCCGAATTTTTGTCGAGGTGTTGCCGGAATATTATTGTAGCTTTGCCAGAATTCACTAGAATTTTACTTGGAGTCGCTGTAATTTGTTCGGAATTGTTGAAACTCGCTTGAATATACAGGAGTCTTGCTGAAATAAGTTGGAATTTTGTCAAAACATGCCCGGAGTCTTTAAAGATACTTTTCTAGTTCACCAAGACTGGCATTTTTATGCCACGGCTCTCCTCAAGGGCGTCCCATCTGTTAGACCTGGAGGATTTTCTCGGGAAAATCTGTTGATATCGGTGTGGAGGAAAAATGGGTGCCATGGCAATGACAAAACGCAAAAAAAAGAAGAAGAAGAAGAAGAAGAAGAAGAAGAAGAAGACGTGGCAAAGCTGTTGGTAAATTCTTTTTCTTTTTTCATGTCCTTCGGTAAAATCTTGAATAGAATAGTAACTTTAATTAAATAAAGTAAGTAACTTGTACTCGGCATCCATAAACACAGCATCGATAAGTTTCAATGTTCGAGTTTAGTTTTTTTTTAAATAAATTGTTGATTCAATTAGAAGTCTTGTTTCCCTATTCAATTTTCACCTTTTGCTTTTGGTGAAAAATTTCACGCAATTCTAGAAAAAAAGAAAATCGGTCACATGGTTGATATCTTTATCATGTTTATTTTCCCAATTATTTTTGATGAATTTGCATAAAAATCGAATAAGAAATCTCATCTCCTTACTCCCTTTATTTGGAGAAATCCCTTCACGCTCTTCCATTAGGTGATATGTTGCTTCAATTGCATCATCAAACTGAGCAAAAAGCTCATGGTAAGGTCTTGTGAAGATATGAAACTAATTGGTGACCATGAAGAATGTGAAGAAGTGGCTGGTATGACAATCACCTCATCGAAGTTAACTACTCTTAAACTTTACAATTTGCCGAAATTCAGGAGCTTCTTACTTGATAGATACTCTATAGAATTCCCATCCTTGGATGTCTCGAGTATGACAAAGCTAGACCAGGCTTCCAAGTGGGAAATTGCGTGGTTAGACTACGGAAGTGAGGGGAATTACAAAATGCCGTGTCTAGTAATATGAGATTTTTTTTTTTTTTTTCTGTATCCTCTTTTACACTTGCCACGGAGTTTGTGACTATTTTCTTGAGTATTCATTTCTTTGGTTTGTCTCCTAGGCCATAATGACGAGGGACCAGTCATTGAACCATACATTGTAAGCTGTTGTATAAAGTCTAATCAAGTGCATTATTGTGTTAATAAATATTCTCATGATATTAGAAAGTGTATATGCTATTATATTAAGCATGTTCAAGAAAACTATGAAAGTTCTTCAGATTTGAAAGAGCTTTATATTTGCGTAATGTTATTGAAGAATCAAATTTTTATAATGCTCGTTATCCACACATGCATGCCCATCCCCCAACCATTAAGTTCTCCATTATGAATTTGCATTTTTGAGGGAAGGAAACTCCCGTTTTGAAACTTCTAATAACTCTTAATTCGCCCCTCCAACATTGTCCAGCTTTAGTACTAGACAATGTCGTGGACAAGGATTAGACAATGGTCAATAAACTGTGAAAATTAGGACTCAAGCACATTATTACGACGATTTTTAGAATTTATGCTTCAGTCTTCCCTTTTTGTTCGTGTTAAGTGAAACACTATTATAGTAACCGCTGGCATTATATAGCCCACAGTGCAAAGGAAAGTTAAAGATAAGAAAATCTTTGCATTTAAAATTGTAAGATGAAAAGGAGTAAAATTTCCACATTTCTCATTCCCATGCTTTCACATCCTACAACTTATTTCTCTTTACCTTGACATGTTTCAATAAATAAGTGCATCGGAAATTATAACACTTGTTATAAAAATATGATTGAGTTCTTAAACTTTTACTCCCTTAATTATGTTAAATTAACTAACGGAAAATGATGACGTGGTTTTTTTATTTAAGATATAACATTCTAATTAAAAAGAGGTTTGTTATAAAAAAAAAAAAGTACGTGAGTTCCATCAACGGGCTTTGATTGTGGGATTCGCTCAGCGAGATACTGATCCCCCCTCTTCCTTCCCGCACTCCTTCATGCTCATCCAGGCCAACGCCGCCCGGAGCTTCTCGTTCCACCGCCATCCAACCGCAGGCACCGCCACCGCCGGCAGCACCACCGCGCAGCCGCTGTCGGCCCCGGAACTGGTGCTCAAGGCACACCTTGAGGCCGCACGCCTTGCACGTGCTGGCGTCGAAGAACGTCAGCACCTCCCTGCATCGACGGTTGGGGCACGCCGACGTCTTCTTCTCCCTCTCTTGCCTCCGCAAGATCGTCTTTTCGTCTTCCCCAGTGGTCCCGATCGCAGTCGAGCAGGCTTCGCAAGTAACGAGCCGCTGGTTCAGGCGGTCCGGATTCGGGCACTTGTGGGACATGTGGATCTGTGCTCGAGACACAAAAAAACTGCACATGATTTGTTCGTTTGTATGTAAAAATGTGTGATTCAGGGTCGAAAAATTATTGAAGAAATCTTTCTTTCCATACAAATTTATAATGGACTGGCCACCAAAATCACAAACTAGATTGCTTCATGATCCGACGACAACCCTCACAGGAGGAAGAAGGAGATCAAGGAGATTGCAATCTGGGAAAGCCCATGTTCCTCCTCCCATCTCTCTCTCTCTCTCTCTCTCTCTCTCTGTGACAATTGATTGAGGCTGAAACCGTTTGAGTTTGAGGGATAGTATTATGATTTCGAGTTTGATGAAGGTTGAATGTGAGTTGGAATCGGAGATAACGAGGATTTCTTTGAGTGGGTTGGGTATTTGAATCATCATGATCTTCATCACGGTAAACTTCGCAGGCTCTGTTTCTGCTGGAGGTAGGGACCGACTGCTTGATTCTGCCGACGTGAAATCCGATTGAGTCCGAGACTGTTCTGATGAAGTCATACATGTTTCGATGATTCAGTGATTGTTTGTGTACGAACCTTTTCCTTATTATTGCATTTAGGCGCCCTTTACTGAAACGCCTACCACATGTTTGATTGAATTCCTGAACGGTGTTAACATGCGTATTTCGCAAGTATTCTTGCATCCTGATGATTATCTGGCAATGGCGTGCTTAAACTGAGAGCCCTCCAGTGTATATGACAAATTATCTTCGTAAATGTTGGTTGAACTTCTAAGGCCGTGCTCAATGTTCCCACGACTGAGAATTTGACCATGCCATGTTGGCTTAATTTACTCAGAATTATGTTCTCTATATCAATCTACGATGTTTGTATATGGCTATTCTAACATTCGAGACAACTACCATCCTTGAGCTGGAAATGATGAAATCCTTCTTGGAGATGTGCATTGTGTACTGTGTACTTCAATGAATTCCTGTCCAGACTTCATCCTTTGTTTGATCTTGTGTGTAATTGTTTTTGTATGCTTGGATGATTATGCCTTGCATTTCTTGATCCGTTCACTAATGCCTCAATACCTTCTCACTGTCAATGATATTCGGTTCATTTTTTTTGGTGAATGGATAGGCCTCTACCTGTTTGACTTTCTTCATTTACTGAAGATTCTGAAGTTCATTCCTTGATGTCATTTGCTTGTAACTTTTCTGTAAATGGCGTGCGAGTCCCTGTCATACTGACATTCGATGGTTGAGTGCATAATGAACTGTTTATGCCATGGCCGAATGCTTTGCTTGATTCATTGTCCACAGTGCCGATTTGTATGCATGTTCAGTTGTTGCTGAACGAGTCTCATCCATGAGAATTGACTGTAGAATGTGGCTCGATGCTGTTTTCCTGTGTTTATGTTGCTATGCGTTTCAGTTTTTGCAGCATGATGTTCTTTGAAAATGTCTCCGCTGGAGCCACCCGTGGGTAATTAGAATGTGGTCTTTAGTATTTGGTGCCAAGAGTTCCTGTTGTGTAAAATCAAAGTTGTTTCCAAGTTATTCGAGTCACATTAGCAATATATGTTGGATTCATGTTGACTCCATGTTGATTTCTTATAGAGTTCAATGTGTTTTTTGCATCATATGTGGGCTAGGATTGGATTTGATAGATCTTGGTTTCATATGAGGGTTAATTCAGTAGCACATGATGGTACATCGACGTGCGGATAATATCTCATCATTTTTTAGTTACTAGTCTCTATCCACCTAAATCATGCTCATGCATTGTCATTCTACTACTCATTTTTCTCAATTTTCAGTAGTTGAAATTACCTCAATTCCGTGAGCCACATTGCTTTAGAATTGAATGTGACTAATTTACATATTTGATCATGTTGTAATCGTATCGGAAAGAGTGGTGGGCGATTTGAGGATTTTGCCACCCACCTGAGGAAATGTTTCGAAACTGGCCAAAGGACTGACTTTACCGTCTTTGCTCAGAGGGATCGGATATAGCATCAGGTGGCCTCTCATTTCCTTGGGACAATGTTGGTCCTCATCCGCATAAGCCCTCCAATTCCATTTGCTGTTTTGTTCACCCTCTTCATGCTTCAGTGCTTTGCAGCTTCCTGGAGTTGTCCTCTAAATCTCCCAAGTGCTCCACCCTAAGCAACATCCTATAACCATAAGCCCGCACAGCATCAGTTAAACATTATAGTCACAAGCTCAACATTTTGATAAATGTCGATGCACTTGCTGGGTGTTCAGCTAGTACCTGCTATTAAATAGCTGTGACCACGTGGAAATATAACATGCTTGAACTTCATACACAATTCCATAGTTATGCCCTTTGAATCGAAAATCAATTGTATTAGCTACTGCGCAGTTCTCAGTGGGACCCACATGCACCCTACATCACGCGGCTCTCCACAGAATTCTCTGCCTCTCTTCCTGTCTTTCTACATCTAACGATATGAGTCGCTTTTTTCAGCTCAGGCTTGGTGCGCTCTGCAGTGGGGGGGCAGAACAGAAACAGAACACCTTCCAACACGGAAAAGGACCTCAGCAAATTCTCTCTAGCCCTCGGTTATTCCTTTGATCTCCATTCCCTCTTCATTGTCCTCTCTGTCACCCTCCATCTACCTGGAGCCACTGCCACACCTCCATTGCTGGCCACCACAGTACATGGCACGCTGAGAAGGGGCAACAACAAACAGCCTTGATTAAAGGAACTCGGGTGATTTTTGAGCATTTATAAGTCACTCTCTCGGAGATTTCTTTTGAATTCTTTCCTGTCGCTTCATTGCTGATCATCACCATTTCCCAATGGCCAACAGTTCCGCCTCTGCAAAGAAGGTCTTTAATGTCAAAGTTCTCGAACTTTGGTCATGAGTGCCTCCTTTGACGATTCCATTCCTTGACGTTGCTTATCTCCTTACTCATATCCGATGTCAATCGCTATAGCTAATCATTCTTCATTCAACTAAACCACATGTGCTCTGTTTTCTGTTGCTTTATATGTGAAGCAGAGGCTGGGAGCTGTTGCTACCGTCTGTGTGAAAATCAGCCGTGATTGAGACTGTATTAATGATTTGAACTTGCTGCATTGCGTTTGTGATGATTTGGATGTGAATCGTTGCTTTACTCTTGCATCTAAGCTCTTTGGCCGAAATGTATACCACCTGTTTGATGAAATTCCTATATTAAATTAGTGTGTATTTCAATTCAGGTCTTGACAGAGAATTTCATTTATTACTAGGTTTTCGATCGATTTTGGTCATACAAGCCTATTTGAGTTCTATTCTGCTATAAAAAAATCATAGGTATTCAATTTCGAACTTGTTTTGGCTCTGCTGGAACCTAGTCACTGTTGCAGCCCTGAGCTAATGTCAATTGGTCCTTCATTTGATGCTATTCCACTCAAGTAAGCATGTGCAGTGATATAAGATTCTGTTATGGTGAATTTCTTGTTCACTTGGAAAAGATATTATGTTATGAATGAATTGGAATCTACTGGAATTCAATGCGTTTATGCTGTGTTACAATTCTGAAGGTGTGCTGTAAGATGTGGAATAAGCATGAATTAGATGAATAAGTGACCTGGTGTGTGCAATTTCCTTGTCAATTTCACATGTTCAGATGGCAATTGCATGATTAAATTGATGAGATGTATGCTTGATATTGCCATGAGAGTCTTGGCATGATTATTGACTTGGAGAAGTCCAATGTTAATTTAAGTTTAATTCCATGATTCTTGTAAAGCTCGGGGCATCTACTTTTGTAGTATTAAATATTTTGAAGAATATTGACTTCATCTAAAGGTGATCTGGTGGACAATAGAATACCGATATTCTCTCCCTCTCCTTCAACGCTTACCATGCAAGGCTTATTTGGAAGAGCTACTTCTTAAACCTAATTGATCTTTCAAGTGCATTTGTGCCAACATACTGGGCACAGCACCAATTGCGAGCTACTCATTCATGATGTCCTTTCCTTCCTCGGAGTTTTCTCTGGCCACTGCTGTTCAGAATGATGTCTCAAAGATATGTTTCTTGTTTCATTGGCATGTTCATGATAGACTGATAGTCATTTGTGTCAACAGCACTAAAGGAGCACAACAGGAGATTATTGGATGGAAGATTGTCGCTGGTGACGAAACTATTGTCAGCAACTAAGCTTCCCTGCCCCATAGAATTTGCAAGAGCAACCCTCACGGGGGAGGGAAGTTTAGTCACCAGCAATAATTTGGTCACCCATCCGATCACCAAAGTTCCGAGGTCCGAAATGCCGCATTACTCAAACTTTGGTCATAATTGCCTGCTTCAATGATTCCATTCCTTGATGTTGCTTCTGTTATCTCCTTACTCATATCCGAGGTCAATCGCTATAGCTAATCATTCTTCATTCAACTAAACTGCATATGCGCTATTTTCCGTTGCTTTATTTACGAAGCAGAGGCTGGGAGCTATTGCTATTGTGTGTATGATAACGGACTGTGATTGAGGATGTATTAATGATTTGAACTTGTTGCATTTCCTTTGCAATGATTTGGATGTGAATTGTAGCTTTACTCTTGCATCTAAGCTCTTTGGCCGAGATGTATACCACCTGTTTGATGAAATTCCTATATTAAGTTAGTGTGTATTTTGATTCAGGTCTTGACAGAGAATTTCATTCATTACTAGGTTCTTGATCGATTTTGGTCATATCAGCCTAGTTGAGTTCTGTTTCTTCGTCAAAAATCATAGGTATTCAATTTTGGAGTTGCTTTGGATCTACTGCAACCTTGCCAATACATTTTGATTTGCAACTGTTGTGGCCCTGAGCTGATGTCAATCGATCCTTTATTTGATGTTATTCCACTCAAGTAAGAATGTGCAGTGATATAAGATTGTGTTATGGTGAATTTAATGTTTGCTTGGAGAAGATATTATGTCATGAATGAATCAAATTCTACTGGATTTCGATCCTTGGATGCTGACCATGTCTTCATATTCCTGATTTGGTGTGCATTTGATTCCAACTTGAGGCTAGTTTGGTTATGGCATCATGTATGTTCATGCTAGGAAAGTACTATGGTGAATCTCATGCCAATTTTGCGAGAATTATAGTTGTGATTGCTTTGTTTAAATTCGGTATTAATTTGGCCTTGGATCGATGCCATTTTGATCAAGTAGACTCATATGCACTTGAGGAAGATACGGCTTCAATTTCATGTCAATTAGTCATCAAATGATTTGTGTGGTCTTGTATGCTCTGTTACAATTCTGATCAGGTGCTAGAAGTTGTGGATTAAGCATGAATTAGATGGATTTTGTCTTAGTATGGTTGTCTTTTTTATTGCCCATGGATAAGTGATTTCTCATATTCAAGCTCCTTGTCAATTTCACATGTTGAGGTGGCGCTAGTTAGATGTCCCACTAGATACATATTAGTAAAGGGTCTCAACTCCTGGGGGTCAAATCATCACTTGTGAATATTTATGTTGGTCTAATTCCCTAAAAAACACAAATTTTATGTTGACTCCCAATTCCAACTTAAGCTTTTTTTTGTCTAAAAAAAAATCACCAACTTTCACTTGAGTCCAGAATTTGACCCTTGATAAATTGCCGTCCAAAATCGCCATTAGAGGTTGGGCGGGGCAGTCAACAATAAATCCATGTCAGCTAACTACTCTCCAAAATGATGATTTGTTGGTCTTAAAATTTGGGAAAAGCGAAGATATTAGAGCTCAATTCTTCAAATTTGCCTTGGGGGCCTTAAAATTCTTGTGGTCGGGAATCTTCAATTCGTCGAACAACTCACGCTCGAGAGAGTTGGTTGATTGATCTTTTAATAAACCAATTCTGTACTCTATTGGTCTCGTGATCCCAAGGACTGGGGCTCGACCAAAGACCTCATCTTCTACAGGATCATTCTCAGCAAATTGCCCATATTCAAGGTATTTGATTGATTCTGATTGTGGTTCATCTCAATCGTAGATGGACAGCTGTCTTCTTCAATGTCAAAGCTGGTTTCAATCTATGATTTTGCACCTCGTGCATTATTCTCGCTGAAAGATGCGAGCCAGATGTCCTATTCGGATTGGCAAATGTGTGCGGAAGAATTACATTCACATATTGTATTCACATTTTGCCTATACGAAAACTTGACTGAATGTTGATTTTTCGGCATTGCACTGTTTGTTGTGCATAATTAAACATTGCTGCTGCAGCTATGTATTTGACAGACATTATCAGAATGTATGACTGCTAGAATGATCAAATCCTTCTTCATTCATTCGATCCATTCATTTTGTACTTCCAGCTCTGTGAAGATGAGAAAGTGCCTATACATATTGGATGCGAGTCCTCTTGAGTTATGGATAAGGTGTTACACAAAACGACACAATCTAGAACAATAATCGTAACAATAATCATCGATGTGCCATTTAGATACTAGCAAAATCATCTAAAAGTAGTTTTGCCTGGATATTAAATCGGCCGAATAAGAAGGAAGCCACTGGAATGACATCAACTGGAGCTTGAATTCATGGAAACGAGCGGCGATGTCAATGGTCTGCAACTGGTGCACCTAAAGGTCTTTCTGGCAGAGACATTGCTAGCCGGAGACGACGAACGTGACTAGGGAGTGCATGATAACCAAAATTTCTGTTCCAGAAATGATTTTTCTGACAAATTTCTGAAACAGAAACTTGTTTGATAACGCTTATCAAATTTTCTATTTCTGGAATAGGTTTCTATTCCAGAAATAGAAATGGAGGAGAAATCAATTTCTATTTCTCCTAACCCTAATTTTAAAATGAAATTTATTCGAATAAATAAAATGATATTTATTTTTTTTTTTACAAATAAATTTAAAAAATCCTTAAAAATGAATAAATAAAAATAAAAATTATTATAAAAATATAATTTATTCATTTTTATTTTTTATTTTTATTATAAATATTATTTTTATTTTTAATAAATAAATTTAATCGAAATAAATTTACTTATTAAAAATAAATTTAATTAAATATCATTTTATTAAAAATAAAAATAAATATATTCATTTTATTCATTTAAAAATAAAAATAAATTTATTAAAATAGATTAAAAATAAATAAATTATTTTTATTTATCATTTTATTTTTAGTTTATTAAAAATAATTTATTTATGATAAATAAAAATAATTTATTTATGATAAATAAAAATAATTTATTTATGATAAATAAAAATAATTTATTTATGATAAATAAAAATAATTTATTTATGATAAATAAAAATAAATTATTTTTATTAAAATAAATTATTTTTATTAAAATAAATTATTTTTATTAAAATAAATTATTTTTATTAAAATAAAATTATTTTTATTAAAATAAATTATTTTTATTAAAATAAATTATTTTTATTAAAATAAAATTATTTTTATTAAAATAAATTATTTTTATTAAAATAAATTATTTTTATTTGTCTTGAGTATTTTGCCAAATAAATTTTTTTATTCATTTTAAAATAAATTTATTCGTAAAATAAAATAAAATAGAATAAATAAAATAAATTTATTTTTAAGGATATTTTTATTTTAAAATAAAATGATATTCTTATTTTATTTTATTTTATGATTTATTTATTTATTTTTGTTAATAAATCATTTTTATTTTTATTTTTTATATTAAAGGTCGCCGGTCGTCGCTGCCGCCATCCGAAAGGAAGAAATTTTGTGTCGTTATCAAACGAATTTCTATTTTTAGAGTAGAAATTTTGCGTCGTTATCAAACAATTATTTTTGCTTAGAAACTCTTCTAGAAATAGAAATAGAAAAATCTATTTCTGTTCCATAAACTATTTCTGGAACAGAAATTTTGTCATGCACCCCCTAGGAATCTGTCTACTCCAAGCTCAATGTCAAGGCAGAGCGAGCACTCCTTTCTTTGGTCAAATCAACAGTGACGTCCTCGCGGGGTGGAGGAGGAGGAGGGCAAAGAGAGAAGGCCACGCCGGGGGAAAAAAGTGAAATGTTGCGGTGATGGGCCTGGTGGGTCAGGGCCGTGGATCAATTCAATGGGTTTGCTCTTGTGGGCCACGCCAATTGGATCAACTTGGCCTTTTTTATTTGTTGTTCATTTTTATATTTTTATTATTCTCTCTCTCTCTGTTCTTTTTACTACCATTTATTGTTTTTATGCTCTTTTTTTACAAAAAATGTATGCTTAATTTATCAACTAAAAGTTAGGTGTTGACAGTTTCAAAAATATTTACCTAATATTTGAAGAAGAATATCATGCCCCCCAAACAAACTACAAGACAATGTATGTGTTGTTGTGTGAAAGCTTAACTTACCAAAGGCAAGAGTAATTTCTAGATCGATGGAAGAAATGGGCCAAAAAATATGGGACAATCCAATTGAATAGAATTAGGTATGTGTTGATGAAATATTGATTAATCTAAAATGACTTAATTTATGACTCGGATTCATATGGACCCCAATTCTGATCTCGCCCATTTGGCAGGTCGGAGGCCTAAAAATCACAATCGAAGACTAAATGATTAGTACAAGGCAAGAGAAAAAGATGGCTTTTTATAGTGAAAGATGATTCTTTCGTGTGTTATTTTTCCTGTTCAAGGATTCTTTTTCAATTTATTTAAAGTTCTCAAAGCGAAGAAATGATCAACATGGCAAAGAGTCGAGGAAAAAGCAAAAGAAATGAATCAATATGTTAAGAATAACATAGGTTTAAATAAAATCAATATTTATAAAGTTTTCAACAGAAAAATTGACCACGTGACTGGTCAAGTGGCCCAAGATTTGATTTGCAAGTCAAATGTCGCAAGTTTGATTTCCCAATCTATTATCCATTTTAGGATAATTATGCGAATAGCTTGGCGGAATTAATTTGAACAATATATGGTGAACACATTCACTTATTTGGGGCCCAAGATTGTTGTGGGTTGGAAAAACTTCAAATAGAATGTCTAGTAAAAACATTTGAGTCACCGTTGATGCCCTCGGATGAAGGGCTGTGACTCCACTTCGACGAATTTCCATTTCCACCATGACGTCGAGAGAATTTCCTTCGCGCGCGATAGCATAATTAACAATAATCTTTTTCGACAATAACAATAATAATAATAGACAATTTTGTCTCCACACTAGAAAAAAGGCAAATATATGGTGGAGTAGTTGGCACTGAGCATTTGACCCTTGAAATTTCATTTGCTTCCAATTATATAAACACAAAATCCTTTTCTTCTCTTGAAAAGTATGAACTTTATTTGGTATTTTAGCACACGAAGTTACAATCGATGCGAATTTGCAACAATCAAATCATATCAATGAATTAAATGTTAATGATAAGCTTCTATAGAGGATGATAGTGCGAGACAACGGGATAAAACGCGTATTTTGTAGGTAGTGTGGCTTAAAGGCAATTTTAGTACAAAGAAATGGTGGAGTGCCTCACTTGTTTTTAATTAGCAGGGCATAGGATTTGGGAGCCTTTTTTTTTCTTTTTTTTTCAAAAACTAATTTTGGGTCCTTTGAGGTCAAGCATAATCAAAAGGACGCATTTATTTTTTTTAGTGATTATTTAAATGTTGTGGATGATTAGATGACATGCTGTACAACCTGTGTGGATTGAGGACAGGCCAAGAGATGCAAACGATAGACATTTTCCACATTCTAGTAACTCAACCTTTTCGCCTACTGTCTCTAATGATCCACCCGTTAGTAGTGAGGTGGATTTTGATAGCACAGTTCCACCGTGGAAAGATTAGGAAACACAAGACTTTGGCGTTCTACCACTATACAAGGTCAACATCGTTTGCCTCAGTTTTTCAAATCTAGCTCATGTCATCTTTGTTGATATATCCATTCACCTCACCAGCAACCGACACCGAAGTGCTTGAGGCCTGCCCTTTTTTTTGGTGGGCCGCTTGTGGCCCGAGAGCATGGGCCCTAATCGGCACGGCCCATTAGCCGTCCTAACTAAGATCTTTTTATTTGGGCTCATGTACACTAGGAAGAACCTTGGAATATTTTTAGATAGCTGAGGATCCTTCGCTCAAAAGTGTTGCCAACACCTTCGTAGATATTTTTGGAGCTTCAATTAAGATTACTTGGATTAAGTATTTAAGGTTGAAAAGGATCAGACGAGCAAATGCACCAGACAAGGACAAGCCAGAGAGGTTGTCCCCTTTCCTGAGTTAGGCTTACAGCTCACTTCTGTCGATCGTTGCAGCTTGGCTGTGCCCTTTAAACTCTTATTTGCATTTTTCTGGACTAGACAACGTATGAAAATAGAGGCAGGATGGTACGGTGGAGCTGGTCCCCAGACGTTAGGTTTGACATAATAACAAGCTTTAAATTGTCATGTGACCCTTCATACATCATACTCTCATCTACAAAAGAGGTCGACATAATACAAAGCTTTAATAACTATGAAATTGTGAAGGGATTGACAATGGGCGAAGAGTAACTTAACTCTAGCCCAGTTAAACTCTTAACATTGCTTTGTCTCGTCTTCCTCCTCCTCATCTGCATTCGAGAGAGAGAGAGAGCATCGGTGCATAATCAAAACAAGGCATTTATTTTTAATTTTTTTACAAATTTCATAGATGTTGTAGATAATTAGATGACACACTGTAAAGCCTACGCACATCAACAATGGGCCAAGAGATGCAGGCAATAGTCAGTTCTTTATTATTGTAACTCAATTTTGGCTTATGGTCTCTAATAATGCGTTTGCTAGTACTAAAGGTGGACTCTAACAATATAATTGAAGCCAATGGAGTGAGCACATCGCCATCCGCCGTGGAAAGAATAGGAAAAACACGACGGTTTGGCCTTTCACCATAGCAAAAAGGTCTACATTGTCTTCCTCAACTTTTTCAATGAACATGTTGTTATCTTCACTGAGTTATTCATTCACCTCACCAACAACTGACACCAAAGTGCCCAAGGCATACCCCTTTTGGCCTGGAAGCATGGGTCCAAATTGGCTCAATTCGCTGACCATCCTAATTGAGATCTGATTAGGGTTCATGTACATTCGGATGAACCTTACCATTCTTTTCAAAGCTGGGGATCCTACAATGAAAGCATTGCCGATTCCTTTGTAGATATTCTTGGAGCTTTAACTCGTCTTATTTAAACATTTGTCACATATCCCACATCGTAATGACAGAGAGTCTAAAAAATGCATTTTATATCATGGGCTCCGCTAAACTCGTCATTTAAGGGAAGAAGACACTCATTTTTGCATTTCCCTCTATTTCCTCCCACTTTTTGGAGGAAAATGTCTTGTGGATCCATAATAAAATCTTTCCATACCATTCTCTTCGTATTTCTCGGGTCTTTATTTCCTCCCCTCCTTTCACCCAATTCTTAAAACCCACTTCATTCTATGGAGTGGCCCGATTATGTTTTATGTGGATCTTACTCTCAAAAGAAAAAAACGAATGTCATGGCTAATATATTAAAATTTTTAACTAGGTCCACAGTCAATAAAATATTAGCTCCCATTGCAACACTACGATAATTATACGTGCACGATGATTATCTGATTATATTGAGTTATTTAAAATTTAAAATTATATTTATAAATATGTTTTCTCATCAATTAAAACTGTTTTTGTTTTAGGGGACCGATCAAATTAACAGGCTGCTTTTTTTAGAATTTCTATGGCTGTTTTTCGTAAAATAATTTATACGAATTTGGGACCAGATATTTAATCATATATAGTTGTTGACACATTAACTTGAAGCTGGAAAGGACAATGTGCGTTTGGGAAGACTTTTGGTAAAAGTCCTTGAGAAAATGTAAAGGCCTTTGAGTCAAGGGTGTTTTTCAAAATGCAAAGTGTGTTTGGTAAATTTATTTGTGAAAGTCCATTGTGAAGTATACTTGTGCAAAATAATGCTTGGATAAATTAAATTTGCAAAATACTTTTATTATTAAAAAAAAAAGGAAAGTTGGCCGGCCAAGGCTTCGCCGGTTACCGCCGGCCAAGGCTTCGCGCCGGCGAAGGGTAGGCGATTCGGCGAGGGTTGCGGCGACCCTCGCCGCGCTGTCGCGCGACCCACCGCGCCGCGAAGGTCATTGCGAGGTCGCGGAGGATCTGGGTCGCGGCGAGGTCCTGAGTCGCTGTGACCTCCGACGACCTCCGCGACCCAGATTTGGGTTGCTTGGGTCACCGTGACCTCCGGCGACCTCCGCGACCCAGATCTGGGTCGCGGCGAGGTCGTGGGTCGCCAGAGGTCGCGGTGACAGACCTCGCCGCGACCCAGGCACCTCCGGCGACCCAGGCGACCTCTGGGTCGCGGAGGTCGTCGGAGGTCGCAGCAACCGACCTCGCCGTGACCTAGGCAACCGACGCGACCTAGATCTGGGTCGCGCGATTGGTCGGCGATGGTCGCCGAGGTGCGGCGACGGTCGCCGGCCTCTCTCCAACCCGTCGCCAACCCATCGCCACCTCGCCGGCCGAGTCGTCACCTCGCCTGCCGACATCTGAGAATTCGACGAAGAGGAAAATGAACAATGCATCGGGCCTTCCGAAAATGCTGAAAGCCCAAGGCAGCCTAGGATCTACCTTGGGCTTTCAGCCTTTGGAATGCCAGCATTTCTTTAAGGCAGGTCTAAAATTTTTTCCCAAACACCCAATATTTGGGCAAATGGGCTTTGGGTACCCAAAGGTACTTGGCAAAGCTGGTGCCAAACGCACTGTATAGAAAGAGAGAGGACAATACGGTGGTGGCGATGCTCCCTCGAGCGTAAGGTTGACGTGACAAGAAGCTCTGACAATTGCAAGGTGATCCACGATGTACCAGGCCGTACGTCTCATCTGCAGCTTGCAGTTGACATTAACACGAAGCTTTTAACAATTGCCAAGTGACCGTAGATGACCGAAAAGCAACTTTTAACTCCACCCTGGTTTTTGTCCAAAAAAAAAACTCCACCCTGGTTAATCCTTATCCTCAGTCTGTTCTGTCATCCTTCTCCAAGTCGTCCTCCTCTGCGTTTTAGAGAGAGAGAGAGAGAGAGAGAGAGAGAGAGAGAGAGCAGCATCAGAGCAACGATGGCGGACGTGTCAGGGAGGGAGAGACACATAAGAGGGTCATTACGTGGAGGTCATTAGCAAGGATAGGTTAAAGAGAGATAGAGAGGTAATTAGGCTCAACCATGGAATAGCGAGAGATCCATATGGTCCATGGAATAGAACGACATTATTAAGTGCCTGTGACACTGTTACGGAGCTAATGATTCATGTAATTTACATACAGATACACTTTATATTCACTGAATCCATTAACGAGGTGTGATCAATCAATGAAATTGGATTCTTTCAGAACTCTTAAGGTGAGTTTCTAATATAAAATGATGAATACAATCAGTAATTCCTATACAAAAAATGGGAATGGCACCTTCCATGAACCTTCCGTTTCTCTCGATAGAGTTGTATATGTAGCTCAAAACCCAATTGTGTTTACAGGATTAATACACAAGTGTTTCTTAGTGATCAATGGAATGTATAGGACTCTTTGAGCATTCGGTGAATCTCCATTAGGTGCGACAGTCCATCCATTTCACACACATCAGATAATTAGAGGAAACATGCAATTTCTTATATTACATTCTTTTAAAAATCTATTAGTTGCCATGCTTAGATTTTTTCTTCTCAGTTTCCATTTGAAGTTGATTTTGGCAGCTTAACAATCTAAATTTGGGAGCTGAGCCACCCTTCCTTTTTTCTTTTTAATTCCCGGGAAGTTTCGGTGAATATTTCTTCTATACTAGAAACTATCACTAATTTAAATTTTAACCTTAATCTCACATCATACATGTTTATTCATTTGAAAAAAGAATTAAGATGTTAGGAATGCGAAACTAGTTCCATGAAAGTTTACATTCAAATGATGAGGCATGATCAATTAAAATTTAACAATAGAAGTTTTGGGTCACGGGCTTAACTTTTAAGATTAATAGGGAAATTGAGCACGACTCTCATGGATCTTATCTTCATTACAATTTGTCAAATAAAGTGGGCATTGTCGGAGATGCAACACCCGCCGGCCCTCGTTATCGATGAATCCTCTTGGAAGAATCGGTGAAGTTGAGGGAATTGTGAATACCTCACAAGGGCACCTTATCTATCGTGCTTGAAGAATGTACAATCTTTGGAGCTGTCTTAATTAGAAAGAGTTGTTGAGGTTCAAGGTTTGGGGGAATCGGGATCTCTGTTGCACCTATCGGTTTTCTACCGTGATTCAATTGAAAGATTATGCAACCTACGCAAGTTGAAGAATCTAAGGGGTGTCGAACTGAAAGGTTGTCCTCGCTTAGAGCCATGGAAGGCCTCAATAACTTCGAGTCTTTGAAGTGCTTGGACACCACAGGTTGTAGATTCCTAGAAATGTGTTGCCCATTGTACCGAGATCGACCAAGATAGACACCGAATTGTAACAACAGTAGTATGTGTTGCGGTTGTGGTAGAACTTGCGTATTTTAATTAATCTTTATGTGTCATGGACTCCACTCTTTCATCTTAGGCATCATCTTCTACAGCAAATGCATGCATTAAAAACTCAGTTTTGCTATTAATAACTCAACCGATTCAAATTTGCGAGTAATTCCGCTTAAGTATTGAATGATGAATCAGGAAATTTTTATCTTGTATCATCAAAATTCAGATATTCAAAATTAAATTAGATTTTTTTGGTATAGCAAATTGAATGTCGCAGCTTCATATCGAATGTATACCTCTTAAATTAGAATTTTTATTACGTCCGCGGTCAATGGAAGAACGACTTCCATTGTGGTAATACACTATTTATAGGTGCATGTGGACTATTTGATTATATCAAGCTATTTAAATTTTCGATTATATGGGTAAGTATATTTTACCATCGATAAAAACAATTTTTTGTTCGGGGTGATCGATCGAACTAATAGGTTGCTAGTATTTTTAAGAATATTTGTTACCGTTATTCGTAAAATAATTTATAAAAATTTGGGACTAGATATATAATCATTATATGGTGACCATATTAACATGATGAACTTAATATTAGTGTTCATATTGAAGAAGTCTGAATGACACATAGGACGGAACGGAAGTCTCATGTTAGCTTTCACATTTATGAAGTCGAACTGCCATTTGGAGCATGACGTTGATATAACACAATTCTTGATAATTGCTATGTTCAGATATTGAAAATTGAATTAAATCATGAACTACCAACGCCAAAGCAGATACATATTAATAAAGGTTCCAACTACTAGAAGTAAATGTTCACTTGTGTATGGAGTCACTCACCTCGATAGTTCCACCAATACTATCGTTTAAGTTGCTGAGCTCAAGCCATGTTTTTCACTGACATTATAGCTCGTCGCTTAGGCCCATCAATCTACAATAAGAAGAAGTTGAGATGAGTTGTGAATGATTGCACAGAGAAACAAAGTAGACGAACAAGACGTCTTTGTCCCATGCATGGTGCATGGAGACGTATCATAGAGCGGCAGGAGATTTTTTATTTATTTAATTTCGCTAATTAATATCTTGTAATTTATTCATATACCACTTGCTTTTGGTATAGCATTTGAATATCACCGCTAAATATAGAATATGTACTTTTTTATGTAGAATTTTTTTTTTTTTGGCTTGCGGTCAACAGAAGAACATCTTCCATAGTGACGCTACACTGTTTGTAAGTGCATGTTGACTATTTGATAATATCAAGCTATTTAAATTTTAGAATATAAGGGTAAGGGTGTTTTACCATCGATTGAAACCAATTTTCGTTTTGGGTGATCAAATTGAATCAGGAGGCTGCTATTTTTTTAAAGAATATTTTATGCTTTTATTCGTCAAATAATTGGTAAGAATTTGCAACTTGATACATAATCATTATACTGTGCCCACTTAATGTTATGGAGTTAATATTAGCATTCATATGTACGAAATTTGAATAACAAATAGGACAATACAATGGAGTTCTGTCCCCCGCCAATTCATTAAGGCCTCATGTTAGCTTTCACATTTATGAAGACGCAGAGGTTGACATAACACGAAAGTTAATAATTGCTATGCTCAAGTATTCAAAATTGAATTAAATCGTGAACTACCGACATCAAAGTAGATATGTATTAATAAGGGGTCTCAACTACTAGAGGGCAGCATTCACTTTTATATGAAATCACTCATCTTGATAGTACATTGGACGTAGGTGGTCGGGCCTGAAGGCAGTTTTAGTACAAAAGAAATGGTGGAGTGGGCCCCTTTGTCTTTGATCGCGGAGTGCACGACATTGGAATTCAAAAAAAAAGGAGAAAATTGGTTTCCTTTTGACTATTGGCAATTTTCAGTCGGAAACGTCCATGAATGTTGACCAACAAATTAAAGTCAAATAGGGACGATAATTTAATGGGATGTTGGAACGATTTCTAAATTTTGACTCAATATGCAATATGATATATGAACTTTAAGTTTGTTCAATGTGGTCCTTAAATTTCAACCAAATATGCAATGTGGACTATTTGATTATATCAAGCTATTTCAATTTTCGATTATATGGGTAAGTATATTTTACCATCGATTAAAACAATTTTTTGTTCGGGGTGATCGACCAAAATAATAGGTTGTTAGTTTTTTTAAGAATATTTGTTACCGTTATTCGTAAAATAATTGAAACAAATTTGAGACTAGATACATAATCATTATATGGTGACCATATTAACTGATGAAGCTAATATTAGTGTCCATATTGAAAAAGTTTGGATGACACATAGGACACTACGGAAGCCTCATGTTAGCTTTCACATTTATGAAGTCAAACTACCATTTGGAGAATGACGTTGATATAACACAATTCTTGATAATTGCTATGTTCAGATATTGAAAATCGAATTAAATCATGAACTATCAACACCAAAGCAAACGCATATTAATAAAGGGTCCCAACTACTAGAAGTAAATGTTCACTTGTGTATGGGGTCACTCACCTCGATAGCACCGCCAATCCTATCGTTTAAGTTTTGAGCACGAGCTATGTTTTTCACTGACATTATAGCTCATCATTCCCTTAGGCCCATCAATCTATAATAAGAAGTAGAGATGAGTTGTGAATGATTTGCGCAGAGAAACAAAGTGGACGAACAAGATGTCTTTATCCCATGCACGGTGCAAGGAGACGTATCATATAGCGGTAGGAGGTTTTTTATTTATTTAATTTCGCTAATTAATATCTTGTAATTTATTCCTATGCCACTTGCTTTTGGTATAGCATTTGAATATCACAGCTAAATATAGAATATATACATTTTTTACCAAGAATTTCTTTTTTGGCCTACGGTCAACAGAAGAACATCTTCCATAGTGGCAATACACTATTTATGAGTGCATGTTGACTATTTGATTATATCAGGCTATTTAAATTTTAGATTATAAGGGTAAGTGTGTTTTACAATCGATTGAAACCATTTTTTTATTTTGGGTGATCAAATCGAATTAGGAGGCAGTTTTTTTTTTTTTAAAGAATATTTGATGCTTTTATTCATCAAATAATTGGTAAGAATTTGCAACTCGATACATAATCATTATATTGTGCCCACTTAATGTGATGAAGTAAATATTAGCATTCATATGTACTTAATTTGAATGACAAATAGGACAATACAATGGAGTTATGTCCCCCGCTAATTCACTAAGGCCTCATGTTAGCTTTCACATTTATGAAGACGGAGAGGTTGACATAACACGAAAGTTAATAATTGCTATGCTCGGGTATTCAAAATTGAATCAAATCATGAATTGCCGACCTCAAAGTAGATATGTATTAATAAGGGGTCTCAACTACTAGAGGGCAGCATTCACTTTGATATGAAATCACTCATCTTGATCGTACATTGGACGTAGGTGGTCGGGCCTGAAGGCAGTTTTAGTACAAAAGAAATGGTGGAGTGGGCCCCTTTGTCTTTGATCGCGGAGTGCAGGACATTGGAGTTAAAAAAAAAAGAGAAAATTGGTTTCCTTGTGACTATTGGCAATTTTCAGTCGGAAACGTCCACGAATGTTGACCAACAAATTAAAGTCAAATAGGGATGATAATTTAATGGGATAATGAAATGATTTCTAAATTTTTTGGCTCAATATGCGATATGATATATGAACTTTAAGTTTGTTCAATTTGGTCCTTAAATTTCAACCAAATATGCAATGTTATTCTCGAAATTTTAATTTATTTAATGTAATTCTTAGATTCTTTGTATATATTCAATTTAATCCCTAAAATGTATGAAAATATTTAATACTATCTTTTTATTAATTCAAGTTCAGAGACAATATTAAACATGTTTAACTAAATTGAACTTGCACTAAAATTTTATGGACTACATTGAACATATTAGAAGTTTAGGGACAAGATTACATATTAGATTAAAGTTTGGGAATCAAATTGAACATATTTAAAGTTTAGGGACCATATTGCAAATTGAGCCAAATTTTGAGGATTATTTGGTTATTTACCCTACTTTAACCATCGGTGTCTACTATAACATTATTTAGAAAAAAAAAATTCCTAGAACAAACATTATTATATTACGAATTTAGTTAAAATTACGTCACGCTATTTTATCAAGATAAATTATAAATAAATCAAAGATATACGATTTCGAAGAAATACAAAAAAGTTAATGATTTGAGACTGGCCACGATAGAGACGGATTGGATATCTTCTAGAGCTATCAACCAGAAGATACAACTGATGAAAATTGATTCCTCATAAGGAATCTCATTGGTTTGATGGTTGATCATAATTTGGACATATCTACATTCCCATCTCCTCTGAGAAGTATGTTTCAAGACATTGTTGTCTACGTGTGGAACAAATGTCAAAATTAGGTGGGAAAAAAGATACTCTCCCCAATTTCTACAACGTAGAGTTTGATGATGTGTAGCTTCAAACCAAATGATCTAAGGAAGAGTAAGTTACAGATTGGTTTTGATGAAGCAAAGCAGTGGAAAGTGGCCCCAATCGAGGTGGTGCCTTATGAAAGCTTTTAAACTTTTCTACTGTTTATTGCTATTGAGTGTTAAGTCACGAGGTTTAAATTTACTGCAATATGGCCTCTTAGTTACGCTGTGCGGTTACCCGAGTTCAATATTTTCCAGAAATTTACAAGTATTTATTTGAGGGGAGGTCACCCCGTTTTCCAAAGCAACAATCATATGGTATATGCTAAGGAAATAAGAACAACTCAGCCAAAGCAGAGTGACTACTCTGCTGTCACAACTTCAACAAAGGAAGATAATGAAAGTGAAAGGGCTGCAGCTATTGTAAAGATCAGAGGAAGTATAGTACAAAGCGAAGCACACAAGTCAGGGGAGACTATTTGATTGGGAAAGCCACGTCATGAAGTGAGTCGGTGATGAAGACCTCAATTTACACATGTGCTGTTATTCAGTTTAGGATGAAAACAGAATAGAAACGGTTTTCTTCTTTTCTGTTTTTAAGTTCAGTTTTCCTTTCTTCTTCTTCGATGAGTCTTCTTAGCAGCTTCGCTGAGTTCATAAGAGAGGGTGGAAAACAGAGCACGCCATTGATGAAAGCTTTGTGTTGAATAGCCTATACTATGAAGATACCGAGAGATAGAACATTGCAGATTATTCATTGATGTTCTGAGATGTACAGCTTTGTATTACAAATACATTGAAATAGAGAGATTCAAAAGCTTCTTGCTTATTCTTCAGCTTTCAGTTCATTCTTTTCATCTTCACATGGTATCAGAGCCTACGATCATTCTTGTTGGAAAGGTCCATTCAGCAATCACTCACTAAATCCAATCGAAGGAGTCGAAGCTGCAGCAGATTGCAATATCTCAGTTTTTAGTTTGTCTGTTGATTCGAAGTTAGCAAAGTGCTGGATTTCGTCTTGTTTGCTCAAAGGTAATTGTGATTACAATCATAACATCACCATTATCATCGTCTTCTTCAAAGCTGTGAGAACACGAAGATGGCAGCAAGAACACATAAGTATCCTTTCCCAATACATGTTAATATTTCCAATTTTGTGACAATCAAGCTTGTTGAAGACAATTTTCTGTTATGGCAAGTAGGGGTGTGCAAAATACCCGAGATTCGCCCGAACAACCCGGAACCGGACTGGAACCGCCCGGAACCGGCGGTTCTTGAGGGAACCGGCGATTCTTGAGGGAACCGGTTCGGTTCCTGGTTACATGGGTGGATCCGCCCGCCCTCCCACCAGGACCGAACCGGTTACCTTTTAATATTAAAAAAAAAATTACTAAAACAAACCTAGGTCTCACGCTCACCATCTCATCTCACTTCTCTTCAGTTTTTGTGGCTACCTCTCTCTCTCTGTCTCTTCCTCGGTTCCTCTCGCTATTTCGATTCCTCCTCGGTGACCCGTGCGTCCGCCTCACCGCCCGAGCCGTGAAGCCGTCGTAGCCTAGTTGTCCGCCACCCTCCTGCCAGCGCTGCTCCGATCTCATACCCGCGCGCCCGCTGACCTGCGACAGCTCCACACCTCCGCCATCGTCGTCTTGCCAGATCTGCCTTCCCCCCGACGTGCAGCACTGCGACCGTCGACGTGAAGACCGCCGCTCATTTCTTCACGTCGGTGGCTACGACTCTAGCAACCCACGAGACCCATCCGCAACCAACGCTCGGCGTCCCCTGCTTCAATTGTGTTGATCTTGCTCGACGACTACAGATCTGAGCTCACCTCAGCCCTGATGTCGTCGCCGTTCAGCCGCCCAGCGACCTGCGATCCAGTTCAACGACCCACGACCCAGCTCCGCCGCTGCCTCTCGCCCAAGCGACCCTTCTGCAGATCCCGAAGAACCAGCGTCGCCCGTGTCAAGATCGGTTCCATGGATCCACCCGGGAACCGGACCGAACCGGTGGTCCGGTTCTCAGGTGGATCCCGGTTCCAATTTTTCGGAACCGGTACTTAGCGGGCGGTTCCCGGTTCTAGATCGGGAACCGCCCGCCCGTACCATGCACACCCCTAATGGCAAGCACAATTTCACAGATTTCTACGAAGCCAAGAACTTTTTGGCTTCATTAATGGTGAAATTCCATCACCCCGTCGAATGTTACAAATTGAAGTTGAAGGGTGTGAAACTGAAGTTGTAAATCCAGATTACACAGATTGGACAAAAACTGATCAGCTTGTATCATCATGGATTAGTGGAGTTGTATCTAAAAACATTCCGAGCTTGATCATTGGCTTAGAAACATCCTATGAGGTATGGCAGACACTTCTTAATCATTTTACACAGAAGTCAGTTGCTAGAGAGTTTGAACTGAGAGGAAAACTACAAGCCTACCAGAAACGAGATCGAGTTCTTTCTGTTTATCTCAAAGAATACAAATCCATCTGTGATCAGCTAAATGCGATAGGAAAACCTGTAGATGAGATAACCAAAATGTTTGGTGTTTTGGAAGGACTGGGTTCTGAGTATGAAAATTTTCGAACTACTATATACTGCCTGAAACCTTAACCAGAATATGATGAGGTAATAGCACAATTAAAAAGATTTGAAACAAGATTGCAGAACTATTCCAGGAACTAGTATAACCCCAATCTAGCTTATTTTGGACAAAGACAATCTGAAATACAGTAGAAAGGAAACACTGACAAAGAATATATCCCTCAGAACTCTGGTTTTGCAGTTCAAAGAAGCAATTACAGAGGGGGATGTAACTATGGTCGAGGACGTGCTACTAATGGTAGAGGTCGTGGTTATGTATATTTTGAAAGAAGTCAGAACTACAGAACAAACACCTTGATTCAAGATCAAGGGGATCAACAGTTTAGATAGAAAAATGACTTCCCTGGATCTAGTCAGGGGTTTCGACCATATGCAAGTTACTCACAGAGGTATTAGGACATCAAAACTTATCCATCTTCGACTCTAACCTTCAATAAACATCTGCAGGATGAGAAAAATAACAGGAAGCGCTCGACTGGAGTGCCAAATTTGTAAACGTCCAGGACATGATGCACTTCGCTGCTGGTATCGATTTGATAACTCATATCAAGCTAAAGATATTCCAACAGCATTGGCAGCGATGCATCTCGAGGATCCAAAAGGAAATGAGTGGTATCCAGATACTGGTGCTACAGCTCACATCAGTGCAAATCCCGGTATTCTTCATACACTCACTAAGTATAGTGGAACTAAAACTGTCATGATAGGAAATGGGTCATGTCTACCTATTACTTATATTGGTGATACTCTGTTAATTACTAAGGACAACTCATTACCTCTTAATGATGTACCAATTGTTCCAGAAATAAAGAAGAATCTTCTCTCTGTTTCTAAACTAACATATGACAATCCTTGTTCATTTGTCTTGGATAAAACTGGTGTCTATGTAAAGGACAATCACACCAATACAACAATGAAGCTTGGAAGGAAAATTAGAGGACTTTACCGAGTGGACTCACAAACTACAGAAGCATTCTTCACTTAAAGACACAGAGCTATAGCAGAAGATGTGTGGCACCAGAGTTTGGCTCACACAAACTCGAAAATAATAAAGCATCTACAGAATCAGAAGTTGATTTAATGTAATGCAACAACACAGACTATATGTAGAAGCTGTCAAATAGCAAAGAGTACAGCTTTACCTTTTCCTTTATCAGACACTACATCCAATGTTCCTTTAGAAAAGATACACTGTGACATTTGGGGTCCCTCACCAGATAGTTCTTTTCAGAAATTCAAGTACTATGTCATCTTTGTAGACAATTTTTCCCGCTATAGCTGGCTGTATCCAATGAAGCTAAAGTCAGAATTCTATGATATCTTTGTTGAGTTTCAGAAACTAGTCGAGAGGCAATTCAATCATAGAATCAAAATTTTTCATTGTGATGGAGGAGGAGAGTTCATAAGCAACATATTCCAGAATCATTTAAGGAATTGTGGCATAAAACAGTTCATGTCTTGCCCACATACACCAGAACAGAATGGAATCTTAGAAAGGAAACATCGTCATATAGTTGAACTGGGTTTAGCTATGCTATATCACTCTAGAGTTCCATTGAAATTTTGGGTAGATGCCTTCATGACAACTAACTATATTGTGAATATTCTTCCTATACCAAAGTTACAACTGGACTCACCTTACAGCAAAATTCATCATCATCAGCCAAGTTACGAACATCTAAGGGTCTTTGGATGTGCATGTTATCCTTGTCTTAGACCATATACACAACATAAATTCGATCCCAGATCTCTTACCTGTGTATTCCTGGGATACAGTGAAGGCCATAAAGGGTATCGCTACCTTGTACCTACTGATGGTCGTATATATATATCAGTAGACATGTTGTGTTTGATGAAAATTTCTTTTCATTCACAAAGAAATTGACAACTGACTATGAACAGTATACTACTCTGTACAAACAATGGGCAGAAGAAGTTAAACTTCTCGATTCTCCAAGTGCAGCACCAGTAAACAATGGCTTCACTGACCATACAACAAATTTCCAGTATAGTCCTAATTTGGAAGATGATCACATTGATACATCATACATTGTAGGTATGCCACAAATTTCATCTTTCACACAGATGCAATCTGATTCAGTTGCTGAAGAACAACCAGGTCTTACTTCCACAAGTGTCACACTAACTGACATTGTCATTGATCAAGGACAACACAATTCTATATCTAATCCTCAAGGTATTGCTGTTGTTCATCATATGCAGACTCGACTGAAATCTGGTATTATAAAACCAAATCCTAAGTATGCATGTTTGGCTGAATATAAAGTGCCTCTGGAACCACGATCAGTTAAATCAGCCTTAGCTGACGAAGGGTGGTACAAAGCAATGCAAGAAGAAATGAATGCTCTGTATGAAAATCAGACTTGGATACTAGTTCCCAGAACTAACCAGATGAATGTTATAGGCTATAAATGGGTTTTTAAAACCAAATTAGCACCTGATGGTAGTCTTGACAGATTAAAAGCTCGGTTAGTTGCCAAAGGGTTTCATCAAGAAGAGGGAGTTGACTTTACTGAACATTCAGTACTGTTGTTAAACATACTACCATTCGTATAGTACTTTCTGTGGCTATGATGAAAAATTGGCCAATAATACATCAACTTGATGTTAAAAACGCTTTCCTACATGGAGTCTTAAATGAGACAGTGTATATGGAGCAGCCACCTGAGTTTATACATCCTCAAAAATCTTAGTGTGTTTGTCTTCTCAAGAGGTCTTTATATGGTCTTCGTCAAGCATCACATGCCTAGTTTGATAAATTTAGTAATTTTCTTCTTGAAAATGGCTTCTTCTGCAGTACAGCTAACCCATCTCTCTTTGTTCTTCATATTGGTTCAGATACAATACTGTTATTACTCTATGTAGACGACATAATTTTGACTGGCAGTTCAACTCAGCTTCTAGCTACATTGATCAAGAAACTAAGCCTTCAATTCCACATGAAAGATCTCGGGTATCTTCATTATTTTTTAGGAATTGAAGCCAAACGTACTTCTCAAGATCTATTTCTTTGTCAGACCAAGTATGCCATTGATCTACTTAACAGAGCTCACATGACAGAATGCAAACCTGTCTCAACTCCTTTGCCACTTAGATCAATTGCTATGACAAATGATGATACTCTGCTTGCTGATCCACTTGAGTATAGAAGTATAGTAGGCGGTCTTCAATATTTGACGATCACCCGACCTGATCTTGCCTATGCAACGAATCTGCTATGCTAGAAAATGCAGCATCCAACAATTGCAGACTTTCATAAATTGAAAAGAGTCCTTCGGTATGTTAAAGGAACAACACATCTAGGGATCTTCCTCCATTCTAACAGTTCTATAGCCCTCTATGGATACTCAGATGCTGATTGGGCTAGATGTGCTGACACCAGACGTTCTGCTACTGGTTTTTGCACTTATCTTGGCTCTAATCTTCTCTCTTGGTCAGCCAAGAAACAACCTACCGTATCACGCTCTTCCACATAAGCTGAATATCGAGCACTTGCGTCAACTACTACTGATCTTACTTGGATTAGCTTTATCCAATGAGATATTGGTATATCTCTCATATCACCCACACTCTTGTTCTGTGATAACAAGTCTGCTATTTCTCTTACAACTAATCCCATCCTACATGCTCGCACTAAGCATATCGAAGTTGATTTTCACTTTGTTCGTGAAAAAGTATCCTCAGGTTCTATAACTGTTCGATATATTCCAAATCATCTTCAGCTTGCTGACATCTTTACCAAGTCCTTATCACGTTTTGCTCACTCTACTATTAGAACCAAATTGGGTATGGGATTCTTAACCCTTCCCAATTTGAGGGGGGATGTTAAGGAAATAAGAACAACTCAGCCAACGCAGAGTGACTACTCTGCTGTCACAACTTCAACAAAGGAAGATAATGAAAGTGAAAGGGTTGCAGCTATTGTAAAGATCAGAGGAAGTATAGCACAAAGCGAAGCACACAAGTCAGGGGAGACTATTTGATTGGGAAAGCCATGTCATGAAGTGAGTCAGTGATGAAGACCTCAATTTACACGTGTGTTGTTATTCGGTTTAGGATGAAAACATATTAGAAACAGTTTTCTTCTTTTATGTTTTTAAGTTCAATTTTCCTTTCTTCTTCTTCGATGAGTCTTCTTAGCAGCTTCGTTGAGTTCATAAGAGAGGGTGGAAAACAGAGCACGCCATTAATGAAAGCTCTGTGTTGAATAGCCTATACTATGAAGATACTGAGAGATAGAACAGTGCAGATTATTCATTGATGTTCTGAGATGTACAGCTTTGTACTACAAATACATTGAAATAGAGAGATTCAAAAGCTTCTTGCTTATTCTTCAGCTTTCAGTTCATTCTTTTCATCTTCACATGGTAGCAGATATGATAATAAGACAGATCACCAAACAACTTATTATGCACTTTTATCCAGCTTTATATGGTAACTCGAGGAACTGACCCGCGTACCTTGTCGAGTCCAAAGTCAATTATGTAATTCTACACAAAAGCGTCGTATCATGCACGCTTGAAAAATTTTAGTATTAATCATTTGTATAGAGTATGAGAATTTATATAGGAGAATCCACAATTTTGTGTTCAATATTCGAAAAAAGTTCCAAAGAAATTCTTTACCGAATGTATAAAATCTAATACTCCTAAGGATGGGCAGAGCTTATTATAGCCGACCCCAATACTCGAGGCACTCTGGAAAATTGCACTACAATGCGTGGCTAGAAGTTATTATTGCACGATAACTTTCCACAGTTCGAGTCAACATTTTGAGGGAAGAAGGAGCACATTTTGCGTTTCCCTTTATTTTATCCCACTTTAGAGAAAAGTACCAAATTCTAAATATATTACATTATTACCAATTCAATTATAAATCTTTCAATTACATCAATTTAGTCATAAACATTTTCCTATTGATATCAATTCAATCCATCCGGCCAATTTAAACTGGAAATTGCTGGAGTGGATGCCAATTGTCCTACATGGCACGATTAACGTTAATGTGGACATTTTTAAATATTTTAATTTTTTTTTAATTATTTGCTATTTTCTTTTATTTTTCTTGTTCTTTCTCTTTTGCCCTATGGTCGATACCAGCTACAATTGAGCTCTAGCTAGGATGTTGCAACTCTCGCTAGATTTGGCGAGGGCACGACCCTCTCAGCTTGGACAAGGATCGCCCTCGCTCGGGCAACGAGAGTTGAGTTCTCACAAGACTCAGGGAGGCCTCCCTCACCCAGGTGGCGAGGTTTCATCCCTCATCAGATCCAACAAGGGCTGCCCTCATCCAGGTTGTGAGGGTCGCGCCCTTGCCAGATCCGATGAGAGTTGCAACACCCTTGTTGGCCCTCGGCTGTGGCCAGTATCAGCCACAGGGCAAAGAAGAAAGATTAGAAAAAAAAAATTAAAAATAAGAAAAAAAAAAAATTAGTAATTAAAAAAAAATTAAAAATGTCCACGTTAGTGCTGGCCATGCTATGTAAGACAACTAGCATCCATATCAGTAATTTTCGGTCTAAATTGATCGGATGGACTGAATTGATACAAATACGAAAATGTTTAAGATTAAATTAGTTAAATTGAAAGGTTTAGGATTGAATTGATATCAATATAATAAGTTTATGATTTTTTTTAATTCTCCTCCAGTTTTTTTTTTTTTTTTTTTGTGGAAAATATCTTGGGAGCGCACATGAATATCTTTCTCTCATGAAGTCAATCAAAATATGGTTGTGTCCATGTTAACGTGATGAAGTTAATAGTAGCGTCCATAGACGTGCGGACCTCTGGAGTGCCACAACTTGGCACAAATGGACACTTAAGTGCCATAACTTACGAAAGGTACACTTAAGTGCCAAAATCGGAGCAAAATGGATCACTTGAGTGCCAATCCGGCCAAAATCCGGCCAAATTGCATACGTGGCATTTTCCGGCGATTTTCGGCGACTTCTTTTACTGATGTGGCAAATGTTTTTAAAAATAAAAAGCCGACGTGGACGACAAAAACGACGTCGTCCATCCATATTGAGTGCGCTGACCTAAACGACGTCGTTTAGGTCATTGTGCGCTGACCTAAACGCTATTCCTCCCTGTCCGCGTTCACAGTAGATCTCAGGCCCTTCTCTCCGTCGCCGTTCACGCCCAGAGCTGATCATCGGCCGCCGTCGTCAGTCGCCGTTGTTGGTTGCTGTCGCTGCTCACAACTCACCATCGTCACTCATCCAGGTTCGGCTCCTTCTCTCCCTCCCCTATGATGAAATTAGGGCTCGATTATTTTATTAGGGCTTGCGCGATTATTTTATTAGGGGTTGATTAATTTATTACAGCTCCGATAGAATTTGTGTTGATACACTTGCAACTGAAACTTGCTGACAATCGCACAAAGAGACTGGATTTATTTTCGTGAATTTTTCTTTCAAGCCAATGTCAGAGTATGCTTTGATTATTGAGTCACTGGCTATGCATCTCCTTAAGAGCATCCTAATAAAGCAGGTGACTAATGCATCTTCGAGAAGAAAATTAAGTCCTTGAACCACTTTGTTTGTGAGGCTGTATAGAGTATGCCCTTGAACCACCCTGCTTGTGAGGCTGTATAGGGTATGTCCTTAAACCACCCTGCTTGTGAGGCTATATAGGGTATGTTTATCAATCGAAAATCCTGAATGAGAACATAACAATTGTAGCTAGAATTTTATTGGTAAAGTCACAAACTAAGAAAAAGTTTCAAGCAGGAAGAATAAGAACTTGAAAGGGTATTGAAGCATGTTTTGATGAAGCTATTTCCTGGAATTGGCTCTGTAGCTTGCGTCGGTCTTCTTTGAGAAATGTATTGCCTGCTTGTCCAAATTTGTTATGGGTTAGGATAGTGTAAGACTTTGGAGTGATCTGTCTGTGCTTCTCTTTGTTTTTCTTTAGCTTTAGCGACATAAAATGCTTCGAAGTTTAGTTGTTCTAATTTTAGTTTAAACTTCTAAAGGAATTTGTAGGAGTTAGAGTATGCTGTGATTTATATAAGTTGATGTCAGAGTATGCTTTGATTTGATTAAGTTGATGTACATTCTCTCACATCGCAAGTTTAACTCAGTAAACAAAATTGCTTGGGTTGTGATTGTTGTGGGGATCTGTGCTTGTTGTGGGGACCTCTGGTTTTGGTTAATATTTTAAGGGAAGGGAATGCAAATAATTAAAGTGCCAACCTCTTTTTTGGCTGTCATGTAGGGGCATATTGTCAGTGTGGGGACCTCTGTTTACTAAAGTCCATGAGAGTGGGTGGACTCCCATGTGCAATTGTCTAATGGTCCCAAAAACTAATGATTTTTTTTCTTATTTTTGGTGCAGTAATGGCTCATGACAAGGGTCATGTCGCTGTCATAGTTTGCTACAATGGGGAATTTGTGATTGGGGAGGATGAATGGGAGTATGCGGGTGGAAATGAGGGCACCATCTTTGTGGATATAAAGAAGGCATCTTATATAGAATTTCTTAGGGATATCAATATTTATTTGCCTTGTAAAGTTCAGAAGTTGCTGTATTGTATTCCTGGGAAAGACTTAAGAGATGGTTTGAGATGCTTAGAAGATGATAATGGTCTTAGGGATGTTCTATACCATTATCTTCATGGTGAAGAGGTAAAAATATATGTTGAGTACAATAGTGAAAATGAGGACGAAGATGATGATGGAGAGAGCGCCGAAGTAGGACAAGAAGGAGATGGTATTCAAAATAGTACTGACATTAGGCTCGAAGGAGGGCAGGATAGATATGATGGACAAGAGAGGAGCGCAGATGCAGTTCACCAAAGTGATGATGACATAGGTGATGTCACAATCTCTGGATTAGATTAGGAAGTAGCTGAATCAACTGATGATGATGATGATGAAGGGTTGCCTGCTGAAAATTTTATAAGTGATAACGATGACGAGGAGCTTGTACAATCAAGAATACAACGAAGGGATTTTTTGACAGCTAAGTTTGCAGCTTTGCATGTAGCCGATGAAGTTCCAAACAGACCCGAAGCCCCTACAGATGCTGGTGCTGCTGGCAAGGAGACTGCAGATGCTGGGGCTGCTGGTGAGGAGACTGACTATGAAGAAAGCGTCGAGAATGCTACTTCCCAGGATGAGCTTGAAGAAGATGAAGGACCTGTGCATAGAAGGAAAATGAAAAGTAAGTTTCCTTCTTATGATCCATCCATTGCCTCTCCTACTTTGTCGGTAGGCATGAAATTTCTTGATGCGAAACAATTTAGAGAAGCTATACTGAATAACTCTATTGCTGCACAGAGGAACATTGACTTCATTAGAAACACTAAGACCTTTGTAAGAGCTAGGTGTTCGCAGCAAAATTGTCCATGGAAGATCTATGGCGCATTTGTTAGGAGAAGTGGATCTTTCCAGATTAGAGCCTACTAAGAGGAACATACTTGTTCCATTAATTTTGAGAATAAAAGGGTAACGAGTGCATGGTTGTCGAAGCACTTCTTTGAATTGATTAAGCTGATGCCTCACATTAAAACTACTCAGTTCAGGATGCTGGTGAAGGAGCAGGTAGGCATCAATATATCCAGGAATCAATGTAAAAGATCAAAGCAAAAGGTGATGAAGATACTCATTGGCCAGTACAGCAGTGAATATGGACAGTTGTGGGACTATGCTTGGGAGTGTAGGCTACAAAATCCTGGAAGTAGAGTGTATGTAGAGGTCGTGGAGAGATCACTTCCTGATATTGGGACAAAGTTCGATAGATTCTATGTTTGCTTCGATGCATGCAAACGGGGATTTTTATCTGGTTGTAGACGGATTATAGGATTTGACGGGTGTTTTTTGAAGGGCTTGTGCAAGGGAGAATTGCTGGCTGCAATTGGAAGAGATGCAAACAACCAAATGTTTCCCCTAGCTTGGGCTGTTGTGAAGGTAGAGAATAAGGACAATTGGTCCTGGTTCCTCAAAAATTTGATGACTGATTTGGAGATAACAAATGGGGCAGGGTGGGCGTTCATGAGCGACCAACAAAAGGTAATGTTTGCTTTTTAAAAAATTTGGCCACTTGTTTGCTTTTTTATATGAACATGTCATTTGCTTACATTTTTTATATTTTGAATTATTGCAGGGACTGGTTCCAGCAATAGCTGAGTTGTTGTCTTATGCTGGACATCGAATGTGCGCGCGGCACATATACGCAAATTGGGCAAAGACCTATAAAGGGGACAAGCTGCAGTCACAATTTTGGCAACTAGCAAAGAGCACGAATATGACTGACTTTAGAATGGCCAAAGAAGAGATGCTTCAATTGACAAAGGATGGTTATGATGCACTGTCCCAAACAGACCCGAAGCATTGGTGTAGGGCATTCTTCAGCGAGGAATTCAAGTGTGATAACATTGATAACAACATCTGCGAAGCATTCAATGGGAGGATAATAGATGCCAGATGCAAACCAATTATCTCGATGCTTGAAGACATACGGGTTTTGGTCATGACTCGGCTGCACAGACAAAGAGATGACACTGCAAAGTGGACTAAGCAATATGGTCCTAGAATTGCTAAGAAGTTGGATGATAACTTGGTTGCAAGTAGGTATTGTCATCCCATTTGGAATGGGGATGAAGGATATGAGATAATGAAGGGTTCCGATAAGTATGTTGTCCATTTAGGTACGATGAAGTGTTCGTGTAGAGCATGGCAACTAAGCGGAATTCCTTGTTCACATGCCATGTGTGCAATTCAATTGAAGGGCCACAACATAGAAGACTACCTTGATGATTGGTACAAGAAACCAAAGTATCTTGCTTCGTATCAATTCATGTTGCAACCAATTAGAAGTAGCAAGTTCTGGGAGCCAACAGATCGCGAAGCACCTCAACCGTTGCCACTAAAGAAGAGAATGGGAAGACCAAAACGAAAACGAAGAATGACAGAGGGAGAGGACTCATGTCATCGTAGGTTGAATAGGACATGTATATCGATAAAGTGCTATTTTTGCCACATAGCAGGGCACAATATTAAGGGTTGTCAATTAAAGAAGCAACAGGAACAATTGAGGCCAGCTAAAGGGCCTACTGAAGGGACAGTTGGACAAGGAGAAACAAAAAGGCGAAGTGAGTCGACTATTCTTCAATCGACGACAATAAACCCAGTAAGTCAGGACAATTGTGTTTATGTTGCTTTATGGTTTGTTATGAATATGTATATACATAGATATAAGTGTGACATGTATGTAATGTTTTTTTTTGTCTTTGTCAGGTCACCGTGACACATGAAGAATTGGTCGAAGCCCCTGCTATACCTGAAACTGAAGGGCCTGTTCAAAGAAGGCAAGGTAGAAGGCAGCCAGCTGCAAGATTGGCTGAAGCAACTGGAGGGCTAGTTAAGTCGACTGTTCTTCAGCAGCAACAGAGAAAAAAATACCCGGTAAGTTCAATGATTTGACTTTACTTTTCATTTACGTTCTAATATGGCTTGATGGTATATTTATGATATCATTTGCCTTTTTCTCAGGTTCGAAGAAGGCAAGCTAGAGCTCAGCTGCCAATAGAGGGCCCAACTGAAGGGCCACCACAAGATCCATCACCAAGGTCATCACAAAGGCCACTAGAAGGGTCATCACAAGGGCCACCACCAAAGCCAACCGAATGTGTCACTGAAGCTGAAGGCTTAACTAGAAAAAGAACCAGAAGAAAGGCAAATCAAGAGCCACCTACAAGAAGGCAGCCATCTATAAGACGCCTAGCTGAAGAGTTGGCCGAAGAAGCCCCTGCTGTAGCTGAACAACCACAAGAGCCCAAGAAATCACATGTGAGAAGAAGAGGCAACTAATCACAAGTACCTGAAAATGACGCTCCCCTTCGAACAAGAGGGGCTCTTGGGAAGAGGCTAAAACAATATGGTTATGGCTTTATACATATGAGCGTTCTGGAACAGTTATTCTTAATGTAAGTTTTATAGGCTGCATTTAATTTCATTTATATTGCAAACTTTTGTTGATAATTGAGTTTTCTTTTTGAAGCCTGGGAGAAGTTCAGAGATTCTTATCTCTCAAGGCCCAACTCAAGAATCAACGGCTGCGCCAACAAAGAAGACATTGCTTGCGCCAACAAGAAAGAAGAGTAAGAAGAACCCAGTTGCAGGTCCATCTAAATCAGTTCAGCCTACAACAGTTGCAGCTCCTTCTGAATCAGTTCAGCCTAGGACAATTGCAGCTCCATCAGAATCAATGCATCCCAAGACAGTTGAAGAAGAAGTCTCACGTCCAGTTAGAAAAAGTGCAAGGATTATGAATCAAGTGCGAAGTCCATCAAAATGAGCACGAACAGGACGCATTGTGCATATTGATTGATGAAATGGGATGTGATATGGTTTGTGGGGCTGAGGAGTCTGTTGTAAACATCTGTGGATGTTTGGTTTTTTTTTTTTTTTAATAATAGCTTATCATTGAATTGAGTTTATGAGACATCATTTGTCATTGAGTTTGTGAGACTTCATTTCAATATCAATGGAACGGTTGTTGCTTGTTATTTTTGGCATGCCTTTTTCATTTTTTTGATTTTGTTTTTACTTTTACTTACTGCTGCTTCTGCTGGTGGATATGTGGTGGTGACTGGGGAGCTCGTGTGGCTGGTGGTGGTGGCTAGTGAAGCCTGGTGGTAGTGGGTTGGGTTGAAGGTTTTTGCTGCACCTGGTGCAAGATGTAAGTGTGCAATATGCACATCTTGCACCAGGTAGTGCTGGTGCAAGCTGGTGTAAGACACCTTACACTAGCAACTTATGCAGCAACATACCACCAGCATAGTGGTGGCTGGTGGTGGCTCAAGTGGAAGCCTGGGATGCTTGGTGTGGCTGGTGGTGATGACTAGGGGCCGATGGTGGCTGGTGGTGGCTCAAGTGGAAGCCTGGGATGCTTGGTGTGGCTGGTGGTGATGGCTAGGGGCCGATGGTGGCTAGTGGTGGGCGGTGGTGGTGGCTGGTAGTAGCCGATGGCTGGGGAAATGTACAAAAAAAAAATGGCACTTAACTGATCACATTCTAAAAAGCCTAGCACTTAAGTGTTCACTTTTAACAACAAGTGGCACTTAAAGTGATCATTTTAATAATAACTTGACACTTAAATGACTATTTTTTTTATCACGACTGGCACTTAAGTGATCACTAGACACAACTTATAGCACTCGAGTAATCACTCGTGTCTGTTCTATGTATATGGTGGTTTGCAGCAAAACATAGAAGCTGCTGGTTTATATATTTGCTGCTGGTTTACACATTTGCTGCTGATTTACATTCAATTCAAGTAAAAAAGTCACCACAACACATCGACCCATACATTCTATCATCACCGATTTATATTTGAGAATAAGCAAAAACATAGTACAAACAGTATTTGTCGAAATCATTCATTCATTCATTCCATTTCCTTGACCTCCCCATAAGCACAAGAAGTAACACATAATACATATGACAGCCCAAAAAAAAATTGCCACAACTATCTTGTAGACAACTCAACACTTCTTCTCATCTTCCAACAAAATAAGTCACTTTTCATTCAAAACAAATACATTTCTCCACACATTTACAACTATGGCAATTGGAGAAACTTCTTCTCATCTTGCAGTACTTTACATTTCATCATAAAGTAGGATAGACAAAAAAACAGCAACACAATAAACGCTTGGTAACACTTCCGTTCAATTTTCATCTTTGAAACTTCATTTTTCAAATGGTTAACAGAAGATGCTTGAGCTTGAGCTTGCATTGAGTCAACATCGTCCAAGTCGTCCACAAGCGTAGATGGAGGTTGATGACATCCATCAAGTAGGTCCAATATCACCTATGTGGCTCAGTGAGAGAATTTCGCATCGACCCATTTGAAGTATTTGCACTTCAAGCCTTCTCTGTATCGGGCACATCCATAGAATCTTCTCCCAGGATTCGTTCGAGTCCATGATGTTCTGCTTGGACTTGGTAACCCACAAAAACAGAAACGATCACCTTCTCCTTCGCTTTGGCGAGAGAAATTTGAGCCGTTGCTGAAAGTCCTGCTCTCCATTTCCAATATTCGGTGGTAGAATTTGGGGCAAATCGAATTAGGGTGCGGGATTAGGGCTCCAATGCTTCAATGGCATTTTGCCCGATTTAGGGTTTTAGATTTAGGGGCAAATGGGGAGACGACGGCGTTTTCGCTAATTTAAGGGACTATTTTGGGCCAACAAGCAAAACGACGTCGTTTGGGGTGAATTCGAGCTGACTCGGCTCTCCGGCGAGACACATCGGCGAGAAATATTATTATTTTAATGCCACGTATGATTTCCGGCTAGCTTCGCCGGAGATGGCACTCAGGTGTCCCACTTTTCTTAAAATGTGGCACTTAAGTGTACATTTCGTAAGTTATGGCACTTAAGTGTCCCTTTGTGCCAAGTTATGGCACTTGAAGCGTTCTTATGCCAGCGTCCATATGTACGGTATGGTGGAGCTGGGTCCCTCAGCTATGAAGCGATGCCTCATATTAACTTTCATGTGTATCACATCGTGCGTGAAAAAGCAACTTTAACTCCATCATGATTGGCTATCAACACAAATTTCTTCTTTTCTTCCTCTTCGGTTCAGCACCACGTCTACCCTCCTCCCCCTCTGCATTTTGGTGAGGGAGAGAGACCGGGGGCTTCTGGAACAACAGTGAAACTTTCTTTAAGCATACAATTAATTTTCACCAGTGGTCTCACCATTTCGAAACATACCAAATAATTATTGGAGACACACAAATCTATGATCACAGAGTGTTCCCAAGAAAATGCACAAATATAGTAATTCAAGCGTAGACCTTGAGTAAGAAAGACGGACACATTTATCACTTGAGCAACCTCTTAGGATTAAAAGATAGATGTCACTTAGCTTTCTCGCGAGGAAACTGATCTAAGCTCTTAATTATTTTTTCTTATAAAATAATTTTTAATTTCCTAAATGATAACCTGTCATATTTTTGTATTGCACTTGCTATTTTTTTCTCAGTTTCTATTCGAAGTTCATTTTGCAGCTTGCAGCTTAATGTTTTAAACTTGAGAGCTGAGGCCCCCTTCTTATTTGTTTTTTTAACCTGTGGGAAGGGTTGGAGCATACTCTTTTACATCAGAAATTATCACTTATTTTAATTCTAACCTTGATATGTTGGGGACAGCTTTGTTGATATTTTCGGAGCTACAATCAAACTTATTCAGACATCTGTCACATTTCCCATTTCACATTCGCTATATGTGTTCTTCACCGTCTTCTATCCTTCATCAAAATTGTTGCCGACAAAGCTTCGTAGATATTTTCAGAGCTTCGACACATCTCATTCAAATATTTCTCACATTTTCCACCTTAAAATGACAGAGTCCAAAAAATGCAATATAATGTGGACCCACCAAACTCGTCATCTAAAGGAAGAAGTAACTCATTTTCCGCTATGAAAAAAAAAAAAAAACTCATTTTCCATTTCCCTCTATTTACTCCCACTTTTTGGAGGAAAAGATCTTGTGAGCCCACAGAAAAATCTTTCTCTGCCATTCTCTTCGTATTCCTCGGATCTTTATTTCCTCACAACTTTTCACCCAAATCCTAAAACCCTCTTCGTTCTATGGAAGGGCTCGATTCGATTTTATATGGCCGATGCTCTCAGTATACATACATACATATATAAATATATATTTATTTGTGCATAAATAGCATCTTCCATTTGATGTGAATTTGAGATGTAGAAATTCTTCCGCAAGTGTCGATGTCCTATTCTATAACAATGCATGTCAACTGGATTATGATTTATGTGTTATTCAAAAAAACGTCATTATTGTTGGTGAAGTTACTCAACTCGAATTATGTTTTGCACTTGGCATTATAGCTCGTCATTCACTTAGGCCCATCAAGGCATAATAAGAATGAAGAAGTAGAAATGAATTGTAGATGGTTTGCATAAAGAAACAAAGTAGATGAACAAGACAACGTCTCTATCCTCTGAAATGGTGCGTGGAGATGTTTTTATAGAGGGGTGGCAGTTTCTTTAATTTAATTTCGCCAATTAATATCTTATAATTTAATCCTATATTACCTGATTTCGGTTTAGCAATTGAATAGTATAGCTACATATGAAATATATACCTTTTTACTAGAATTTTTATTATGCCCGCGGTTAATTGAAGAATAGTTTCCATGCGGCACTACACTATTTATATGACTATTTGATTATGTCAAGTCATTTAAATTTTGGATTATATGGGTATAAATATTTTAAAATAGATTAAAATCATTTTCGTTTTGAGTTATAGACCTAACTAGGAGGGTAGCTTTATTTGGGGCTAAATCTTTGTGGCTGTGCATATATTAACATGATGCTTTGAGGCTTTTTCAGCAAGTCCTTTTTTAATTTTTATTTTTCTAGGTAAATACGTGTTTTTAAATAGACGATATTCTTTTCTCTTCTCTTCCGATTTTGAGATTTGTCTATCTTCTGTACAATTGAAGTGGGCCTGAACATTTTCCTATACTGTTCACGCGTCAATTGTCGTACAGAGTATTTAAGTAAAAGAAACACAGATGGGACGACCCGGTGGAATTGGATCCCTTGGTGATTGACTGAGTAGCCTTCACGTGCATGAAGTCGTATTACCCATCTGCACCGCCAGGTTGACAGAACATGAAGCTTTAATAATTGCCATGTGACCGGCGATGGCCAAACAGCAAATTTAACTCCGCCTTGGTTGATTCCTGACGTCAATTCGTTCTATCTTCCTCCTTTTCTGCGCTTTAGAGAGGGAGAGCGCAGCAGCAGCATCAGAGCAACGATGGTGGACGTGCTGTTCGCACGTATTGTGGGGGAGATGCCCGCAAGGATTTGGAGTTTGCAATGGCAAGCGTGAATTGTTGCGTTATATTTTGCAGAGAGTCGGAAAGAGCGTCATTACGTGGGGGTTAATAACAGAGAGAGGTCACAGTGACAGGTGGTCAGGCTCGACCATTGAGTAGGGTGAGATCTGTCTGATCCCTTAAATCCCGTTATCAAGTCAATGCTACACTAACATGGAGTCAATGATCCCCTTCACACGCTTGTTTACATACACACACTTTATATTCACTGGTAGAGTTAATGAGGTGTAATTAATCAATGAAATTGTGTTTTTTAAGAACTGTCAAATCGAGGTTCTCAAAATTAAATGTTAATTATGCTTATTAATCTTTATAAAATTAAATGGAAAGGCATCTTCCATGATCCTACGGTATTCCAATGGGGTTATATGTATAGCTCAAAACTTATGCATATTCATGAGATTAATAGATAGGCATCTCTTAAAAATCAATGGAGTGTCTAGAATTCTTTGGACACTCAAATAATCTCCGTCAAGTACAGTGATACTTTTGTTCTACACACATCAGTGATTATCAGAGACACAGACCTATGTTCCCAGTGGTGGCCCTAAGAAAATGCACAGATGTGATGATTCAATCGCATGCCTCAAGTGAGGAGGATAGACACAATTGTGACTTGAGCAACCTCTTAGATTTTAAAAATAGGTGCCACTTAGTTTTCTTGGAAGAAAGCTTAATTTTCCCTTATAAATAATTCTTGATTTTGTAAATGATATCTACCATTGTGATCATGGTTTTATATTACATTCTTCTAAAAAAAATTTAGTCGCCACCCTTGATTTTTTTATTCTCAATTTCAATTGGAAGTTGAATTTGGCAACTTAATTTTTTAAGGGATAAATGTAATAAAAATCCTAAAACTTGTCATGAAAGTGCAATTAATTCATAAAACTTTCAAAAAATGCAATCAAGTCTTAAAACTTGTTGTGAAAGTATAATTAAATCCTTAAAGGTTAAAAAATGTAATTTAATTTTAAAACTTGTCATGAAAGTATAATCAAGT
Source organism: Eucalyptus pauciflora (assembly GCA_007663325.1). Lineage (NCBI taxonomy): Eukaryota > Viridiplantae > Streptophyta > Magnoliopsida > Myrtales > Myrtaceae > Eucalyptus > Eucalyptus pauciflora. The sequence continues at coordinate 703,738 of VMYD01000211.1, read as the reverse complement.
CCTACAAATTTCAAAATGTGCAATTAATGGAATGAATTGATTGGATCAATTTGACATATTTTATGATTTAATTGCACTTTCGTGACAAATTTTATAACTTAATTGCATTTTTTGAAAGTGTTATAACTCTACTGCACTTTCATAATAGGTTTTAATATTTCCAATACACATATTCCATGTTTTGAACTTGGGAGTTGAGCCCCACTTCTTTTCTTTTAACTCATGGGAAGCTTTGGAGAATATTTATTCTACGCTCGAAATATTTCAATAAAGTTTAGATTCAAATGATGAGGCGTGATCAATTAAAATCTAATGGTAAAAGTAATGGGTCACGAGCTTGGTAAAACTCGGAGTTGACGATTATGGCATAATTAGCTTAAATATTAAGATTTATATGGAAATTGAGTGCAACTCTCATGGATCTTATCTTTTTAGGAGAGTCATGGCAGAACCATTCTAGTTTGTTGGCATCGAAACTTCATGTTGTCGCCCTACTGCCACATATTTCAAATGGACTTGAAAACTTGTCAACTCTCCTTATCGATAAACGCGTGGCATTTTCCTGTTTTGAAAGGCTTGGTGAAGTAGTGGGAACTGTGAATTACTAGGTGCAAATGCCTCATGAGGACACCTAATCTGTCGCGCTTCAATCCTTGGGAGATATCTCAATTAGAAAGACTCATTGAGATTTAAGGTTTGTGGGAATCGTGATCTTTGTTGCACTCAACAATTTCCTACTCTGATTCAATTGAAAGATTTCCTAATCTATGCAAGTTGAAGAAGCTCAGGTGTGTTGAACTGAAAGATTTTCCTAAGTCAGGAGCCATGGAAGGCCGCAATAGGCTAGAGTCTTTAAAGTACTTGGAGACGAATTGAATATCTCTTCGAGCTACCGCCTCGAAGATACAAATTACGAAAATTGTATTGTGCTACATGTACGGGAGACATTATTGCACATTGACTTTCCACAATTCAAGTGTGTATATATATATTGCATTGTGCTGCGTGTGTACAGGAGACATTATTGCACATTGACTTTCCACAATTCAAGTATATATATATATATTTCGTCGAACAATTCCAGTCAAGTTCAAACACTACATTTTCTTGAAAGCTATATGAAATTTTATTTTTTAGTTCTTCTTTCGAATTGTTTTAGCAATTCTTCTCAACAAACATGAGGAACTCATCAAATTGTTCATTCGGGAGTGGGTTAAGCTGAAGGTCAAATATAGGGTACATTTGTCTTGTGAAAAACTCCATGGCAAAGGAAAATGCATTTTCTAGGAATATGGTTAGTTTTCCTTTATTTGGTAATATATAATCGAAATTGCTTTCTGATGTTTGGACTTCATTGGAAAATGATTTTAATCTCATGTTTTTATTTCAAGCAAAAAAAATCACATTTTTTAATTTTTTTTAAATTCGATTTTTTAATTATTTTTTACTTTTTTATTTTTATTTTATTTTTAAATTATAATTTTTAATTATTTTTATTTTTCTCTTTTCTTTCCTTTACTCTTTCCTAGTTCCCTTGCCATGACTAGTTGGCGACAACCATAGGCAAGCTCGAGCTCATTGGGATCAAGCAAGTTACAAGCTCACTGGCTTTGATGAAGCTTGAGCTTGCCTGGATTTGGCGAGCTGCGAGCTTGAGCTTGTCAGGATTGAGCGAGCTATGAGTTGGCCAAGCTCGAGCTCACCTTGATCAGTCAAGCCTTGGGCTTGTTGGCCTGCATCATGGCTAATTGCCGAGCTACTAACCCTCCTGGGGCACCTAGCTGGCGGAGGAAGAAGAAGAAAGGAAAAGAAAGAAAAGAGAAGAGAAGAAAAATGAAAGAAAAAAGAAAAAAAAATAATATTTGAAAATTTTGTAAAAAAATAATTAAATAGTCAATTTTTTTAATAAGAATAAAAGTTTCATTAACCAAAGACCCAAAGAGTAGAATAATTTTGGAAAAACGTTTTCCAGTTCCTTTATAAGGGAAATTATTTTCTTGAATTTAAATCTCAATATGTAAACCATTTATGTGATTCATTTTCCTAAATGAACCAAAAGTCGAAAAATGAGGAAAATATTTTTCGCAAAGTAAACGCACCCTTTATTTTATTACCGAGCATGTGACGGTATTGAATGATCAAGAAGGCATAATGAAACCATTAGATGCCGAATCTAAAGAAGTACGTCTTGTTATGAGACATTTAATCGATGGCAGTGGTAACGTGACTCTTGTTGATGTTATCTTAGTTATAGGCTAGCTTCAACTCTAATGCAGCTGAAGAGTGGGGTTGGCCATTGAAGAGTGTATCAAGACTCAAAACACTTTCAAAAATATTATGACATAAGTTTTTAGAAGTCATGATATTTAAATAATAAAAAATTATAGAAGTTAAGTGACTGAAAGTATTATGATATTTAAATAAATGTGGTATGAAAATTATGATGACTTTTTTTAAGGTTAGCAATACATTTACGCAAGCACTACCAGATGGTTTTGAATGAAAATGAGACAAACTTTTTACGGCAGAGGAAGGAATGAAAAAAGCATAGTCACCACCGCCTTGGTGGCCGAGATGGTTTAGGCTCTCTCCCCCTCACGAAGGAGAGGAATTCGAATCCTCTCACGGCCACTTGGGGTATTAAGTGGGACGCCGGAGGTGGTGGGTTCTTTCGCTTACGTGTCCCCCCAAGTTTACTCACGAGCTGCTGGTTGTTCAGGTTCCTAGGTCACAAAAAAAAAAAAAAGCTTATTGTCCAAAACGGGCAGTCACCACATAGCACAACGGGAGAAAATATTATTGCACTTAGGGTCCGTTTGTTATTTGCTTCCGCCACCCCAAACGTCTATCTTTGCTACTATTCCACAAGATCCCCTTCCGGAAAAACGTTTTCTGGATTTTCCGGTTCGTTTCACGGAAAATGAATTCCTTGGGGAAAATGTTTTCCATCAAAAGAAAAAAAATTTCTAAAGTAGGGGAAAATGTTTTCCACTTTTGAAAAGTGGAAAACATTTTCCTCACTTGATCTCTTTTATCTCACATTTCTACAAATCATCACTTCTTCCCCCCTTTCTTCTTATTATTTTCTTTTTTTTATTCAAATTATTTTTTAATTTTCTTTTTCTTTTTTAATTCAAATTCTTTTTAATTTCCTTTTTCTTTCTTTTCTTTATTTCTCATCTTCTTCTTTCTTGGTTAGTCGTCAGACTAGGTGAACCTTAAGCTCATCGATTGCTTGACGCTCACGTTCGCCAATTTGGTGAGCAAAAAATATTTTCCTTACTAAATGCCAAAAAATATTTTCCGAAACATTTTCAGGTTTTAGCCGAACATCAGAAAATATTATCATTTTCTTGAAAAAAGACTTTTAGGAAAATATTTTTTGGAAATTGCCTATTTTCCGTGAAACGAACAGACCTTAGTGGGACTCTATTATTTGTGCAACTTCATTAAAGCTGATACCTAAGGGCCTGTTTGGTAACCATCCCAACAGTGCCAAATTCTGATTTTTTGTTCCCAGAATCAGTTTGGGACGAGAATCGCGTTTGGTAAAAATTTTGTTCCCGGGAACAAATTTGTTCCCAAAATCAGTTTGGGACGAGAATCAAGAATAAAAAAAAAAGTTGATTCTTGTTCCGGGAACAAAATTGAGAATCAAAACTCTTATTTTTCTCTTTTCATCTTCTTCATCGACCGCCATCTTGCGACCGCCGCCCGCCGCCGTTCACCGCCGCCGATCGCCGGAGGCTCTTGTTTGGCCGGAAAAAAAAAAAAAAACTATAAACTATAAACTAAAAAAGAAGAATAGGAGAAAAAATAAAATAATAAAATAATAAAAAAGAAAAAAAAGGAAAAAGGAAAAAAAAACTAAAAAATTTTAAAAAGGAAAAAGAAAAAAAAGAAAAAAAGGAAAAAAAAGAAAGAAGAATAAGAGAAAAAATAAAAAATTAATAAAATAATAAAATAAAGAAAAAATTAAAATTAAAAAATTAAAAAAAAAAGGAAAAAAAGAAAAGAAAAGTAAAAAGAGAAAAAGAAAAAAAGGAAAAAAAGAAAGAAGAATAGGAGAAAAAATAATAATAAAAAATTTAAAAAATTAAATATAAAAATTAAAAAAAAGAAAAAAAAGGAAAAAAAAAGGAAAAGAAAGGAAAAAGGAAAAAGAAAAAAAAGGAAAAAATTATTTAAAAATTAAAATAAATTGATTTGGAACAGAATCAATAAACACGTTACCAAACGCAATTCTATTCCAGAATAAAAAATTTTGTACAGTTACCAAACACGTTTTTTTACTCAGAATCAGTTCCCGGGAACAGAATAAAAAATAATCATTTCTGATAAGAATTTGTTCCCGAGAACAGAATCGTTGCCAAACGCACCCTAAAAGGCTAAAAGAGCTCGTGAAGTGAAGTTACTGATATTGAGGTGCATCATCTGAATCGGAGTCTGGAAAGTGGAGATTGGAGATTGGTGCATCGCTGCTGCAGTGCTGCTGATTTCTGGAGCCGAGCTCAGATGTGTTAATTGATTTAAGCATAATCAAATGGGAGAAAATATTTGGGGTCCCGACTGCAAGGCAGCATGTATCTCTACCAATGAGGAAGTGACGCGTGGCTCCACGATGCCCTAGCGGCTCTACTGGTTTTTCTGCACAAAATATATTATGTTTCCTTTTCTACTTAAAAATTTACGGTCATTAATAAATTTGCTGCTGCTTTTTACTCTCTCCTCTCTGATGGAGTAGGCCTGCATGCATTAAAGGAGCTTTGTCTCTCGTCCTTTCTTTCCTTGTCACTTCAATATTTTGGGTGAGAATTCGCCCTCTGGCCCAAAAGCACGTTGCTCCTCCGCCTTGCTCCGGCGCCGGTTCATCTTCGGCCTGCGTCGTTGTGTTCCTTCTCCGCCGTCTGCTCCGGTGCGGTTTCCCTGCGCAAGACGGCGAGGAATGTTATTGCTGTAAGTCGCAGACTCCAAGCGACAGGAAGTTCCAGCTCTCTCTGATTCGGCTTCGGATCTGCTACGTTCGCGGCTTATACCAGTGAGTTGATTCTTTCCCTGATTTTTGTACTCTTCTTTTCTTTTCTTTTTCTTTGCTGTTTTTGCCTCTCTCTTTTCTTGTTTTTTAGTTTGTTTTGTTGGTGGGTGCTTGCACGAGCTTGGCTATCGAGTCGGCAATTTTGCCCGTGAGTGTCCGGTGTTGTGATTTTCGGGAGGTTGGTTTGTCTAGGCTAGCACTGAGTTTCAGTCCGAGGCGAAACGAATGGTTGGAAGTTTCCGCGAAACCGGGGAGATTAGCAGAAAACGAATGCTTAGTAATATTGGAGACGATGTGGAAGTATTTCGTTGAAACGAATAGTCGGCACTTGTCTGATTTTTCTGTTGTTGGCTTTTGTCTTCAAGTATTTCGGTGGAAGTAATTGGATTGGGGAAGATGGCGGATATTGTTCCGCCTCCCTCGGCATACATACATTCTTAACTCTCGTTTCTCCACAGAGAAGGGAAGAAAACCAGCAAGAATTCAAAAAGGGGGAAAATGGCGGAAGTCGTTCTGTGTGCGGCTTCCGCAGTGGCAGGGTGCCTGGTGGCTCCGGTCGATCGTCTTTGCGGCTATGTGATATCCTACGACAGCCACGTTCGCGAACTTGAGGCCAAAGTTGCGGAGTTGGGCAACGCGAGGCAAGAGGTGCAGAAGTCCATCGATTATGCTCAAAACAACGTGAAGCCTATCAGAGCCTATGTCAATAAATGGGTGGAAGATGTGGACAAGCACGCCGAGGAGGCGCGCCGTGCTCTGGATGACTACCGAAGAGCTAATGAAACTTGCTTCTATGGGTGGCTTCCCAACCTGAAGGTGCGATATCGTCTCGGCAGGGAGGCGAGGAGGAAAGCTGAACGCATCCAGAGCCTCATTGATCAGAAACCATCCGGGGAGGTCTACGACGATCCTTCTCCAGGGCGCGTTGATGGCACTTCTGACGTGATTTCCTCGGCCGGTGATCAAGGTGACGCTATCTTCGATTCTCGAGCTTCCATCTTAGAGGCCATAATGAATGCTCTGGATCACGAGAAGCACAAGGTGGTTGGGGTCTATGGGCCTGGCGGCGTGGGGAAGACGACACTGTTGGAGGAAGTTGAGAAGAAACTCAGGAAAGAGGGGAGACCATTCGACATGATCGTCAAATCGAAAGTGTCGCAGACTCCGGACTTGAAGAATATCCAAGATGATATCGCTTACGCCTTGAAACTGGATCTGAAGAATGAGCCCAGCGAAGTCGGAAGAAGAGATAAACTGTTCAAGAGATTACAGAAGGATCCGAGTGAGAAGATTCTCATAATATTGGACGATCTGTGGAAAGAATTTGATCTGAAGGAGGTTGGAATTCCTTCGGGAGATGAGAGCAAGGGATGCAAGTTGCTGCTAACATCGAGATTTAAAGATGTTTTGGAGCAAATGAAGTGTGACACTCCCATATTTCATCTTGAAGGTTTAAAGGACATAGAAGCATTCGGGCTATTCGAGAAGACGGTCGGTGACAGGCTCAAAGACAATGAGGAATTGAAAGCAATAGCACCTAAAGTCGTCAAGAAGCTTGCAGGTTTGCCTCTTTTGATTATCTCCGTTGCGTGTAGCTTGAAAGATCGGGATGTGGCCGCATGGAGAATCGCTTTGAAAAAAATAGACCAGTCAAAAATGGAGACTATAGTGAAGTTGAGTTACGACCATTTGAAGAGTGAGGACACCAAGACCTTATTCTTGCTCTGCGGTCTTATTGGCGGGACCATTGACGTGGAAATCCTGCTGGTTTTAGGCATGGGTTTAGGCTTGTTTGAGGAATTCGGAAGGACGATACAAGATTCAAGGGATGGATTGAATACTATGCTTGATGAACTCCGTTCTGTTTGTTTGTTGCTGGATGGTGGTGATGACAAGAACAATGTGACCATGTATGACCCGCTGGGTGATGACAACGACAAGAACAATGTGACCATACATGATCTTTACAGCGAGGTGGTTGTCTCAACTCCATTTAGTGGTCAGAATTCTTTGATGATGAACAGCAATTATGGCTCATGGTCAAAGGAAAAGCTCGAGAAATGTTGGGCTATATGCCTAGCTGATGTTGACAAAAGGAGACTTGATGAACTAATGAAGTGTCAGTTTCCTGACTTGAAGATACTCATATTGTCTCTATCGGAAGGCTGGCGTTGGAAACAAGAACACGAACGTGAAGTGGGAGATTGCTCGGGACTACTAGATTTCACATACATGAAGGAGCTTCGTGTCCTATATTTTCGCTCCATGCATATCGCCAGTTTACCTCTCTCGATTGGAATCCTCGGGAACCTCCACTCTTTATACTTAGACTGTAGGAATGTGAAGGATGTGGCAATTCTTGGCAACCTCAAAGCATTGCAGATTCTCACCTTCGCACAATCCACCATTTCTTGGTTGCCTAAAGAAATCGGGGAACTCACAAATCTAAGATCGTTGAATCTAAGCAAATGCTACAACCTTAAAACAATTGCCCCTGGTGTCCTAAATCGCTTAACCAACTTGGAAGAGTTACATATTTACCGCTTTTCTCAATGGATGGGTAAGGATCAAATACCGTCAGAATTTTATAATGCTAGGCTTGCCGAGTTGAAGAGCTTGACAAAGCTAGCATCTCTGGAAATATCGATTTATAATCCCATCATACTCTTGGAGGATGGTGACCTACCATTTGAGAACTTGGACAAATTTCGGATCAACATAGGAGATGCTTGGCAGTGGACATATAGGGGTTTGACAAAAATGGGGCTCAATTTGGAAGGGTGCGATAGTATTCTTTCGAGAAAATGGGTTAAGAAAAATCTGCAGAAGACTCAATACTTATATATAACCGGGTGTAGTGAGTTCGAAGAGAGCCCTCGCGAATTGTGCACCCAAGGATTCCAAGAAGTGAAGTGTCTCCACATTGGAGACAGCCCCTCGATCAAGTACATTGTCGATTCATCCAATGACCTCCCTCTTACTGCTTTTGGGAAGTTAGAGTCTTTTTCCCTTGATAATCTTATTAATTTGGAGAAGATATGCCACGGCCCCATAGCGCCAGAGTGCTTCAACAAATTGAAAGATTTTGAGGTCGCACAATGCAACCAATTGAAATACTTGTGGCGTCTTTCAGATGTGCAAAGACTTGTACGATTGGAAAAGATTGATGTGTTTCAGTGCGGCTCAATGCAATCCATTGTCACACATAATGCAGGAGAAGATATAGTTTCTACCAATAACAGAGTTGAATTGCCTAACATACGTCGTCTGCAATTGCATAAGTTACCAAATATGACAAGCTTTTGTGATACTTCAATTCAGGTAACTTTTTTTTTTTTTATTTCATTTTTCCCCCGTCAATTTGTTTTGTTAGGATGAGATGATATTGGTTTTCACTCAACGTAGGTACATATTGCATTTAACTTTGACTATTTGTACAATTTGATTTAGGTTTTGATTTACAAATAAAAAATCCTCTCAAATAGAACACGGACCATATTATAGTTAAAGGAAGCCTCTTTCAATGACTGATTTTTTTAATTTTTCAAAAAAAAAATGTCAACATTAGATAATTGCACTGCTAACTTGGGTTTCTTTTGTGACTAATTTATTAGTTATTTAACATTCTTAATGAGGCGAAAAAATAATGTACTAAACGAATGAAAGGGAGAATGAATCTTGAATGAATAAATAAAATTCAGTAATTTCAAAATGAAGAAAGCGCCGTCCAGAGATTCAATAAATGGATGGAGCCACATAATAAAGAAAGTCCCCATAATTCAAGTCCCACCTAACATGCAATTTGCAACTGATTCCAACATGTCATTCCAAGTTGCAAACCTCACCGGATCAACATCACTGTTAATTTGAGCTGCATTAACGGCATGATAGCAGTGAGGATTTCCTCATGAGAATGATTTTGCTTTTCACGGAAGAGAAATTATTTCCTTTTTTTTTTTTGTATTTTTGCCCTAGAGTTCCACTTATTTTATTGTGAAAATAGCTTTACTTGTAACAGACTTACCTTTAATGAGCTTCATTGTGGTGCCACATCAGGTTTCATTGCCTCACTTGGAATCCCTCATAATGGTTGGATTCCTTGACCCAGAAAAGATACTCTACAGTGAACCTTCATTAAAATACAGCAATCTAAGATGGCTAATGATAAGAAAGTCTAAATCCACGTGGAAGAGTATTCTGAAATTAGATTGGATTTTGAAGTTGCCGAATTTGGAATCAATGTCACTTGGGAGCTCTCCATCAGCAGAAGTAGTTTTTGACCTGGAGGAGCTAAAAGTCATCGAAGATGTTGAGATTTTCTCTCGGCTAACGAAATTGACATTAGAGAAATTACCAAACCTGCGGTGCATGTGGAAATGGGATGTAAAATTACAAGGAATATCGATATTTCGAAACCTAAGGGACCTCTTTGTCTATAAAACGGGGCTGTCATTTCTCTTTTCGGTGTCTGTGGCTAAATGTTTTAGAGAAATTAGAGTCATTAGAATGTGGGACTGTCCAAATATGAAGGCGGTGATTGTGGATGAAGAAGGAAGAAACGAAGGGACATATGATATTATAGAGTTCCCGCTACTGGAGCATCTATCTATACGGCAATGTCCAATGGAGAAATTCTTCCTATATCCTCGTGGAAAGAAAGAGCCCGTAACCACTACTTTAGATTTGCAAGATGCTTACTCCAATTCCTTCTTTGATCAAAAGGTACAAATCCCTTCTATCGAGATTTTACCCATAATAGCCATAGGCACACGCTTTGTAAGGGGTGTAATAAAATCTCTTTGAAGAATTTTATTTGGTTTTAGTAGTTAGAATGTGTTCATTGTTTATAATTATATTTGTCATAATAAGGCCATTAGTGAAAATTCATTCTTCCATCATATCAAATATATTGTTAGGATTAGGCCAAATTGCCAAATGTTTCATAGCTATGATCTAACATGTAACTCTCATGAGTAGGTTAGTTTGTCAAGCTTGGAATTTTTATGGCTTCATTCAGTAGGATCCTTCAAAAGGATATGGCAAGATGAACTTCCAAGAAGTTCTTTCTGCGAATTAGCCACCCTCATCCTTGAAAATAGCTTTGAGCTACTCAAATGTCTTCCCTTGACAATCATAGGTAGATTGCACAATCTAGAAGAAGTCAGAGTTTCAAATCGTTGTTTGACTGTAGGTCCTTTCGCATTATCATGTATTAGAACGAACAATGTAATAAATTTATCCTATTTTTCCTCCTTTCTCACATTATCCTCATGCAGGTTACATTTCCTAACATAACAAAACTGGAAATTGGTGGCCTTCCGTGCCAAGAGATATGGAACGATCAAATTCCCACCGATTCGTTTCAAAAGTTGGAATCTCTTGTATTGAAGAAGTGTGACAATCTCCAAAGTATTGCTACTTCTTATATGTGGAAGAGGCCGCAGCGCCATCCTGAGATCCTAAAAGTGATTTCATGCCGTTCGATCAAGATCATATACGAAGGTGATGGGACGGATATAAAGAGTGGTAAATTGAGGAGGCTGGTTTTGCGTGATCTTGAAAACTTGAGGTGCATTTGGCAGTCCGACAGGCTCCCAAACGTCCCATTCCCAAATTTGAGAGAAGTAGAGGCCGTGAGATGCCCCCGTTTGGAAATGCTTTTCCCTACCTTCACTACGAAATTTCTCGGGCAAATCGAAGAGTTGATAGTGGATTCATGTGAAGATATGGAACTAATTGCTGGCCATGAAAAAGGGGAAGGAGCGACCCACACGACAATCACCTTCTCCAAATTAACTCTTCTAATGCTTGTCGAGTTGCCGAAATTCAGGAGCTCCTTCTTACCTGAGAAATACTCTCTGAAATTCCCGTGCTCCGAGGACTTCCCGTCCTTGCGAGTCTTGAGTGTAGAAAGCTGTGGAGCAGAGCCGGACCAAGTCCTCGGTCACCCGGGATTCCACCAATTAATTCGAATGGGGGACATGGATTCACGGTCGGACGAAGTCCTTCGGGATCAGGATTTCGACAATATAGAAGGAGAACGTGGCATGCTATTTTGAACGAAAATCGATTTGTATTAGCTAAGACACAATTCTCAGTGGGAGCCACACGCACTCTACATCACGCGGCCCTCTCTCTTCCTTTCTCTCTCTCTCTCTCCATACCCTCTTCAACTAACTGTCTGTCGATTCCCTTTTATGCTCAGGAACCGTGCCTTCTGGAGTTCCCTTGATCTTCGTTCCTTGTTCATTCTCCCTCTCCGTCGCCCCTCCATCCACCAACAGCCGCCGCCGAGAGTCCATCGCTGGCCACCACACGACATGGCACGCTGAGAAGGGAGAAAGAACAGAGAGCATTGATCGAAGGCTGTCGGTGATTTCGATTGAATCCTTTCCTCTCACTTCGCTGCTTGTCGTCACCGCTTCCCGATCACCACCTGTTCCGCTGCTGCGAAGAAGTTATGTAATGTCGGAGTGCTCGAACTTCGGTCACGACTGCCTACTTCGACGATTCCATCCCTTGATGTTGCTTCTGTTATCTCCTTACTCATGTCTGATGTCAATCGCTATAGCTAACTGTTCTCTATTCAACTAAACCATGTATGCTCTGTTTTCCGTTCCTATTGCTACTGTGTGTGCAAATCGACTGTGATTGAAGGTTGTATTAATGATTTGAAGCAGTGCTCCTCAGCCTAAATTAATGTATGCAACTTGTTTGATGAAATTCCTAAACTAAGTCGTTGTGTATTTTTTATTCAGTTCTTGACCGAGAATTCCCTTGATTACTAGATTGTTCATCTATTCTGGTCATTTAAGCATATTTGAGTTCTGTTTCTTCATAGAAAAACCATAGGTGTTCAATTTCAAACTTGTTTGGAATCTGCTGGAACCTTGTCGATACTTGCTGATTCACCATTGTTGCGGCCCTGAGCTGATGTTGATTGGTCCTTGCTTTTATGCTATCCACTCAAGTAAGCATGTGCAGTGATATAAGATTGTCTTATGGTGAATTTCATGTTCGCTTGGAGAAGAAATTATGTCATGAATGAATGAAATTCTACTAGAAATTGATCCGTGTATGCTGACCCTGTCTTGATATCCCTGATTGGGTGTGCTTTTGATTCCAGCTTGAGACTAGTTTGGTTATGGGATCATATATGTTCATGCTAGGAAAGTAATAGGGTGAATCTCATACCATTTAGCGAGAATTGGGTTCATCTCCGAACTTGAATATGCTAGAATGAAGTATTGCATGCTGACCATGATTGTTTTGTTTAAATTTGGCACTAATTTGGTCTTTGATTGATGTCGTTTTGATCAAGTAGACTCATATGCACTTATATAGGAAGATATGGCTTCTATTCATGTCAATTAGTCATCAAAAGATCACGATTTGTGGTCTTTTTGCTCTGTAACAATTTCGAACATGTGCTGGAATTTTTGGCTTAGTTTGGTTGCCTTCTTTATTGCCCGTGGATAAGTGATATGCATGTGCATGATTAAATTGATGAGATGTGTGCTTGATATTGCCATGAGAGTTTTAATTGAAGTTTAATTCCATAATTCTCGCAATTCCAAAGGAAACCCTCTACTAGCACACATATTTTGAAGGTGATCTGGTAGACTAAGCCAAATCTGAGGAAATCTCTCAACAAAGCTTGTCAATTAGGCCCCTGGAAATATTGCATGTATGACACTTGCCACCAAAGTACATGTATTCTCTTCCTCTCCTTCGACGCTCAGCATTCAAGGCTTATTTACAAGAGCTATTGCTTAAATCTAATTGATCCTTCAAATGTGTGTGTGCGCCAACATACCGTGCACAACACCAATTGCAACCAATGTCTTTTTCCTCGGAGTGTTCACTGGTCACTACTATTCAAAATGATGTTTCAAAGATACGATTTTTGTTTTCCTCCCCCATAGAATTCGCAAAAGCATGTCACCAGCACTACCAGTGACCTGCCCTTGAAATCCATCAAGACCCTGCCCATATGTTCCACCAGGAGTAGGTCCCTAGTTCTGATTGTCTCTCCTATAAACTATTCTGCAATGGAGGTGCAAAGCTCCATCTATCTCCTTGCAGAAGGTCTCTCTGTTGATGATAGTACTTATTTTTTATGACCCTGTGATTGGAGGTCCCCTGATCTGAAAAAGTTGGATCTTTTCCGTCAAAGAAGTTTATGCTATAAATCTCGAATGGAAAACACTTAGCCAAGAAGAACTCGATGAATCATATGAATTTATCTTAAAGTCCACACGATAACATCAACTCATCCAAAGCATTTTATACAACAATGACATCCACAACTTTGTCCTGCTCATGAATGCTCATTCTACTCATATTTCTCAATTTCAGCTGCTCAAAACACTGCGATTTAACCCAAAATCACTTGAAAATTTTGTTATATATCATTGCATTTGCACGCTCTCAGAATCAAATGCCACTAATTTTACATAGTCGATCATGTCGTGAGAGCATCGGGAAGAGTGGTGGGTGATCCAAGGATTTTGCCACCCACATCGGGAAACGTTTCGAAACCGGCCAAAGGACCGACTTTACCGTCTCTGCTCACATGGATGGGATACTGCATCAGGTGGCCTCTCATTTCCTTGGGATTATGTTGGTCCTCATCGACATAAGCTTTCCAATTCCGTTCGGCTATTTTGTTCACCCTCTTCACACATTCAGTGCTTTGAGGTTCCCTAAAGCTGTCCTCTAAATCTCCCAAGTGCTCCGCCCAAAGCGACATCCTATAACCATAAACCTGCGCAGCATAAGTTAACAAAATTAGTCACAAGCTTAAGGTTTTGATATATGTCGCTACCCTCGCAAGGGTGTCTACCTAGTACCTCAATTTAGATAAGAGGCTAATCCGATGTACTAACCTGGCCATGCGGATGCTTCTTTTTCCCAGCCCAAGTGTGATGCGGCTGATAGGCCCCCATCGCGATTTCGGTGTCTCTTGAGCCATCTAGAGATCTTTGGTTGATATTTGCCGATCCCATGATCACATACTCATCATCTACTATCATCCCTTTGGCATGCACATATATCATGGACCTGCGAAACTTTTGAACCGAAGCCTGCATGGATAGAAACGACAGCATGTTTCAAACCAGAAATCTTTTTACCACTCATTCAAAAACCATAGCTCTTAATGACTATTTTCGTTTTGCTTTTTCAACAGATAAGTCAAAGGAAGAATCCATGAAAAGAGTATAGACATATACCAAGGCATTATTTTCGGATTGTTGATTCATTGCTTGGGATGAAGACTCTGTAGATGACAAGGGCTCCCGCTTGCCAAGGCAATAGAAGTTCAAGTAATCTGACGGATGGTACTTGTGTGACAACCCGGCTTTTTCGAGAGCCTGGGCTATAATTTTGTACATCATCGTCATGGTTTGTCCCTGTCCACATTATCAATACACAAATATGAGAGTAGTGAATGTTTATCTCTTGGAGAAAAATACTAAAATGACCTAAACAAGGTCGGGTCTCAAATTTTCCCCTTTAAGTAGCTAGGTTTGTTCTGCTTGGATCACTTCCTTTTCTACTTAACTCTGTTCATTGTGTTATTTAGTTTCAATTTGCTAGGACATTATATTTATTGATATACCGTTATCGAAAGGCATGTGTCATCGCTATTTCTTTGCAAGATGAAAGAGTTTATCCTTGATCTGACCTGCCAGAAGAGAATTTCCTGCACTGCAGCACTAGTAGGGACACCCTCCGGCCACATCGGTATCACTATATACACACAGAAGCGCTCGTTTTCACTTATCTTACTCGCGATCTTCAATGCCAGCTCCATCGGCACTAGATTGTTTGCACCTGCTTGTCAAAACCAAATCAAGCGTTGGTTGCCATCAAAACTTGAACTCAAGAAATTAGATAGGCCGAAACAAAACTAGAAATGGGGGAAAAAATCTAAATTTAAAAAGTTTTGATCTCAGAAATATAACATATTGAAACAAAAGTCAATTTTAATGCCTCACACAGTGAGTTCTAGCTATTATTAGCTGATACACAATCCCCAGAGGAAGCAAAGTCTGAATACTCTTTACTAGAGGTGCTATTGCTCACTAAACTCAAGTCAGTCAGAATGAATAGAAATGTGAAACTTATACCTGCATTTTTGTATGATGGCCAATGGTAGGAAGAGCCAAGAAAATACTGGTTTTCAATGTAGATGAAGTGTTGCGCCGATCTAATCGCTTTCACGTACGCCGTGTGAATGCTCTTGTCTACTTTCAAGTTTTTTCCGCATATAAGATTCTGCAACCATGAAGAGATTGAAAGAAACAACATGATCATTGTGGGCTTCAATCTATATTCAAAAACACTAATGATTGTGCATAAGAAGATAGAGTGACTTTCTAACATGAGGAAAACTTTTTGAGTTACACATATATAATAGCCACTTGCAAATCTACCAGCATGGTATTAGCAGCTAAAACTTACTTGCTTTGCAGCTTCTTCAATGCTCTTTGGGAATCCCTTTACAGATCCCGAATCAATCGATCTGAAATCTAGGCCAATGTAAAATAGAAATGAAAGACAATCATTACACTTCATTTTGTTTACGAATGAAGTCCTTAAAAATGGTCATTAATTTCACACAAAGTTTCCCGACCTGCACGTGCCAATTTTCTGGGTCGTCTTCGTCCCTGACTTGTACTTTTTTGTCGCCATTAGGGCTTGTCGAGGGACAAAGTATCCATGAAATCCTATCGAGCCTCAAGAGAGCATTATCATGCCAACGCTTGACGTTTTTCAGCTTGAACTCGCGCCACTTCGCCGCCTTTTTCCATCTCTGTTCAAAATTCTTCAATATGTCATACGCAGCTTGTCCCTCAACTTTGCAATGTAGATCATGCCACGGTTGCCTTGGGACATTGACAGTGGACTGCAGTTGTCACCAAAAAAAAAAAAAAAAAAAAAGCAATGATCAAATGATTGGAAAATAACATTTACATGTGTTTACAGTGCTGAAGTTAAACATTAGCTTAATTACCGTGAATGTTGGGTTGTGAATGTCATTCTTAAAGACAGTGTCGAGATCACTATAGAGTCTATGCTCGGGAGTGTCGTATCGGCCATCACATAGGTCCAACCCACCAATGAAAGCCGTTATTTTGCGGTTGTTTCCCGAGGCTTGAGTGTCAAGAACCACGCACTTTTGGTGGTGCGTGTACAAGGTCCCCACCACCTGGACTACAAAAGATCCATACACCAACAAATTAAACCAAACATTTTCGTAGATTTATGCTTGATTTCAATCGAATGGGCAGCCTTTGCAACACTGTAAAATTCTCTATTAGAACTGTCCTAAATGCATGTCATTAGGTTAGAGAATACATCATATGATCTAGGATAGCATGAGACAGATCAATAACTTCTGCAAATTGTCTGATGAAAAGAAAACCTTTCCTATGAAATTATACCGGAATGGAATAATCAGGTAATATACAGCAAAAGCAATGCTTTTGATGCAATCAAACAATGAGATTTTGATTAAGAATCGACCTAAACATCTAAGGATTCATACCTGTTGCTTGAAAATGCTGAGTTTGGTGCTTGCATAACGAGGAGCAAGCACACAACGGACGCCAAAGTGTCGGAAAAACTTCTTCGTCTCTTCATCATGAGTTTGCATCACGCCATCCTGCACAAATAACATGGCACATGCCGAGTCTCAATGATGAGAGATCTCAATAAAGAACTATCTTTTCCTAAGTTGAAAAACGTACAGATTTTCTGTCACAAAGAGCATGGATTTGAAATTTGGCCAAATGGTGGGTTGCACCATAAATAAGGATACTTATTCAAGAAAGAGCCATTATATAACATATTCTCCATTCGCATTTTGTAAAGGCTAACTAAAAGAAAGAACTATTAAAGGTCAAGATTTTGATTAGTCCAGCCTTTGTGTTAAAAAAAAGAAAACTTCTTATTCTGTAAATGTTCATTAAGCCAACAATAAAAGTAAGAAAATCCTTTACTAACTATGCACCATTGATAAAAGGGTGATCCTTAAATGTGATGCTGGTAGAATAAAAAATGTGTTCGCATGCAGCTCTCATCACCATTGATGCATTAGTCATAACTTTGAACCACTCTACTACACCGGCCCAACAAATCAATAGTGTTGGAAGCCGTGGGCGGACAAATTTTTCTCAACCCAGCAGTATTCCGATCATTTCGAAAACCATAAAGACATTTCCATGTTTCAGCAATGAATTACATGTAAGCATGGTTTAGTATTACCGTCTTCAAGAGGAACTTGTCGTGTGAAGTCTTGTCGTCCCAAACAAGCACGACCACTCGGACACCTTCCTCGGACTTGTACTTCAGGAGCTCCCCTAAAGAGAGCTCTCCTCCATTCGGCAATTCCCTTGTGGGCTCTCTCACAAGCCTCACAGGATGATAAATGGACCAACCAATGATGTAGATCAAGTGGTGGGCCTCCAAAATTGCATGGCATATGTCCTCCCAGCACCTGCCTTGCTCATAAATCTTCCCATCATCAAGCAAAATCTGAGGCAGCTTGCCATCTGGGACATGAGCATCTTGGTACAATGTAACATTCCCACCTTTCCTAAGTGGAAAATATGTGTTTGGGACACCAACGTAGTTTGGCCCAACCCCAACACCATCCTTGTATAAGGGGTTGTCACTGACCGGCCTGAATTGGATTGAGATGTGAAGTTTTGGATAGGGCTTGAGGGGGCTTCCGAAGTTGCCAATTATCGGGAACCAGTCATTAATCATGTCGCCAGATACGATCTTGGCCACCGGTATCTCCACGACCCCGATGAGCTCGGCCCCAAACACGTCATTGTCCTTCACGTGGAACTCCACCTTCATGACCGGGTGTGCCACGGGAACGCAGAACCGCTCGTCCCACAGGGGGTTCTCGCAGTTGGAGATCACCCGAGTCTGGGCAACTGTGGCTCCCGCCAGACAAACGGACACATAGGGGTCACTCGTGATCATTGAGTTCTTCCCCGAGGAGCGGGTGGGGATGGGCCGCTGCCCGCGTAACGCGGGCACGCAGGGTTGCCCGAGCATGGAGCAGCACTGCCTTATTCTCTCCGAGGCCAGGTCCATGTTTGGGAGGGATTTGGCCTCCACTATATACATGTCCAGTTCGCCATGCAAGAAGATTGGCCCTGTCGTGACGTTAAGCCATTGAGTTTTCCCGGTTCTGGGTTTGCGTTCCCTGGTATTTCATCCTCGTTGCCCACGCTTCTTTTCGCCGGGTGCCGATCTTCCATCTTCTCAAGCACTTCTTGATCACCTCAATTTAACCGAAATTTGTGCAGACTTTGGCACCTAATAAAAGTTGATGCAGTCTGCTAAAATGGAAGTCAGTTGTTCTAAAGGAAGTATCGCTTTGTTCACGTAATTTGTGAAACCCTCAACGAAATCGGTCTCCGCAGAATTAGGATCCGCAGGTGCTCCTTGCTGAAAATCACACGGAATTAGGGTACATTATTTTTCTTGCGCATGAAAGAAAAGGATCCCATTCGTAAGTTCATTTAAAGAGGTACAAGAAAATCTTTAAATAACTTTTCCAAAAAGAAGAAAGGATTAACAAATCTTGTAATTCAAGGAAATGACAATCCTCAAATCACAATTGATCGATAGGTAAAAATAGTATGCCCGGAAATCTAAAGCCTTGGGAAAATAGCTTGACGTGAAGGAAAAAGAGTGAAAAGGAGGGTTACCTGGTGTTGGAAAAAGCAAGGAGGACCTAGAATTGGGGAGACGAAAAGACGCCAGACAATGGAAAAAGAGCTTTGCAAGGTTTTTGCAAATTTTTCAGCCTAAAAAGTCTGAGATTTTTTACCGCACATTAACCGCTAGTGCTGAACTCATGCTTCCTAGCCAAACATTGCTTAATTCTGGCCTCTAACTAACGAAGAACAAGCAAATCGAATAACAAATTCCTCAACGAATCACCCTGTCTTCAATGAGTTACACTCAATGGCAGAACCATTTCCCACACACTGTGCAAAAATAAACGACGCAAGCGAAAAGAGAGATCAAAACCTGATGTTGAGCCCTTTGGCACAAGTCTCCTCGTAGGTGCGAACCATCTCCTCGGGCGTGGGCTTGGGGTCCTTGGGAAAGTCCACGGTGATGAGCCAGTGGTTGAAGTCGCACCCCTCGAAGAGCACCGTCTCCGGATCGATCTTGTCGCCGTCGTTGTAGCCGCTGGCGTTGTAGGCCAGCGACCGCGAGAAGAGCAGCGACGCCGCAGCATGGTTGCCGCGGGAGGCGGCGTCGCTGGCCGAGACGGAGACGGCGCCGGCGCGGGGGCGGCGGGGGGCGGACGCAGGACGGCGGCGCGGTGAGGGCTCGCCGGAAGCGGACCAAGTGCATCGCCATGGCTGCCGTTGAAGAGCGAAATTTGATTTTTTGTGATTTTCGACCTGGAAATTACGATTTGGCCCCAGATTTTTAGGTGGTTATTGATTTCGCCCCACCCATTATCTCGAGATTTTGGCATAAATCCCTCGATATTTTTTCCGAATGGTTTTTAAATATACGCCCGCCCCGACTCCGACCGCAAGTTCGCCTTAAGGTCGGTCACGTGACCGAGGGCGAAATCGTCTTTTTCGTTTCGAATTCCTCGTGCTGAATCGGTAGAACCAGCAATGACCCTACTTCCTCTTTTGCTCTTATTTTGGTCATTTTTCTGGATTTTTTTTTTTTAGCCTTTCTTGTATTTGTTTGTATTGGAGAAATCTTGTGCTGCAGATGGTGAAGGATTGTGAAGGACCCATCTTCTGAATTTTACTTATTTGAGACCAAAAGAAAATAATTGTTAGCATATTTGCACAAAGAAAAATGAAGAAAAGTTAATCGATTTCATATATCTTAGTTTCTATTTCTCTTCCTTCTTAAAACTCCCCACAACCTGAAAAAGGGCAATAATGAAGGTGTGGCACAGGAATTAAACTTCACTGAAATTTAAATAATAATAATTAAAAACACCTAGCTTATTCCCGAATTGGCCCCAAGCCATTTCAGGGCCGATAGGATTGCTATCCAATTCCATAAACTTTGAACCGATTATGACTGGATAAATTCCACCTCTAGAGTGAGAATCGACCAATCCTGAAACTGATTATCCATACTTTTGATATGACTTACTTAAAAAATAAGGTCTTCACAGTTTAACATTTTATTGAGCAGATTCCTCTTTTTGCTTCTTAGCCTACAGAATCTAATGGTAGAATAAAAAAAAAAGCAGTCTTTCAATTTTTTTAATTAAATATAAGCTAAATAAATGGACGAGAGAGAAACTTCTCAATTTTGACTAATATTTTCATCAAAGAGATGATTTACCTTTGAAAAATAAGTAAAGAAAACCATTTACAAATTTTATCCGTCATCTGTTATCAATAACTATTTTTTTTACAAGTATTAAATCCAGTGAAAAAAGCAGAAGTAAATAAATATAGTCCGTCATTTGTCTTAATATTAGAATTCTACAAATCTTTTACATATTGTTAAATATTTCTTTTTGTAAATTTTATATATTTATCAGTATCTCCTTTCCATAATTTAATACTTCAAATATTTAGCAATGAAATAATTTTGATTGATCTTTAAAATGTCAATTTTTCGCATACACACAACGCGTGTGCACATTTTTTTAAATAATTCTAGATATGTGTGACATTTATTTTTACTTTATCAACAAATATTTTGCATTACCTAATAATTCAAATGTTTCTTAAGATGCGTTGCGAGTTTATGAAAATTTGCTAGACCTGTTTGATAGGACAAATGAAAGAGCTTGAATTTTGCTAGGGAAAATAACTTCGAAATTGAAGACTTCACCATCAAGACATGAAAGAATGCTTCGCCAATCAAAGATAATTAATTTTGACATTCAACACCAAAGAATTAGAATAAAATGAATTGCTTGCTTGAGAAGAATTCTCATATATTATCAACTAAATTCTGAATTTTTACAATTAAGAATGCACCTCCTATTTAGGAACAGACTAAGACATAAGAATTTAAAAACATCGAATTAGGAAACATTCAACTTTTAGAAACTTTATCTTATACTTTCTCCTCATTGGTCCCATCAAATCATGCTGTGGTCCAAATTTCCGTTTGTCTGCGCAAATATCAAATGGACCTACTTGATTGCGGAGGCTTGAGATGGGATTGTGAGTAGGGGTGCACAAAAGAATTGAAACCACTTGAAATTGGATCGGATTGTTGTAAAATTGGCTGTTCCCATGGGACTGGTCTGATTCCCGGTTCTAGTTGTGGAACTACTCACCCGAACTAAATTGGTACATATATATATATATATATATGCAAAGCATCT
Organism: Eucalyptus pauciflora; assembly: GCA_007663325.1. Lineage (NCBI taxonomy): Eukaryota > Viridiplantae > Streptophyta > Magnoliopsida > Myrtales > Myrtaceae > Eucalyptus > Eucalyptus pauciflora. The sequence continues at coordinate 682,340 of VMYD01000211.1, read as the reverse complement.
ATATGCTCTTGAGTTTGATGTAGTTGGGCTCGGAGATGACCAAAGTGAGTTCAATTCTAGCTTTGGGGGCTCTTTAAGTGAGTTCGATTCTATGGGCTAGACGGAAAATGGGGGAACCTCTAGTGGGTGTTCTCCATAAGTGGGCAAATAACTTGAGTGCTAGAGGCATCTTTGGTCCAACATTCCTCAAACCTGAAAGGAGACAATGAGGCAAGGGATTATTCACCATAGGTATTGAGGAGGATTGATTTGTGGTCCGAAGCATTTTAGTATGATGGCCAATGATAGGAAGAGCAAAGAAAATACTGGTTTTCAGTGTAGATGAAGTGTTGCACCGATCTAATTGCTTTCACGTACGCTGTGTGAATGCTCTTGTCTACTTTCAACTTCTTTGCACAGATAAAATTCTGCAACCATGAAAAGATTGAAAAAAGCAATATTATCAATGTGGACTTCAATCTCTATTCAAAAACACTAAAGATTGTGCGGAAAAAAAAAGAAAAAAAAAAAAAAGAAGAGTGGCTTTCTAACATAAGGAAAACTTTTCAAGTCATACATATACAACCGCCAGTTGCAAATCTACAAGCATGATATTAGCAGCTAAAACCTACTTGCTTTGTAGCTACTTCAATGCTCTTCGAAAATCCCTTTACAGATCCCGAATCAATCGATCTAAAGACCTAATGCCAACATAAAAAAGAAGTGAAAGACGATAGTTACACTTCATTTTCCTACGATTGAAGTCCCTTGAAAATGCCAATAAATTTTATGTAAATTCTCCTGGCCTGTACATGCCAATTTTCTGGGTCATGTTCGTCCCTAACTTGTACTTTTTTGTCGCCATCGAGGCTTGTCGAGGGACAAAGTATCCACGAAATCCTATCGAGCCTTAAGAGAGCATTCTCATGCTACGCCTGACGTTTTTTAACTTAAACTTGCGCCACTTCGCTGCTTTTCTCCATCTCTATTTGAAATTCTTCCATATGTCATATGCAGCTTGTCCCCCAACTTTGCAATGTAGATCATGCCACGGTCGCCTTGGGACATTGACAATGGACTACAGTCATCACAGAAAAAAGCGATGATCACATGATCAGAAAATAACATGTACATGTAATTACAATGCTAAAGCAACATTAATTTAATTACTGTGAATGTGGGGTTGTAAATGTCATTCTTAAAGACAACGTCAAGATCATTATTGAGTCTATGCTTAGGAGTGTCGTATTGGCCATCACATAGATCTAGCCTGCCAATGAAAGCTGTTATTTTACAGTTGTTTCCTAAGGCTTGAGTGTTGAGAACCACGCACTTTTTGTGGTGCGTGTATGGGGTCCCCACCACCTGGGCTACAAAAGATCCATACACCAACAAATTAAACCAAACATGATATGATCTAGGACAGTATGAGACAGGTCAATAAACTTCCGTAGATTGTCTAATGAAAGCAGAATCTTTCCTATGAAATTAAACCCGATTGGAATAATCAGGTAATATACAGCAAAAGCAGTGCTTTTGCTGCAATCCGATGATGAGATTTTGATTAAGAATTGACCTGAACATCTAAGGATACATACATTTTGCTTGAAGATGCTAAGTTTGGTGCTTGCATATCGAGGAGCAAGCACGCAGCAGACACGAGAATGTTGGAAAAACTTCTTCGTCTCTTTATCGTGAGTTTGCATCACGCCATCTTGTGCAACAATGTGGCACATGCCGAGTCTTAATTATGAGAATAAAGAACTATCTTTTCCTAAGGCAATAAATGTATAGAAAATCTGTCACAGAGGGCATGGATTTGAAGTTTGGCCAAATGGTGGGTTGCCCCATAAATGAGGATACTTATTCAAGAAAGAGCCATTATGTAACATATTCTCTAGGGCTGAGCATTGATCCAGGGTCAACCCTGGACCGACCTTGGACCGCCCCAACCTTGCCGGTCCTGGTCCGGTTCTCAAGGAGACTAGGTCGGTCCTTGATCCTGAAATTTCTGGACCAGCACTGTGCGGGTCGGTCATCGGTCCTGAGAGTTCCGAGTTGGTCCAACCTAGACCAACCCTGATTATATATATATAATTTTTTTATATAGAGAAAACCTTAAAATAAATTGCATCAACAACATTAAACGACTCTTTAGTGAGGAGTTCAAGTAATTTTACATTGTTCTTTAATAACTTAGGTTTTTAATGTCTTTTATGGCCTCAATAGTCATAATTTACGAAGAAAGAAAATATTTTTGTGAGAAGTCCGTCCTCATGGCGTCCAAAAAGGCACTTTATGGCAATCCTCATATAGTATTCGTTCTTTTATGGCTTATTTGTCATCTTAGTCTTCAATTTTCCAAAATCGAAATAAATAATTTCTTCACTCGCCACTCGACACTCGCCTCGCTCGTTTTGGGTCACTCGTGCCACTTGCTGCTTAATGCTCGCTTGGCTTGTTGCTCCCCGCTCGACATTCAATGCTCATTCTGTTCGACGCTCACCCCATTTGACCCTTATTGATTCCCTTTATTAACTGACCTTGCTCATCATCGAACTCATTGGGTCGGTACGATCTCCAATTGCCCTTTTAAGGAGTACAAAAAATGAAATAAAAGATTATTGGTTGGTTCTGTGTTGACATTGAAACCGGAGCGAACTCATTGGGTTAATCCGGTCCTTAATTGCTTTTTTAAGGAGTACAAAAAATGAAATAAAAAATTATCGGTTGGTCCCAGGTTGACCCTGGAACCGAACCGAACCCATTGGGTCAGTCCGGTCCTCGGTCCCAAATTCAATAGGGTCGATCCTCGGTCCCAAAAATTGAGGACCAGCACTATGCGGGTTGGTCCTAAGGTTAGGGGGTGGACCGGCCCAACCCAGATCATGCTCACCCCTAATATTCTCTAATTGCATTTTGTAAAGGCAAGTTGAAAGAAAGAACCATTAGAGGTCAAGCTTTTGTGTCGAAAAACAAAAAACTTCTTGTGTTGTAAACATTCATTAAGCTAACAGTAAAAGTGAGAAAATCCTTCACTAGCTGTGCACCATTAAGTAAAGGGTGCTCCTTAGATGCAATGCCGGTAGAATAAAAAATGTGTTCGCATGCGGCTCTCATCACCATTGATGCATTGTTGTAACTTCAAACCACTCTACTGCACTGGCCCAACAAATCAATAGTGATGGAAGCCGCAGGTGGACAAATTTTTCTTGACCCGACAGTATTCCAATCATCCCGAAAATCATAAAGACATTTCCATGTTTCAGCAATGCTTAATTATATATAACCATGGTTTAGTATTACCGTCTTCAAGAGGAACATGTGTGAAATCTTGTTGTCCCAAACGAGCACGACCACTCGCACAACTTCATCGAACTTGTGCTTCAGGAACTCCCCTAAAGAGAGCTCTCCTCCATTCGGCAATTCCCTCGTGGGCTCTCTCACAAGCCTCACAAGATGATAAATGGACCAACCAATGATGTAGGTCAAGTGGTGGGCCTCCAAAATGGCATGGCATATATCCTCCCAGAACTTGCCTTGCTCATAAATCTTCCCATCATCAAACGCAGCTTGCCCTCTGAAACATGAGCATCTTGCTAAAATGTCACATCCCCACCTTTCCTTAAGTGGAAAATATGTGTTCGGTACACCCACATAGTTTGGCCCAACCCCAACACCATTCTTACATAACAAATTGTCACCGATCGGCCTGAATTGGATCAAGATGTGAAGTTTTGGATAGGGCATGAGGGGGCTCCCGAAGTTACCAATTATTGGGAACTAGTCATTGATCATGTTGCCGGACACAATCTTGGTCATTGGTATATCCACGACCCCGATGAGCTCGGCCCCAAACGCATCTTTTCTCTTCACATAAGACTCCACCTTCATTATTCGCTGCGCTAAGGAGGTATAGAACCACTTGTCCCACGGGGTTCTCGCACTTCCGAATTATTAACATTTAAATTTTGCCAACAATGCACGGACAAAATTACGAACGACAATAATAGTAAAAAATTGTCACACGCCATTGCTGGAACGAGAGAATTTTTTATTCCGTGGGGCCCACCACGGATTTTCCCTTCTCTCTTGAATTCGGTTAGGATAGCATAGCAATAACCAGAAGGACGTTTTCGTCATTTTGAAGCAGGGCACTTTCGTCATTTGCTCAGAGAAGTATATAATGGAATTTTTGGCCTTCGTCATTTGACGAGGAAGTTCTCGAAGCTGCTTCGCGTCCGTAGCCTATCCCGTCCTCTCTAGCTTCACCGCCGGCCGCCATCTCCACCAAAACCCACCGCCCGTCTTGCATCTCCGACCACGGCAGACGCACGAAGGAAGGCCCACAACACACGCGCAGAAGAAACGAAGCTCGATCCTGGAATCCAAAGTTCATTGTGGTTGATTCGCGGTTCGCCAGAGGTGAATCAACGTCGATTCCAGTGTTCATGACTTCGATTGCGGGTTCCAGTGTCGTCTGGCTGCAGCTCCGATCGCGTGCTGTTCTGACCGCGAGGCGCTCCTTCGGTTCGTTCTTTCACTTCAGTGATCGGCGGAAGGTTGCCGTAAGTTCGAACCGCATGGAAAAGGACGCCCCGGCTCAGTTGACGCCCAACCATCACTTTCGAATCTTCTCTCCGCTGATTGAGCTCTTCCACTTCTTACTCTAAGTCAAGCCCAAGAGTCGTCCTCGCGTCAAGCTCTGGGAATGAGAATCAAAGTTGCTCTCGCGTCAAATGAATGTTTGGATACTGCTCAGGAGGTGTTCGATGAAATGATATTTGGTCCTAAAATGGTGGTGTGATTAATTGTCTTCACATTGCAAGTGGGATCATAAAATTCCATGAATTGGACCTTCGATTGTGTGCGACGACACGATATTCTCCCACAGCTATGTTCGAGAAAGCTACGAATTTAATTAATGCGAGACAAAGGGCGTAGCGTTCCGTCGATGAAGCTCAAAACAACACGAAGCCGATCAAAGCGGGCGTCCAGAAATGGGTTGGCAGGCGCGGAGATCCTTGCCGATGAGGTGCGCGTGCTGGAAAACGACAGAAGAGCCAAGGAAACTTGCTTCCGCAGGTAGTTTCCCAACCTGAAGAGGGCACTAATCGTCTTGGCAGGGTGGCGAGGAGGACAGCCGAGGCCATCCGGGCACTTGAATCGCAGAGTGAATTCCGAGAGGTCTACTACGAGAATCCTCAGCCATAAATCAATATATATGGACTTAAAAGATAGTTTTGATCATTTTAATGTAATTAGGAATTTTTAATTGACCATATTAAAATAATAATCTGTTTCTTTTAAAGATAGTCTTCTAGTTCACCACCACCTAAGAGTTGATATTTGTAAGCTTTGACTATTTATCATCGTCAACAGCAATGTGCATCGACTTGACTATAGATGCTACGCTAAAGAACGAAGAAATAGAGATGAGCTGTAGATGGTATGCGTAAAGAAACAAGGTCACGCAGTGACGTCTTCATCCTCTGCAGTGGTGCTGGAGATATTTTCTATAGGAGCAAGAGGTTCTTTTGATTTCTTTCGTTGATCAATATCTTGTAATTTTTTATCTTATATTACCTCCTTTTCAGTATAGAATTTGAATATCACATCTACATATGGAACATAAACCTTTTAAACTAGAATTTTTTTTTTTTTTAACCATTGGGAGTTCGCCCCAGTGGCCACCCTTCCATCTTGGAAGGGGGAGGTTGGGAAGGGGTTCATATCCCCACCTTCTCAGGGGGGAATTGGGGTGGGGAAGATTTCATTTCAGGAGTGGGTTTCGACTCCCACGTCCTGCAAGAAGGCAGGGCAAAAGTCTGAGAGTGTGTGTTCGAATAGGATTAGCGTAGGACTGACAAAAAAAAAAAAAAACTAGAATTTTTTTATTAGGTTCACGGTCGGTAGACAAACATCTTCTAATGCAGCAATATAATAATTATATGTGCATGATGACTATTTGATTATGTTCGGTGATGTAAATGTATGGATTATATGTTAGTATGTTTTCCCATCGATTGAAACTGTTTTTGTTTGGGCAATTGACCGAATAAATGGTTGCGTTTTTTTATAATTTGCTGCTGGTATTCGTAAAACAATATGTACAAATTTGGGACTAATATATCATTAGATATGGTTGTGCACACATTAATGTGATGCTTTCAAGCTTTTTTCAGCAATTCCTTTTGAATTTCTATTTTACTAGGTGTACAGGTAGATACATGTACTTTTTTTTTTTTTAAATGTATTAGGATGAAAGATAATCTTTACTCTTATTTTCATTTTCCAATGACTGAGCTTTGACTTCTTCCGGTGCAATTGATTATACATTTCGAGATGTAGGGGCTAAATAATTTCATATACTTTTCATATGTCGTTATCATAAATGTGCATCTAAGTAAAAGAAAGAACGATATTCACATATCAACCATTCAATTTAATTAAAGAAAATGCACAAATTATACAAAGTCCTTAGTAATTGCCATCTACAGCGTGAGGTTTACATAAGACCAAGCTCCACCATTTGCGACCATTAACATCACTCCGTTCTTTTCTTCTGTTTGGTCTAGCGCCGCGTTGGTCTCCCTCCTCCTCCTCTGCGTTTGAGAGAGAGAGAGAGAGAGAGAGAGGGAGAGAGCAGCAGCAGCAGCAACAGAACAACGATGGTGAACCATATAATTAAATTGGGTTCTTTTTTGGAAGACGGGTGGTCCGGCTCAACCATTGAATAACGTGACATCCAGAAAATCCATGGAGTTAATGAACCTGTTAACATACATATAATTCCATACAGATACACTTTATTTTCACTGGTCCCGTTAATGAAGTGTAGTTAATCAATTAGATTGGGTTCTTTTTGGAAAAGTGATGTTCTCAGAAATAATATATGATTTTGCTTAGTACTTGAAAAGAAAAATGTAAAAGCATCTCCCATGAACCTTTAATTTCTTCCAATGGAATTACATACGTTGTTCAAAACGAATACATATTCACAAGATTAATAAACATAGGCGTCTCGTAGATATCATTGGAGAGTACCTCGAGCTTTTTGAACATCCAACTAATGTTCATCAAGTGCGTCTGTCCCTCTGTCTCACGCACATTGGGTAATTCTCGGAAATACATAAGTCCCTGATCCTGTGGGTGACTCCAAGAGACTACGCAAATATGGTGATTTAGTCATGCGCCTCAAGCGAGGAGGATAGACACACTTATTACTTGAGCAATTACTCGGGATTAAAAGATAGGTGTCGCTAAGTTTTCTTAGGAGATAACCGATCTAATTTAAAATGAAAGCTCTTAATTTTTCCTTAGAGAACAATTCTTAATTTCCCGAATGAATTGTCTCCTTGTGATCATGGTTTAATATCACGTTTTTTAGAAAATCCTATAGTTGCCACAATTGATTTTTTCATCTCAATAATATTCGAAGTTGATTTTGGCAACTTAGTGTTTTAAACTTGGGAGCTAAGCCCCCTTTCCTTTTCTTTTAACTCCCGGGAAGGGTTGGAGAATATTTCTTCCATACAAGAAATTATTACTTATTTAAATTCTAACCTTAATCTCACAATACCTATGTTTTTCCACGTGAGAAAAGAATTGAGATGCAAATTATGCATAGTTACAGACTGAAAAACTACTTTTATTGAAGTTTAAATATGAATGATGTGGCATGATTAATCAAAATCTAACAGTAGAAATTCTGGGTCTCGGGATTGGAAGAACTTTTGGTTGATGGTCATGGCATATTTGGCATGAATTTTTAGATAAATAGAGAAATTGAGCGCAACTCTCATGGATATATTCTTTATTACATTTTGTCATTGCTTCCGTGCTCAACCGGAGAACTATATTGCTTGAGTTATATTTTATCGTGCTCGCGAGTACTCAACCTACCTATTCAATCGAAAATGTGAGGAAATTTAGAGTAATTAAGATGGAATATACTATGATAAAAATGTTGCTTGAGCCGATGCAGCACTGCCACATTTTTCAAACTTGAAAAACCAGTGGACTCTCATTATTGATGAATACTAGGCGGCACACTTTCTTGTCTTGAAAGGCTTGGTGAAGTTGAGGAAAGCACGGATTATTCAATGCGAATGCCTCACGAGGATGTTGAGGAAATTTTCCTAAATGATTTTGAAGATCGACAAAACATTTCCATAAATGTTTAATGATTCTGATAGTAAGTTTTTTCAAGTGAAAACTCTGAAATGCATCATTAAATGTTATTCATCAGACTCAGATAATCAGACTTAGGGACTTATCAACACATTCTGGTTGTCTATGATGAAGATTGTGTTATGTTATGATAATCAAGGACAATGGTATAATTTGTATGAGGATTATCAAGACAATACACATCATCAAACATTACTAGAAGATTTCAGATCTTCGCACTCAAATTATATGGAACCCAATGGCTAGGAATTTGGCTTGGATTTCTAGCTATAAGTATTGATTGTCTAGGAGGGATGGACATTCACATAATCTTTCCTTGATTGGATATTTGATATCCATGCAACAATCATTTGGAGATGAGATGCACTTTCCAAATAGAGTAATCAACTTATGGAAACCTTATCTATGTTGTAAGAGTAGCACAATCAAGGGAGACTCTTATCCTAGCAATCCAAAAGGAATCAAATTTTCCTATCCAACGGGTGGATTGGATGATTGATACTAAAGGTTTGGTCGAACAATCGTTTTGGACAATAAAGAATATAAAATGAGATCATGATGTTGAATGAATTAGGTATGTGTTAATGAAATATCCACCCATTTAAAATAACTTGATTTATGACCCAAATTCATATTAAGCCCAAATCCTATCTCGCTCATTTGGTGAGTCAAAGTCCCACAAATCGTTGTGAAAGGTTAAACAAAGAGCATTATAAGTGAAGAGAGAGATTGAAAGAAAAAGAGGGATGTTAGAGATTCTTTAGTGAAAGATGATTCTTTCATCTTTTTTTCTTTCCGTCTTTTGACGATTCTTTATCACTTTATTTAAAAGGTTCCAAAGTGAAGAAATAATGAAAAGGTTGAGAACTCAAATCTTGTTTGGAAAAATATATGACCGCTAACTTACTTATAAGATCACGCTTCAGTAAGTTGTCGATATTATCAGGATTTTGTCAAGTCTAAACAATTAGTAAATTATCATCTCTTCTAATATATATATATAATAAAGTAACCTATATTTCACTAATACAGTTATTGATCAATTTCTTTGAAATCTCACAACTTTTTTCTGTAAAATACCAACTCAATAACGAACCTACCAACCTCTCAATAAATCAGTGAATTATCAAGTTTTTTCAAGTTATTAATTATTGAACTAAAAAGATGAGAGAAAGGGGAAAAAAAGGAAAAAAAAAATGAGATAACATAGGATAAAGACATGAAAAAGAGTCCAGGGAAAAGCAAATATGTGGTGGGCCCAAAGAGTCGTGTAAGGGAAGAAGGAACTCATTTTGCATTTCCCGCTCTTTCTTCCCACTTTCTTCGCACTTACTCTAGCCCTACAAGGCAAGCACTATTTCCTTGTTTCTTTATTTCGTCTCCTTTTAACCCGGGTCCTAGAACCCGCTTTACTTATACAATGACCCGACTCGATTCTATATGGGTCATGCCATAAAAAAAAGGAGACAATCACCTATCGAATAGAATCGAATATGTGTTGACAATATATTGACCCTTTTAAATTGACTTGATTTATAACTTGGATTTATATTGAACTCAGATTTGATCTTATCTATTTGGTAGGTCGAAGTCCCAGATATCACAATAAAAGATTAGACATAGAGCTGTACAGGGAGAGGGGGGTTGGCAAGTGAAAGAAGATTCTTTCGTATATTTGTTTTCCAATTTGAGGATTCTTTTTCACTTTTTCAAAGTTTTCCAAAGTGGAGAAATGATGAGATGCTTGAGGATTACAATCTTGTTTGTAAAAGGATCAGGAAAACTATCCAAAAAATTCTGCACTTATTATATTTTTGTCAATTCGGTTCTAAGCCTTTTAAATTTTGCTAATAAAGTCTAAAACTTTTTGATATTTTGTGAATTGAGTCTATCCGACAACCGGAAATTACTGACATGAACACTAGGCATCCTACTTGGCACGTTGTCATTGGAGTGGACATTTTTAATAACATTTTTGAACATTTTTGGTTTTTTTTTCCATTTCTTTACATTCTTTTTGGTTTTTGGAGTGATGGCCGGCCAAAGCAAGGGTGTGCAAGCCATTGCCTATGCAAGGGCTACCAAATTCTCACCTAGCCTAGATCTAACGAGGGTGTCACGGTCTTCACTAGATCTAGGTGAGAACTTGTGCGCTCTCGCTTGGTGTCGAGGACCTGGCCCAAGCCCTCAATAGCCACAACGAGGGCCACTATGGCCGTTGAGGATTGCAATGCCCTCACCCAAAACTAGTGAAGATCGCCGGCCATCACTCCAAAAAAAAAAAAAAAGTAAAGAAAAGGGGGAAAAAAGAATGAAAAAGTTCAAAAAAAAAAAAACTATTTGTCATCGTCAATAGCAATGTGTGTTGACTATAGATGCTATGATAAGAACGAAGAAATAGAGATGAGCTGTAGATGGTATGCGTGAAGAAACAAGGTGGATGAACGCCATGACTTCTTCATCCTTTGCAATGGTGCTGGAGATATTTTATATAGGAGCGAGAGGTTCTTTTGATTTCTTTCGTTGATCAATATCTTGTAATTGTTTATCTTACATTACCTGTTTTTCAGTATAGAGCTTGAATATCACGGCTACATATGGAACATATATTATATTGGGTGATGTAAATTTATGAATTATATGTAAGTATGTTTTCCCATCGATTAAAACTATTTTTGTTTTAGATAATTGACCGAATTAAGTGGTTCTGCACGCATTAACATGACGCTTTCCGGCTTTTTCCAGCAATTCCTCTTGAATTTCTATTTTACTAGGTGTACAGGTAGATACATATACTTTTTTTTTTTTTTTTAATGTACTTGGATGAAAGATAATCTTTACTCTTATATTCCAATGACTGAGTTTTGACTTCTTTCGTGTAATTGATTATATGCTTGGAGATGTAGGGGCTAAATAATTTCATATACTTTTCATATGTCATTATCTTAAATTTCCATCTAAGTAAAAGAAGGAACGATATTTACATATCATCCATTCAATTTAATAAAAGAAACAGAAAGAAGATGAGCAAATTATACAAAGTCCTTAGTAATTGCCATCTGTAGTGTGAGGTTGACATAAGACCAAGCTCCACCGTGCTCAACTATTAACATCACTCTGTTCTTTTCTTCTGTTTGGTTCGGCGCCGCGTTTCTCTTCCTTCTCCTCCTCTGCATTTTTGAGAGAGGGAGAGAGAGAGAGAGAGAGAGAGAGAGAGAGAGCAGCAGCAGCAGCAGCAACAGAACAACGACGGTGAACGTGGGATTGGTACGTGTTGGAGGGGGAGAGACACGTAAGGATATGGAGTTTGCAATGAGAAACGTCAGCTTTGTGATGAATTGTTCACGTTATATTCTGCGGAGAATAGTGTCGTTTACGTGGAGATTAATACCAAAGAAAGGTCTGAGAGAAGTGGTCAAGCTCGACCATTGGATAATCCGTGAAATAGACTCACATTAAGTTGAGGGTCTCTGAGGAGAGAACATTCTTGGAGCACTGAATTCTCAAACTCACTCCATCCTCTTTTCTCAATTTAACCTCCACCGAACCTTTAGAGAATATCTTGACCTCAGCAAATCCCACTATCTCCTCCCAAAATGGCCGAGAATCATGTGCCAAATATGTGGTCAATATGATTCCCTTTTGTGATGATTCCTCTTGTTGGCCGAATGAATCAATCGCCTACCATGATGGGCAATAGCTTAAGAGTTATGCACATTCTTTACTTGTCGATCTTATTCTCTATTGGAAGCATCACTCGACCTGCATGTGAAAACTTCGGCTAAGCAAAATGGGGTTTGGCTGAGTTCATTCGTAGGGGTGCAAGCTCATGTGAGCTTAGTCTTGAAAATTCAAATGAGTCCAAAGTCAAGCTTATTTTGCATGTCAGGTTAATTCGAATGCAATTCATGACCGGACCAACTTAGATGAAATTTATTCGATGTGGACATGTTATTAGTAAACAAAAGATGTAGGGGTGAGCTTGATCCCTAATTTTCTAATGAGTGAATGATGAACCTATGAGTCAAAAAATTAGGTGTTAGTAGAGATCGACCAAGATAGGGACGTATTGGATGTCTCCTGGAGCTACCAACCAAAAGAAGCAACTTATGGAAATTGATTCCCCATATGTTATCTCATCGATTTGATGGTTGATCGTAATTTGGACATTTTATAACCAAGGAAGTCCGAATTATATCCATGGTATGAACAAAAGGCATCGAATGCAAAAGTATCATATTGTTAATGTGTATGCAACTCAGTGGAAGAGATTCATTTATTAACATATCTACATGTTCTTGAGATTAATATTTCGTAACATGATTGTCCTTGAATTAAAATTAGTGATTGATGATAAGTAAAATTAGGTAGTGGTTTTTCTTTTTTGTTGTTAGTGCCAAATGTGATGTCCGATGCATATATTCAATTAAAAAAATTAAAAAAGATGTGAACACCTTAGAAATCAATGTCTTCTCCAGATTTGACAGAGATAGCATAATTTTGCTGTAGTGATCATGAATAGATACTATGGGATGTCGAGGGCCAAACAATAGTAAAGCCTTTTCCTAAATTCCAAGAGAAATCTCATCCAAAAAGCTTCATTTCATCCCTCAATTGAAGTACTTTCTTCCAAAAGTTTTTTGGATCTTGTAATATTTATTACGGCTTTGTAACAACCGTAGTAGCTATCGCAGCAAGAAAACACCATAATATGTGGTACACTTGTGGTAGACTTGCGATGTACTAATCATATTACTTTGAACGGACCATATAATTAACAACTAATTCTTCGATTCAGTAAATATGTTTTGTCAAGGAACGTAAATTTCAACCTATGGGATATTAGCAACTCTTTAGGTGGTTAGTGAATTTGATATGAAAAATTATCAATATATCATGGTTTTATACTAAGTAATTTTTTTTAGGGAAAAAGCCACCAAAAACTCCAAACTTTGCCCAAAGTAACAAATTTACCGCAAACTTTTTTTGCAACATAAAAAACCCCAAACTTTGCTAATCGTGACACTTTTACCCCAAACTTTTTTTTTTGTGACACAAAAAATCATAAACTTGTATTCGTGTGACACATTTATCCTAAATTATAGGGTATTTTCATCTTTTACTTTTTAAAATTTCTTTCTTTTTCTTTTTTTCTTCTCTCTTTCCTCCGCCGGCCATGGCGGAGGGAAGCCGGACTCGGGCAAGGGCTGCCCTCACCGACGTCAGGCAAGGGTGACCCTTGCCTGGGCTAGCTAGGGCCGCCCTCGCCCGATGCCGACGAGGGCTCGACGTAGGTGAGGGCGGCCCTCACCAGCATCGAGCGAGGGGTGCCAGATCTTGCGAGGGCAACCCTCGCCTGACGTAGGCGAGGACGGCCTTAGTCGGCGTCAAGCGAGGATGGACCTCGTCGGCGTCGAGCGAGAGGTGCCAAATTTGGTGAGGGCAACCCTCGCCCAACATAGGCGAGGGCAGCCCTCATTGGTGTCGGGTGAGGACGGCCCTTGCTAGATCTGGCGAGGGCGGCTCTCACTAGTGTCGGGCGAGGGCATTCCTCACCAGATCCGACCCAAGCGAGGGTCGCCCTCGCCTGAGTCCGACTTCCCTCTGCCATGGCTGGCAGAGGGAAGATAGAAGAAAAAAAAATAGAAAAAAAAAAGACAAAAATGCCATTGGCCATAGAGTTTGGGGTAAATGTGTTACGGTCATCAAAGTTTAGGATTTTTCATGTAACAAAAAAAAAAAGTTTGGGATAAATTTGTCACTTTGGACAAAATTTGGGGTTTTTGGTGACTTTTTCCATTTAAAAAAAATGATATTCAAGTTTACACATTGAAAAAAGCGGATACATATCCATTTGCAACTTGTACTATTCCAAAGCAATTGAAGAGTTTCTTAGATCATAAGTAACATTCAACTTACATGTGGTAAGTAACTTTTCAACTACAAAAGTAGTATCAATAAATGCAAGGTTTGTAATTATTGAACATCAATTAGTAACTTTTCTTATTTAAAAGGTGAGTTTGTACCCTTTTTCTATGTCCAGGAAGCCCATCCTGCTCAGTAAAACATGAACCCCATAAAAATACGCTACTAATATCCTAAATCATGTAAAATGTGAGTTAAGATCTAGATAGATGGTCCAATAATATTATTTGTATTTGGTAGTGTGGGAAGATGGATATTTGTACCCATTTGTAAACTATACCATTGATGATGGTTAGTATGTTTAAACGAGGAAAAGAAACTTCTCCAAGTGATTAGTAATTTTTTGCATAGAAAAGTAAATTTTAAATTACCAAGTAATTACGATAGATTATTTTTTTTATTTGAAAAGTAAGTTTATACCCCTTATTCTATGACAAGGAAGCCTACCCTGACTAGTAATACATGAACCCATAAAAATACCCTACTAATATCCTAAATCATGTAAAATGTGAGTTATGATCTAGGATGGAGGTCCAAACATGATATTATTAGTATTTGGTAGCGTAGGTAGATGGATATTTGTACCCATTTATACTCTACTATTTCATGATGGCTAGTACGTTTATATGAGGAAAAGAAACTTATGGAAGAGATGAATAATTTTTCTCATTGAAAAGTAAGTTTCAACTTACCAAGTAGGACAAATATTTTTTTTCCACAACGATGAGTAGCTTTAGATATTGACAAAATAATGCATGATTGTAGTTTACCAGTGTTTTGTGAATTGATTAGTAAATTTTGTTAATCAAATGTAACTTTCAATCTATTGGGAATCGGATACTGAATAGGGAGATGAACCCGGAGGCTATTGTCGTTTAAAGAGCTGTCCTTTTTAGATTCCTCTGGGAGAGCTGGTGGGTTGGCGTCAACCTGCCACGTGTTTCCGGCTATTCGCTGTTGCTCCTTTTCTTAAGCTTCACACATCAGCTTCACCTCGTCTCCCAGCTCTGTTCTCTTTGTTAGCATCTGATTTCCGAAAGATGATATTCTCTGTTTGATTCTCTGTTCCCAATTCGATTTTCGCCCCCACCAAGCTGTCGCCTCCCAACTCCATTTCTTGAAGGTAATTCAATATTCTTCTTCTCTTTCTGTTCTCTTTCCTCTTCCTAAATCATTTCCTTTGTGGGTTCCTGCAGTCCCGCCTTCCTCAGCATATTACAATTTTTTAACTTTCTTCCTCCACAGAGAAAGGAAAGAAAACCAGAAAAGTAGAAGTTGAAAAGGGGGGAAAATGGCGGATATTATTATACGTGTAGCTTCCAAGGTGGCGGAGTACCTGGTAGCTCCAGTCGGTCGTCACTGCGGCTACGTGATCTTCCCTAACAGGTATATTCGCCAACTTAACGATGAAGTTGAGAAGCTGAATGACGCCAGGGTCGGGATCCAGCGTTCCATCGATGATGCTCAAAACAACATGAAGGAGATAAAACGCGAAGTTGACAGATGGAAGAATAAGGCAGAGACCGTCGCCGACAAGGCGCATCGCGTGCTGGATGATGATAGAAGAGCCAACAGAACTCGCTTCTGCGGGTGGCTTCCCAACCCAAAGGAGCGTTATTGTCTCAGCAGGGACGCAAGGAAGACAGTCCAGGACATCCAAGCACTCATTCCTCAGGGTAAATTCGAGAGGGTCTACTACGAGAGTGCTCCGCCAGGGCATGTCGCTAGCCCTCCCGAAGTGAATTCCTCTACCAGTGATCGGGGTGACACTATCACCGATTCACGAGCTTCCTTCTTTGAGGGCATAATGAATGCTCTGGATGATGAGAAGCTCAAAGTGATTGGGATCTACGGGCGGGGCGGCGTGGGGAAGACTACGCTCTTGGAGGAAGTCCAGAAGAAACTCAGGAACGAGAAGAGACTGTTCCACCTGATTGCCACAACGACTGTATCGCAGACTCAAGACTTGAAGAAAATCCAAGATGACATTGCTTACGCCTTGAGTCTGGATCTGAAGAACACGCCAAGCGAAGTCGGAAGAAGAGATCTTCTGTTTCGGAAATTACAGAGCGATCCGACAAAGAAGGTTCTCATAATATTGGACGATCTGTGGGGGCCACTTGATTTGAAGGCGGTTGGAATTCCTGCGGGAGACGAGAGCAGAGGATGCAAGTTGCTGCTAGCATCAAGATTTAAAGATGTGTTGGAGCAAAAGATGCATGCGGATAAAACATTTCGTCTTGAAGGTTTAAACAACGATGAAGCTTTCAGGCTATTTGAAAAGATAGTCGGCGACAAGCTCAAAGACGAGGAATTGAAAGCAATAGCAGCTCAAGTGGTCGAGAAGCTCCTAGGTTTGCCTCTTTTGATTATCTCCGTCGCAAGCACTTTGAAATACAGCCGTGTGTCCGCATGGAAAAACGCATTGATAAAAATAGATGATCCAAAAATAGAAACTATAGTGAAGTTGAGTTATGACCATTTGGAGAGTGAGGAAGCGAGGTCCTTATTCTTGCTTTGTGGTCTTATGGGCGGGACCATTAAAGTCGAACTTCTGCTGGGACTAGGCATGGGGTTGGGCTTGTTTGAGAGATTCAATGACACGATAGAAGATTCAAGGGATAGATTGAATACTATGCTCGATAGCCTCCGTTCTGTTTGTTTGTTGCAGGATGATGGTGATGACATGGAATATGTGATGATACATGATCTTTATAGTGAGGTGGTCGTCTCAACTCCATTTAGAAGTCAGAATTCCTTAATGATGAACAACTATTATGTTTCGTGGCCAAAAGAAAAGCTTGAGAAATGTTGGGCAATATGCCTTGTTAATGATTATGGTGATAGCCTTGCTGAAAAAACGCGGTGCGTGTTTCCCAACTTGAAGATATTCATGTTGTCTCAACTAGGGTTGTTTGAGGCACCTATACACCGACATGATGTGAGAGATTGTTGTGGACTAGATTTCACAGGCATGGAGCAGCTCCAAGTCCTATATCTTCGCTTCATACATATCACCAATTTACGTTCCTCGATTGGCACCCTTAGGAACCTCCACTCATTATACTTAGACTATTGCATTGTGGACGATGTGGCAATTCTTGGCAAGCTCAAAACATTGCAGATTCTCAGCTTGGCAGGATCTCATATTTCTAAGCTACCTAAAGAAATTGGGGAACTTAGGAATCTGAGATCGTTGAATCTATATGATTGTGACTTGCTTAAGATAATCGAGCCTGGTGCCCTGAAAGGCTTAGTCAACTTGCAAGAGTTATATATGAGGGGAAGCTTTAGTCAATGGACAGTCGATGATGAAATACCAGCGGAATCGTATAATGGTAGGCTTGCTGAGTTGAAGAGCTTGAGAAAGCTAGCCTCTCTGGAAATATCGATTCGTGATCCCATTGTACTCTTAAAGGATGATGACCTGCCATTTGGGACCTTGATCAGATTTTGGATCAACATAGGAAATGCTTATGGAAGGGGATTTCGTGGTTTGAGAACCATGAAACTCCAATTGGAAGGATGCGATGGTATTCTCTCAAAAAAATGGGTTCAGAAAACTCTGCAGAAAACTCAATACTTATATTTGGACGGATTGGGAGAGTTCAAGGAGAATGCTCACGAGTTGTGCATTCGAGGATTTACGCAACTGAAGCATCTCGACATTCAGAACAGCCCCTCAATCAAGTACATCGTTAGTTCATTAAATGACCTTCTCATTGCATTTACGGATTTAGAGTCTTTGTTCCTTGAAAATCTTATTAATCTGGAGAAGATATGCAATGGCCCTGTCACACCAGATTGCTTCAGCAAATTGAAAGTTTTGTGTATCAAAAAGTGCCACCAATTGAAAAATTTGTGGTTCCTCTCAGAGATGCAAAGACATGTACATTTGGAAGAGATCGAAATACGTGAATGTGACTCATTACAAGCCATTATCACAGGTGATGTTGTTGATGACATGATTGAGTTGCCTATTGTACGACGTCTAGATTTGCGTAAGTTACCAAAAATGACGAGCTTTTGCACTAGAGCTAAGGGTGCTCCAATTCAGGTAACGTTTTCATTTTCTAGGTATAAATTTCTTTAATTCTTAATCTTGCAAAAAAATACCTAGATTATACTATTAGAGGGGGATTTAGGATAAGATGATATTGGTGTTCACCGAGCCTTAGTGAATATTGCATTAATTTTTTGGGGTGGGGAAGATTTCATTTCAGGAGTGGGTTTCGACTCCCACGCCCTGCGAAGAGGCAAGGCAAAAGTCTGAGAGTGAGTGTTAGAGTAGGATTAGCGTATGATCGACCAAAAAAAAATTGTAGCTAGGGGAAGCCTTTTTCTACGATTTTTTTTTTTGCAATTTATTTCAGTGTTAGATAATTGCACTAATTATTTGGGCTTTAGCATGGGTTTGTACTATGACTAATTTATTACTTATTTAACATTTTTAATGAGAATAAAAAACATTATACATAATGAATCTTAAAGGAATGCACGAAATTCAACAATTTCAAAATGAAGAAAGTGAGAGAATAAATAAATAGAAGGCGAACTAGTAGCCACGTAACAAAGAAAGTCCACGTAATTCATGTTTCACCTACACGCAAGTTAGCAATTGATTCTAACACGTCATGCCAACCTCACTATGTCAATGTCGTTTTGCTTCTGTCATCCCTTCGTCTCAATTAATTTTTTGACATTCTTAAGAGACATCAAACTCATTCATATATTTAAGTTTCTTTTGTTTCGCTGAAAATTCATTGTTGCTGAAAAATGTCTTCCTAGCGATTCATTTTTCTTCTTTTCTTGTATTTGATTCTGCTGAAAACACAATTTCAAAGAAATAAACCCAAATAAGTCATATTTACTTGTTCATAATGAAAAGCAATAAGTTAACAAATAATTTATTAAAAATTTAACTCCGACATGAATTTGTTTTCAATTTTGAAGGTCAAAATAGAAAAATGAAAGAAAAGATAACAATTATGATGACAGTTCTTTTGAAGATCAGTAGATGATTTCAAAAGAAAGAGAAAAAAAGTATGGTCATAGCTTTGGAGATCAGCCAAATCAAAGATAACAATTATGATGACGCCCGTGAGAGAGACTTGTGCACTTGTGCTGCATTAGCATCATGATAGTCGTGAGGATATCCTTATTGAAATTGATTTTGCTTTTTATGGAAGAGAAATTCATTTTCTTGGATTTTAGCATGAGAGTTTAGGTCATTTTCTCGTATCCAAACACAAGAAAATTCTAAAAGCATTTTTCTAAAAATATATTTACTTGTAACGCACCGCACCTTTAATGAGTTTGATTGTGGCGCTTCATTAGGTTTCATTGCCTCGCTTGGAATCCTTGGTAATGGTTGGACTCCTTGGCCTAGAAGAGATACTCTTCATTGAACCTTCATCAAAAGACAGAAATCTGAAATCACTAGAAATAGAAGAGTCTAAATCCACGTCAAAGAATATTCTAAAATTAGATTGGATGCTGAAGCTGCCGATTTGGAGTCAATGAAAATTAAGAGTTCTCCATCAGCAGAAGTAGTTTTCGATGTAGAGGAGCTAGAAGTCACCGGAGATGTCAAGATTCTCTCTCAGCTAATTGAATTGACATTGAGGCAGTTACCAAACCTGCAACACATGTGGAAACAAGATGTTAAATTGCAAGGAATATCGATCTTTCGAAACTTGAAAGAGCTCTCTGTCTGTGAAACAGGGCTGTCATTTCTCTTGCCGATATTTGTGGCTAAATGTCTTAGAGAAATTAAAAACATTGAAGTAATGGACTGTCCAAATATGAAGACAGTGATTGTGGATGAAGAAGAAAGAGATGAAGGGGCAGATGATATTATAGAGTTCCCACTGCTGAAGCGACTATCTATAACACGCTGTCCTACAATGAAATTCTTCTCATATTCTCATGGAAAGAAAGAGTCAGTAACCACTACTTCAGATTCACAAGATGCTTATTCTGATTCCTTCTTCGATCAAAAGGTACAAATCCCTTCTATTGAGATTATACCCATAATAGCCAGAAGCACACAGTTTGCAAGACAAGTAATAAAATCTCTTTGAATATCTTTTTTTGGTTTTATTGGTTAAAATATGGTAATAATTTATAACTATATTTGTTAGATAGAAGCCACTATTGGAAAATTCATTCTTCCACTGCATCAAATATATTGTTAAGACTAGGCCAATTTCTTAGATTTTTAATAGCTACGATTTAATGGATGACTCTTATGAGCAGGTTAGTTTACCAAGCTTGGAGGAGCTAGAGCTTGAGTCAGTAGGATCCTTCAAAGGGATATGGCACGATGAACTTATGGAAAATTCCTTATGCAAATTAGCCACCCTCTCCATTGGATATTGCTCTCAGCTACACAACGTCTTTCCTTCCACAATCATAGGGGGATTGCACAACCTGACAATTGTCAGGATTGAAAACTGTCCCTCCCTAGAATCATTGTTTGATTGTGGGTCCCTTGATGCAAATAATGAGCAAACAACTGTATCGCTCCCCAAATTGGAAGTAATAACAGTGAGGGAAGTAAAGCTGAAATGCATGGTGAAGAGTGACTCCCAAATGATTTTGGGTTTTCCTAGTCTAAAAAATGTCAGTGTTTGCAGTTGCTCCAACCTAAAATATCTCTTCCCCAGTTGTATGGCCACAACTCTAGAGAAACTCGAGAGCCTATGGATTAGCAATTGCAAACAAATGAAGGAAGTGGTTCTCAAGGAGAAGGCCAAAAGGGATGATGAATCACCACAACCATTATTCAATGAGATGGTTTGCTCTATCCCTTACTATGATCATCTGTATTCTTGCATTTCATATTTTAGAACGAACAATCTAATAATGTGTCCTACTTATCCTCATTTCTCACATTATCCTCGTGCAGGTTATATTCCCCAATATAAGAAAACTAAAAATTGAAGGCGCTCAGTGCAAAGAGCTATGGAACAATCAAATTCCCAATGATTCCTTTTGCAAATTGGAGGTTCTTCGATTGGAGCACTGTGACAATCTCCTATGTCTTGCCCCATCCCACATGTGGAAGAGATTTCAACTTTGTCTCACCTTCCTAGAAGTGAGATCATGTCGGTTGATCGAGATCATATATGAAAGTGATGGGACAGATACAAAGAGTGATAAAATGACAAGGCTGGTTTTGTGGGATCTTGAAAACTTGAGACACATTTGGCAGTCCAATGGTCTCCCAAACATCCCGTTCCCAAACTTGAGATACGTAGAGGTTGTGAGGTGCTCCCGTTTGGAAATGCTTTTCACAACCTTCACGGCGAAATTTCTCGGGCAAATCAAAGAGCTAGTAGTAGAGTCATGTGAAGATATAAAACTAATTGCTGGCCATGAAGAATGTGAAGAAGCGACCAGTATGTCAATCACCTTCTCCGAGTTAACTGCTCTTAGACTTTTCGAGTTGCCAAGATTCAGAAGGATCTTAGCTGAGAAATCCTCAAACTGTATATCGTTGCAAGTCTTGAGTATAGTAAGCTGTGGAACAACGCCAGACCAAGTCCTTGGTGACTGGGAAAGCTACCAAACCGACAAGATTTTTGACCCTGAAGAATTTTGGTTTAACTATATGCTTTATAACTAGGGCGTTCAGGACATCTGCAACGGAAAATGGTGTTTGGCAATATAGAATAACGCGTCCGGTAATATGATATTCCGTTTCTGCATTCTCTTGTACACTCCCCCACAAAATTTGTGAGTAGTTCCTTCAATATTCATCACTTTGGTTCGTCTCCTGTCCCTTGGATCTGAGGCCGCGCTGAGCGAGGTCACTTGTCACTCTGATTGAGAATGTAGAGTTGCTATTGATGCACAATTCTAATAAATGACAGTCCATCAAAGACATGTCTCAACTGACAAGCACGATAACCGACAAGAATGTAAGAGTTGCTAGAGATTCCCAGCCACTTCCTCTAAATTTCTTAAGAGTCTTTCATGGACAATAACGAGGTGCATTGCATCCAGTTCGTCTCAAGAAATGATATTGCGGTTCTGCATTAATAAGCAAATATTTGAGATAACCGTTTCGCAGTTTTCGAGGACAAATATCCATGTTAATAAAATTTAAAAGTTTCTAGTAATTTTCTAGCCTTGTTTGTAGAATAAAACAAATTAGTGAATTACCAACTTTTCTGAAATTCTACAGGTGTATTTATTTGCAAAATGTATCAAATCACTCTATACTTATCAAACATCTTATTAGTTTGAACGTAAGAACTTTTAAGGCGCAAAAGTTGAATTGTATGGACTATTTTTTCAGGTCAACTCAATTGTTCATTTCTTTTAAGAAATCATTATTCTTTAAGCAACATTAACTCTAATTTTGCATCTTACTACATGTTTTATTTGATGAAATCAAAATAACTTTACTAAGCAGCGAAATCAATTATCTCTCTAAACATTACATGAGTATCTTATTAACATCACATGTGGTGCATAGAGATTCTCAAAATAGAAAATGAAATATTCAAGTGAGTTTTCACCGAAAATAACTATTGGGTACGAAATAATCCCTCTTTTTATTTGAATTTATAAACATTAATAATTTCTCATTCTCATTAACTATTTACTGCGTAAGAGTTAGATATTTTGGATGTGATGTTTATAATTAGTATTTTAGAAAGAAACTCTTAGAATTTTCTTGTTCATAAAGTCAATTTTACTTGTTATTAACGGGAAATTTTGCTCTAAACTCATTAATAGTGAATGCATTTACCAAGAAAAAAGCGCTTTTATTATAAAATATTCCAAAGAGATTGCCTGCTATACTTTTATTTTTCTCTTGACAAAG
Organism: Eucalyptus pauciflora; assembly: GCA_007663325.1. Classification (NCBI taxonomy): domain Eukaryota; kingdom Viridiplantae; phylum Streptophyta; class Magnoliopsida; order Myrtales; family Myrtaceae; genus Eucalyptus; species Eucalyptus pauciflora. The sequence continues at coordinate 659,407 of VMYD01000211.1, read as the reverse complement.
CTCTTCAAATTTTATTTGGAAAATAAAAGAATCATTTGATGTAATATGAATGTGTTTAATGTGCAAAAGTCAATTTTAAGTGAGATTTCTAGGCTATTTCAAGAATTTCCCAAAATAAATTTATACGAGTTTACTAACTAAACTGCACTTTAGTAATTTTGTCTCATAAGAAAGATCAAAGCAGGTTTCTTTCCTCTCAACCGACAAGGCTAGCAAGACATTATTTTTCTTGATCTGAAAAGGTTGAACCTCTTCCCACCAAGATAACAAGAATTTAAAGTATAAATCGGAATTAGAAAACACTTAGCCAGGAAGACATTACGGAACCATATGAAAATGACATCCCAACTCAGCCGAAGCACTACCCAAACTTGCTTTAATTAGTAGAGAGTCTCTTATCTATCTAAAAACACACGACGTACTTGGTCGCGCTCATGCATCATTATTCTACTCCTCATGTTTCTCAATTTTCAGTAGTTCAAATTACCTTGATGCCTTGAGCCATATTGCTTTAGAATTGAATGCGACTAATTCAAATATTTGATCATGTCATAATCATATCGGGAAGAGTGGTAAGCAATCAGAGGATTTTGCGGCACACCTGAGGAAGTATTTCAAAGCCAGCCAATGGACTGACTTTACCATCCCTGCTCACATGGATCGAAAATTGCATCAGGTGACCTCCCATTTCCTTGGTATTATGTTGGTCCTCGTCCACATAAGCCCTCCAATTCCATTTGGCTATTTTGTTCACCCTCTTCACGCATTCAATGCTTTGAGATTCCTAGAAGCTGTCCTCTAAATCTCCCAAGTGCTCCGCCCAAAGCCACATCCTATAATCATAAACCTGCACAACACAAGTTAACATTATTAGTCACGAGCTTAAGTCTTTGGTAAATGCTGATGCACTCGCAGAGGTCTTCAGCTTGTACCTGCTATTTAATAGTTGCAATCACATGGAAGTATAAAAAAAATATGTGAACTTCATATACAATTCCATAGTTGTACCGTTCGTATCGAAAATCTGTTTGCATTAGCTAATACACAATTCTCAGTAGGAACCACACGCACTCTACATCCCGCGGCCCTTAACAGAATTCTCTGTCTCCCTTCCTTTCTTTCTACATCTAACGATTTGCGTCGATTCCCTTTTCAGCTCAGGGTGCGCTCTGCAGAGGAGGGCCCGAACAGAAACAGAGCCACCTTCACACATGCAAAAGGAGCTCAGCAAATTCTCTCCAGCACTCGGTGATTCCTTTGATCTTCATTCCCTTTTCATTGTCCTCTCTGTCGCCCTGGATCCACCAACAGCCGCCACCGAACCTCGATTGCTGGACACCACATAACATAGACGCTGAGAAGGGACAAAGAACAGATAGCATTGGTCGAAGGGACTCAGGTGATTTCTGAGCATCCCTGAGCCACTCTCTTGGAGATTTCTTTTGATCCTTTCCTCTCGCTTGGTATCGTCACCGCTTCCTGATCCCCAACAGTTCTGCCTCTGCGAAGAAATCTGTAGTGCTGAAGTTGTAGTGCTGAAGTTCTCGAACTTTGCTCATGGCTGCCTCCTTCGACGATTCCATTCCTTGACGTTGCTTCTGTTATCTCCTTACTCATATTTGATGTCAATCGCTACAGTTAATCATTCTTCATCCAGCTAAACCACATATGCTCTGTTTTCCGTTGCTTTATATAGGAAGCAGAGGCTGGGAGCTATTGCTACCGTCTGTGTGATACTGGACTGTGATCGATGATGTATTAATGATTTGAACTTGCTGCATTTCCTTTGCAATGATCTGGATGTGAATCGTATCTAAGCTCTTTGGCCGAAATGTATACCACCTGTTTGATGAAATTCCTGTATTAAATTAGTGTGTATTTTGATTCAGGTCTTGACCGAGGATTTCATTCATTACTGGGTTTTTGATCGATTTTGGTCATATCAGCCTAGTTGAGTTTTTTTTCTTCATTGAAAATCATAGTTATTCAATTTTGAAGTTGCTTTGGATCTACTGCAACCTTGCCAATACATTTTGATTCGCAAGTGTTGTGGCCCTGAGCTGATGTCAATTTATCCTTTAGTTGATGCTATTCCACTCAAGTAAGAATGTGCAGTGATGTAAGATTGCGTTATGGTGAATTTCATGTTCGCTTGGAAAAGATATTATGTCATGAATGAATTAAATTCTACTGGAAATCAATCCTTGGATGCTAACCGTGTCTTGATATAGCTGATTTGGTGTCAATTGATTCCACCTTGAGGCTAGTTTGGTTATGGGATCATATATCTTCATGCTAGGAAAGTACTATGGTGAATCCCATGCCAATTTTGCAAGAATTATAGTCATGGGATCATATATCTTCATGTGTTATTCTCGCTAAAAGATGCGAGCCTGATGTCCTGTTCAGGTTGGCAAATGCGTGCGGAAGAATTACATTCACATATTGTATTCACATTTTGCCTATGCGAAAACTTGATTGAATGTTGATTTTTCAGCATTGCACTAATTTGTTATGCATAATTAAACATTGCTGCTGCAGCTATGTAGTTGACAAACATTATCAGAATGTATGACTGCTAGAATGATCAGATCCTTCTTCATTCATTCAATCCATTTTATTTTGTACTTCCAGCTCTGTGAAGACGAGAAAGTGCCAATGCATATTGGATGCGAGTCCTCTAAGTCATGAATAAGGTGTTACAATTCCAACATTCTGCAGTAATATGAGCATCGATACGTTATATATATGGGTTTGACTGATGAGGCAAAAAAAAAAAAATGTCACTTCTGCTCTCGTGATTAACTTCTCCATTGTTCAGCCAGGACTTCTTATAGTCTCACTATCTCCAAATAGTGAAACCTTGCTTCATAAACAATAAATTGAGATGAATTTATGTGTCCATACGTGAAGTTAAGATTTGCACATGAAACTATGTTGCTGTTAGCTGCAGATGCTTTGTTATGGCATCCTAGATGATCGAGTCTTGCTTTGTAACTTACCAACAAATTTCTTTATTAATGACAACTTTCTTATTGTCAACTTAGATCCTAGCAGTTGTTTTCATGGCCTAAAGAACCCACATCTTATTAATTAAAAAAATTCTACTTGCCGATTAGCTTAGATGCTGGCACTTGAATGTAAAGACTAAATGAAAGCATTGAAGAGAAAGAGGGCTTTTGACTGTTATTAATGCAGAATGTCTTCTCGAGGAATTTCGCACTCTTGTTTTTTCACAAACCGACTTCTATTCTTGAAAAATCTTTTGCAATGAAGACTATGTAAGAACTCAACTCACCTCAATAGTAACTAGGACGCAGCGCTTCCACCATGGTATGCTGCAAAGCTGTGGCCTTACTGTTCAACATTCGCATCGAGTACATTAACGCTACGTGGGTCTTGCTGTGGTCCCTCGCCCGGAAGCTGGATCGCTGGCATAGGAGGAGCGAGCTTTATATCCGATGGCAAGCTATGTAGCGGGGATGGTCGGCGGTTCCTCGGTACCAGATAGGCAACTACTTTTCATCCAATGTGGATGCGCTTCCATAGGGGATAATAGTGCGAAACAGCTGAACAGCTGAACAGCTCTAGCATTTTGGAGACGGTGGGGCCGAAGAAATGGTGAAGTTAGCGCACTTATTCTTAATCTGTGGAGTACAAGATTTTTCAAATTGTATGGCCAGTCTGCGGGCCGGCAATTGTGCTCTTGCGTCCAACGGCACTTTGACAGCCTTGAAGACTCTCCAACGGCTACTTTGAAAATTGCAATTCTATAAAATTAAAAAAGAAAAAAACGAAAAAGATTCAAAGCTTGCCGAAGGATTAACTTGTTTAGATTCTGCAAGCGTGGTTCATAAACTACCAAAATTATGAAGAATTTTACCAACATATGAATGGATTAGTAAATTACCAACTTCTTCTAAATTTCACTGGTACATTATCAACATTGTAGGGGATTTAGTAATAAATTAGCAAATTACGTATTTTTTTAAAAATAAATTAGAAATGTGGTTTGTAGGTCATTAAAAAGTAATTAATTTACTTATATCAGATTTATTTGTAAGTATCTCCTTGCCTAATTAGTTAGGATCTCATCTAGAAATCCGAGAGGTAAGGGGCTCAAAGCCCCTAACCTTTATCTTGTCCCACGAATTGAGGCGTGCTTCAATTCCACCTAGGGATGCCAAATTTGAATCCTTCAGCATGTACTCAATTCGGGCTTACTTGATGTCAAGGTGGATTTCCTTCTGGCATCTCATGAGGATCTATTAATTTCTTTCGTTGAACAATATATTTCAATTTTTTATCCTGAATTATCTATTTTTCAGTATAGTATTTGTATATCCCGGATGCATATGCAATATATACATTTTTAACTATATATTTTATTATATCCACAATCAATACAAAACAGCCTCTATTGCAGTACTACAATATTTACACATGTATGATGACTATTTGATTATGTCGGGTTATTTAAATTTTGGAGTATATGTTTAAGTATATTTTATATACCATTGAGTAAATCTATTTTTATTTTGGGTGATTGACCTAATTAAGAGGGTTGCTTTTTTAAGAATATTTGCTGCTGTTAATCGTAAAACAATTTGTACAAATTTGGGACTAAATATATAATTGTGTATGGTCATGCACACACTTAGAGCACGTGGCTACAAACCACAGTGTCGGGGGTTCGAATCCCTCCTCGCCCACGCTTTCAAGCTTTTTCAGCAATTCCTTTTTAATTTCTATTTTCCGAGGTATCATATACTTGAATAAAAAGATATTCTTTAATTGAATAATATTAACGCTCACGTATATGAAGTCACCCTGCTTTCTGACATTTGTAGTGTATATGTATACTTACACACATATACACTTGTACTAATTGGTCTCATTAATGAGGTGTAATAATCAATGAAATTGAGTTTTTTTAAGGACTACTAAAAAGGAATTGATCCGTGTATGCTGACCGTGTCTTGATATCTCTGATTTGATGTGCTTTTGATTTCAACTCGAGGCAAGTTTGGTTATGGGATCATATATGTTCATGCTAGGAAAGTAATATGGTGAATCTCATGCCAATTTTGCAAGAATTATATTCATAACCGAACTTGAATATGCTAGAGTCAAAGTATTGCAAGCTGACCGTGATTGCTTTGTTTGAATTTGGTATTAATTTGGTCTTCGATCAATGCCATTTTGATCAAGTAGACTCATATGCACTTGTAAGAAGATATGGCTTCAATTTCATGTCAATTAGTCATCAAATCATCACAGTTTGCCGTCTTGTATGCTCTGTCACAATTCTGAACGTGTGCTGGAATTTGTGGAATAAGCATGAATTAGATGGATTTGTCTTATTTTGATTACCTTTTTTTCTTTTTCTTTTTAATTGCCAATGGATAATTGATATGGCGTTTGCAACTTGTCAATTTCACATGTCTGGATGGCAATTGCATGATTAAATTGATGAGATGTATGCTTGATATTGACATGAGAGTCTTGGCTTGATAAATGTTTAGAAGACTCCGATGTTAATTGAAGTTTAGTTCATGATTTTTGCGATTTCAAAGCAAACCCTCTACTAGTTTTAGAGCTCGGGCAGCTACCTTTTTTTTTTGTAATATTGAATATTTTGAAAAATACCGTCTTCGTCTAATGGTGTCCAGTAGACTAGCCAATTCGAGGAAATCTCTCGACAAAACTGGTCACTAAGGCCCCCTCAAAATATTTCATGGATGATACTCGCCAACAAAATTCCAATTATCTCTCCCTCTCCTTCGACGCTTACCATTCAAGGCTTATTTATAAGAGCTAGTGCTTAGATCTAATTGATCCTTGAAATGCGTTTGTGCCAACATACTGTGTGCAACGCCAATTGCAATCTACTCATTCATGATGTCCTTTCCTTCCTCGGAGTGTTCACTGGCCACTGCCATTTAGAATGATGTTTCAAAGATACGATTGTTGTTTTTCTCCCTCCCCACATAATTCACAAAAGTAACCCTCAAGCAAGGTAGCCGCCTCGAAACTTACAGCAACAACTTGAGGGTTGCATTTGCGAATTCTACTGGGGAGGGAGATTAGTCACCATCACTACCAGTACCCTACCCTTGAAATCCATCAGGACCCTTCCCACAAGTTCCACCAGGAGAAGTCGCGTAGTGCAAATCGTCTCTCCTATAAACCATTCTGCACTGGAGGTGTAGAGCTCCATCTATCTCCTTGGAGCAGGTCTCTCTTTTTGTTGATAGCAATTGTTCTTATGACCCTATTGACTATAGTTTCGTTGATATGAAGGCACCGGATCTCTCCTCTGTCCTTGATAAGGATCCCTTCCGCTGGCAGCATAATCCATATTGCTCATTGGCATCGGGTTTCTTCTTTCACCCTGTCCCGAGGTCCATAATTTTGCTGAGGAGAAGATAGCCATATAGACGGTTCCCTTGTCTATTTGCCATTTGACCTCCTTGCCAGTAATATATAGGTTGGTCATAGTCTCTATTGTGATCTCACATTCTACCACCTGGCCTCCCATACTGAATTGGAGGTGATGTATGAGTAATTACTCCATTTTCATACTTGTCACCTAATGATTTAGTAAGTTCAACAAAACAACAAGCGTTGCACGGTCACAAATCATAGACACATTGGAAAGTTGAGGTTATGGAATTGGAGTATGAATGAATTAAATGTCTGAAAAAGATTTGTGGCAGAGATGTAGAGTAGATGAAATTCCCTATGGTGTCCAGTCATTCCTTTATACTCCTTGTTTTGGGGATCAATGTAGGAATCAAGTAATATACAAAGAACTCTAGGTAGATCTGTTTACAGCTCAATATGTCAATGCACAACGATGATGCGATTACTAATCATTTATTGATTGCAATGGGAAACTTATCAAAGACACTTGCCTCTGAATTGCTCTGATTCTGCTTCAGTCATCACAGCCTGAAACCCTAGATTGGTGATCATGTTACATGCACAAATTCTCCTTTTTGCTTCCTCCAAATTGAAACACGAGTATCAAATGTCATCTCAACTTTGCAATGTAGATCATGTCATGGTTGACTTGGGACATAGATCTCATGATCAGGAAATAACATATCCATGTTATTAAAGTGCTAAATGTAAACATTAGCTTGATTATCACAAATGTGGGGTCGTGCATGCAAATTTTTAAAGACGGTGTCAAAATCGCTATAGAGCCGATGCTAGGACAGTTGTATTGGCCATTACATTGGTCCAACTAGCCAATGAAAACCGTTACCGCTCTTGGATGGAACAGGGGCAAGGCCTCATACTTTAGAATAAACATGATCAAAAATAGCACTAGAGCTAGAAGTACTCGTAGGAAAAGGCAGAGTAGATTGCTTTGCTAAAGGACAAATAGAACAAGAGGTAAAACACCAGAGGGGACAGGACCAAGAACTCCTTGTTGTTGAAGGATAGAAAGGCGAGATGAGAAAGCGTGCCCAAGACGCTGATGCCATCATGCAAGATCCACAGTAGCCGGCACAGGATGAGGAGAGGAAGTAAATGTGGATAGTAGGTGGAGAGACTGCATAGTGTACAACCCGTCATTCCTACTATCCTTGCCAATCATCCTGCCACTCAAACGATCCTGCACAAAGCAAGAGCGATCAATAAAACCCACAATACAACCAACATTAGTAAGCTGGCCGACAGACAATAAATTGAGCACTAGAGAACGAACATGCAACACATCAGGAACAAGGAAAGCCCGAGGGCAAACAAGAGTCCCCTGGTGGGCAGCCATAAGTGGAGAACGATTAGCTGTAAAGAACCGTGCGAGAGACTTGATCTTAGAAAGCTCAGTAAGATAGGCAGTGGAAGCAAACATGTGTCTAGTAGCTCCTAAGTCAAGAATCCAAGCAATAGAAGAGCCACCTGATGCGGAAGCAACGGCCGCAGAAAAATCAACAGGAGCAACATTAACCAAAAGGCCAGAACTGGACGACTGAGAGTTAAGCTGCAGCTACTGTAAGTGGGCTAATTAAGCGTCAAGGGCAGCAAATCGCTCATTCACAAAAGGAGAAGCGAGAGAAACATGCCAATCCAAAATAGGAGCGGGTGGAATCCGAGAAGAGCGCTGGGCATCGGGCCACTTCCTATTACAATGGGACTCAATATGACCACGGCGATGACAGTACACTAAACAAACTGTTGACAACCCTAATGATGATGTAGGTCGAGGAGTAGCAACGAGAATCGCAGTGGGATCAGGCACCGTAGAAGATGAGAGAAGACCCAATCAGGTTTCCTCAGAGTGAAGTTCCTTGACTGCATCAAGCAGAGAGGGTGGAGGATTCCAACAAAGAATCTAACTACAAGCACCCTCAAAAGTAGGCCAGAGTTTCATAAGAAAATCATAAAGTCGCAAGCAATCCCGAATCTATAGCTGAGAAGACTGACATGTGGCACAACTAGAACATGTGGAACATAAAGTGGGAGACAAAACGTCAAGCTGACTCCAAAGCGACTTCAAATAATTATAAAACTCACGGATAGATCGATTGCCCTAAGTAGCAACAAAAATTTCCTACTGTAGCTGGTGGACACAAACAGAGCCAGTTTGAGTAAACATGTCAGCGAGCTAATCCCAAAGATTCTTCACACCCGTGACATGAGAAAATTGCGGGCGAAGGGCATGATCAAGAGGGCCAAATATAATGGCCTAAGCCCTTCGATTAGCAACAGTCCATGCTCGAATGTCAGATTCACACTAAGCAATCACTTTAAAAGTGAGTTTGGATTGCTCGGCGTCCTTGAGTTTGGTAGGACAGACATGAACACCCTCAACATGCTCAAATAAGTCAAGATAAACAAGTGCAGCTATAGCTGATGGCCGCCAAAGAGCGTTATTGGAGCCATCGAGTTTGACATCAATTCGGTCACTCGAATCACCCATATCAAATCCAATAGCACAGAAAAAGACCAAAACTCTAATAACGACAACGTGTGAGAGCACGCGTGTTGAAATTTCATTGGGTGGTGAAGTGTGACATATGAGAGGCAACCGGCGATGAGATGATGAATGGGCTATCGTCAAATCAATGAAACCACAAGAACGCAATGGCAAAGAGTCCTGAGCTTCAAACAGCAACGTCAAACCGTGGTGAACTTGACTGCTAGGGATGCAGCCGTGCTCAAAGGCGTAGTGACGACATACGTCACACCAGAGAAACAAAAGTCTAGAACAATTGCTCTGATATCACGATAGAAGAAGATTTAGGAAAAAGCTCTATATAGCATTAAGGCACACGGTTAGAATAAATAGATACCATGAAACCTAATCTATAAAACATTTTAAGAAAACAATCCCAGAGAATATACAAAGAATAATTCTATAATATCATAGAATATATGTAGAATCTCTAAAATAATGTAACAGATATTTTGTGTAATTCTATTTTAAAATCAAATTTGAATACAAAAAGAAAAAAAACGATACGTAATAAAATTCAAATATTCAAAAGTAATCACCAAAACCAACCACACTTGCATTGGAATGAATTGTGTTCGTTGTTAATTTGATGGTGAAGTAAATTGAGCTCCACGCAAATCAACATTTTGGGAAAGCAAAAGCGATATATGTATTTCATTTGTGCACATAAGCATTACGAAGATGACACGCGAATCATTGGTTTCACTATATTTTAAGTGGAAAATTCGAGAATAAGAAAGAGGAGAGGAATATAGATGAGAAAGACAGAGAGATCGCTCAATCCCGCACGATACTCCCTGTATTTCGCAGAGTGATAAATGTCTTTTCTCATTGTTTCTCTTGAGAAAACTGAACAGATAGTGATATAGAATGGATAAGTGTTGTCCTCACGTTAAATCTGAAATGTAATCTAAGAATTCCCTTTGTTTGATGGAAAATAATTTCTAATAATAAGTTTTCCAGATTTTCTCACGTTTGTTTCATGAAAATAAATTGATTGGGAAAAACATTTTCCATGAAAAGAAAAAAAAAAGTCTTTCAAAATAGGAAAAAATGCTTTCCACTTTTCAAATAAGGGAAAATATTTTCCTAATTTGTTCTCTCTTATCTCACATCCCTACTAACCTCAACTTTTATTTTATTTTATTTTTTTTTAAATTGATTTTTTTTTTCCTTTTTTTTTTTCTTTTCCTCTTTCTTTTTCTTTGACTAGTTGCCAACCATGGTGACCAGCCATGAAAGAGCATTGAACTTGTTGATGAGCTCAAGCTCGCTGATTTAGCAAGGCCCGAGGTCGGCAAGTTCAAAGCTCGCTAGATCGGCGCACACTCACCAATCGGGCAAGCCTCGAGCTTGCTGGCCTTGGGTCTCGCTCACCAATTAGGCGAGCTCTGAGTTCACCGGCCTTGGGCCTCAAGCTTGAACTCGTCGACAAGCTTGAGGTTGGCTTATGACTGGTCGCCAGCGATCGCCAAAGAAGAAGAAAGGGGAAAATAAAAAATAAAAAAAGTAGACAGAAATTTAAAAAATATATTATTAAAATGAGTGCACAAGGAAAATCATATCAAAATTTTTAAACCGAATTGCATAAAATATTTTCTAGTTCATTTTCAAGTTTTACCCAAGCACCGTAAAATATTATAATTTTCCTGGAGAACATTTTCTAGATACGTCACATTTTTCGTGAAACAAACGGAGCATGAGAAAAATAGACAAATCCAATGGAGTAATTTCTAATATGATATTCATTGATCAGAGAATCAAGACTTTGACCATATAATTATAATAGGTCGTGCCATTTGTCACGAAATTCCCAAAGAAAATTAGAATATAAAAATGTGAGTGCTTCTGAGCAAGGGTGACCCTGGACCAACCTTGGAGTGGCCCAACCCAACCGGTCTTAATCCAATTCTTGGGGGAATTGGGTCGGTTCTTGATCCGGAGATCCCTGAACCCTGCACTATGTGAGTTGATTTTCAGTCCTAAGAGTTTAAGATTGATCCAACCCAGACCAACCTTGTACATAATATATATTTTATATTTTATAGCTAATGTATTATATATTATATGCTTTTGTCTACTCTTAATTCTAGCGCCTCCTTTGTTCTCTTTGCAATTTAATTTGTCGTATAAATTAGAAAGTAAAAAGAAACTTGACCCTAATTTGACCCCCACCAAAAAAAAACTTTTCACTCACCTTGGCCTCACTTGCTTACCTTGGCTTTTTGCTCACCACTCGCCTTGTGGCTCATCTCTCTTCACTTGCCTCACTTACCTTGTCGCTCGCCTTTGTTCACTCGCCTAGCATGTTCATTTTATGGTTTGTTGCTTTTAGCAATTGTAAATTTCTATTATTACCATATCTTATATTTATGCTTGATATATAGTGGTGTTCATAGTTTAGTTGCTCAATGTCGCATTGTTGATAGATGTGTAATTTGAAATAGTAAATTTGTCCTTTTAAGAAATATAAAAACAAAACAAAAAATAGTCGGTTGGTCCTAAGATGACTCTAGAATCAAACCGGACCTATAGGATCGATTCGGTCCTCGGTCACAAGCTCAATAGGGTCGGTCTTTAGTCCCGGAAATTGAGGACCAATAGTATGTAAGTTGGTCCCTGGATTAGGCACTGGACCGGCTTAACTCGGACCATGCTCACCCCCTATTTCCGAGTTCTGTGTTTGATCCGAGCTCTCTTCTTGACTCGGCAAAATAAAACTAACAGCAGCAGGGATCTGGAATCTTTCACAGAATCTCTTGAGCATCTCGCCCGTGACAATTGTTCATAATTTTTTGAATTTGCAAGCCAATTAATTCCGCCCCCCACCACCCCCGCGCGGTTCTTTTTTCTGGAACAGCAAAAGAAAAGGGTTTGTTTTACTAAAGCATGTTAATTTCGTGTTAATATATTGGCTAAGTATATTGTATCATATCACATTCTAATTTTCTTTCCAAATTTCTTATCCACCTGTGTCAGAGGGTCATGTCCCATATTACCTCGTTTTAGAGGATGAATTTTAATTCTTACAAGGGAATAGATTAATTTGATTCTAGAACATGTAATAGATTGATAGGATGATGTTGATGTTACATTGACCTCTTGCAATTATGGTTTTCTCTAATTTTTTTTTGTCAAAAGAAAATTATATTCATTACTCAAAAGGATGTAGAAGTACATAATCTTCATGATAAAGAAAATCAAAATAAATCATCAATATTGAAAAACAAAACCAAATCTAGAACACAAGGAGGATTGATGGAGCAAAGGACTTCAGTTTGAACCTACTGAACGTGACCAAAATTGAATTAGAGTGCAGGTACATGTTGTGTTGCAAAAGACTTCAGAATTGAAAAGAAGAAGGAAATTGTGAAAATTCGTATGTTTGTTGGAGAAGCATTGGACGTGAGCAAAAGGACGTGAGTTACCTTCTACAAATTGAAGTTGGTTTCAACGTCAAGAAATTTTGATACAGACGATCTTATCCATCCTCAATTTGAAGGTTTTAACTATTTGATCTCTTACTAACCATAAAAGAAAGGATAGATGAGGCCGTTTACAAAAATTCCTTTTTACGGTTACAAATGTACGCTAAAATACTCTTTTTTGAGTGTAAAAAAAAAAAATTCCCTCAACACGCCATCCTCTTCAGGCAATTCCAATTGCAGTTTCACTTGCACCGATGTACACGGGGCAACACATATTCCAAGAAATACTTTCCAAACCTATAAATTAATTTTTTAAAAAAAAAAGAAGCAACGTGTAGAGGACTTGGACTTTGTTTCGACAGAAAATTCGGCGGGTTTAACGCGGTATATTTTGAATTTGGTTCTTATCATGCTTCCATCACAATGCTGAAGACTTGAAACTTAATACCATCGATGAGAAGAATGACCAAAACAAATGTAACATATTGAAGAGTTGGCACGAAAAGGACAGGAAAGGTGACGTCCAGCTCTTTTTCCACGAAGAGTAGGTAGTAAAGTTACGTATGACTGGGTGCAACGACTTGACCAATTGAAGTCTTTGTTTAATGTTTTTTTCTTTAGCTAGCTTCCAAGCTGTGGTTCGGTGGCTTTTAAATAGAGTCGACCAAAAAAAAAAGGGTTTTTGACATCTGTTTGAAACGTGCTATTGCATTGACTAATTCGATCAGTCGCATTTGTTTCCCTGAAAGCTGGGCTAACACTCAGCAGGGATACCCTTATCTGGCAGGGCATGATAGAGAAAATATATGAAATTAGCAGAGTATCCGGTTCTCGAAAACTCAAGAACATGTCCAATTGAGCTCCAGATGTGCCGTAGCTAATAAAAACTCAAGAGAACAAGTCATTTTGTATCATTTGTTTATTTGCTGCTGGTTGCACATGAATTTCAAGCAAACTTAAGCTGCTAAGGGACAAATTGATGAAGGTTCTAAAGGCATAGAAGAAGCTGTCGTCCTCAACGTCGTAGCCCGGGGGTACATGCACATTGGAGATTTGAAAATGTTTGAAACTCTGTTGGAGATGGTAATCTTGTTTCCATTATGTACTGTTATATTTGTCGTTTAGGTGTACGTGGGCTGCAAGAACATGGAATGATTTCTTAGCTGTCTTCTTTAAGAGTCATAGATAAAAAATAATGAGGAAGAAAATACTGTGTAACATGATAGGCTTTATAGGTAGAGTATATTAGGGGTGATCGGTTCCCGGTTTGGTCCGATTCCACCTTGGAACCGGGAACCGGACCGGGAGCATTGGTTCCCAAAATTAGGAACTGCGGACCGGAACGTTTGGTCCTAGGACCGGGAACTAGACCGGACCATCAGTTCCGGTCCAATTCGGTTCAACAAAATCAACTCTACTTTTTTGCACTAAAGAGAGACCATGCTCCGGACCGGCCCAATCAATCCAATTCGATTTCCAATTTGGTTCTCGAGACCGGTCCGATCAATCCAATTCGGTTCTTGGGCGATTCAACGAAACTAATTACACATGTTTCCACGTGCAAAATATTCGAACTTCACTCATGTGAATGTCAATCACACTTCGTGTGTTTCACACTTAACCTTAACCATGAAGGCCATGAACAATTTGGCTAAAGGTTGTGCTTGGCTTAGATGTTATAGACAATCTCTCTTCTGCTCTTTGAATGTTTAGTTGATGTGGGACTCTTGGAGGCTTGAAGTGTCTTGTGGGTCTCTTGGAGCCTTAGTCCCACATCGAGTAGAAGATGAAACTAACAGGTAGATTTTCTCTTGGCCACATAAGGGGTTGCTACCTCAATTGCAATTTCGGTTGCAATAATTATGATGTTTACATTTTTTATATATTATATATATAAAAAATTGGTTCGGTCCGGTTCCCACCTTGGAACCGGGAACCGAACCGACCGGCCACCGGTTCCAAGATTAAGAACCGGGAACCGAACCGACCGGCCACCAGTTCCAAGATTAAGAATCGGGAACCAGACCGCTGACTGTGGGAATCACCCAAAACCGGCCGGTTCGGTCCGGTCCGGCCGGTTCCCAGTTTGGGCGGTTCCCGTTGCACCACCCTTGAGTATATAAGGTAACAAGATATTATAAAATCGATTAAAATCAATTAGGATCAATCAAAAATATGCTTATCAATAAAGGATATGCATAATCAAGAGAGATAATGCACAATGTTGAGAGATACAAAAAATTAAGTAAGATCAAGAAAGATATAGAAAATCTTCTACTATCTTTCAATGATCTCTAATATCCCCTCAAACTCAATGTGACTCAGAAAAAGTCAAGTGGAGTTTAGAGAAAGATCCAGAAATGCCTAGGTACATGTGCCTTTGAGAAGACATCACCAGTTTGATCAATCCATGAAGTAGAAATGAGGCGAACAATGCCATCAAGCATATAATTTTGTATAAAATGATAGTCAATATCAATGTGTTTGTACGCTCATGGAAACATCATCATGTACTATTTGGATAGCACTACGGTCGTTGCGATAAAATAATATTCTACTATTATGACAGACTTCCACATCTTGTAGTAATTGTCACAACCCTAACAGTTATGATGTCGTATCAGCAATGATAAGATATTTTGCTTCCATACTAGATCCAACGACAGTAGTTTGTTTCAATCTGTGCCATGGGATACGTGAGTTGCTTATCGAGGAGCGGTGATTGAGATGGTTATTGAGCCAATCGGCATTAAAATAAATTGTTAATCATAAGAAAGAGTAAGTAGAAAAGTGAAGAATTGTAGCGAAGTAAGCCATATGTGTCGTGGTCATGAATTGGCTAACAATCTAAACAACTTCAGTGATGTTAGGGTGACTAACACTGAAATTTACAAGACTACAAACTAATTGTTGATAGATTGTAGGATATGCAAGAGGAGTCGGATCTTTATTATCAAACTCTCTGCTTCTTCTTTTTTAATAGATGTTCAATTTTATCTTCTTTTGACAATGCATCTGATAACATATATTAGAGGATCAAGTGGTTTAGACCAACTTATATTGATCTACTCTAATATAGATTCCCACCTCTTCAAGATCAAAACATTCCCACAAATCATTGAGTATTATTATTGCCTTCCCTCTTTTGCTTAAACAACTGAACAACATTGGTGCTCATTTCCTCACATCCTTTTCTTGTATTGTGCCTAAACTTAGTGCCTCCCAAATGCTGTCTTGCAACTTTCCTGTGTTAAAATTTAATGAAATAGTCATCTACAACACATTGTGATAGTTTGCTTCTTTGAGTAGTCTATTATGCATGTGCACCATAATAGTCATTTTTTCCAACACCCTCTATCCCATAAATGCTAATCAAGATACTTGATTTAAACAAGCAAATTGGATAGTCTAGATTGGATATCCCCGTTCCTTTTCTTTGTTGTTGTAATACTAACGCAGAAACGGCAGGATCTTGCGAATTAAGTCATTGCGAAAAAATACCAAATAATTAAACGAGGAATAATAGGATATTAGAGATTTACGTGGTTTGATCTGAGTATCAGTACCTACATTCATGGCAAGAGCCAGCAGCAAATAATCCACTATAATTATAGAATCAAAGTTACAATCATTCACATGCTTGAGTGTTTCTCATACTTAAATTTAAACTCAAATCCAAAGTGTTTACAAATAAACAACTCAATTTAATGTAAACTCACAGCACAAATCACTAGTGTTCAATAACTCTTGACGATCATACGGCTAAACCCAAAAGTAGACTGTATGCTCATCCTTTTGTGCAGGTTCTCAAGGAGTTTTCGCTTTGCAGCTTCTTATTCTCTGCCGCTCGTCTATTTCTTTTTCAAGAAGACCTACTATTTGGCCACTCAAAAACAGAATAAAAGAAACCCTTGCTCTTGTCCTCTTGTGATAATTACCTTTCTACCTCATAAAATGATATATATATATATATATATATATATAAAATATGTCGGCCCATCTTTTGTCTTGTAATGTCCATTATTTTGCCTCTTGTTGAAGATGTCTTCCATCATACGAGATTTGATCGGTCAAACCTTGCATATTTTAAAATTTTCTTTTTCTTTAACAAGCCGATTGATATTAGTAAGTTATTCAAACTTGAGACATAATTTAACAATTCTCCAATTTGGCTCGATGTTTAAAGCCAAGTTATAGTATTCATCTTTCATACTACTCTCCCAATGCCCCAACGGATGCTCACTCTTCACAAACGCTAATTGTGCTTAAGCAAAGCTTGAGCTTCACTAAAGAAATAGGCTTAGTCATCATGTCTGCTGGGTTTTCAGCTATAGTAATCATTTTCACAATAACATTACCATTTGCTAAGACATCTCGGATGAAGTGGTATCTACTGTTAATATGTTTCGTTTACTCGTGATAAACTAAATTATATGCCAGATATAATGCACATTGGTTATCACAATGTATATCAATACTTTTTTGTTCTAGCTCAAAGTCCGAGAGCAAACTTCGTAATCATATCGCCTTTTTCACTATAAAGGTTAATGCCATGTACTCTGCATCAATTGAAAACAAGGCATTGTGATCCTGTAAGGACGTGTTCCAACACACTGCACCACCTACTAGCATAAACACGAACCCCGCTAAGGACCTGCAATCATCCAAGTCACCAGCGTGATTCGAATCCACATAACCAATGGTTTTACTGCCATTGTTGTCCCTCCTGTACACTATACTCACATATGTTGTCTCCTTCAAATATTTGAGAATCTACTTCACAGCTTCCCAATAAGTTTTACTAGGATGTTTCATATAGTGACTAACTGCGCTCATAGTTTGTGAAATATCGACCTAGTGTATATCACATATAATACTATCCACGGCACTAAAGTAAGGAACATGGGACATATGATTATCCTCCTCCTCAGTTTGTAGTGAAAATTTATCTGAAAGTTTGAAGTGTTTTGCTAAAAGTGTACTTACAAATTTTGTCGATTGTATGTTAAAACGTGCCATAATCTTCTCAATATATATATTTTTTATATAGACGTAAAGGTCTTGTAGCCCCATCACATAAAATCTCTATACACAATATTTTCTTTGCAACACCTAAATCTTTCATATTAAACTCAACACTCAACTGTCTCTTCAGAACATCAATATGAAACATATTCTTAACTTCTATCAACATGTCATCAACATATAAGAGTAGAAATTAAAGAACCATTCTCCAATATGCTAAAGTAAACACAGCTATTTATCTGACTTTTCGAATAATCTTGACTAGTCATGAAAGCATCATAATGCTTATACCATAGCCTAGGAGATTATTTCAACCCATACAAAATTTTTTTAGCAAGCAAACATGATCTAAAGACCCATTTACTTCTGACAATATTTTGACTCTTAGGTACTTTAACCAACTCTTATGTCTAATTCCAATTGAGTGATTTCATCCCTTCACTCATAACTCCTAACCATTGGAACGACTCACTACTCGACATCGCCTTAAAATAAGACGAAGGCTTATCTATCTCCACCTCGTCACCTACAGTCAATGCATATACACTATATGTATAATCATAACATATCGGTGATTTAATTTGCCTTTTCTATCAGTATGCAGCTATATTGTGATGTGACTGTGCTGGTTGTTTACTATCACCGACTTCAAGAACTGCGGTCTCATTTGCAGTCTCAACTTCTGTTACCTTCGAGGTCTCGAAGTCTCTATCTGAATTTCTACCTCACTAATGACACCATGATCTATTTGCTTTGTTGGTTGTGTCTCGACTCCTCTATTGAAGTATTGCAATCTCATCGAAGATTATGTCTCTACTGATTATAAAACTAGGTGATCTAGGATTAGTATACCACAGCCAATAGCCTTTCACCCATGTACATAACCCAAAAATGTGCACTTCTTTGCCTTCGGCTTAAGCTTACTATCACTCGCAAGAGCATATGTAGGACATCCGAATACTTATAATCCGAAGTGATCAACATGTTTCTTCGACCATACTCCCTCAGGAGTTTTCCACTCAATAGTAGATGATGGAGATCGATTAAGTAGATAACATGCTATATTCATTGCTTTAGCCCAAAATTCCTTACTAACTCTTGTATGCGAAAGCACACCTCAAGCTCACACAAGCAAAGTTCTGATCTTCTGCTCTACTACACCATTCTACTATGGCGTCCCGAATGCCGCGTGATGTCTCACAATCCCCTTTCTCTTGCAAAATTCAGTAAACTTAATACAGAACTTCATGCCATTATTGGTTCTTAGACACTTGATCCATTTATCTGACTGTTTCTCCATCAATGCCTTAAATTTCTTGAACCGATCGAACACATTGTATTTATGCTTTAGAAAGTATACCCATATCTCGAATAGTCGTCGATAAATGTCAGCATATATTGAATACCTCTTTTCGAAGAAACCGGAGATGGGCCACAAACGTTTGAATGAATGTATTCAACTGCCTACTTGGTTGAATGAACAAACTATAATAAACTTAATTTAGTGTTGTTTCCCAAAGATATAGTGCTTACATAAGTCCAGCTTCCTTGTCCTCTAACCCTTCAACAACCCTCCTTCACACAGTATCATCATACCTACCTTACTCATGTGCCCTAAATGCATATGCCATAATTGAGTCAAGTTAGAGTTTGACTCACCTGATAAAACTACAGCAGTTTCAGTCACAGCCTCTCTCAATAGATGATAGAGAGTATTCACTTTCTTTCTTTCATCACTATCATGGCATCTTGAGAGATATTCAATACTCCACCTTTCGCAATGTACATATACCCAATGTCATCAAGTGTCCTTAGAGAAATAAAGTTCTTCTTGATCTCCAATATGTGCCTCACGTATGTCAATGAGCACAACATCCCATCGTGCATTCGAATACAAATTGTCCATATCTCCACAACCTTGCAAGCTACGTTATTCCCCAAAAGAATTGTACTACCATCTGCAGTTTGGTAAACTAATTCTTATGAGTTGTCGTATGATAAGAATACCATGAATCTAGCATCCATTTGTCTCCTGAAGAACTAGTAATCACATAAAATAGCCTTTGCATCACTAATACTCTATTTAGCAACGTTCGCCACATTGCTTGTGGCATTCTGCCTATCAGTTTTATTCCTCCGTTTCAAACAATCTCTCCTAATGTGACCCTCCACATGACACTCAAAGCACTTCATGCGTCTCTTGGACTTTCTATGGCATGATTTCAACTTGCTTTTACGCTCTATTACTACTAAGCACTCAATGTTGATCTCTACCTCGAATCGCTAGTCCCTACACTACCCCCTGCATCAGACTGTCATTTGAAACTTTTTTTGCCACTCCCTAGAGAATAAAGCGGAATTTACCTCTTTCGAGGTAATCGTAATACATACCTGCAATAATGAATCAGTAAAGTGCTTTCATGACTCTGGTAAATAAGCTAATAACAATATGCCACGTTCTTCATTGTTAAATATCTTACCAACGTTCCTCAAATCCATCATGAATTTATTGAATTCGTCTCGATGGGATCCAATAAAAGTACCTTCAGTATATCTAAACTAAAACATCATCTTCAACATGAACAAGTGATTATTCAAACCCTTAGAGTGCCTGAAGTTTTGCCTATAATGTGCAGCATCCTTCTCCTCGGCTACCTCTATTAACACCTCATTTGGCAAATTTAACAGGATTGTGCTCTTTGCTTTCTCCATTAGCTCTACCATATTAGAGGCTCTCATTATAATCAGCAACTCATCTTCATTATCCAACACCTTAGCTAAACCTTTGGTTATCA
This sequence comes from Eucalyptus pauciflora, assembly GCA_007663325.1. Taxonomy (NCBI): domain Eukaryota; kingdom Viridiplantae; phylum Streptophyta; class Magnoliopsida; order Myrtales; family Myrtaceae; genus Eucalyptus; species Eucalyptus pauciflora. The sequence continues at coordinate 639,188 of VMYD01000211.1, read as the reverse complement.
ATAGCGCACGCATCTTGACACTCCATAACCTAAAGTTATTCCGCCGGTTAAACTTCTCAATCTCAACTTTAACCTCAAACGTAATTGCAATAACAGAATTTCCAAGTAATGATTAGACAAGCAACAATGACAAATCACAATTAAGGAATCTGATCTCAAGCTCTTATACCAATTGTTGTAATATTAACAGAAAAACGATAGTATCTTGTGAATTAAGTCAATGCAAAAAAAAAAAAAAACCAGAGAATTAAATGAGGAATAATAGGGCACTAAAGATTTATGAAGAGAGCTAGCAATAAAGTAATGCACTATAATCGGATAATCAGAGTTACAATTGCTTACATATTCGAGTGTTCTCACATCTAAATTTAAGTCTAAACCCAAAGTGTTTATAAATAAATGACTCAATTTGATGTAAACTCACGGCACAAATTACCGGTGTTCAAGAACTCTCCACGACCGTATGGCTGAACCCATAAGCACACTATACGCTCATCCATTTGCGCGAGTTCTCAAAGAGTCTTCGCTTCTGTTTCTCTGCGGCTCGTCTCTTTCTTTTTCAAGAAGACCTACTGGTCGGCCACTCAAAAACTGAATAAAAAAAACCCCTTGCTCCTGTCCACTTGTGACATTTACCTTTTTACCCACAAAATGATATATATAAATTGCAGAATATGTGAGCCCATCTTTTTTCTCCTAGCGTCCAAATTTATTTGCCTCTTGTTAAACACGCCTTCCACCGTACAAGATTTGATCGTTCCAACCTTGCATATTTTAAGATTTTCTTTTTGATATCTGTTTATTGAAACTCGACACATAATTTAACATTTGTTTATGTATCTTTAACCTTTTTTTGCTTCTTTTCATCTTCCCCATTTTGCCCTTGTCATCTGTTCGGTACCCACCCAAACAGCTCACTGTGCACGACGCCACGACCCCAAGCAACCAGCCAGGACCACTGGTCACGACGCCCAGCCGAGCCTCTGCAGCTGGCCGCAGTCCGTGCGTCGCGACAACCAAGCAGAAACAGAAGCTGACGAAGAATAGACAAGGGGAGCTGGCGATCTTGCGCAAAGCAACGGCGGCGGGACAGGGTGAGACAGCGGCACTGGCGTAGAGGCGTGGTTTGCGGCATGTGAACAATGGCGGTGCATCTGGATCCGGTGTGGTGGAGGTGCTAAACTGATTCAGATGTAACAGTACAAGAAAAGAAACACAATATCAAAGGATTGCCTCGGCAAATGTTCCTCCTGTAGTGAGAACAGGCATTAGACGAATCGAACGCTGGGATCTTATGATTTATGTCCAAACGGTAGACTGCAGATGGCAAAGCATTTGCTGGTCTCCTGAAAAGAAATGTCTTCCAACGCACACCGCTCAACTACTTCACCAGCATGCTGCTTAGCACATACAGTTCAGAATAAGAGACACGTTGCATTACTTTTTAATGGCCTTTTGATGGAACTACAACATAAGGTTCTTTAATGGTCCGCCATCCATTTTATCAAGGTTAAAAAGTCATTATCTCATATAATGGTAATTATCATCATCAAGTTACTAGGTTAAGACGGTTGTTGTCATGAGATAATTATTGAAAATATTATCGTTCGATCTCGTATATATATTTCTTTTAACTGCACCACAAATGGATTCAACAATATTTTTAAAGAAAATTGGAATATACATAGTAGAAAGAAAACTTTACGCAACGGCCTTCTACATCCTTAATTTGAAGGTTTCAATTGTTTAACCTCTTATGTCCATCTTTGTTCAAATTTACTGAGGTCTTTATTTAATGTTTATTTATTTTTATTTTTGCGGTACAAGTTGGAATCTTAAGGTACCGGCTGCGACGACTTCATCAATTGAAGTCTTCCTTTCATATTTTTCCTTGGAATGACTTCCAAGCAACGTTAAGCAGCTTTCAAATAAAGTCGACCTAAAAAAACGTTCAAGACTTTTAAGACATTTAGGGCGTTTAAAACGACGTTTAGGACGTTTAAAACTTGTGTCTCATATATATAAAGGGCAAATATACTTCCTCAGTTCCTCGTTCACATCTCTCTTCTTCTCGAAAATGTCATCTTAAGGTCTTTGTTAGAATTGTGATCTCGCAAGGACCGGAAGGACTGGATGATGCTCGCGCCAACTCCGAACGTGTTAAACTGAGCTCTAAATGTGCCCTGGTTTGTGGATCCCGTTTCTGATCATATCCTTTTTCTTTTTATCGTAGCTTCATCTACTACCGTCAAAGATTTCACAGACTTGCACAATCACACAAGATTTTACAGACTTGGGATGAACGATTTACGGTGAAATAATTGTTTGCTCAACTTGAAAGATATCATCTTATGGCACATGAAAATCTTTGCTGCATAAAGAAAGATTAAAGTTGAATTACGTGAAATATATCTCATGCTTCGCATGGATAATATTCGAGCATAAAAATTAAAAGACTGCTGGGTTATAAATCAGGTGGTGGAGTGGCGATGGAGAAATTGAACGATATTTGTCAAGGGAGGGAGGCGGAGGGAGTGAAAAGTTAGGGTTGTGGTGGTGGCGCAGTGCTGCTGTCAGTGGCTGGTGGTCGACTCGTGTAGAGGGAAGAAATAGCTCTTCAGCCGGAGCACGGATAGAGTAGAGTTCGTGGGGAGTGGGGAAAGGAAGGACGAAGGAACCGGGGGAGAGAGAGAGAGAGCCGTGAGGGGGTTGGCCATAGGGGTGTGCAAAATACCCGGGAACCGCCCGGACCACCCGGAACCGGACCGGAACCGCCCGGAACCGGCGGTTCTTGAGGGAACCGGTCCGGTTCCCGGTTCCAATTTTTCGGAACCGGTGGGTACCGGTTCGATTCCCGGTTCCATGGGCGAATCCGCCCGCCTGCCCGCCCGCCCACCCGGACCGGACCGGAACCTTTTTAATATTAAAAAAAAAAATTACTAAAAGAAACCCAGATTTTTTTTTTAAAAGAAACCCATATTAGATCTCATCTAGAAGTAGAGGTACCCTATGAGTCATCTTGAAGGTTTTTTCCCCACCGCACTTGGTTTTTTTTGTCATTCACGTGTAGCTAATTGTTATTTAATGTTGAGCAATAATCTATTAATTAATTATTGTTTTACTTTTTTGGAGATTGGAACTTGGAATTTCAGAGCTCAAAACTTGGGAACCGGACCGGACTGGCGGTCCGGGAAACCAAAATTGTTTTGCGACCGTTCTATGTTGAAAACCCGACCATAGACCTCCTCCCCTCCTTTCCAACTCATAGACCCGACCATTCTATGTTGTAAAACCAAAATTGTTTCGCGTCAAGATCAGTTTCATGGATCCACCCGGGAACCGGACCGGACCGGCGGTTCGGTTCCCGGGTGGATCCATGCAACAAACGGGTGGATCCCGGTTCCAATTTTTCGGAACCGGTCCTTAGCGGGCGGTTCCCGGTTCTAGGTCGGGAACCGCCCGCCCGGACCATGCACACCCCTAGTTGGCCAGAGGAATAAACCCTGGGATGGTGCAGGGAAAGGGTTGTACCCGATTGACTATGCTTAGCCCTCTAGGGGTAGGGGAGACACCACGAGATGGGCAATATTTTACTCCCACGAATCTTTGGAACGATGAGTTACAAATATGATTATTATCCATATTGTCAATTAATGAGTTTACATGCGTGTTATGTCAATCACTCGCATCTTATCAATCGAAGGCGCGATTGCCCTTTGATGTCTGGGCCCCAACCCTTTCTTTGATCTGAAGGATGTCTCCCAAGTACCGGATCTCCGGACATCTCACCTTTGGTACCAACCTAATTTTTCAAAAAAAAATTATTCAAAAAGTTGTAAACGTGTTATACGATGGCTAATAGTCGTAAATCTTTTGACAATTTATCAATTTAGTCATAAATCTTTTGATGATTTGTCAATTTAATCCTAAACTTATTAACAATATATCAATGTAATTATTCCGACTAACTATCCAAATAATAGGTTTAAGACTAAATTGACAAATCTTCAAAAGGTTTAGGACTAAATTTATGCAATTGAAAGGTTTAGGATTAAGTTGGCAAATCAATAAATGATTTAGGACTAAATTGACATAATTGAAATCTTTATGACTAAATTGGCTGCCTTACAATAGGTTTATGACTTTTTGCATAATTATCCCTAAATTCTCTAAGTCTCAACTCAAGTTAGTAACCTTCAATTTTGCCCCAAACTCAAGATATGAAGATAACGATACAAACCTGTTAAAAAGAACCAAATGGGTTCACTACTAAAAAAACTTGGAACCCCACCGGACTTAATTTCAGTTCTCGATTTTGAGTGTAGAACTTGCTGATTCTACCCGAGAATTAAACAGCCCAAGTCAGTTCCCAAATAGAACGGTCAGGAAATTTTTTCGAAACAAATTGCTTCATTACGTTTGACAACTAAAAATTTAAGAAACACAAATGGCCCACGGGCCACAGTCGACAGCCCACTCACTAACACTTTCTCAGCATCTCGCCTCACTCTCACAATGTGTTTGGTTGTGAAAATGGCTATTATATTACAGGTGTCAAGTTCACAACTTATTACATATATAGCTATTGTAACAGTCATGCTATTAATAATACAATATCATTTAATACAATCACATACTATATGATTAAGTCCTTAATCATAATCGTAAATACATTATTTGGATGAAACCTTAGAACTTTTGGACATCACTCCCTCTCATTTTGTCTCTCTCTCGGTATCTCTTTCCAATTGATGTCAGATCGCCACAAAGTATCATGTGAATTCATCGCCATGCGCCCGATGAAGTCCAAACTCCTATAATGAACATGTCAGGCACACAAAGTGTTATGTTCATCATGCTAATGAAAGTAGATTTACTCGAAAACTATGCAGAATTTGGAATTGCAGTCTTGAATGGACTCTAAAATAAAAATATGTGTATCATGGACGACAAAAGTTCATAAACTATTCACAAGGATTTAATATACGTATCACCCAGTCGCAGAAACACTAGAACTTTAGTTAGATTCATCTTAATCTTTCTTCTTCATATCCTAGTCTCGCTGTTAATACCACATGTTCACGTCTCAGCAATAGCTGTTTAGCATGTTTTCCGAAACCATTGTCTAACTTTCTTCTTGAATTTTGTTCATGTACTAAATGATTTTACACACAGATAATCTAAATGAATGGGGTCATTAATTACATGAAATATGATTTTAGCAGTGCTTAAATTTTCTATTATTAGTATGTCCAATCCAAAAACTTAAAATATTAGGTGGAAGACTGTTATCAAGCAATGCAGGACAATTTTAACTCCATCTCTCGCATGCAAATAGGACTAGACGTGGCATGTAAAATTTGACTAACGGGAAGTGAATGCATGTACACAAAATGGAAAGCAGTGGCAACTTAGATGAAAAAGAGACGGGTGTAATATTTTGTACATTGCCAAATGAATAGTACAAGACCCTATAGACATATAAATTACAATCAGTTTAATCCTAGTAGTCTAATATAATATGACGCCTACCGTTATTAAGTTCATATTCATGTACTCCTACTAGCCAGAGATCTTCATTTTTTTTTCTTCTGTAAACCTAAGGCCTAAGGGGCTATCTGAGGTTGATTTCGACTTCACATGTCTCAATCCCGTGTATCTACGGGTGCTCCATAACAAAGAAAACAAGTGCTTTGTTTCTTTGAGGATGGATGAATTGTGGAGGGGAGTGTGACCATCTCCGCTCGCCTTGGTAGACTTGACTAGCCTTTGCTTTTGACTGAAACAAATGAAGATCGATAGGGCAGAGAAATGAGAGGACCTCGAAAAAGTTCCCTTGGAAGACATATTATAAATGCTTTGGCAAGAAAAAGAGGAGCTCTTGATGTCACGCTCCTAAATTGGAGGGTGGGCTTTGTCAAAGTTTGTGGGCTGCAAACTTTGCGGGTCATCGTCTGAATCACTTGACTTTTGCTGGATATTTGTTTCGGGAAGCCGTGATAAATGGGGTGTTGGAAGCCTTAATTTTTTTTTTGGTCAGTTCTACTCTATTTCTATTCTACACTCACTCTCAGACTTTTATCCGGCCTCTTATAGGACGTGGGAGTCGAAACCCACACTTGAAAGTTACGCGTCCCCACCCCATCTCCCCTGAGAATGTGGGGATTTGAACCCCTCACCTCCTCCTTCCATGTTGGAAGGGTGGCCACTAGGGCGAATCCGTGGTTGTTGGAAGCCTTAATTCAAGCTGGAGACCTTCTAGATAAGAAGAGAAAGAGTTGGTGGCCTGTCTTTGGATGAGCTAGTTTGCTTGGAGCCTTTGGAGGGGTGCATCGCCATTTCCGCCCGCCTTGGTAGACTTGACTAGTATTTGCTTTTGACTGGAACAGACGAAGATCGATGGGGCAGAGAAATGAGAGGATCTTGAAATAGTTCCCTTGGAAGACATTATAATAAATGCTTTCGTAAGAAAAAGGGGAACACTTGATATCGCGCTTCTTAATTGGAGGGTTGAAGGCAATGTGTGCTGTGTTTAAACCATAGTTAGATATAAGTGAGTCTCGAATTGTTTATTGCAATTTTCTCGTCTTGTCACTACCATGTTAACGAATCCAACAGGGACAAAAACAGAAAGCACTTTAACTCTTGCACAAGAACAAAGCCAACATATCTTACAAGGCCCTTCTATCACGTTTTTACAATTATGCAATAAATCTTACAAGGTGACAATCGTAAAAATTATGGCGACGACCTCCAATTATTCAACATGATAAAGACATCAGAACACGCAGTCAGATAAAGAGCAGAAAAAATTGCAATCTTGGATCATCAAGGGATATCACAGAAATTAGTAACGCGGTCTCAATCCCCTGCACGGTGCTGAGACGTGATACACTCACCTCGTCTCGGAGGACCACTATATTGAACTGAAGCTGAGCTTCAAAATCGCATTGTCGAATGGACAGGTGACGCCGTGTGAGGGAAGATGAGAGTAAGGATCGGGCCCCGGGCAGTCCTTCCCGGAGGGAAACCCGAGCCCTGGGTTGCACCCAACAATCGATCCCGAGTCGTCGGAGATCATTAGGTTCTTGGGGCATGTATGCAGGGGAATCACGCAGGTGAAGGTGGGACAGCCGGAGCATTGGAATTTTCCGTCGAATCCTACGTTGTAGCCCATCGCCGTGGTTGGTTTCAGGGTACCGTTGTCGTAAGCAAGCATGGTTGCGATCGGCCGGTCCTCCAAGGTACACCCTCCCTGTCCACAGTCCCCAGTGATACAGTTCATGAGACGGCCGGAACTGTCCAACGAGCAATCGGTGGCGCCAAAGAGACGCCAAGGGCGGTCCTGCGTGATGTTAATCCGGGTGGTGCTGTTCGGGGCTAGTGGAGGGTAATCCTGGTTTGGGGGACCGGAGCTGGGATTACGATAAACCAACCTCAAGTGAAGCACCTTGCCGGTGTTGTTCTCGACTAGGACTTGCAGAGGATCAGCCAAAGCGGGGGACATTGCCACGCCTGCGGATGACGCGTTTTAGAAAATGAGAAGAAAAGAAAGGTTTCCCAAAGAATAAGTCCACATCGAAAGAGCAAACTCACAGCTGCAGATGAGCAGCAGCGGAATTATTGTAGCCCGCGACATGGTCTCTATTGAAATTTTCCTTGAAGTGTTCTCAGAGGTCACAGGGAGACGGAGGGAGGGCCGAGGCGGGGCGGGTACACACGACTCTGAGAGCGAGAGAGAGAGAGAGAGAGAGGCTGCGAAAGCAGAGAATGAGAAAAGAGAGAAGGTTGGAGGAGAAAAGGAGGGAGGGAGGAGGAGGAGGAGCAGGGGACGCAGGAGCTGGTGATGTTTTACTGGATACAGCCAAGCAGTTTTGGGGGGAATTCGTCCCGAAGAAGGGAAGAGGTCAAGTAAGAAACGCTATCCATTTAGCATTTTTTCTAAACTGGACACGGGCGACCTCCTGCAAGTGGAGGCTAGATCTTTCCCGGCTCACATCTCTTGCGTCTGACGTCCGATTCGTGTGATTATTGCGCTGTTGGAACGAGCGCGCAGAAAGCTTTCCAATGAGCCCAATATTGCTAGGTAAAATCCCGAAATCACGGAGCCGGTATTCTTATCCAAAGGCTCTGGTCCATGAATCAAGCGCCGTTTCGAAGACTTACCATTGTAAAAATGCCGGATAAGAAATCCAACATAATAATGGAATAAATCTGAGATTGGATAAAAAATTTTAAGAGTTAACTTAATATTTCATGTTATCTTGCAATGGTGGAACGAAGGAGTGATGCATCTGGATATTGCTTTGCTGGCCATTGCATAAGGACCACTATCAAAATAGCTGATCATCGTCACTTCTCACCATCACACAGTCGCTGTCACCTCTGACCACGCCAGTTGACGATCGTGTTTCGATGAATGAGGGTGAAAATGAGTCTAAAAACAATCGTCGTGCAAGATTTGCATAAATCATCCTTTCCACCACATGCTTGTCGCATACATCCTTCATGTCAAAACTTGCATACATCCTTTCACGGATTACTCACGAGTCAACTTTTCTCCTACTAATCGGCAAAAAAACAGCTAGCACACCATCGACTTCTCCGGAAACACGCTCTCGAGCATCGAGTTCCACTTGCTGTGTATCAGGAAAGTCACAACAGCATCGTAATGGAGAGCCTCCTCTTGCCGGCCCCCTCACGCTACACCCCTTTTTCACTGTCGCCTCTCATAGCTCGTTCGGGATGGTGCTACAGCTTTCTTCAGCGATGGACTCCAGCTACACAACCCACAGGAAGTGCCACCCGCTGTTCACGAGGCCTTACTGTTTAATCGATTTTAACTCAATATAAGCGAACATAGCAGGGCTGCTGTAAATCCTTACGATGAGGCGCGAATAAGGTGACTATCAGCACAACACATACTCATATCGTTCGCTCAACATTTAGCTATCATCTCAGTTTCTCTCAACGTGTCATCCATTGAAAGCATACATGATCATTACTTATAATTATCGCATCTCACATCGCAACTATTCAACTACTCTCCTCCTTTTTGTCATAATAAAAAAGATCAGCAGATAAGCACATGATAAACATAGATATCCATTCATCAAACCAGTAGAGATAATCATAAAACATCCAAAAAAAAAAATGCACTAGGGATGTCGAGTCCTAAAAGTTCTAGGATCAACGCGATCTCTTCTTGGTGGAGGGAGGAGTTCGGGTGGTAGTAGCAAAGGGTTCTGGGTATGGGTGAACTGGATTGTAGCATTGAAGATTGAGAATTGATTGCTCAAGATGCACGAGAGTGCTCCACCAGGGCATGTCCCTAGTGGTCCCAACTGGAATTCGTCTGCCGGTGATGGGGGGACACTATCACTGATTCCCGAGCTTCCATCCTTCAGGACATAAGGAAAGCTCTGGATGATGAGAAACTAAAAGTGACCACGGGCCTGGAGGCGTAAGGAAGACTATGCTGTTAGAGGAAGTCAAGAAGAAACTCAGGAAAGACAGGAAACCGTTCCACGTGAATGTCAAAACGAAAGTATCGCAGACTGTGAACTCGAAGAAAATCCAAGATGATGCCGCTTACACCTTTAATCTAAAGCTAAAGGATGAGCCAAGCGAAGTAGGAAGAAGAGATCTTTGGTGTCAGAGATTACAGAGGGATTTAAGTGAGAAGATTCTCACAATATTGGATGATCTGTGAAATAAACTTGATTTAAAGGCAATCGAAATTCCTTCGCTAGACAATGGTAAGGGATGCAAGTTGCTGCTAACATCAAGATTTAAACATGTACTGGAGCAAAATATGCATGCCGATCAAACATTTCTTCGTGAAGGTTTAAACAACAACAAAGCTTTCAATTTATTTAAAAAGACGTTCGGCGACAAGCTCAAAGATGAGGAATTGAAACAAATAGCTGCTTAAGTGGTCAATAAGCTCGTAGGTTTACCTCTCTTGATTATCTCAGTAGCAAGCACTTTGAAATATAGCCATGTGTCCGTAGGAAAAACGAGTTTAGAAAAATAGATGTGTCAAATATAGAAATTATATGAAGGGAAGCTTTGATCAATGGATGTGCAAGGATGAAATACCATTTTACTCTTGTAATGCTAGACTTACTGAGTTGAAAAGTTTGACAAAGATAGCTTCTTTGGAAATATCGATCCATGATCTACCATACTCTTGGAGGATGATGACCTGCCATTGGAGAACTTGATCAAATTTAGAAGCAACATAGGAAATGTATAAGGGAGGACATTTGAAGGTTTGAGAACGATGAAGTTCAAATTGGAAGGGTGCTATAGTATTCTTTCAAAGGAATGGATTCAGAAAAATCTGTAGAGTACTCAATACTTGCATTTGGACAGATTGAAAGAGTTCAAGAAGAGCACTCATTAGTTGTACACCCAATGACTTCGAGAACTGAAGCGTCTCGACATTGACAATAGCCCTTCAATTAAGTACATCACCAATTCATATGATGGTCTCCCTCTCACTGCTGTTCATCAAAAATCTTATTAATCCGGAGAAGATATCCAATGGCCCTATCACACGACAATGCTTCAAGAAATTGGAAGCTGTGCATATTAAAAATTGCCATCGATTGAAAAAACTGTGGTTCTAGTCAGAGATGCAAAGACTTGTACATTGGAAGAACTTCAAGTACGCAGATGTGAGTCAACGCAAGCCATTATAACAGATGGTGCACGAAAAGTAGAAGTCGCTACTAATGAAATAATTGAGTTGCCTAATGTATGTTGTCTGGCTTTGCATTGGTTACCAAATATGATGAGGTTTTACAATGGAGCTAAGAATGCTCCAATTCAGGTAGCTTTTTTTCATTTTTTTTCCTATGCCAGTCCGTGTTATTGAATGGGTATAAATTTCCTTAATTATTGATCTCGCAAACAATATCTAGATCATCTATTATAGGGGAATTTATGATAAGATGATTATTGTTTTCACTCAACATCAGTGCGTATAGCATTAAATTTGATTATTTGTGCATATTGATTCACAAATAAATATTCCATTGAAAGAAAACAGAGACCATACATTTTTATTCATATTCAACTATAGCCAGAGGGAAGCCACTTTCTACAACTGTTTTTCTTTTTCAATTTGTTTCGATGTTAGATAATTGGGCTAATTACTTACCTGGGCTCTAACATGGGTTTGTACTAGGACTAATTTATTACTAATTTAACATTTTTAATGAGGAAAAAAAATGGAACAGAACGAGAATTAATCTTGAACGAATGAATGAAATTCAACAATTTCAAAATGAAGAAAGTGAGAGATTAAATAAATGGGAGGCGAATGACGAGCCCGTAAGCAAAAAAGTCCTCATAATTCATGTCCCACCTACATGCAAGTTGCAATTGACCCCAACACATCATGCCAACGTCATCGTGTTGACATCATTATGCTTTTGTCATCCCTTTGCTCAGCTATTTCATCATAACCAAGAAAGTCCACATAATTCATGTCCCACCTCATGCAAGTTGCAATTGACTCCCACACGTCATGTCAACGTCATCATGTTGACATGCAAGGAAATGGCCAACCACGGTGGGGCGAGGGTTGACTAGAGTTATTGGACCCTGACCAGTGGCCAGTAACCTAAGCCCGTCTCCAGCTTCAGGTGATGGTGGGGTAGCGGCGACAACAAGAGCCATGGAGGCCCTCATTGATTTGCTGCCCTTCCTTTTTTTTTTAATTAATTAATATTATTTATGTTGAAAATCAAAATTTGGGGACAAAACGATGTCATTTTGGGACAAGCTAACCATGTTAGCGTCATGTGGATAATTTTTTTTTTTAAATAATTGCCACCTTAGCAAAAAAAAAATCGCCACAATCATATTTTGGCTAGAATTTCTAGCTGTTAGCATTTAAGTATCACTTTCTACTCTATACGTTATTGGTGATTAGTGGAGGAGAACTTAATGAAGTCGAGTCTTTGGGCACAATTAAAGACAGATGGCATCATCAACCAAGTCGCTTGTTCACATGCTCTAGAGCAAAATGTATTTATATTTATTTAACATTACAAATCCTTTTTTGACAAAAGATCCCCATCCTTACTGTCTTAACAAAAAATTATATCGCTTAAATATTTTCAGCCTTTCCTCTCTTATTTCGAGACTTGTAACTTTTTAAAGGTAGCATGTAACTCCACATATTCTGGTGGAGCCAACAATTTTAGTACTAAAGCAGATATTAATATTCTCAACCATTCCTTGCAGGCTAGCCACCAGTTCAGTCATGTTTACCTTCGTTCTTTTTTCTATATGAATAAAACATAATATGTCGTGCATAATGGAGTCAATTTTCTAAGAATTCATAAACATTTATATTTTCCCATTCTCGCAGGATAGTTTTAACTATTTACTACTCTAGATTTGGATATTTTTAGATGTGATGTTTATAATTATATTAATATCTTAAAAAAAAAATCCTCTTGAAATATTCTCAGTCGTTAAATCTGAATGCACTTAATGAGCAAAGAGCACTTTTATTAACATATATAACCAAGAGATTTTTTTATACTTTTACTTTTCTCTTGACAAAAACTCTTCAAAAATAATTTGAAAAAGAAGAACGTTTTTTATTTAAATATGAATGAATTTAATATGATTAACGTCAATTTTAGTATAATATATTCGATTTTTGGGCTCTTTCAAAAAAATCACAAATTAGATTTCATCGAGTTTACTAACTTAAAATACACTTTTATTAATATTATTTATCAAAACAGGTTTCATCCTGTCAAGACCCGATCTCGCCGCCCTCGGATCCCTCATCATCACGAGGAGAGAAAAGGGGAAAAGGTCGGGTTTAAGGGTACTTGATCACGAGAGTTCTCTCATGGCTCACGTTCCAAAAGACATCATCACCTCGCCTTTTGGATCAAGCCTCTCGTGGGTTCTCTCCATGAGATCGCAAGCTCTCTCAAGTTCGTTGGATTCTCAATTAGTTCGGGAGCATATTGCGACAGTTTGGCGAACTTCGCCTCATATTGGTCAACAGTTATGGAGCCTTGTCAAAGACGCTAAAACTCTACCATTTTCATCTCTCTGGCAGTTTCTAAAAAGTATTTACCATTAAAAGCCTCAAGAAAGGCATTTCACTCCGAGATGACACCTTCTGGGAACACTGCTCCTTGGGTGATTCTCCACCAAGTATTTGCAACTCCCTTTAGTTGGTAAGTTGCTAGGACTACCTTTTCAATTTCATTGCACATCAATAGTGCAAAAGCCTTCTCTAGTTTTTGGATCCATAAAGTAGCAGCTTGATCTCGGGCTTGCTACCCCATCAATTCTCTCATGGCATCCAAGGCCTGGTTGATCTTGATGGTTCCTTGATCACCTGGGGCTGCTACCCACTGGCGCTAGCCTGTGCTGGCGCTATACCTCTGCCGCCTCGGGTACCAACCCTGATCGGCGTTCTACCCTAAGTCACGGCCCTAACGGTCCTCTTGGTAGGAGTTCTTTGCTTCTGATCACTTATAACTTAGCTTTATCTACTAAAGCCTGCTTCCAATTCCACACCGAATTAGAAACAGAGTAATCTAAAACACAAGCAAGTCTATCACTCAACTATCACAAATATGCACCAGCATGAATTTAAAGGCATTCCTACTACTATCCCATGAACCATTGCTCCTTATCACTCCAATCTTAAACTCCGCTCTGATACCACTAAATTGGGATGTCACGCCCCGATCCTCCAAGCACGTACCCATCCCTGCTCGGTCAATATAATAGCGATGTCCCAGGACGCATCGCTAACCCATTCATTTTAATATACGCATGTGGAAGTAGATATAAATCCCCAAACAATAAAACAATGAGATATAAAAGTAGAGCTATATTTTTCACATCTGAAAAACCTCAACCACACTTTTATACAAAGCAAACCTCATAGTATATATTACAATACTTTTAACAAAATCAGATCTATCACACATAGGTTCACGACTCAGGGTTTGCAAAATAGGGAGGGGGTCTCAATCCTCATCCAGATCATAATTCGGATCCTCCTCGGGGTCCTCCTCTGGCTCCTCCTCTAGGTCCATCCCCTCCGGGTCCTCTTCCGGTTCTTCTTCAGGGTCCTCCTCTTCAGGCTCGTCCTCAGGTTCCTACTCTTGCTCGATAATGTCCCCTTCCTCCTCGCTCCAACTAGAGTCCACAGCCGAGTATGCAAGAGTGTCATAATCGCCTTCCAGTTTAGGATCCTTGGCATCGATCACCACCCCATCCTTGGGATCTGCAGTCCCCTTCCCAAACGCTACCTCTAAGACGTACAAAGGTACATCGCCCTCCGGTATAGAACCCTCTCTTCGCCCATCATCGTAATGGCAATACCACAATCGATACTCATGAGGCACCTTATCGGGTTTGTTCACGTCAACCCAAACGGTTGACTTAATCAGTACTCCAATCTTTTGGGGGTGGTGGTGTATAGAGATGTGGTAAACTATCTCTGTAATCTCCTCAGGGATGCCAAAGTGTACGGGAGGAGGTGAATGTGCTGCCATCTAGGGGTCTGAAATGTTATCCCACAATAAGGTGAGACGACGTCTCAGCAAGTTCTACTCCCTAAGACTCGATTAGAAGGCCAATACGCCACAAGGGTTGCTTATGCACAACACGGGTCAGAGGACTTACCTTGGCCTCAGATTCCACCAGCAAATCAACATAATTCGAATAGGCACTCGATCAATCACCATAGATCGAAATATCGATCAATCGACCTAGTCGATTACATGTCACCACGACCTTCCCCTGGTCGGTACATTCAATATTACTTATTCTCCAAGATGACCTATCTAGTCACCGAGCTAATGCAATACAATGTCTTTCTCCGAGATTGACATGTCGAATCATCGAATCATCGAGCCAGCTAATGCAATCACTGAGCTAATGCAATACGAGGCTGTGCTCGCTGTCTGGGAAGTCGCTGAGTTGTCATATCGAGCTCGTGCCGTCCTAGCCACCAAATCATCAGGTCATCTCTTCTCCAATTATTAAACTTCGTTATTGGTGTCAGATTTGTTCTAAACTCGCCTCTCTTGATCTCTGTTCTGTTTTTCCTTCGTTTTTTTTTTTCCCTTCTATTTTCGCGCCTTTCACTTGACTGCTTTGTCGTCGGACTTTCGTTGGGTTGTCAAGCGGAGACACTGCTCATCACCAAAAGCCAGAAGCGGGGACTGTCACGCGGAGACACTGCTCATCACCAAAAGCCAGAAGCGGGTCGTGATTGCTTTCGATTCGATAATACCGGTTGCCTTTATCGGACCTTCCTCTGTGTACGCATTCGAGATGGCCGGAACCGCATTTACTCAGGAGGTACGTGTGCTTGCCCGGACCATAGCTTTTCATACCGACCGGAGCTTATTCTAGGATTCCATTTATAGAAAAGGTTCTGTCGATATTTGGTCCTAAAGTGGTGGTGCGATTAATTGTCTTTCGCATTGCAAGTCGGATCATGAAATTCCACGAACTGGACCCTTGATTGTTTGCTGGAATGAGGTGGAATTTGCCAAATTTTTGTCGAGGTGTTGCCGGAAGATTATTGTAGTCTTGCTGAAATAAGTTGGAACTTTGTCAAAACATGCCTGGAGTCTTTAAAGATACTTTTCTAGTTCACCAACATGCAAGACGACATTTTTATGCCACGGCTCTCCTCAAGGGCGTCCCATCTGTTAGACCTGGAGGATTTTCTCGGGAAAATCTGTTGATATCGGTGTGGAGGAAAAATGGGTGCCATGGCAAGTGACAAAACGCAAAAAAAAGAAGAAGAAGAAGAAGAAGAAGAAGAAGAAGAAGACGTGGCAAAGCTGTTGGTAAATTCTTTTTCTTTTTTCATGTCCTTCGGTAAAATCTTGAATAGAATAGTAACTTTAATTAAATAAAGTAAGTAACTTGTACTCGGCATCCATAAACACAGCATCGATAAGTTTCAATGTTCGAGTTTAGTTTTTTTTTAAATAAATTGTTGATTCAATTAGAAGTCTTGTTTCCCTATTCGATTTTCACCTTTTGCTGTTGGTGAAAAATTTCACGCAATTCTGGAAAAAAAAATCGATCACATGTTTGATATCTTTATCATGTTTATTTTCCCAATTATTTTTGATAAATTTGCATAAAAATCGAATAAGAAATCTCATCTCCTTACTCCCTTTATTTGGAGAAATCCCTTCACTTTCTTCCATTAGGTGATATGTTGCTTCAATTGCATCATCAAACTGAACAAAAAGCTCATGGTAAGGTCACATGAAGATATGAAACTAATTGGTGACCATGAAGAATGTGAAGAAGTGGCTGGTACGACAATCACCCCGTCGAAGTTAACTACTGTTAAACTTTACAATTTGCCGAAATTCAGGAGCTTCTTACCTAAGAGATACTCTACAGAATTCCCATCCTAGGATGTCTCGAGTATGACAGAGCTAGACCAAGGCTTTCGAGGTGAGGACAGCAAGTGGGAAATTGCGCGGTTAGACTACGGAAGTGAGGGGAATTACAAAATGCCATGTCTAGTAATATGCAAATTTTTTTTTTCTGTATCCTCTTTTACACTTCCCGCGGAGTTTGTGACTATTTTCTTAAGTATTAATTTCTTTGGTTTGTCTCCTAGGCCATAATGACAAGGGACCAGTCATTGAACCATACATTGTAAGCTATTGTATAAAGTCTAATCAAGTGCATTATCGTGTTAATAAATCTTCCCGTGATATTAGAAAGTGTATGTGCTATTATATTAAGCATGTTCAAGAAAATCATGAAAGTTCTTCATATTTGAAAGAGCTTTATATCTGCTTAATTTTCTTGAAAAATAAAATTAAATAATGCTCATTATCTACACATGCATGCCCATCTCCCAACCATTAAGTTCTCCTTTATGAATTTGCATTTTGGAGGGAAGGAAACTCCCGTTTTGGAACTTCTAATAACTCTTAATTTGCCCCTCCAACATTGTCCAGCTTTAGTACTGGACAATGTTGTGGACAAGGATTAGACATTGGTCAATAAACTGTGAAAAATTAGGACTTAAACGTATTATTATGATGATTTTTAGAATTTATGCTTCAATCTTCCTTTTTTGTTTATGTTAAGTGAAACACTATTATAATAACCGCTGGCATTATAGCCCACAATGCAAAGGAAAGTTAAAGATAAGAAAATCTTTGCATTTAAAATTGTAAGATGAAAAGTAGTATGATTTCCACATTTCACATCCCCATGCTTTCACATTCTACAACTTGTTTCTATTTACCTTGACATGTTTCAATAAAATAAGAGCATCAGAAATTATAACACTTGTTGTAAAAGTATGATTGGGTTCTTAAACTTTCGCTCCCTTAACCATGTTAAATTAACTAATGGAAAATGATGATGTGATTTTTTTATTTAAAATATAATATTCTAATTAAAAAGAGGTTTGTTTAAAAAATAAAAAGTACGTGAGTTCCATCAACGGGCTTTGATTGTGGGATTCGCTCAGCGAGATACTGATCCCCGCTGTTCCTTCCCGCACTCATTCACGCTCATCCAGGCCAACGCCGCCCGGAGCTTCTCGTTCCACCGCCATCCAACCGTAGGCACCGCCACCGCCGGCGGCACCACCGCGCAGCCGCTGTCGGCCCCGGAACCGGTGCTCAAGGCACACCTGGAGGCCACACGCCTGGCACGTGCTGGCGTCGGAGAACGTCAGCACCTCCCTGCACCGACGGTTGGGGCACGCCAACGTCTTCTTCTCCCTCTCTTGCCTCCGCAAGATCGTCTTTTCGTCTTCCCCAGTGGTCCCGATCGCAGTCGAGCAGGCTTCGCAAGTAACGAGCCGCTGGTTCAGGCAGTCCGAATTCGGGCACTTGTGGGACATGTGGATCTGCGCTCGAGACACAAAAAAACTGCGCATGATTTGTTCGTTTGTATGTAAAAATGTGTGATTCAGGGTCGAAAAATTATTGAAGAAATCTTTCTTTCCATACAAATTTATAATGGACTGGCCACCAAAATCACAAACTAGATTGCTTCATGACCCGACGACAATCGTCACAAGAGGAAGAAGGAGATCAAGGAGATTGCAATCTGGGAAAGCCCATGTTCCTCCTCCCATCTCTCTCTCTCTCTCTCTCTCTCTCTCTCTCTCTGTGACAATTGATTGAGGCTGAAACCGTTTGAGTTTGACAGATAGTGTTATGATTTTGAGTTTGGCGAAGGTTGAATGTGAGTTGGAATCGGAGATGATGAGGATTTCTTTGAGTGGGTTGAGTATTTGAATAATCATAATTCTCATCAAGGTAAACTTCGCATGCTCTGTTTCTGCTGGAGGTAGGGACCGAGTGCTTGATTCTGCCGGCGTGAAATCCGGTTGAGTCCGAGACTGTCCTGATGAACTCATACATGTTTTTATGATTCGATGGTTGTTTGGATACGAACCTCTTCCTTATCTTTGCATTCAGGTGCCCTTTACTGAAACGCCTACCAAATGTTTGATTGAATTCCTGAGCGGTTTTAAACCGAGAGCTCTCCAGTGTATATGACAAATTATTTTCGTTGATGTTGGTTGAACTTTCCCGGTGGTGCCCAATGCTCCCATGACTAAGAATATGAACATGCCGTGTTGGCTTAATTTACTCGGAATTATGTTATCTATATCAATCTACGATCTTTGTATATGGTTATTCTAATATTCAAGACAATTACCATCCTTGAACTGGAAATAGGGAAATCCTTCTTCATAATGTGCATCGTGTACTGTCTTCTTCAATGAATTCGTGTCCGAACTTCATCCTGCGCTTGATCTCTCGAGTAATTGGTTTCATACACTTGGATGATTATGCCTTGCATTTCTCCATCCGTTCATTGATACCTCAATCCCTTCTCACTGTCAATGATATTTGGTTCTTTTTTTTCTTTTTCTTTTTTTGGCGAATGGATAGGCCTCTACCTGTTTGATTTTCTTTGTTTACTGAAGATTCTGTAGTTCATTCCTCGATGTCGTTTGCTTGTATCTTTTCTGTAAATGGCGTACGAGTCCCTGTCATAACTGACATTCGATGGCTGAGTGCATAATGAGCTGTTTATGCCATGACCGAATGCTTTGCTTGATTCTTTGTCCACATTGCTGATTTGTATACATGTTCAGTTGTTGCTGAATGAGTCTCAACCACGAGAATTGACTTTAGAATGTGGCTCAATGCTGTTTTCCTGTGTTTATGCTGCTATGTGTTTTGGTTTTTGCAGCATCATGTACTTTGAAAATGTGGTCTCTAGTATTTGGTCCTAAGAGTTCCTTGTGTAAAGTGTTCCCAAGTTGTTCGAGTCATATTATCTATATATGTTGCATTCATGTTGACCCCATGTTTATTTCTTCATAGAGTCCAATGAGTTTTTTGCGTCATATGTGGGCTAGGAGTGGATTTGATAGATCTTGGTTTTATATGAGGGTTAATTTGGTAGCACATGATGGTACATTGACATGTAGATGATTCTCGTCATTTTAGAATGTTTTAGGAGTGATTTGCTTGAACAAGGTCATGTGCCATTGTCTGGATAATTTCGTGCTTATATGCCATAAGTTTCTCCATGGAATTCCATTTATTGGTCGTCATTTGGGGTATATTTATTTAATAGCTTAGAAATAGAATGAATTTTGGATTTAGCTCGCGGGTTTCTTGTCTCGGGGCTCAATGTATCCGCTACATTTAAACGGCTTTGAGGTTGAATTATATCATTTTTGAATCTATTCTTTCAATGTTAATGCATTACCCAACATCGTATTGGTTTTATTTTCTCGCACTCTATCTTTATCACATTGATTATGATTTGTTACTTATTGATTGTGCACTTGTGCATAGATATAGTTTAGTAGCATCGTATAATAAAATGGGCAAAGATCGCATAAACATCTTTTTTTCAAAAGATTGAGAATTAGTACCAAAAGGGTGTTAATTAAATAATTAGTGTAATCAAGTTCCTTGACCTTAAAATCACCGGTTGGTAGGTATGCTTCACTCAGTTACTAATTGGCTCCAAATAGAGTAATGGTGATTCCAATTAGATAATTTTTTTTTTTTGATTAATCAATTGAAACTCAAACATCGCGATAGTTAGGGTTCAAGAGAATTTGCGCTGAACAAGAGCGAGCACCTCGATCAAAGGCATCGCTCATTTCAATTCGACAAATCGTTATACCCGTCCCCTCTAAGATTCCTTAGAGAGGGTCCCAACAATTTATGAGAGGGGACTTTCGAAGATTAGTTATGGTAATACGTGTTATGGTGACTGGAGGAGGAGGATTTAAGGGGCTTGAGTTTCTGGCACGTTTTAAGACAAATGGTGTCGTCAATTAAATCTCTTGTCCACGCGCTCCGAAACCAAATGGGGTCCCCGACAAGTTGCTTTAGAAAATTTGGATGCCCATGCCGATTCATTTTGGCATTCCTGTGCTATCTTTTTCCATTATTTATTTTTATTTACCATTATAGATCTTTTTTTTTTTTTTACAAAAGATCTCCATCCTCATTGGTTTAACGTTTTGTTTTCTATCCCTTAAATATTTTCAAGCTTTCCTTGCAAGACAGCCACCTATTCAGCATGTTTGCCTTCGTTCTTGTGATAATGTACTTAATGTTGTCAATTGGCGACACGTATATTATATGTACCTTCATTTATGTGAATGGTAAGCTTGAGTTGAAACCTTATGACACATATATTCCAATGGTCTCTCTAAATCCTTTGTATTGAACCTTCATTCTTATCGTGTTTATTCGTGTTTATTCTTCGGAGATAAACTGCAATCGACAAATGTAGATAATTAATGAGTGTTTAATGTAGGAAGAATCTTTAGATAAAAAATTATAGGCAAGATCACAAATAATGAATTTTTATTCTTCGGAGATAAACTGCAATCGACAAATGTAGATAATTAATGAGTGTTTAATGTAGGAAGAATTTTTAGATAAAGAATTATAGGCAAGATCACAAATAATGAATTTAGAGAGAGAGAGAGAGAGAGAGAGAGAGTGTTCATGGTAAATGATGGCATATAAATGAGGAATTAATAGAGAGGAGGCAAATAGAGCTGATAATAAAAAAAGGTGATCATTTTTTTTAGGGAAAATCTCAAATAAGGACATAAAGTGAGCCTACTTTCTCAAATAAGGACCCAAAGTAACCATTGTTCCAAATAACATGTCTCAAATAAGGACTTGAACCCGCCGGCCGGCCAAAATGTTCACCGGCCGGCGAGCGTGTGACATTTCCGGTGGCTAGAATATAGGCAATTTTGTCCCAAAAAATTATAGATATAAATAAACAAACCCTAAAAACAAAACCCTCAAACTCTTCACGTTCTTCTTCTTCCGCTCTTCATCTTTTACGTTCTTTGTCCCCTCTCATTTGGAGAACCCAAATTCTCTATTGATGGAGCAAGATCCCTGGCTCCTTGAGTTCCGAGGAAGTGGATTCGAAGTGGATTTGTTGGAAAGAAACGAAGACAGAAAACAAAAGAAGAAGATGTGAAGAAACGAAGTTAGGCGTTTCTTGTTGTGTTTCAATTCGTGTTCCATTAACAGAAAATTTCCGTGCTCCAAGCGAGAGAGGACAAAGAACAAAGAAGATGCAAAGTAGAAGAAGAAAAACGTGAGAACATGAAGAGTTTTTTTCTTTTTAGGTCAAAAGAACGTGAAGAGTTTGGGGGGTTTGTTTTTAGGGTTTGTTAATTTCTATATATATTGACAAAATTGCCCATATTTCGGCCACCGAAAATGTCACACTCGCTAGCCGATAAAAATTTTGGCCAGTCAGCAAGTTCAGGTCCTTATTTGAGACTTGT
Organism: Eucalyptus pauciflora; assembly: GCA_007663325.1. Taxonomy (NCBI): domain Eukaryota; kingdom Viridiplantae; phylum Streptophyta; class Magnoliopsida; order Myrtales; family Myrtaceae; genus Eucalyptus; species Eucalyptus pauciflora. Next base: position 617,329 of record VMYD01000211.1, on the reverse strand, counting down.
TAATTACTTTGAGTCCTTATTTGGGACAACGGCCACTTCAAGTCATTATTTGAGAAAATAGGCTCACTTTAGATCTTTATTTGAGATTTTCCCTTTTTTTAATCAGAGTAAACTTCACCTCTAAGATAATATAAAAATAATGGAACTCAAGAACTTGCCAAATTTTTTTTGAGGTGTTGCTGGAAGATTATTGTAGATTTGCTAGAATTCACTAAAATTTTTCTTGGAATTACCGTAATTTGTTCGGAATTGTTGAAACTCGCTTGATTATACTAGAGTCTAGCTGAAATAAGTTGAATTTTGTCAAAACATGCCCTGATTATTTAAAGACACTTTTCTAGTTCACCGCATGCAGCGCAACATTTTCATGCCATGACTGTTCTCAAGGGCGTCCCATATGTTGGACCTCAAGGATTTTCTCGGGAAAATCTGTTAGTGCTGGTGAGGAGGAAAAATGGATGCCATGGCAAGTGAAAAAACGAAAAAAAAGAAAAAGAAAAAAAAAAGGTGGTGAAGCTGTTGGTAATATTTTTTTTTTCTAACTTTAAATAAATTAAGTAAGAAGTTTCTACACATCATCCGTAAGTTTTAGTGTTCGCACTTAGTTTTTTCTAAATAAATTATTGATCTCAATTAAAAGTCTTATTTTCCTATTCGATTTTTCACCTATTGCTGTTGGTATTTCACATAATACTGAAAAAGGTCGATCACATGGCTGATATCTTTATCATGTTGATTTTCCCCAATATTTTCAATGAATTTGTATACAAATCGAATCAGAAATCCCTTCTCCTTACTCCCTTTATTTGGACAAATCCCTTCACAGTCTTCCATATAGTGATACGCTTCAATTACTTTCTTCTATTGTTCCACTTGATGCATCATCAAATTGAGCCAAAAATGGTGAGTAGATTATATAGAATTACTAAATAATCCATCTCTATACTCTGCAACTTCATAGCAAACAAATTATATCCAGCAATTCAGCGACATCCCCGTTCTAACAAATACCGAGAAACCATTGCATTCCATGATCTTGTATCTCAAACGGCATATCATCATACACCCGACGAGTGCTATCTAAGTGATTATGTTAAGTATGCATATGTACCAAGAAAAAGGTGACGGATACATAGATTCACAATTTAGCTTCATAATTGAGCAACTGAACCTTTCTCCCTCCAATACATTTTCTACAAACTTAATGGTGGAAGATCGGATCAGAAGATTGAAATCCGTCTCTTACTTCCCAACTCCGATGAAATCTAATTCGATTTGAAGAGCACTAGTGGAAAAGGACAGGAAATAGCATGTCATTCTCCCTCTAATACATTTTCTACGGACTTAATGGTGGAAAACCGGACCGGAAGATCAAAATCCCTCTCTTACTTCCCAACTACGATGAAATCTAATTCGATTTGGAGAGCATTGGTGGAAAAGGAGAGGAAATGGCATGTCGGAAGAGCATCGTCATGGTTCGCCTGCATGCTCTGTATCGCAAGGTGTGAGATGGGCATGGTTCAATGGGGCGGGCTGGAGCGAAAGGCTTGGGTGATGGGGACCAAACTAGGCCCAATTCGATTCTCTCTTCTTATTTTAATCTACTTTTATTTATTATTGTTTTTGTATCTTTTTACAATTAGTTATTTCCTTTTTTCAAAAACATATGCTTGATGTGTCGATACAAATTAATGTGTCAATAATGGGTTTTGTGAAATGGGAAGGGAGTATGTAATGCACTTTACAAATAGATGAATATAATATAGTTACCCATTATCTTAGAAAGGAGGAAGACAAATGTAAATGTTAGGAGAAAATGTATTACGAGACTGTGTCTATTCCAAAACTAATCATAACAAATATTATATATTTTGATCACTCTTATGATTGGAAGAAAAAAAGAGTGCAGATACCCATCATAACAAGATGTTTTGCCGTACTCTTTAATATTGAAAATGTTATATGGTTTCAAATATTTTGACAATAAATGTTTAAAAAAATATTTATTTATATGGAGATCATATTGAGGATTATGACGAGGCTTGAAAGACTTTAGCAAATGAGTGATTTCCGTGTTGATATAATATCTCATGCATGACTTATATTTGACAATAGTAATACCAAATGTGTTTATCATTGTAGCAATCTCCACCGATTCCGAAGACTTCGACTTTTTATTACCAAGACATAACAATCTCTATTGTCATCCAACGGTCCAAGACTCTTTATGCTAATTGAACTGTTGCGAGGCATGATGCACGGAAAAGGATAATTATTGCAAGCGTAATTTCCGCAACTTTATGTAGAAGTGCTTCTTGACTTGACTTGCCTTTTTTATTAATTAAAACAAAGAATTAGAAAAATGAACCAGTGAGCAGTAAGATGTTTCTTAGTTGGTAAATCGTACACTCCACTAACTAATTTTATAATTTTTTTCGCTAATAAAGTTTAGATTACGATAAAAAAAGAACCAGCGAGCAATAATGATGCTCCTTTGTTGGCAATCATACTCTCCACTAACTAATTTAATATTTTTTCCGCTAATAAAATTTAGATTGTGATAGCGCTTAGTCTCTTTTTAAAAGATGGATGTACAGATCAATGTCTTATCCAATTTGAATGCCCTTACTCACGCATTTTTATTGTCTAATGACAATGGTACATGGAGAAATTGTAAATCAATTCTAAATTTTTTGTGGGGATGACAATAACATTCTAAACTTTTCAATTTTCTCAACTTAGTCCTAAACTTTTGTATGAAATTATAATATAGCCATTTTGGCTAATTTTCATTGAAAATCGCTGACATTGCATGCTGCATAGGATGGGCGGCAATAACTAAATCTCTACATCGATAATTTCTAGTGAAAATTGACGAGATTGACAACATTGAACTTTGTGCAAACGTTTGAGATTAAATATTAAAATTAAAAATTTTATGACTGAATTGACATTGATACAATATGTTTAGGACTTGTTGGGTAATTATTTTCCTATTATGTGTATTAGCATGTAGTTGTGGAGAAGAAACTTATTTCATCAGAAAATCATAAGACAACTACTAAATTCGTGCATAGAGTAATCTTGTTACTACTTTTTAAGGTCGATCGAAGATTATATTCAGCTGTTTAAGTAAAAAAAATCTTGAGTCAGTCGATTTAGGGATACGGTCCTCAAGTTGCGCCTGATAGATGAACCATTGACTAAACGACAACTTATTGTGGCAGCATACAAGTCTTTTATGTTATTACGAGTAATGATGATGGAATATTAAACGAACAAAAAGATATTAAAAAGGACCGAAGAAAGATGAGATACAGAACATAGGATTAAGACACGACCAAGGGGAAAAAGCAGTAAGAACAAAAGCGGGAGAATATGATTGGTTTTTCTCGAGCCAAAAAGTGAAACAATAACAGTTTTCGTTTCACGTGATAAAGGTCTCGTACATGCCAAAGAATCAGAGAAAATTCCTCGAGCACATCAAGAGAAGATGCAATCATATGTCATCATGCTCATCAAGGTGAAGACGGAACTTGCGTCTGTAAAATTTACAATTCTAGAAAATAAAATTCACATCGTTTTCTAATAGGTCATACATATGCACTCAATTTTTTCCACAATATTTGAATGGTAAAAATCTCCCATCGAATTCCTTGATTGTACAAACCAAAGCGAGTCAAGTTCAGAATTTATTTTTAACTATTTGACTTAACTCGATCTCCATTAATAAAGGAGACATTCTCTTTTATATAATATCGCAATTCTTGATCCCGAATATTTTGAATTATACCTTACTTCAGCAGCCCAAATATAAATCTAGGAAAAGCCACACAAATTACAAATGCATGAGAGGAAAAATCAAAATTGGGTCTTGGAGGCAAAAGAAAAGCCCCAAAAAATTACCGACAATGAATGGTGCGTTCACTTCAAGAAAAAACGTCCACGGTGTTGTCTATGTGCTTATTGCTATTTCATAATAGACTAGCTTTTCCACATGACTTGCGGTCAAATAATATGACAAAATTCCAAAGATGCTTTTACAAGGAAAATAATACAAACTTTTGATGAGAAAAACATTTTGGCCAAAACCGGTGGTGGCACGTCGGACAACAGGAGAAAGCATTAATTACTATTATTGTCCAATTTTAGTAAAGCTAATTGCTCAAAGAGCCCGTCAAGTCACCGGGATTGGAGTGCCTTCATCTGCATCAGAATCTGGACTCCGGCCGCTGCGGATTGCTGGAGCCAAGCGCGACTCTCGTAGTTTTTAGTGGGTAGGGTCTGAAGTCAATTTCAGTACAAAAGAAATGGCGGAGTGGGCCCTTTTGTTTTCAATTAATCGTGTAATCAGAAGGAGGCATTTGCTCTTTTTGGAGATTCCGTAGATGTGTAAAGATGATCAAATGAAGCCTTGTACTACACATGTAAGCGCGGGCACCTTGCATGCTTCAATTAAAGTACGAAATGGAGCCAAGATTTTGCAGAGTCCATGCAAAAAAATACAGGTAAGTCAAGCTTTTGACGAAAAATAACATCATATTGATAAAAGATTGTGGGATCCTCGATATAAGTACTGGGATTTTCTCAATTGTGAGAGGGAAGTTGGAAATTTTATATATGATGATTGATGACCTGCCTTCATTTAGTTTGCAAAAATGGCCGTCTCTTCAATCCATGCTTTCATGTAATAATTTAAGTGTCTAGAACTGTTGCAGTAATTTTACAAAATATTCCAAATCTCCTGACTCCGATACCATGTGAGATTTTGATAGACATACTGCCAATTGTTTGGAAAATTTAAGCTGTCATATAAATACGTTGTTTATTATTTAAATATTTTAACAAACAATATACTTAAGGCAACATAATACAAAAAATTTCATGACATTTTCTATTGTGGCAAAATTCTTGACAACATACACCTCTTCAGATACGGTAAATCGTCCACCCCTTAGCACCGTCATTCCTTCTAAACACTTCTATTTCTTCTCCTGTTCACTCATATCTCTCAAAGATCCCCTCTACAACGATCTGGTGGGCCAACCCAATTTGAGACAATGAGATTATTAGTCCTCCCTTAATTCTGGTTTTTGCGCAATATCGTTTAGACATTTTTAGTTCGTGAGAAAAATATTTTAGAGAACTCTAGGTACAATAATAAGTCCATGACCAAACAACTTATTGCACTTTTCTATTAAGCCTCCCATGGTGACTCGAGGAACCAATCTCGTGCCATACCATGTCGAGCCCAAATGCCATGCTGTAATTTTTGCACGAAGTGTGGTGCCATAAAAACACTCAGGAATTTTCAGTGATAACCATTTGTATGGTATGACAATTTGTGTAGGAGCAATGTCAAATTTGTGTTCTAAAACCGAAAATACTTATAAGAAAACTTTTACACGACCAAGAAAATCAGATTCTCCTAAGGATGGGCAGAGCTTGATATACCCGACCTCAATACTCGAAGCATCATGGAAAAATTGCACTGCACTGCACTGCTTGTGCAGAATATATTGTTGCACTTTGACTTTCCACAATTCAAGTTCAGTTCAAATAGTAAATTTTCTTGAACGTCCTATTAAAATGTTATTCTTTTTCAGTTCTCCATTGGACTTGTTTAGGCAATTCTTCTCAACGGACATGGGGAACTCATCAAATTGATCGTTCAAGAGCTTCGGGTTAAGTTGCAGGGTCAAATGTAGGTTCATTACCGAGCATGGGGGTCATATTGAATGATCAAGAAGAAGGCATAGTGAAAACTATTAGATGTCGAATCTGAAGGAGCATGTTTTGTTGTAATTTACAGGTTCGGTGGTGGTGGTAAAATGTCTTTGCCAGTGTTATTTTTAGCCAGTGACAACTTGAGGAGTGTAGTTGGCCACTAAAGAGTGCATATCTTGATTCAAACACTTTCCAATTCTTATGTAACTTCTGATAAAAGTTAGTTGAGACAAGAATATGACAAGTGATATAATTTTTATACAGCGATTATTTGAGTATCATGATTTTTTTATTAATTGAGTATCATTACTTTCAAAAAAGATATGTTCACTTGAATAACTTAATTTAAAAAAAAATCATTTAACTATCATAACTTTCAATTGACCATTTAAATTCTACAGTTGCCATCACAAGTGCCATGAGATTTAGCATTTGGGGGGGAACAACCGCACAGAACTCATATTTTCATTTCGGTTGAAAAGCAGGAACTCCTTTTGCATTTCCCTCCATTTCCTCCCCCTTTTCGGAGGAAAATATCTTTGCAACGGGACCCACGATGCATCAAAAGTCGTACTCCCATCGGCAGCATGGATGAAATTGACATAACACGAAGTTTTAATAATTGTCAAGTGACTGACGATGGCCAAAAAGCAAAACTTAACCCCACCTAGGTTAACTCTTAACCTCATTTTGTTCTGTCTTTCCTCTTCCTCTGCGTTTTAGAGAGAGAGAGAGAGAGAGAGAGAGAGAGAGCAGCATTAAGGCAACGATGGTCGACGTGTCGGGGGGGGGACACGTAAGGACTTGGATTTTGGCAATGGGAAGCGTTTGTGAATTGGTACATAACTTATTTTTGCAGGGAATTTGATAGTGTCATTACGTGGAGGGTACTAGCAAAGAGAGATTAGACAGAGAAAGAACCATATAATCCAAGAAATAGGCTAACATTATTGAGTGCATGCAACACTAATATGGAGTTAATGATCCTGTAACATAAGCACATAATTACATACATATACACTTCATATTCATTGGATCCGTTGTAGAGGTGTAATCAATCAAATAAACTTGACTTCTTTTATTACTATTGAAGTGTGGTTTTGAGAAATAAATGATTATAATTTGTAAGTTCTGCACAAAAAATGAAAATATCATCTTCCATGAACCTTCAATTTCTCTCGGTGGAAATGTGCATGTAGGTCAAAACCTATGCATATTCCATTAACTATATTAGATTAAGAAATAAAAAATAGGAACTTGTGATGACATTTTTCCGAAGTTAGCCTTAGGCCATTGCAGACTTATTGCATGCAAGATCCTTTTTACTATTTCTTGATAAGAAAAGCATCTTAGCCAACGCTGGTGGTGGCCATATAGTACAACAGAAGAAAGCATAAGTGGACTCTATTATTGTCCGACTTTATTAAAGCCGATGCTTATAGAGCTCGTGAAGTGACTGAGATTGGAGTGCATTCTTCTGAATCGAAATTTGGACTTTGGCTGCTGCTGATTTGCTAGAGCCAAGCTTTGCTCTCGTAATTTTTAGCTGGCAGGGCCTGAAGTCATTTTCAGTACAAAAGAAATGGCGGAGTGGGCCCTTTTGTTTTCAATGAAGCGTGATCACATGGAGGCATTTGCTCTTTTGGAAATTCTGTAGATGTTGCGTAAAGATGATAGGACCATACGCTGAAATACGAATATGAATACATCAGAGAAATACAACTTAAAAAAGATATAACTAGAATCAAGTTATTCATTTATTAGGATATTCAAACAATTGATATGTACATGGTTCTTGGTTTTTATTTATTTATTTACAAATACACACGTACATTATCCTTTATAGTTGTATTAGTAGTCAATGATCACGTGTCATATGATGGACTTTGCACTTCAATCTCAGCTTCTCCTGCTTAGAAAAAGTGTAGAGGCAACGCCTATCTTCTGGTATATTAAGCCTTACGCGATACAGGTAAGTGCAGGCAGCTTGCATCCATCAACAAAAGTACGAAATGAAGCCAAGGTTCGTAGGGTCCATGCAAAAAAATACCGGTAAGGTAAGAGTTGCCAAGCTTCTGATGAAAGATAACATCACATTGACCAAAGATCACGGGATGCTCAATAACAGTGCTGGGATTTTCACAAATGTGAGAGGGAAGTTACGACTGAATATATAACCATATATGGTCATGCACGTATTAAGTCGAAGCTGCTTCAGGACAATGTTTAGATAGATAGATAGAGAGAGAGGATGGTACGGTGGAGTTGGTTCCCACCGCGTGAGGTTGAAAAGCAAGAAGCTTTAATAATTGCAAATGATCCGCGGTCCGTAAGGTCATACAGGCCGTATGCATCATGCGGTTGGCATAACACGAAGCTTCAATAATTGCAACATGATCCATGATGGCCAAAAAGCAACTTAACTCCATCCCAGTTAAACTCTTACCCTCACTTTGTTTTGTCTTCTTCCCTCCTCCTCATCATCATTTTAGAGAGAGAGAGAGAGAGCAGCAGTAGCATAAGAGGAGCGATTGTGGACCTGTGTGGTCGGTACTTATCAAGGAAGGAGAGAGCCGCAAGGATTTGGAATTTGTAGAGAATCGGAAAGAGGGCATTTAAATTGTTAACGAGGCATAGTCAATCACTGCAATCATCCGATTTTCTTTAAAACTATTAAAGTGAGGTTTTTAGAAATAAGCTATGAGTATAATTAGTAATTTCTATAAAAAAAAAAATGAAAATGCGTCTTTCCTAGATCTTCAATTTCTCTCTATGGAGTTGCATATAGAGCTCAAAGCTCATAGGATTAATAAATTGATGTCTCTTAGGTATTAATGGAGTGCCTACGACTCTCTGAGCATCCAACGAATCTCCATCAAATGCGTTGGTCCCTTCATTTCATACACATCGGATAATTATTGAAGACAAACAATTTTTATTGAAACACCTATGATAAATTTACCATTCATATTACATTCTTTTGAAAATGGGCAAGTTGCCACACTTGATTTTTTTTTTTTTTATCTCGATTTCTATTTGAAGTTGATTTTGGTAGCTTAACGGTCTAAACTTGGGAGCTGAGCCCCCCTTCCCTTTTTTCCCCTTTAATTCTGGGAAAGGTTTGGTGAGCATTTCTTCTATACAAGAAACTATTAATTATTTAAATTCTAACCTTAATCTCACATTATACATGTTTTTTCATGTGAAAATAGAATTAAGAAGTTGGGAATGAGAAACTACTTCCATTAAAGTTTTTATATTAAAATGATGAGGCATGATTAATTAAAATCTAACGATAAAATTTTGGGTCATCGGCTTAGAATTTAAGGTTGATGGTCCCAGTATGATTAGTTTAAATATTAAGATTGATGGGGAAATTGAGCGCGACTCTTGTGGATCTCATCTTCATTACGTTTTGTCAAATAAATTGGGCGTTATTAGAGACGCAATACCTGTCTTCTGGACGATAGATGTAGGGGGCTGAACATTTTCCTGTACTTTTCACATGTCAATTGTAGTACAGAGCATCTAAGTATAAGAAAGATGGGAAAAATCAATGGAGTTGGGTCCCCCAATGATTGACTGATAACCTTCACACGCGTCGTACTGCACATGCGCACCATTAGATTGACATAACACGAAGCTTTAGTAATTGCCAAGCGACCGATGATGGCCAACCGGCAATGTAATCCCCACCCTGGTAAATCTTTACATAGCTATGCTCAATCTTCCTCCTCTGCGTTTTAGAGAGAGAGAGTGTGCGTGGGAGAGCACCGGTCCGAACTGACACGGCCCATTGGCCATCCTAACTAGAAAAAAGTGTTGCCTACAGCTTCATAGATATTCAACCCATCTCATTCCAACATCAAATCACATTTCCCATCTCGCATTCACCTTATGTCCATCCTTCACTATCTTTCTGTCTTTCACCGAAAGTGTCGCCGACAGCTTCGCAGATAATTTCGGAATCTCAGCCCATCAAATTCGGACATCTGTAAAATTTCCCATCTCGCAATCACTCTGTGTCCTTTCATCCTTCACGGAAAATTGTTGGGGACAGCTTCGTTGACGTTTTAGGAGCCTCGACCAATCTTTATTCAGACATCTATCCACAATTCCCATCTCCCGATTCAATCCGTGTCCTCACTGTCTTCTATCCTCCACCATAATTCAGACATCTGTCCCCTGTCGCATCTCCAAATGACCAAGAGTCCAGAAAATGCAACATGTTATGGGCCCACTGAGCTCGTCATTTTGAGGAAAAGAAAGAGCTCCATTTTGCGTTTCCCGCTATTTTCTCCCCACTTTCCGAAGGAAAATATCTTGCGGGCCCCCACAGGAAAATCTTTCTCTACCATTCTCTTCGTATTCCTTGAATCTTTTATTTTCCTCACTTCTTTTCACCCAATTCCTCAAACCCGCTTCATTCTACGGAATGGCTTCATTCGATTCTATACATACGAGTCTTGCTCTCAAAAGAAAAATCAAGGCAGCAAACTTTCGGAGTGGCTCCTCGTCCGTAAACAACACCTTTTGTTTGATGGGAAACTCAAAGTAAGACTTCTCCCACAAGTATTAATATCCTCGTTAATAATAATAATAATAATAATAATAATAATAATATGTATAGACTCAGCTATAATTACATTAGTAGATGTTACTCAACAAAATGTCAATAATATCAGCAAGCTTCTCAACTCAGATTATGTTTTGCACTTTGCATTAAAAAATGAAGCAAAGATGAGGTGTAGATGGTTTACACAAAGAAAAAAAGTGGATGAACAAGGCGACATATTTATCCTCAGCAATGGTGCATGTAGATGATTTACATAGGAGACATAGGTTCTTTTAATTTCTTTGTTGATCAATATTTAGTAATTTTTTTTATCTTATATTATCCATTTTTCCATATAGAAATTGCATAACATGGCTACATATGGAATATATACATTTTTAACTAGAAATTTAATTAGGTCCATAGAATAACAAATCCTATTGCGAGACTAAAATAGCTTTATGTGCATGATAATTTTTTAATTATATCGGGTTATTTAAGTTTTTTGGTCATATTTATAAAGATGTTTTCCCATCGTTTAAAGCAGTTTTTGTTTTGAGTGATCGATTGAATGTGTTTTTGTCTTTTTTTTTTGTTAGGATGATTGACCCAATTAAGAGGTTGGTTTCTTTAGAATATTTGTCGCTCTTATCCATAAAACGATTTGTACGAATTTGGGACCAAACGTATAATCATATATGGCTTTGCACAAATTAAGTCGAAGCTAGTGGGACAACGTTTAAATTGATAGTGAGAGAGGATAGTACGGTGGAGTGGGGTCCCTTGGCGTGGGGTTCAAAAAGCATGAAGCTTTAATAATTGCAACACGATCCACAATGTATAAAGTCATACTGTCCATCTGCATCACGAGGTTGACATTGACACCCCAGTTAAATTCTTAACATCACTTTGCTTTGTCCTCCTCCGTTTGAGAGAGAGAGAGAGAGAGAGAGAGTGAGTGAGAGCGCGCACAGGGAGCAATGATCGTGGAGGTGTGTGGTTAGTACATATTAGGGAAGGAGAGAGACTCCCAAGGATTTGGATTTTAAGAGAACCGAAAAGAGGGTCATTAAATTGCTAACGAGGTATGATAAATCAATGGAATAAGGTTTTCTTTAGAACTATTAAAGTGAGGTCTTGAGAAACAAATGATGAGTATAATTAGCAATTTCCAGAAAAAAGAAAAATGAAAAGGCAACTTTCACGGACCTTCAATTTCTCTCAATGAAGTTGCGTATGTAGCTCAAAGCCTATGCATGTTCACAAGATTAATAGATTGGTGTTTCTTAGATATTAGCGGAGTGCCTAGGTCTCTTTGAGTATCTCGTGAATCTCCATCAAATGCGGCGGTCCCTTGATTCTATACACATCGGATAATTACCAAAGACAAACAATTTTTATTAATATATTGGTTATAAATTTATCTTTTATATTACATTCTTTTGAAAAGGGCAAGTTGCCACATTTGATTTTATCATCTCAATTTCTATTTGAATGTTGGTTTTGGCAACTTAACGGTCTAAACTTAGGAGCTGAGTCCCGTTTCTTTTATACGACGGTTACTTGAGTATCATAATTTTTTGTCAATTAAGTGGGTGTCGTGACTTAAAAAAAAATCATTTTAGTGTCATGGCTTTCAATGGCTCATTTAAAGACTACAACTCCCACCACAAGTGTCATGATGCTAGCACTTTTGGGCAACGTCTTTGAAAAGGTTATAGTGGTCAAGTGAATATTTTTTAGAGATTTTAAAATATTTAAATGATCTGAAAAAATAAATTTATGATACTTAAATAAGTGTCATATGAAAATTTGTGGTGACCTTGTTTCAAAATTAACCTTGTATAAGTAGGGCATTACAGACTTTTAAATGCTATGACAATACAATCACGCAAGTAGTGCAAGATGCTTTTGCATGAAAATGATACAAACTTTTACGAAGAAAAAAGGACGGGAAAATCATTTTGGTCAAAATTGGAGGTCTCCACATAATACAACAGTAGAAAGCATTATTGCACTCAGCGGACTTTATTGTTGTGCAACTTTATTAAAGCTGATACTTGAAAGAGCTCATGAAGCGACCGAAATTGGAGTGCATCATCTGAATCGGATTTTGGACTCATAGAGATTGGGGCCTCGCCGCTGTTGATAACCGGAGATGAGCACGTATGAAATGATTGATGAACAATGATAGTCATAGACAGCTGGTTAATTATCGCATTCTTAGAGCGATGGGGTCCGAAGGCAATGTCCAAAAAGAAATGGTGGAGTGGATTTTTTTCGAACCGTTAAATTGAGGTTCTCCATCGAGGTGCATCATCTGAATCGGAATCTGGACCATAGCTCGGTCCCAAGTGGAGATTGGTGCATCGCTGCTGCAGTGCTGCTGATTTCTGGAGCTGAGGTCAGATGTGTTAAACGGTTAAGCATAATCAAATGGGAGAAAATATTTGGGGGTCCCGACTGCCAAGCCAGCGTGTACGCGGACCAATGACGAAGTGACGCGTGGCTCCACGATGCGCTAGCGGCTGCACTGGTTTTTCTGCACAAAGTATATTATTGTCCCTTTTCTGCATAAAAATTTACAGTCATTAATAGATCTGCTGCTGCTTTCTTCTCTCTCCTCTCTAATGGAGTAGGCCTGCATGCATTAAAGGAGCTTTGTCTCTCGTCATTTCTTTCCTTCTCACTTCAAAATTTTGGGACCCACGATGCATCAAAAGTCGTACTCCCATCGGCAGCGTGGATGAGATTGACATAACACGAAGCTTTAATAATTGTCAAGTGACTGACGATGGCCAAAAAGCAAAACTTAACCCCACCTAGGTTAACTCTTAACCTCATTTTGTTCAGTCTTCATCCTCAGCATTAAAGTAACGATGGTCGACGTGTCCCCACCCCCGAGAGACACGTAAGGACTTGGAGTTTGGCAATGGGAAGCGTTTGTGAATTGGTACATAACTTATTTTTGCAGGGAATCTGATAGTGTCATTACGTGGAGGGTACTAGCAAAGAGAGATTAGACAGAGAAAGAATCATATAATCCATGAAATAGACTGATATTATCGAGTGGATGCAACACTGATATGGAGTTAATGATCCCGTAACATAAATACATAAATACATAAATACATACAAATGCACTTCATATTCATTTGATTTGTTGAAAAGGTGTAATCGATCAAATAAAATTGAGTTTTTTTTATTACTATTGAAGTGTGTTTTTGAGAAATAAATTATTATAATTTGTAACTTCTACACAAAAAATGAAAAAGTCATCTTCCACAAACCTTCAATTTCTCTCGATGGAATTATGCATGTAGGTCAAAACCTATGCATATTCCATTAATTGAATTAGATTAAGAAATAAAAAGGAGGAACTTGTGATGATATTTTTCCGAAGTTAGCCTTAAGCTATTGCAGACTTATTGCATGTAAGACGCTTTTACGAGGAAAATAATACCAACTCTTGATGAGAAAAGCATTTTGGCCATCGCTGGTGGTGGCCCAATAGTACAACAGGAGAAAGCATAATTGCACTAAGTGGACTTTATATTGTCCAACTTTATTAAAGCTAATGCTTAGAGAGCTCGTGAAGTGACTGAGATTGGAGTGCATTTTTCTGAATCGAAATTTGGACTCTGGCTGCTGCAGATTTGCTAAAGCCAAGCATTGCCCTTGTAATTTTTAGCTGGCAGGACCCGAAGTCAATTTCAGTACAAAAGAAATGGCGGAGTGGGCCCTCTTGTTTTCAATCAAGCGTGATCACATGGAGGCATTTGTTCTTTTGGAAATTCTGTAGATGTTCCGTAAAGATGATAGGACGATACGCTGAAATACGTATACAAATACATTGGAGATATACAACTTAAAAAAGATATAACTAGAACCAAGTTATTCATTTATTAGGATATTCAAGCAATTGACATGTATATGGTTATCGGTTTTTTTTTTTCCTTATTTACAAACACACGTATATTATCTCCTACAGTTGTATTAGTGGTTAACGATCACGTATCTAGATATGATGAATTTTGCACTTCAATCTTAACTTCTCCTACTTAGAACAACTTTAGAGGCGACACCTGTCTTCTGATAGATGAAGCCTTACTCAAGAGATGTAAGCGCAGGCAGTTTGCATGCATTAACAAAAGTACGAAATGAAGCCAAGGTTGGTAGAGTCCATGCAAAAAAAATACCGGTAAGGTAAGAGTTGCCAAGCTTCTGATGAAAGATAACATCCTGTTGACCAAAGATCAGGGATCCTCAATAACAAGCACTGCGATTTTCACAAAATGTGAAAGGGAAGTTGGGACCAAATATATAATCATATATGGCTATGCACATATTAAGTTGAAGCTAGACAAGACAACGTTTAGAGAGAGAGAGAGAGAGAGAGAGAGAGGATAGTACAGTGGAGCTGGCCCTCAGCGTGAGGTTAAAAAAGCAAGAAGCTTTAATAATCGCAACATGATCCGCAATGCATAAAGTCATACTGCCCGTATGCATCACGAGGTTGGGATAACATGAATCTTCAATAATTGCAACGTGATCCACGATGGCCAAAAAGCAATTAACTCCTCGATTAAACCCTTAACCTCAAAGTTAACCTTATTTAACTAGGAGCATTATAGACTTTTACATGCTATGACAAATTGAATCAGAAATCCCATCTCCTTACTCCCTTTATTTGGACAAATCCCTTCACGGTCTTCCATCAAGTGATATGCTTCGATTACTTTCTTCTATTTTCCACTCGATGCATCATCAAATTGAGCCAAAGATGGTGAGTAGATTATATAGAATTATTGAATAATCCATCTCTATACTCTGCAACTTCATAGCAAACAAATTATATCCAGCAATTCAATGACATCCCCATTCTAATAAATAACAAGAACCATTGCATTCCCACTTATGATAAATTTACCTTTTATATTACATTCTTTTGAAAATGGGCAAGTTGCCACACTTTATGTTTTTCATCTCAGTTTCTATTCAAAGTTGGTTTTAGCAGCTTAACGATCTAAACTCGAGAGATTAGTCCCTTGTCTTTTTTTTTTTCTCCTTTAATTCCTAGGAAAGTTTGGTGAGAATTTCTTCTATACTAGAAAATATTAGTTGTTTAAATTCTAACCTTAATCTCACATTATTCATGTTTATTCATATGAAAAAAAAAAGTGTTGAGATGTTGGGAATGAGAAACTAGCTCCATAAAAGTTTACATTCAAATGATGAGGCATGATCAATTAAAATCTAACAATAACATTTTTGGCCATTGGCTTGGAAGAATTTGTGGTTGATGGTCGTAGCATAATCAACTTAAGATTGATGGGGAAATTGAGCACGGCTCTGATGGATCTTATCTTTATTACATTTCATCAAATAAATTGGGCGTTATAGAGACGCAACACCTATCTTCTATACAATTGATGTGGGGGGCTGAGCATTTTCATATGGTTTTCACATATCAATTGTCGTAAAGATAGATGGCATGGTTCGGTGGAGTTGGGTAGGAGCCTTCACGTAAATAAAGTCGCACCGCCCATGCGCACCCTCAGGTTGAATAACACAAGCTTTAATAATTGCCAAGCGACCGACGATGGCCGAACAGCAAACTTTAACTCCACCCTGGTTAACTCTTAACATCACTTCGTTCTATCTTCCTCCTTTGCGTTAGAGAGAGAGAGAGAGAGAGAGAGAGAGAGAGAGAGAGAGCACATGGCAACGATGGTGGACGTGCTGTTAACACGTGTTAGGTACTAGGTAGGGAGATGCACGTATGGATTTGGAGTTTACAATGAGAAGCGTGAATTATTTCATTATTGCACATTGAGTTTCAATAGTTTAAGTTCAAATACCATATTTTCTTGGAAGTTGTATTAAAATGTTATTTTATAGTTCTTCATTGACTTGTTTTGACAATTCTTCTAGACAGGCAACCCGGCGAACTCATCAAATTGATCGTGAGTGAGCTTCGAGTTGAGCTGAAGGTCAAACATAGACTCATTACCAATCATCTGGTCGTATTGGATGATCAAGAAGAAGGCATGGTAAAAACTATTAGATGCCGAAATTGAACGGGTATGCTTTGTTGTAATATACAAGATTGGTGACAATGGCAAGATGACTTTGCTGGTGCTATCTTTAGCCAATTATCTGCTAGCTTCAACTCTTATACAACTTGAAGAGTGTCATTGGCCATTGAATAGTGCATATCTTGATTCAAACGCTTTCCAATTCTGACACAACTTCTTATAGAAGTTAGCCTAGATGAGAATAAGACAAGTTATGTAACTTTTGTACAGTGGTTACTTTAGTGTTATGATTTTTTTCGATTAATTGAGATTCGTGACTTTTAAAAAAAAATGTTCACTTAAATGACTTAACTTTAAAAAAAATTTCACTTAAGTGTCATAACTTTCAATTAATCATTTAAATATTAAAACTCCCACCACAAGTGTCGTGATGCGTATCACTTGAGGGAAATGTCTTCAAAAAGGTTATACTACTCAAGTGAACTTTTTTAAGAAGTTCTATAGCATTTAAATTATCAAAAAAAGTTATGATATTCAAGTAAGTGCTGTACAAAAATTGTGGTGACATTGTTTCAAAGTTAACCTTATTTAACTAGGGGCATTATAGACTTTTACATGCTATGACAATACAATCACACAAGCATTGCAAGATGTGTTTGCATGAAAATGATACAAACTTTAATGGAAGAAGAGGGGACGAGAAAAGCATTTTAGTCAAAACTAGTGGTCTCCACATAGTACCATAGCATTATTGCACTTAGCGGACCCTATTATTGTCCAACTTTATAAAGCTAATACTTAAAAGAGCTTGTGAAGTGACTGAGATTGGAGTGCATCATCTGAATCAGATCCCGGACTTATACAGATTGGGGCCTTGCCGCTGTTGATAGCTGGAGCTGAGCATGTATGAAATGATTCATGAACGGTGGTAGTGATAGATAGCTTGATAATTCTCGCATTCTACAAGTGGTGGGGTTCGAAGGTAATTTTAGTCCAAAAAGAAATGGTGGAGTGGGTTTTTTTTAGAACCGTTAGGTTGAGGTTCTCAGAAAAAAATGATAATTATGCTTATTAATGTTTATAAAATTACCATAATCCTTCAAAATTCTGATGGAGTTGCGTGAATAGCTCAATGCATGTTCACAAGATTAATAGATAGGTGTCTATTAGATATCGATGGAGTGTCTGGAATTCTTTGAACACTTGAATAGCTCTCATCAAGTATAGTGGTCTTTTTGTCCCACACACGTCGGTAATCACTGGAGACATGGGCCTATGCTCCTAGAGGCAGCCCTAAGAAAATGCACAGATATGGTGATTCAATCACAATTACCATTTAGCAACGTCTTACATTTAAAAGATAGGTGCCGCTTAGTTTACTTGGAATAAAGCTGACCTAATATAAAGTGAAAACTCTTAAATTTTCCTTATAAAAAATTTTTTGATTTTGTAAATGATATCTGTCTTGTGATCATGGTTTTATATCACAATCTTTTGAAAGTATTTTAGCTGCCGCCCTTGATTTTTTAATCTCAATTTCTATTTGACGTCAATTTGGGCAACATAAAGTTTTAAACTAGGGACCTGAGCCCCACTTCTTTTATTTTCTTTTAACTCATAGGAAGGTTTGGAGAATATTTCTTCTATACTAGAAATAATTCATTAAAGTTTAGATTCTAATGATGAGACATGATCAATTAAAATCTAATTATAAAAGTTATGGATCACGAGCTTCGAAGAACTTGGAGTTGATGGTCATAGCACAATTAGCTTAACTAAAGATTTATGCGGAAATTGAGTGCAACTCTTGTGAATCTTATCTTTTTCAAAGAGGTCCAAGTTGGAGGAACATTTCTCACCATGGCAGCACCATTGTAGTTTGTCAACATCGAAAATTGATGTTGTCCCAACACTGCCACATATTTCAAACGATTTGAAAGCTTGTCAACTCTCATTATCAATGAATACGTGGCACTTTCCTATTTTTAAAGGCTTGGTGAAGATGAGGGGATTGCGAATTACTAGGTGCAAATACCTCATGAGGACACTAGGTCCGTCGAGCTAGAGTCCTTGAAGACATCTTAGTTAAAAAGACTTGTTGAGATTCAAGATTTGCGGTGATCGAGATCTTTGTTGCACTCAACAGTTTCCTATTGTGATTCAATTGAAAGATTACCTAATCTATGCGAGTTGAAGAAGCTTAGGTGTGTTGAACTGAAAGTCTATCCTAAGCCGAGAGCCATGAAAGGCCGCAACAGCCTACGGTTTTTAAAGTATTTGGAGACGAATTGGATGTCTCTTGGAGCTACCACCTGGAAGGTACAACTTATGAAAATTGCACTGTGCTGCTTGTACAGGAGACACTGTTGCACATTGATGTCCATGATACAAGTCAAATTTTCTTTTTGTCGAACAATTCAAGTCAAGTCCAAACATAGTGTGAAAATTGTAATGACAGTTTTTGAAGTCAGCAATACATTTGCGCTAGCACTACAAGATGTTTTTGCAAGAAAATGACGGACTTTTATGGTGGAGGAAAGGACGGAAAAAGCATATTGTCCAAAACTGGCGGTCGACACATAGCACAACAGGAGAAACATATTATTGCACTTAGTGGGACTCAATTATTTGTGCAACTTTATTAAAGCTGATACCTAAAAGAGCTCGTCAAGTGAAGTTGCTGATATCGAGGTGCATCATCTGAATCGGAATCTGAACCATAGCTCGGTCCCAAGTGGAGATTGGTGCATCGCTGTTGTAGTGCTACCGATTTCTGGAGCTGAGGTCAGATGTGTTGAACGATTAAGCATAATCAAATGGGAGAAAATATTTGGGGTCCGACTGCCAAGCCAGCGTGTACCCCGACCAATGATGAAGTGACGCGTGGCTCCAGGATGCGCTAGTGGTTCCACTGGTTTTTCTGCACAAAATATATTATTTTCCCTTTTCTGCTTAAAAATTTACAGTCATTAATAATCTGCTGCTGCTTTTTTCTCTCTCCTCTCTAATGGAGTAGGCTTGCACACATTAAATGGAGCTTTGTCTCTCGTCCTTTCTTTCCTTCTCACTTGAAAATTTTGGGTGAGAATTCGCTCTCTGGCCCGAAGCACGTTGCTCCTCCGCCTTGCTCCGGCGCCGGGTCATCTTCGCTCTCTACCCCAGAGCTCGTCGCTTCTTCAGCCTGCGTCGTCGTGTTCCTTCTCCGCCGTCTGCTCCGGTGTGTTTTCCCTGCGCAAGACGGCGAGGAATGTTCTTGCTGTAAGTCGCAAACTCCAAGCGACAAGAAGTTCCAGCTCTCTCCGATTCGGCTTCGGTTCTGCTACGTTCGCGGCTCATACCAGTGAGTTGATTCTTTCCCTGATTTTTGTACTCTTCTTTTCTTTTCTTTTTCTCTGCTGATTTTGCCTCTCTTTTTTTTTTTTTTTTTTAATACTAAATTTTAGTTTCTTTTGTTGGTGGGTGAGTGTCCGGTGTTGTGATTTTTGGGAGGTTGGTTTGTCTAGGCTAGCACTAAGTTTCAGTCCGAGGCGAAACGAATGGTTGGAAGTTTCCGCGAAACCGGGGAGATTAGCAGAAAACGAATGCTTAGTAATATTGATGACGATTTGGAAGTATTTCGTTGAAACGAATAGTCGGCACTTGTCTTATTTTTCTGTTGTTGGCTTTTGTCATCAAGTATTTCGGTGGAAGTAAGTCGATTGGGGAAAATGGCGGATATTGTTCCGCCTCCCTCGACATATATACGTTCTTAACTCTCGTTTCTCCACAGAGAAGGGAAGAAAACCAGAAAGAATTCAAAAAGGGGGAAAATGGCGGAAGTCGTTCTGTGTGCGGCTTCCACAGTGGCGGGGTGCCTGGTGGCTCCGGTCGATCGTCTTTGCGGCTATGTGATATCCTACGACAGCCGCGTTCGCGAACTTGAGGCCAAAGTTGCGGAGTTGGGCAACGCGAGGCAAGAGGTGCAGAAGTCCATCGATTATGCTCAAAACAACGTGAAGCCTATCAGAGCCTATGTCAATAAATGGGTGGAAGATGTGGACAAGCACGCCCAGGAGGCGCGCCGTGCTCTGGATGACTACCGAAGAGCTAATGAAACTTGCTTCTATGGGTGGCTTCCCAACCTGAAGGTGCGATATCGTCTCGGCAGGGAGGCGAGGAGGAAAGCTGAACGCATCCAGAGCCTCATTGATCAGAAACCATCCGGGGAGGTCTACGACGATCCTTCTCCAGGGCGCGTTGATGGCACTTCTGACGTGATTTCCTCGGCCGGTGATCAAGTTGACGCTATCTTCGATTCTCGAGCTTCCATCTTAGAGGACATAATGAATGCTCTGGATCACGAGAAGCACAAGGTGGTTGGGGTCTATGGGCCTGGCGGCGTGGGGAAGACGACACTGTTGGAGGAAGTTGAGAAGAAACTCAGGAAAGAGGGGAGACCATTCGACATGATCGTCAAATCGAAAGTGTCGCAGACTCTGGACTTGAAGAATATCCAAGATGATATCGCTTACGCCTTGAAACTGGATCTGAAGAATGAGCCCAGCGAAGTCGGAAGAAGAGATCTTCTGTTCAAGAGATTACAGAAGGATCCGAGTGAGAAGATTCTCATAATATTGGACGATCTGTGGAAAGAATTTGATCCGAAGGAGGTTGGAATTCCTTCGGGATATGAGAGCAGGGGATGCAAGTTGCTGCTAACATCGAGATTTAAAGATGTTCTGGAGCAAATGAAGTGTGACACTCCCATATTTCATCTTGAAGGTTTAAAGGACAAAGAAGCATTCAGGCTATTTGAGAAGACGGTCGGTGACAGGCTCAAAGACGATGAGGAATTGAAAGCAATAGCACCTAAAGTCATCAAGAAGCTTGCAGGTTTGCCTCTTCTGATTATCTCCGTCGCGTGTAGCTTGAAAGATCGGGATGTGGCCGCATGGAGAATCGCTTTGAAAAAAATAGACCAGTCAAAAATGGAGACTATAGTGAAGTTGAGTTACGACCATTTGAAGAGTGAGGACACCAAGACCTTATTCTTGCTCTGCGGTCTTATTGGCGGGACCATTGACGTGGAAATCCTGCTGGTTTTAGGCATGGGTTTAGGCTTGTTTGAGGAATTCGGAAGGACGATACAAGATTCAAGGGATAGATTGAATACTATGCTTGATGAACTCCGTTCTGTTTGTTTGTTGCTGGATGGTGGTGATGACCAGAACAATGTGACCATGTATGAGCTGCTGGGTGATGACAATGACAAGAACAATGTGACCATACATGATCTTTACAGCGAGGTGGTTGTCTCAACTCCATTTAATGGTCAGAATTCTTTGATGATGAACAACAATTATGGCTCATGGTCAAAGGAAAAGCTTGAGAAATGTTGGGCTATATGCCTAGCTAATGTTGACAAAAAGAGGCTTGATGAACTAATGATGTGTCAGTTTCCTGACTTGAAGATACTGATGTTGTCTCAACCAAAAGACTGGCGTTGGATGAGAGAACACGAACATGATGTGGGAGATTGCTCGGGACTACTAGATTTCACATACATGAAGGAGCTCCGTGTCCTATATTTTCACTCCATGCATATCGCCAGTTTTCCTCCCTCGATTGGAATCCTCGAGAACCTCCACTCTTTATACTTACACCATTGCAGTGTGGAGGATGTGGCAATTCTTGGCAAGCTCAAAGCATTGCAGATTCTCAGCTTTGTAGGGTCTAGAATTTTTAGGCTGCCTAAAGAAATCGGGAAACTGACGAATCTGAGATCGTTGAATATGAGCAAATGCCACTCGCTTAAGATAATCGAGCCCGGAACCTTAAAAGGCTTAATCAACTTGGAAGAGTTATATTTGCCAAGAAGCTTTAATCAATGGATGGGCAAGGATGGAATATTGTCGGAATCATGTAACGCCGGGCTTGCTGAATTAAAGAGCTTGAGAAAGATAGCCTCTCTGGAAATATCGATCCCTAATCCCTCTGTACTCTTGGAGGATGATGACTTTCCATTTGGGAATCTGATCAAATTTTGGATCAACATAGGAAATGCAGAAGAGATGAGTATTCGAGGTTCGAGAAACAGGGAGCTCAAATTGGAAGGTTTGAGAACCATGAAGCTCAAATTGGAAGAATGGGATATTTTTCTTTCAAAGGAATGGGTTCAAAAAATTCTGCAAAAAACTCAATACTTATATTTGGATGGATTGAAAAAGTTCAAGAAGAATACTCTCGAGTTGTGCACAGAAGGATTTAGAGAACTGAAGTATCTTGATATTTACGACAGCCCCTCAATTGAGAAGATATGTAATAGCCTTGTCGCACCAAAGTGCTTCAGCATATTGAAAGCCGTGACTATTGAACAGTGCCACCGATTGGAAAACCTGTGGTTCCTATCAGAGATGCAGAGCCTTGTACATTTGGAAAAGCTTGAAGTCTACAAATGTGACTCAATGCAAGCCATTATCAAAGATGGTGCAGGAGAAGTAGAAGTTGTTGCTGATGGCACAGTTGAGTTGCCTAATTTACGTATTTTGGAGTTGCATGAGTTACCAAAAATGACGAGCTTTTGTACTGGAGATGAGGGTGCTCCAATTCAGGTAACTTCTTCGTTTTCTCCCTATGTCAGTCTATGTTGTTGAAAGGATATAAATTTCCTTAATTCTTAGTCTCACAAACGATACCTAGATCATACTAGCACAGGGGATGATAAGATGATATTGGTGTTCACTGAACATTAATGCATGTTGTGTTAAATTTGATGCACATTTTGATTCACAAATAAACAATCCATTTAAAGAAAACAGACCATACATTTTTATTCACATTCAACTATAGCCAGAGGGAAGCCTTTTTCTATAACTGTTTTTTTTTCTTTCATTTTATTTTCAATGTTAGACAATTGCATTGATTATCTGGGCTCTAACTTGGGTTCTTACTATGACTAATTTGTTACTCATTTAACATTTTTAATGAGAACAAAAAACATTTTAGTGAACGAGAATGAATCTTGAACAAATGAATGAAATTCAACAATTTTAAAATGAAGAAACTGAGAGATCGAATAAATGGAAGGCGAATGTTGAACCACGTAACATCACATAAATGGAAGGCGAACGTTGAACCACGTAACATCACATAATTCATGTTTCACCTACATGCGAGTTTTGCCAAAATTGAAAAATGTCGTCCTTTTTCTTCTTAGATATTTCCTATTGCATTTTCAATTGTCCATCATGAATAAGACGACTAGAATAGAAGACCAATATTGTTAGGACCAATTCTGCTTCCATGTGTTTCCTTGTATCTACTAATTTTTCTTTACATCAATTGAGTGACTTCTAATGTTGCTTTTCCTTTTGAATCTGAAATAGTTCAGGAAATTGGAAATGATATCAGTATGGAGATCTTTCTAGTCTTTTTTTCCTCCTTTTTGTGCATCTTCATAATCCCCTTTCACCTTGGCACTCATTTATATTTACATCTTGCAAGTTCATCAAATTGAAAGTTAACCAATGACCAATTCTGAGAGCAAATACTGCAGGTTGCCTTTCCTAGATTGGAGGCATTAGAAATCACTGGCTTGGATGACCTTAGGTTTATGTTTTTACCATCCATGGTTAAATCTCTTACACAACTGAGAGAACTAAGGGTAAGCGATTGCATGAATATGGAGGCAATAATTACGGAGGAAGAAGGGTGGGGAATGGAAGCATCAGAAATTCTGGCATTCCCGATGTTAACTGATTTACACTTACAACGTTTGAAATGTGTGACATGCTTCTTTCGCACAAAGTGTAAGATTGATTTTTTTTTTCTCTTTAGCACTCAAGATCTTCTTGGAGATAGATTCATTCATGTGATACAATTGGTGATGGTTTTTTTTTTATCTAATGAAAAATCAATGATAGATTCACAAGAAGCTCGGAGTGAAGACGACTTCAACTCACGCTCCATTGCACTCTTCAATCAAGAGGTACATGATTAACATTACGTCAAAATATAATATATACCGGAGACAAAGCATAGCCAAAATAAAAATAAATTATATTGCTATCAAAGTGTATGCTGGTTAAAATACTTTAAAAGAAAATGAGTAGCATACAAATGTAAGTGTTGAGAGTTGCCGACATATATGGGTTGCAATTTCTTACTTCTAATCTCTCTGAAAATAGTTTCCATAAAGATGGTTGAACATCTCTTGTGGAGCCTACACATAGCATGAATAGGTAATACAAGTATCTAACAGTATCTCTAATGATTTTTGATTTTCACGAGAAACTTACAACACACATCCACGTCTTAGACATTGCACACTTTTGCATTGAAAGCAATGGGAAAGACAACTGAGATGAAAGTGACCTGTGAGGTTCAACGGGCTGGACATGAAGGGCCTTTGAGATGCTCATTTGACTTCATTTTCATATACAAGCTCTCTCTCTCTCTCTCTATATATATATATGTATTACAGATAATTTTTTTGCCTCTTGCTCTCAGATTAATCATACCCAAAAGCCCCAATTCTTTCTTAATTGCATCCGCAAAAGGAGTCTAAGCCCTCTCCACCGCCATACTAGGCAACATTTCTTGGACTCGAGGCTTCACCCTTCCAGTTTCTACATGAATTGCTTGAATATTTTTTTGAAAATCTCGTCAAATAAATTAAATGCATTTCGCAGATGTGCCGCTTGAGTCCTGAGTTATTTAACTTCTCGAATGGATGGTGGAAGTCAAGCATGTCCAATGTGAATATGAAAATACTTTTAGTAAAATGAAAAAGGAAAATTTCCTAAGACGATTAAGACGAAAGTGAGCAGTAAGGTTCAAGAGGCTGGAGATGAAGGACCTTTGAAACGTTCATTTGACTTCATTTTCACTTATAATATCTCTCTTTCTCCCCCCTCCCTTCACACACACACGCATAGATATTACCTAAAATATTTTTACATCTTGCTCTCAGATTAATCATACCCCAAAGCCCAGTTCTTTCTTAGCTGCACCAGCAAAAGGAGTCTGAGCCCTCTCCATCGCCATACAGGGCAACATCACTTGGACTCGGGGCTTCACCCTTTTAGTTTCTATATGAATTGCTCGACCATTTTAAAGAAAATCTTGTTAAATGAATTACATACATTTCGTAGATCTGCCCGTTGAGTCCGAGATATTTAACTTCCTAAACGGACGCTAGAAGTTAAACTTGCCCAAAACAAAACCTGAAACTACTTTTAGTAAAAGAAAAACGAAAAGTGCCTAATATGGACATAAATCAACGGTGATTACTTCATTGAAGTTGCAATTACATAATTTCATTAGAAATTGAATTTTTTGCTAACGAGTTTGAATTTGAAATGAAGTGTTTGATAAATCATTGACTGGCTCAATAACGAAGAAACTCTCTTACAGTAGTATTATGGCAGTTTAACTAACGATAAATTAATGTGATTAAATTTCGAAGTGAAAATGCAACCCCCTTAATGACCCACATAATCAATGAAATATTTTTGTTATAGAATTAAGGCAAGGCTATGTCCATCGGCTGTAAAACTAGGGACACATCTTTCATTACGAACTAGACTGAATTGCCCTCAATCGTGGTTCCACATATTAAACGACTTTTAGTAAAGTGAAAAAGAAAAATTGCCCAATATGGACGTAAGTCAACCCCGATTACCTCATGAAAGTTGCAATGTTGACACAGAGAAACCACACAACCACCAGCAATCGATCCTATTCAATCTGCCAAATTTGAGAAATGTCGTCCTTTTTCTTCTTAGATATTTCCTTCTGCATTTTCAATTGCCCCTCATGAATAAGACGACTAGAATAGAAGACCAATATTGTTCGGACCAATTCTGCTTCCGTGCGTTTCCTTGTATCTACTAATTTTTCTTTACATCAATTGAGTGACTTCTAATGTTGCTTATCCTTTTGAATCTGAAATAGTTCAGGAAATTAGAAACGATATCAGTATGGAGATCTTTCGAGTCTTTTTTTCCCCTTTTGTGCATCTTCATAATCCCCCTTTCACCTTGGCACTCATCTATATTTACATCTTGAAAGTTCATCAAATTGAAATTTAACCGAATGACCAATTCTGAGAGCAAATACTGCAGGTTGCCTTTCCCAGATTGGAGACATTAGAAATCACTGGATTGGATGACCTTAGGTTTATTTTTTTACCATCCATGGTTAACTCTCTTGCACAACTGAGAGAACTAAGGGTAAGCGATTGCATGAATATGGAGGCAATAATTATGGAGGAAGAAGGGTGGGGAATGGAAGCACCCAAAATTCTGGCATTCCCGATGTTAACTGATTTACACTTGCAACGTTTGAAATGTGTGACGTGCTTCTTTCGCACAAAGTGTAAGATTGATTTTTTTTTTTTTTTTTTTGTCTTTAGCACTCAAGATCTTCTTGGAGATAGATTCATTCATGTGATACAATTGGTGATGGTTTTTTTATCTAATGAAAAATCAATGACAGATTCACAAGAAGCTCGGAGTGAAGACGACTTCAACTCACGCTCCATTGCACTCTTCAATCAAGAGGTACATGATTAACATTACGTCAAAATATAATATATACCGGAGACAAAGCATAGCCAAAATAAAAATAAATTATATTGCTATCAAAGTGTATGTTGGTTAAAATACTTTAAAAGAAAATGAGACATCTTTTATGATAACAAATTATTTCAACAATTTTTAGTAAAATGAAAAGGGAAAATTGCCCAATATGGACATAAATCAACGGCGATTGCTTCATTGAAGTTGAAATGTTATCATAGAGAAACCACACAACCACCAGCAATCGATCCTATTCAATCTGCCAAAATTGAGAAATGTCGTCCTTTTTCTTCTTAGATATTTCCTATTGCATTTTCAATTGCCCATCATGAATAAGACGACTAGAATAGAAGACCAATATTGTTAGGACCAATTCTGCTTCCATGTGTTTCCTTGTATCTACTAATTTTTCTTTACATCAATTGAGTGACTTCTAATGTTGCTTATCCTTTTGAATCTGAAATAGTTCTGGAAATTGGAAATGATATCAGTATGGAGATCTTTCTAGTCTTTTTTCCTCCTTTTTGTGCATCTTCATAATCCCCTTTCACCTTGGCACTCATTTATAGTTACATCTTGAAAGTTCATCAAATTGAAAGTTAACCAATGACCAATTCTGAGAGCAAATACTGCAGGTTGCCTTTCCCAGATTGGAGACATTAGAAATCACAGGCTTGGATGACCTTAGGTTTATGTTTTTACCATCCATGGTTAAATCTCTTACACAACTAAGAGAACTGAGGGTAAGCGATTGCATGAATATGGAGGCGATAATTACGGAGGAAGAAGGGTGGGGAATGGAAGCATCCGAAATTTTGGCATTCCCGATGTTAACTGATTTACACTTACAACATTTGAAATGTGTGACGTGCTTCTTTCGCACAAAGTGTAAGATTTTTTTCTTTTTTTTTGTCTTTAGCACTCAAGATCTTCTTGGAGATAGATTCATTGATGTGATACAATTGGTGATGGTTTTTTTTATCTAATGAAAATCAATGACAGATTCACAAGAAGCTCGGAGTGAAGACGACTCACGCTCCATTGCACTCTTCAATCAAGAGGTACATGATTAACATTACGTCAAAATATAATATATACTGGAGACAAAGCATAGCCAAAATAAAAATAAATTATATTGCTATCAAAGTGTATGTTGGTTAAAATACTTTAAAAGAAAATGAGTAGCATATAAGTGTAAGTGTTGAGAGTTGCCGACATATAGGGTTGCAATTTCTTACTTCTAATCTCTCTGAAAATAGTTTCCATAAAGATGGTTGAACATCTCTTGTGGAGCCTACACATAGCATGAATAGGTAATACAACTATCGAACGGTGTCTTTAATGCTTTTTGATTTTCACGAGAAACTTACAACACACATCCACGTCTTAGACATTGCACACTTTTGCATAGAAAGTAATGGGAAAGACAACTGAGATGAAAGTGACCTGTGAAGTTCAACGGGCTGGACATGAAGGGCCTTTGAGATGCTCATTTGACTTCATTTTCATATACAAGCTCTCTCTCTCTCTCCCCCTCTATATATACATATAGTACAGATAACTTTTTTGCCTCTTGCTGTCTGATTAATCATACCCAAAAGCCCCAATTCTTTGTTAATTGCACCCGCAAAAGGAGTCCAGGCCCTCTCCATCGCCATACTGGGCAACATTTCTTGGACTCGAGGCTTCACCCTTTTAGTTTCTACATGAATTGCTTGAATATTTTTATGAAAATCTTGTTAAATGAATTAAATACATTTCGCAGATGTGCCACTTGAGTCCTGAGTTACTTGACCTCTCGAATGGATGGTAGAAGTCGAGCATGTCCAATATGGATATGAGACTACTTTTGGTAAAATGAAAAAGAAAAATTTCCCAATATGAACATAAATCAACGGTGATTACTTCGTTGAAGTTGGAATGTTATCATAGAAAAACAACACAACCAACAGCAATCGATCGTATTCAATATGCCACAATTGAGAAATGTCGTCCTTTTTTTTTTCCCTTAGGTATTTCCTATTGCATTTTCAACTATCCATCATGAATAGGACGACCAGAATAGAGAGACCAAGATTGTCGGGATCACTGCTACTTCCACGTGTTTCCCTGTATCTACTAATTTTTCTTTATATCAGTTCATGACTTCTAACGTTGCTTACCCTTTTGAATCCGAGCAGAACAATGTCTATGGTTCCACTTTTTATATAGATAAATTTTCAGTCAATTTACGAAATTGTACCCATAAAACTTTTGGCAATTTCCTTGAAGAATTTTATCCATGTTGTAACTTCAAAAAGTGTCTAAGTGATATAACAATTGCCATTTCACTTTGGGATTAGCAACGGTGAAAAGAAAAGAAAAATTAAGGGAAAAGAGTCATAAAAGTCCTAAATCTATTATATTGGTGTCAATTTAGTCCTAAAACTTTTGATTTGGTGCCAATTCTGTCCTTCCGGACCTGACCTGATGAGGTTGACCTTTGACAGGGCACCCCTAGTCAAGGGTGAGCCCTAAAGGGGCTAGCCCTCGCCCAAGCCAGGGAGCCCTTGCCTATAATAGATTTGGCAAGGTCAACCCTCGCTGGGGCTTGGCTGGCCATGGTCTCGCAAGGGCAGCCCACATGGCCATGGGCAGTGGCCGTCCATCGTCTGTGGCCAATGGTTGGTCACTGGCAAAAGGTTGAAGTAAGGAGAGGAAAAAAGAAAGAAAAATTTTAAAAAGGAAAAAAAAAAAATTATTAAAAAATTATTTAAAATTGTCCACACCCCAGCATCCACGTCAGCAATATTTGCCCAAAATAAGTCAGAAGGATTGAATTAGTACAAAATCAAAAGGGCTTATGATTAAATTGGCATCAACACAATAGGTTTAGAACTTTTCCGACACTTTTCACGAAAATACAGTGATACAAAATGTGATTTGATTAGTTTATGAAATGAACTACATTGAAGAGAGAGAGACTTGATTTAAATTTAGAATATGTGAGAGACTATGTGATTGTATGATTGCTACTGGAGCATATCCAAAATGGTCATTTTGCCCATTGTTGAAAATATATGGCTACACTAGCCTTGCATATAATTTGAACCTTTTCGGCCAAAATTTGGGGTTTAAAGTAATGTTGGATTTGTTTTATTATTTATGGAGAGATAAGTAATGCACCAATTGCTGACCCATTTTTGATGGAGAAATTATTTGGATTGAATAAAACTAGATCACTAATCAAATTAAGCTCTGCAATTCAATGTTATTGGCCCAAGAAAAGACCGGAGAAAGATTCCTTATGTTTCTTTTAGCTGAACCTTTAGAAAACTTTCAGTTATTCTAGGAAATACTTCAGGAAATTAGAAACGGTATAAGCTTGGGTATCTTTTCACTCCTTTTTTTCCCCTTCTGTGCATCTTAATTATCCCCCTTTCCCCTCGGCATTCATCTATAATTACATCTGGAAATTTCATCAAATTAAAATTTAACTGAATCACCAATTTTTTGTGCAAATATCACAGGTTGCCTTTCCGAGATTGGAGACATTAAAAATCACTGGCTTGGATAACCTTGGGTCTTTGTTTTTACTATCCATGGTTAAATATCTCACACAACTAAGAGAACTAAGGGTAAGCGATTGCATGAATATGGGGGCGATCATTATAGAGGAAGAAGGACGGGGAATGGAAGCATCAGAAACTTTGGCATTCTGGATGTTAACTGTTTTACACTTACAACGTTTGGAACATTTGACGTGCTTTTTTCGCACAAAGTGTAAGATTGATTTTTTCTTTTCAACAACAAAGATCTTCTTGTAGTTATATTCATTCCTACAATACAAATGGTGACATTCGTTTTATCCAATGAAAAATCAATGACAGTTTCACGAGAAGCTCGAAGTCAGGTCGACTTCAAATCCATGGCATTATTCAATCAAGAGGTACGTGATTAATGTTATGTCAAAATATTAGATATATCGGAGACAAAACATAACTGAAATAATTTTTTTTTCTTTACCAAAAAAAAAAAACATAGCCGAAATAAAAATGGAGTATATTACTCACAAACTGTACTTTGGTTAAAATATTTTAAAAGAAAAGGAGTTGCGTACAAATGTAAGTGTTGAGAGTTGCAGACATATATGAAGTGCAATTTCTTACTTTTAATTTTTTTGGAAATAGGTTCCATAAAGATGGTTGTGGTACATGCACAAGGCATGAATAGGTGATACACCTGTCGAATGGCATCTCTGAAAGCTTTTCAACTTTCACGAGAAACTTAAAATTTAATACACGGTTTAGACATTGCACACTTTTCAATTGAAAGCAATTGAAAAGACAATTTAAATGAAAGTGAGTAGTAAGGTTCAAGAGGCTGAAGATGAAGGACCTTTGAGACACTCGTTTGACTTCATTTTTACTTACAAGATCTCTCTCTAAATGTATAATTTTATTGTCTCTTTCTCTCGGATTAATCATACCCTAAAGCCCCAATTCTTTCTTAATTGCACTAGCAAAAGGAGTCTGAGCCCTCGCCATTTTCATACTGGGCAACATCTCTCGAACTCGGGCTTCACCTCTTTCAGTTTCTTCATTGATTGCTTGACCATATTTATGAAAATTGTGTTAGATGAATCATATGCATTTCGCAGATCTGCTTCTTGAGTCCGTGTTATTTGACTTTTCAAATGGAAGGTAGAAGTTAAACTTGTCCAAAATGAAACATGAAAGTACTTTTGTTGAAATAGTTTGTTATAAAAAAAAGGGTTATGAAAAGAGGTAACTCTTGGTCCTAAATGAAGGTTATCGGTAGTTATGAAAAGAAGTTATTCTTGAAATGAAAAGTGGTGATGGTTGGAGATGAGGTACCTATTCTCAGGACACGTGTCGATTGGTTGTCTATAATGGAGACCAATTCGCATATTATATATAATAACCATAACTATTCACATACTTTTCTTTCCTAGAACTATTTTTTATTCTCTTTTCATATACCCAATTCTAACAATGAATTCAAGGTGAAATTCTAAGAGAGAAATTGAGTAGTTGCTGAACTCGTTTCTCTACGGCTTAGTGTATATTGTGGAGGTATATTGATTCTAAACCTGACATCAATAATGATGGAGGCAAATAGTATCTTAAGGACAGTGATTGTTATCATGCATCAAAGTATCAAGGTTCTATTATTACTTCTCTATCTTCATTAGCAATAAAATTTCCCCAACAATGATCACCATCCTCAAGAGTCACGTCTTCTCTTAATTAAGAGACATCTTTTATGATAACAAATTATTTCAACAATTTTTAGTAAAATGAAAAGGGAAAATTGCCCAATATGGACATAAATCAACGGCGATTACTTCATTGAAGTTGAAATGTTATCATAGAGAAACAACACAATCAACAATAATCGATTGTATTCAATTTGCCAAAATTGAGAAATGTCATCCTTTTTCTTCTTAGATATTTCCTATTGCATTTTCAATTGTCCATCATGAATAAGACGACTAAAATAGAAAGACCAAATTTGTTAGGACCACTTCTGCTTCCATGTGCTTCCTTGTATCTACTAAATTTTCTTTACATCAATTGAGTGACTTCTAATGTTGCTTATTCTTTTGAATCTGAGCGGAACCATGTATATGGTTCCATACAGACGAATTTTTAGTCAATTTACGAAATTAACCGGAAAATGTGTTACAATTTGCTTGAAGAATTTCGTCCATATTGTAACTTAAATAAGCGTCTCTAGGTGATTCAACAATTGCTATTTTTATTTTGGACTAGCAAAAATGAAAATAAATGTAATTACAGTGCTAAACTGCGATTTGATTAGTTTACGAAAGGAACTCCATTGAAGAGAGGGAATATTTTGATTTAAATTTAGAATAATGAGAGACTAATGTGATTATATAATTGTCATAGGAGCATATCCAAAATTACCATTTCACCCATTGTCGAAAATATATGGCTACATTGGCCGTGCATATAATTTCAACTTTTTGAGCCAAAATTTGAGGTTGCAAGTAATGTCGGGTTTGCTTTGTATATAGAGAGATAAGAAATGCACCGATTGCTAACCCATTTTTTATGGAGAAATTCTTCGGATTGAAACTAGCTCATTAATCAAATTAAGCTCTACAATTCAAAGTTATTTGCCCAAGAAAAGATTGGAGAATGATTCATTAATCTCTTTTTTCAGTTAAACCTACAGAAAACTTTTTGTTATTCTATGAAATAGTTCAGGAAATTAGAAAGGGTACCAGTATGGAGATATTTCTGCTCTTTTTTCCCCCTTTGTGCATCTTAATAATCCTCCTTTCACCTCGGCACTCATCTATATTTACATCTTGAAAGTTAATCAAATTGAAATTTAACGGAATGACCAATTTCGTGAGCAAATACCGCAGGTTGCCTTTCCGGAATTGGAGACATTAGAAATCAATGGCTTGGATAATGTTAGGTTTATGTTTTTACCATCCATGGTTAAATCTCTTGCACAACTAAGAGAACTAAGGGTAAGCAATTGCATGAATATGGAGGCGATCATTACGGAGGAAGAAGGGTGGGGAATGGAAGCATCAGAAACTCTGGCATTCCCGATGTTAACTGAATTACACTTACAACGCTTGGAACGTGTGACATGTTTCTCTTGCACAAAGTGTAAGATTGATTTATTTTATTTTATTTTATTTTTTTATTTTCAGCAGTGAAGATCTTCTTGAAGATAGATTCATTCTTGCAATACAAATGATGACATTTCATTATCCAACGAAAAATCCATGACAGGTTCACAAGAAGCTCAGAGTCAAGATGGCTTCAATTCACTCTCCACTACACTCTTCAATCAAGAGGTATGTGTTTAAAGTTACGTCAAAATATAAAATATACTAGAGACAAAGCATAGTCAAAATAAAAATTAATTATATTACTTAGAAAGTGTACTTTAGTTAAAATATTTTAAAAGAAAATGAGTAGCATACAAGCGTAAGTGTCGAGAGTTGCTGACATATATGTGTTGCAATTTCTTACTTTTAATTTCTCTGAAAATAGTTTCCATAAAGATGGCTGAGCATCTTTTTTGGTACCTACACAAAACATGAAAGTGATACAACTATCGAATGGTATCTCTAAAAGCTTTTTTATTTTCACGAGAAACTTAAAACTTGCGTCCATGTCTTAGACATTGCACACTTTTGCATTGGAAGCAATTGAAAAGACAACTGAGATGAAAGTGATCTGTGAGGCTCAATAGGCTGGAGATGAAGGGCCTTTGAGACGCTCATTTGACTTCATTTTTACTTGCAAGATCTCTCTCCCTCCCTCTCGCAAGCGCGCGCGCATATATATATATATATATATACATAATATTTTTGCCTCTTGCTCTCAGATTAATCATACCCCAAAGCCCCAATTCTTTTTTCATTGCACCAGCAAATGGAGTCTGCGTCCTCTTCATTGCCATTCTAGGCAACATCTCTTGGATTCGGGCTTCACCCCTATTAGTTTTTACACTAGATTGCTTGACTATTTTATGAAATTCTTGTTAAATGAATTATGTAATTCTCGCAAATCTGCCATCCGGGCCCGAGTTGTTTGACTTCTTGATGGACGGTGGAGGTTAAACTTGTCCAAAATCAAACCTGAAACTACTTTTAGTAAAATGAAAAAGGAAAATTGCCCTATATGGACATAAATCATCGGTGATTACTTCATTGAAGTTGAATGTTATCATAGAGAAACAACACAACCAACAGCAATTGATAGTATTCAATTCGCCAAAGTTGAGAAATGTCGTCCTTTTTTTTTCTTAGATATTTCTTATTGCATTCTCAACTGTCCATCATGAATAAGACGACCGATATAGAGAGACCAAGATTGTTGCGACCACTGCTGCTTCCACATGCTTTCTTGTATCTACTAATTTTTCTCTATTGCACCAGCAAAAGGGGTCTAAACCTTCTCCATCGCCATACTGGGCAATTGCTCTTGGACTCGAGGCTTCACCCCTTTTAGTTTCTAATTTAATTGCTTAACCATTTTTATGAAAATCTTGTTAAATCAATTAAATACAATCCATAGATCTGCCAGTTGAGACCGAGTTATTTGACTTCTTGAATCGACGGTAGAAGTTAAACTTGTCCAAAATGAAACATGAAACTACTTTTAGTAAAATAAAATTAAAAATTGCCCAATATGAACATAAATCAACGGTGATTATTTCATTAAAGTTGCACGGTTATCATAGAGAAACAATACAACCGCCAGCAATCGATCGTGTTCAATACCCCAAATTTGATAAATGTCGTCCTTTTACTTCTCAGATATTTCTTATTGCATTTTAAACTGTCCATCATGAATAGGGCGACCAGAATGTAGAACCACTGCTGCTTCCATGTGTTTCCTCGTATCTGCGAATTTTTCTTTACATCAATGAGTGACTTGTAACGTTGCTTACCCTTTTGAATCTAAGCGGAACAACGTATATGATTCCACTTTTTATATGGACGAATTTTGAGTCAATTTACGAAATTGTACACAGAAAAGGTCTTGCAATTTCCAGTAGAATTTCATCCATATTGTAAAATAAATAAGTGTCTTTAAGGACGCGCCTTATAACCATTCTATTTTTGGCCAAAACTATTTTACTGTTCTAGATATAGGTTTGGAACATCCGTTTAATAACATAACTTCATTTTTCTATTTCTGCAACAAATTTGTAGTCTAGAAATAGGTTTGGAACATAAATGAGAAGTGAAAATTTTTCTATTTTTTTTATTTTTGATATAGAAATGGGAAATAAAAACTCTTTTCATCGCTCGCCCACACTACTAACCGGCCGCCCACCTACCACCGCTCGTCGCCTGCCGACCCTTGCCACCACCCTTTGCCACCCGTCGTCCACCATCGCCCAGGAGGCAAGTGTCGTTATCAAATGCATATTTTTGTCTAGAAACTCATCTAGGAATATAAATAGAAAAATCTATTCTATAAGTCAATTTTTGGCCATAATGGTTATCATTTACTCTCTAAGTGATTCAACAATTGTGTGATTTGATTAGTTTACAAAATGAGCTGCATTGAAGAGAGGGAAAATTTTGGTTTAAATTTAGATGGTGGGATACTAATGTGATTAAATGATTGCTATAGGAGCATATCCAAAATTACCATTTTGACCATAGTCGAAAATATATGGCTACACTGGCCATGGATATAATTTGAACATTTTGGGCCAAAATTTGAGGTTGAAAGTAATGTTGGGTTTGCTTTAATATAGAGAGATATGTAATGCACCACTTGCTAACTCATTTCTGAAGGAGAAATTCTTCAGAAGGAATAAAACTCACTCACTAATAAGATCAAGCTCTGCAATTCAAAGTTATTTGCCGGACTGGAGAAACTCTTTGACTTTTTTTAGTGAGACCTTTAGGAAACTTTCTGATATCCTATGAAGTACATTAGGTTTGAAAAGTTAGAAACGGTATCGGAATGGAGATTAACATCTCATGAATACCTAATTTAATTGAATCACCAATTTCGTGAGTGAATTATGCAGGTTGCATTTCCAAACCTGGAGACATTAGAAATCTTTGCAATGAGTAACATCAACATGATATGGGACAATCAAGTATATTTTAGACATCTGAAGACTCTCAATGTGTCATCGTGTGATGGCTTATCACATATTTTTACACCAACAATAGTTGGACATTTGGTGGAACTCAAAAATTTGACGATAACTAGTTGTAAAATATTGACACGAGTCATGGTTGATGGGGGAGGTGAAGAGGGGCATGTAGTGGCGTTCAAACAATTGAAGTATTTAAAGCTTCATATGTTGGTGGGGTTGGAATGTTTTAGCTCAGTTGGATATACTTTGGTGTTCCCTCTCTTGGAAGATGTCATGTTGGTTGGATGTCTGGACATAAAGTTCTTCTCTGAGCAACCAATAGAGGCGCCAAAGTTGGATGAAGTAACTAAACGTGAAATGTGGTCTTGGAAGGAAAACCTCAATGTCATTAGCCAAAATTTGTTGGTATGTATCGGTTATCAAATCTTGTGTAATTTGATTGTTTTGATCACCACCAGAGTAACTGCTTTTTGCTAACCAGAATTTTTATGTTTATTGATGCATTTTCTGATAGGCTATAGTTGCTGAAGAAAAGAAAATCCAGTTGTCTGAGTTCCCCATGCTGATTGAAAAATGGCACAGCCAAATTCCTTTAATCAAATCATCTTGGCAATTAGAATCATTGACGGTGGATAAATGTCCATCGTTTATTAATGCTATTCCATCTGGATTGATGCCTGTTTTAGACAATATGAAGACATTGCAAGTCCATGATTGCGAGTCGATAGAAGAAATATTTGATCTTGAAGGGCTAGAGGGTGTGGAAAGAACTTTGCCTTCCTTCATGACTTTGGACCTGGTTAATCTACCAAAGTTGAGGCGACTATGGAATAAAGATCTTCAAGGAATGTTGTGTTTCAATTCACTACAAGGTTTGACCCTTTATAAATGCAACAACTTGAGACATGCTTTCACTCAATCAATGGCTCGGAGCCTTGCCAATCTTCAATGGATGGAAATAAAGGAGTGTAGTCAAATGGAAGGAGTGATCGGAGAGGAAGAAGAGCAAGGAATCATGGTGGAGAAGGTTCCATTCTCTAATCTTGATTGGATGAAGCTAGAACACTTGCCCAATTTGACTAGTTTCCTCTCAGGAAAGAATCATATGCTTGACAACGACACCCCTTCACTTTTCACTCCACAGGTCAGTCTTTCAAACAAATGCATTTTTGGCATTTTATTTGGAACATATTCTCGTAGTATTGGATAATGTACTATATGTGCCACGTGCGGACAAAAGTGTTGGATATAAATGTTTGTAATATCAGTCATCAATGCTTTTCTCCAATTTAATTGGGACCCGTATTTCATACCAAAACAAAGATAAACAAAATATTTACCTCCCTCTATAGTCCATGATCACATCTGTGGATTTTTAATGCAAAACAAATTAGACATTGATAGATATGTACGAATTCAAAATCATCTAATTATAAGTAAATTTTTGATAATCGATAGAATTCTCGTGCTCTATATGGATTCGTGCACATAACCTTCTAATATTTAGTACAAAGATTAATCATACTTCAAAGCCCCATTTCTCTCTTAATTGCACCAACAAAGGAAGTCTGAACCCTATCCATTACCCAATTGGAATACCAAATTGGACAAGATCTCTAAGGTTCGGAGTTTAGAAATCACCCTTTTTAGTTTTTATATTAATTGCTTGACCTTTTTTTATGAAACTCTTGTTTAAAGGAATAAATTACATTTCGCAAGTCAGCCATTTTATTTGAGTCTTTTGACTTCGAGTTGACAGTGGAGGGGCGTCTCATTGAATAATGAAAGAGGGCAATTTGCTATATTATTTGAACCTTTTGGACCAAAATTTGAGGTTGAAAGTATTGTTGTGTATACTCCATTATATAGAGGGATGAGTGGCGCTCCACTCGCTAAATCATTTCTGACCTCAACAATGTACCATTAGGAAAGACTGGAAAAGGATTCCTAATCTTTTTAAGTGAGAGTTTTAGAGAACTTTTTGTTATTCTATGAAATACTCGAGGAAATTAGAAACGAGGAGTAATATGGAGATTTCTATGCTCCTCTTAATTTTTTTTTTCTTTTTGTGCAACTTAATAATTTATTCTATAGCACCTTACCAAAAAAAAATAATTTATTCTATAGCAAGTGATCGCTTGACTATCATCTGCCATTGTAGAGTGTTGCGCTTGCACCACAATTTAGTTATCGCCAATAAAAATTTGCATGCATCACAATTTTACTACTTTTCTATCTTGAGAAACCATATAGAAAAATGAATGGAATCATTCTATAGTTATCATCATCTCTACTTCTTGGTTATTATTTAGGATATACAATGGACTTTTTTTTTAAGCCTTTGATGTGTGTTTTTATCTAATAACGAATGCCTCAAGTCTTCCATAGTCTAGACAGTGAAATCAAAAGTTCATTTGACTCACTGGAAATGTTCGCATAATTCTTTTAACATAAACTAATTTAATAAGTTTTGGAACATCAGCCAAACCAACATGCCCTTTATACCTGGTTGAAGACGCAGAAGTTATTTTGGAGTTATATTCTTTCTTTTTTGATTACAGGTTGTGTTTCCTAGCTTGGAGGAATTACATATCACCGACATTGGTTACATCAAGATGATATGGGGCAATCACATAGCTTCATCCTTTCCAAGACATTTTCAATATCTAAAGACTCTAGATGTGTCACATTGTATGGAGTTATCAAGTATGTTCACATCGACAATGGCTAGAAATTTGGTGGAACTCACAAAATTGAGGATAAGTAATTGTAGAATGTTGACAGAAATCATCATTGACGAAGGATGTAAAGAGGGGCCTGTAGTGGCTTTCAAACAACTGAAGTATATTGAGCTTGACGAGTTGATAGGGTTGACATGTTTCAGCTCAGGTAGATACACTTTCTTGTTCCCTCTCTTAGAAGTTGTCGCTGTGACTAGATGTCCCAACATGAAGTTCTTCTCTAAGGCACCATTAAGGGCGCCAAAGCTAAATGGAGTGCCACTATCGATAGGAATATGGTTTTGGAACGGAAACATTGGATATGACATGCAAAATATGTCTATAAATATGGTATGCATCGAATTCTGTGCAATTGGATGGTTTTGATTACTAACAAGCTAATTGCTTTTTGCTAACTAGAACTATATGCTTATGCATTTTTTGACAGGCTACAGTTGATGGAGTAGAGTTTATGCATCTATCTGGGTTCTCTGGGCTGACGGAAAAATGGCACAACAAACTTATGCCCATCAAGTCATCTTGGCAACTACAATCACTAGTGGTGGATAACTGTCCATCATTTCTTAATGCGATTCCCTCCAAATTGATGCTTGTTTTAGACAAGATTAACGCATTGCAAGTGCAAGATTGCGAGCTGCTAGAAGAAATATTTGATCTTGAAGGGCTGGAGGTTATGCAAAGCACTTGCATGCTACCTCAATTATGGTGTTTGAACTTGGTCAATTTACCAAAGTTGAGGCGACTATGGAACAAAGATCTTCAAGGAACACTCCGCATAAATTCTCTAAGTTATCTAACCTTTTATAATTGCAGCAACTTAAGAGAAGCTTTCACTCCATCGATGGCTCAGTGCCTTCCCACTCTTCAATGGATGGAAATAAAGGAGTGTAGTCAACTTGAAAGAGTTATCGCAGAGGAAGGAGGAGAAGGAAGTGAAGTGGAGAAGGTTATATTTCCAACACTTAATTGGATGGAATTGGAAAGCTTGTCCAATTTGACTAGTTTCTCCTCGGGCAAGAATCATACGATGCAATGCCCCATGTTACAAAAGCTGACCATTGCCCACTGCCCCAAGATAACAACCTCCACTTGGCAATCATTGATGAAGATTGACCAACGCATGAAGATTGACCAACGCATTTCTTCACCTTTCCCACCACAGGTCAGTCTCTCTCCCTCTCTCTGTAAACAGAGGTAATGCTTCCGTTTTTCTTATTCCGATCCTTTCGACAAACATACAAATCTAGTAGAAAAACGACAAAATGATGAGTTTTCACTTAACTCTAATTTCAAAACTGTAATGCTCGGAAATCCACCTGGCTTCTGCTACGTATTCTAATTCGAAGACCTCGATCTTCCATCTCTCCACTGTACGCAATCCTGCAATCACTATTGGTAATTTAGCCAAAATACTGAGTTAGCGCATCGCTGACTGAACAAATACTCTGCTACCTCTTCTAAGGATCAGAAACTCTAATAATTCGTAAGTGTTTTGTACGGATTTATGTACATAACCTTATAATATCTAGTAAATAGATAAAAAAATCTAATCCTCAATAAATGTAATTATTATCTGCATATTTCCATTTAATTTTAGATGTGTTATTTTTATGTCAGCTCAAAAAATCATATCACGTGAAGTACTTTAGAATTGATTAGCTAGCTTCTTAGCACCGTTATCACAACAACCATATAAAAATATTTACTTGTTATGATGAAGCGTTAAGTACTAAACATAGAATAGCATCTAAAAGTGGCAGAACATTTTCCGTATTGCCACTTCATATTTTCTCGCATAGAAGGAAACTTGCCTCATCTTATTGAACATGGATGATCTCCCTAGCATATCAAAAGGAAGACCTCCAAAGACTTAAAAAAAAAGGTGGGGAAGAACATTGACGAACAACGTAACCGGGATAATCGACCAAAAAAAAAAAAAGGTAAACAGGATAAGAAATTGTAAAGTTTCTAAATATAACCTGCGAACTTACTTCAAAATACCTTTTGATTGAATTTAGGATAGGTCACCGACAAAGTATATAAGAAAAGAATATACAGGTACACACCATATTCTTTTTTTCTTTTTCTTTTTTGTAAAACGAACATCAATTTCGAATTTATTTTGATTGAATTAAGTGAACATAAGATATCGATATATAAAAAAAAAAAAAAAAGTGAACACGAGCTATCGATTTAAAAAAAAAAAATTGAACACAAGCTAATATCTTTACCAAATTTATGTAAATATACACATCACTTTGTTAAAATGGCAATTAACACATACCAACTAATCAAGTCAATCTCCCCCCCCCCCTTCTCTTGTGGCCTATTCTGTTATAAATTTTATATAGGTTTCAATTATTGCTTTCTTTTTCTACGGAGGAAGATGCTCGTTATTTTCTTATAATGCTTTTGCCCAGTTCTTTTATCACCATTTGCGAGTAGGATTTTTATTTATTTATTTATCATAATGACTATCCACACATTTGTTTGCTCTTTAATCGTGAGAGTCAGCAATAACAGGCATCCCTCACGTTCTGTCACCAACAGTGAAAGCATTGACCAACCCACAAGCTCTAGAATTGTCATGATTTGTGGGAGTTTAGGAAAGTTCGGAAGTTCCTTTTTTGAGGTCATAACTCAATGTAATCATATTCATTGTGTCATTTTTTTTCAATGTGCCAGGTAATATTTCCCCCGGTTAAGTCGATGGTTCTCTCCCACATAGACAACTCAAGAAAAACACGGGTCGATGGTAGTCAACATTTATGGAAAGCGGAGCCTTTTGAGAAACTTCAAGTAGAGTTTTTTGAAGAAATTGGCCTCCCCACTCTTACGTGATATGCTAGAAGTCAAAGACCTACCCAACTAGCCATTCTTGAAGGAATTGCTAACGACTCACGGTGCTAAGCTAAACATGTTGTCCTTTCTGGCATTTATTACTAAGTGGGCCCAGAGACAGGTCAACAAGACCTTTCAGATCAAGAAGCATACTCTTTATTTAAGAGTGCATAATTACAATTGCTCATTTAATAGTTACTTTGTTCTTTAACACACTAAGCTCATGTCCAATGCATGGTCAAACCATATTGTGATACAATAGAAAACGTTATATCCCTTGCCTATAAGTTTGTTTACAACATATGATATTTCTAATATCTTTAAGTATACTTTGCTTTGTGGAGACCCATAAAATATTCCTATTTTCCTTTCTTATTTTTCATGACCTCTCCTCTGTCCAATTTCATTTTCTTTTGGAGAAAAGTTCAAATAAGAGCTTAAAGTGGAGTTACTTTCTCAAGGAGGGTATAAAGAGAATATTATTTCAAATAAGAATATGATAATGACTAAATCAATTTCAAATAAGGGCATAAACTCATCAATTGGAAATATCGTTGGTCGGCAAGCACTAGATTTTTCCAGCTACCAGAGTCGAGGCATTTTGTTCAAAATAAAATCTAAATAAAGATTAAAAAAAAAACAGAAAACTAAAGAAGAAAAGAAAAGAATTTCAAAGACAGTCGGGGTGTGCGCCTGTCAATCACATTGTGCCGTCGAGTGCCATCGACCCCCGCTGGGGTCAGCTGATGCACGTCGTGATGGAGCTCGACCACCAATATGGGTGGCGAGTCGTGGAGGAGCTCAAGCTAAGATTTGGGGTCGAGTTCACGGCCGGCATAGATGAAGGAAC
Source organism: Eucalyptus pauciflora (assembly GCA_007663325.1). NCBI lineage: Eukaryota > Viridiplantae > Streptophyta > Magnoliopsida > Myrtales > Myrtaceae > Eucalyptus > Eucalyptus pauciflora. The sequence continues at coordinate 574,400 of VMYD01000211.1, read as the reverse complement.
CGCTATTAAACTACTCATGCTCAATCACTTGGATAAGTCTCACCACTCTTCGGAAGCTTCCAGCAGCTTTTTTCTTCGGTCGATCGCTCATGGAGCTCATTATTAGAATTTTGAGGGCCAAAGAATATACAGTTAAGGGAGGGAAAAAAAAAAAACAGCGGCGTGTGAGAGCAAAATCACTCCGAGCGTAGTAGTAACCAAAGTATCTTCTTCCTTTCCACTTAGCAATACTACCACCTGACTAAAGATTTAATTAATAAAATTGGAAAGTAAGTTTTGCAAAATTAAGCATTTAATTTAAAAATTGATAATCTATAATCTGGACCGACAAAAATAGGAATAAAAACTTGATAATTATTGGAAATTCATGACTGGTCTTGTTGGAGGTAGTGGGGTCAGAATGGGAATAATCTTGTTCTTCGGTAATGAGAATGGAGTGTTTGTTTTTGGGGGGTCTAATTGACGATGAAGTTGCAGATGAAGTTCGTCTATTGTTATGCCCTTTTTTTTCTTTTGGAGGGGGTCTTCTTCTTCCTCCCTCGACCCACCACACACGGACATTTCTCAGAGACAACTCCCAAATCTAAGTTCGAGCTCCTTACCATTGATCGGAAATCTTGAGTTTTCGGTTGCTCTTTGTCTCTTGGTGTTCATTCATCCTGTTAATCTTTGTTGTCGATTGATGGTGAGGGCTATTGCTGCAGCGAAGAGGACAATCATGGATGAAGAAGAAGATAAGGACACAAAAAAAGAAATATATCTGGACAGAAATGCCCCTAACCTCGGCGTCAGAAAAATCAAGTGCCTACCAGTTGGCGAGCATTTGGCCAGCCAGTGATGTCAAGCCCTTATTTGACACTAACTTTTTATTGAGTCATTTTTCGAAATAATGTTCACTTTAGATTCCTTTTTAGAAGATGAATCAATTTTAGGTTTTTATTTGAAATTTTCCCTTTTCTTTTACTTGATCGAGGAAGTGATCTAATACCTCTATGTGTAATCCCTTGATCTACACTTGTTTTTTTAGTCTGACATAAAAAGCAAGATAATGACAAATGGATGGATCGGTGGGAGGTAAGGATTCGATGGGCTCTTTCCCTTTTTTATTTCTATTTCCTTCCATAACCTCTCTAATTCGGCCGAAATTTCTGATTCATTACCAAGCCGTGGACCCGCCGGAAAATCATCCAATATTTTCTGCCTATGATGCCTTTTGTTTTGCAAAATTCCTCAAACACATAAGCGTATATTCTGATCCAAAAGCTTTGCCATGAACAGGTCCAGAGAATCATGGGCGCCCATAATTTGAGTTTGATCATAAACTCTTTCATCATAAACTCTTTTCCTCTATTTTTTAATGATTGTCAAGTGAAAAATTTAATGGGCTTGGGCGAATTTTGTGCTCCCGCGGCCTCCGTCCAAATAGTTCAATTCAACTCAAAACCCTCTAAGTTTTAACCCATTTAGTACAAGTCCAGTTCTAATGTAATTTATGCGGGCGTTATTATAAAATGCGCATGATATACAAATGCAAATTAATAATATGTTTATTCAGGAGTCGAGATTTACTCTTAATTTTTTTATGCGATAAATGACTAAACGGGTTTCAATATTTAGGTGTCAACAACCGTAAATCGGGATGACAATCACCTTCTCCAAGTTAATTACTACTCTTTAGACTTTACAATTTGGCGAAATGCACGCGGAATTCCCATCCTTGCAAGTCTTCAGTAGAGCATCACGTGGAACAGGGCACGACCAAGGCTTTGGTGACTGGGAAAGCTCGGAAAGCTCCATGGTGACTGGGATTAAATACTAAGTTTTATTACCGGAAAAAAAAAAACTAAGTTTTATTAACTGTAGCCACAAATTTTTTTCTATAAGATTATTTTTTTATATAAGTAATATATATATATATATATATATTTACATTAAGAATGTAGAGTTACCAGTGGTAAGAGAAGAGAGAAGTTTCAAAATTCTACGTTTTTGTGAGGTCCAAAACTCGAAAATTTTCCATATTAATAGAATTTTAAAGTCGCTCATAATTTTCCTATCTTAGTTTGTCAATTGATAGGAAAAATTTCAAATGAAGGTACGAAAAAGGGCCATTTTATAAAGAAAAAAAGGTTTAGGGTGGATCTTGTCTTAAATAAGAGCTTGAAATGACCTAAATTAGTCTCAAATTAGAGCCTATACTGGCTGGCTGGCCGGCCAAATTTTCGCCAACTGACATTTTCCGGAAACTAGAATAGGGTCAATTCTGTCCAAACTTTGCAATAGGACAAAAATGGTAAAATCCAATGATGAGCTGTATACGGTTTGCATAAAGAAACAAAGTGGATAAACAAGACAACGTCTTCATACTCTGCAATGGATGAGAGATTATTTAACTTCTTTTGTTATTCAATGTCTTCTAATTTTTATCCTTGATTATCTGTTTTTAGTATAGAAATTGGATGTCACGGCTCCATGTGGAATGTATACCTCTTTAACTAGGATTTATATTATGTTCACGATCGCTAGAACAACAGCTTCCCTTGCGGCACTAAAATATTTATATGTGCATATGATTTTTGATTATATCAGGTAATTTAAATTCTCGATTGTATGTGTAATTATATTTGACCAACGGTTAAAACTGTTTTTGTTTTGGGTGATTGACCAAATTAATAGAATAGTGAGCGAATTTTGAATATAAACCAAGGTAGAGCTTTTTCGTGAAATTACACCTATGAAACTGAAGAGTGCTTAAGCTGTGAAAATTTTATGGTGAAATTTTGTGTATTTTTTTGCGAGATGAGAGATTGTTTCTCTAGCAATTGTGAGGGCTAAACAATCTATGACTTGTTAAGTATAATGACTAATGTGATGGTGGAATCTTGTTTATTCATAAAACAACTATACAAATTTAGGACTAAGAATATAAATGGTTGTTCACGATAACGTAATGCTTTCAGGCTTTTTTGGCAATTCCTTACTAGTTTATGTACAAGTGGGAGCTTTACAGAAAATTTACTATGCGTATAAGTAAATAAATGTACTTGAATAAAAGATAATTTTCTATTCTTTTCCAATTTTGAGTTTTGTCTATTTTCTGTACAATTGATTGTACCCTATATAAGTTGTCGATTTTAAGTTGTGGGTACTGAATATTTTCATCCCTTAGGAATAATTGTCAATTACGAAAAAAGATATGTAAAAGAAAGGTGTCTCTGTTTCCAGAAAAGAAACGAAAAAGGTGCAAAAACAATCTAATATATAAAAAAAACGTAAATATACACTTCATCGGTCTCATTAATGAGGTGTAATTACTAATTAGTCATTTTGTATAGAACCATTAAAGTGAGGTTCTCAGAAATAAATAAGTATTATGATCAGTAAACTTAATAAAGAGAAAATGGAAAGGCATCTTCCGTGAACCTTCAGTTTTTTCCAATGGAGTTATTTATGCAGCTCAAAAACTATGCATATTCACAAGATCAATAGATCGGTGTCTCCTACATATCAATGGAATGGTTGGAATTCTTTGGCACATGATGATCCTCATCAGGTGCAGCAATTCCTCTATTCCACTTACGCTATATAATAACAGGAGACACGCAAGTCTATTCTTCTGGGAGTGGTCCTAAGTGAACATGCAAGTGTGGTGATTCGATCAGGTTTTGAGCAAGTAACCATTGGGGTTAAAAGATGGGTGCCACTTTGTTTTCTAGAAAGAAAACTAACCCAATATAAAAGTGAATATTCTTAATTTTTCCTTATAAAAGAACTCTTCATTTCCTAGATGCTAACTCATAATTTTGCCACACTTATCTCAATCTACATTCGGAGTTGATTTTGCTGCTAATGTTTTGAACGCGTGGACTAGCCTTCTTCGTTTTTCTTTGACTCCTGGGAAGGTTTGGAGATTATAACTACACTAGAAATTATTACTTATTTAAACACCGAGCTTAATATCACAAATATATGTTTGTTCATGCAAAAAAAGAATTTAGATATTGGGACTGAAAAACTAGGTTCATTATTAAAGTGTAGATTCAAATGATGAGGCATGATTAATTAAAATCTAGCATAAGAAGTTCTGGGTCACAACCTTGGAAGAAATTTTAGTTGATGGTCGAGCCGTAATCAACTTTTAAAGTAATTATTTAAGGTTTTTCTATTTACGCAGATTGGAAAAATAATTCAATGAAGTGCCAAACAGACTATGCTCTGTTCAACAACGGAGATAGAAAAAGTTCAGCGGAGGGGACGACGGAGAGAGAGAAACGACCCGGGATGACGGGAAGGGAGGGGAGGCCGAGATCGTCGCGCACGTTCTTGATGAGCGCCTCCATCTTCCCCCGGTACGCCTCGGCGTCGTGCTACGTGGAGGCGTCGCTCTCGCCTTGGTACCACAGCAGCGCCTTGATCTCGCCGCCGCCGTCCCTCGCGCTCGCCCTCGGCCTCCTCACCATGCTCTCGTACAGCTCCTCCCCGCGCGCCCACTCCTGGATCGCCGTCCCCCCCACCGCGCACGGCACCAGGCCCACCGCCATCCCCGCGATCCCGCCGCGCTCCCTCACCGCGTTCGCGAAGGCCATCCCCGGGCCCACGCCGCAGGCCTTCCGGGTGTCGATGTCGCGGTGAAGGGGCTCCCGCGCCTCCTCCCACCGGAGGTCGGCGCTGAGGCGGAGGACGGAGGGGTCGGGGCGGCACTCCGGGGGGACGACCCCGTCCCAGCCTTGGTGGCGGGTGACGCCGCCGCGGCAGGCCATGTTGCTCTGGCCGGAGAGGATGAAGATGTGCTTGGCGGGCGGTGGCGGCGGCGGCGGTTGCGCCGTAGCGGAGGTGGTGGCGCTCGTGGAGGGGAATTTGTTGGAGAATTGAAGGACTCGATCGACAATCGAAGGAGGAGGAAGAGTGAAACTTTTTATTTTTATTTATTTTTACCCCCAAAGTTTTGTTTATTTATTTATTTATTTTTTTACCCAGAAAAAAGAAGGAAGCTTCTTTAGTTTGGAGGAATGCCTGCAACATTCTGGTACGTGTGGGGCCGTGCGCGTGCGCTGATCTGACCGTCCGTGTGTCTGAGCATTTCTTCCTTTAGGCGAAGCTTCACGTGAAAGCTAGGTTACACATTGAGAAAAGGGGAAAAAGCAATTGCTATTCTACTTAAAAAAGAATTTTTGTGGCTCATTTTTCTTCTTATTTAATTCAGTTAGAATCAGCCAAACGTTTCGAAACATGTGGGGTTCATGTGTTGTATCATATAATTTTCGAGAATTTAAAGTGACTTTCCCATGTCGAAATTTGAGGAAATTACAAATGAAGGCTGGAGAGGGATTATCTTACCGAAAGAAAGTTTAGAGTGTATCTAAATTTTAAATAAGATCCTGAAATAACCCGTCAGTTAAATATTTAGGTTTGTTGTAGAAAAAACTTAGTTTGTGCCTCTAGCCTATGAATGCCACCTATTTTTTGTCTATGCCCTACTGTCCAAATTTTTTTCCCAAGTTAATGGAGGGAGTACCGGAGAAACTCTATGAACGCCGCCTATTCTATGTCTACGCCCCACTGTCCAATTTTTTTTTCCCTAAGTTAATTGAGGAAGTATCGAAGAAACTCTCTCTCTCTCTCTCGCAAAAGCGTGAGCAAAATCATGAGATAGGGCTTCGGTTAAGAGTTGGAGGAGGGTATGTGAGCAAGTCGAAAATTGAAGATTGGTAGCGTGGGGACGACGCTTTGACACACTGGAGTTTTGGTTTGCGGCTTTTCTTCGGTGACAAAGCCCAAAGTTCGAAACCCTTGGGCATTGCACATTAATTTGAGGGGACACTCGAAGAGATGAGGCTTTGTAACTATTTTATGCCTAGGCAATTGAAAGGAAAATGTTTTCTGGGAAATATTTACTAAGAATACGGTTAGTTTTTCCTTTGTTTGGTATGAATAATTGAAAATGCTAAGATCTAACAATTGTTCATACACTATCATGATTCATTAAAAACTTAAGATTTTCTGCTGATGCTCATGCTTTGTTTTCATGCGCATTGCATTTTGGTTTGTTGTCGATGCATATCGTAGATCATGCGGTGGGATTTAGCAATTGCTTTTGATGCTTGATTGTGTGTTGCTTCCAGCAAAGATGATCGTGGAGTTCATGTTGATGGCTCAAAAGGAGAAGTTGAAGCAAAAGATTCGATCGATGGAGGCCAGAGAGAAATGAATGTTGAGCGTGGAAAATATTTTTAGGAATATGGTTATTTTTTTTTTTTATTTGGTGAAGTATAATTGAATTTTTTTTTTTAATATTTGGATCTCATCGGAAAATGATATCAATTTCATGACTTTATCTCTAAAAAAAAACCGAATTTTTTAAATATTTTATTTTTAAATTTTTTGAAGTTTTAATTATTTTTATTTTTAAATTACATTATTTTTTTATTTGTTATTTTATTTTTATTTTTACTATTTTTCCTTCTTCTTCTCCATCACTCCTCCGCTTCCTCATGCACCATCCTGGTCTACTTCCTCTAGTGGTTCATCCCCGACCGGCTTGCGAGGAGAAAGCTTGTCGGCCATCCCTATGGTCGACAACGAGCAAAGAAGAAGCAAAAAGAAAAAGAAAGAAAATAAGAAATAAAAAAAATCAGATTTTTCAAACATAAAAAATTTCAATTTCAATTTCTAATTTTTTTTTATAAGAACAATTGATTCGTTAACCAAGCTTTAGTAAATTCGGAAAACGTTTTCTGATTCTTCTAAAGAAAAAAAATCATTTTCCTGAATTTAAGTTTTTGTAGGCAAACCTTTTCCATTAATTAGGAAAATATTTTTCGTTGGTTCATTTTCCTAAATGATTCAAACATCGAAAAAATGAGGAAAATGTTTTCCACGAAACAAATAAAACCTTTTGAGATGTGAAAGAGAGAAGCAAAGGTGAACACTTGGAGCTGATGACATTGGTTTTAATATCCCATTGTTTTCTCACGTTATCAAAGATGTCGGAGCCAACTTCAATACTTAGGGTATATTTGTTTGAGTAAAACATTTTTTTGGGCAATTAGTTTTCTAGACCTTTGCCCGTTTGATTTGCTGAAAAGGATCAGTCAATGGAAAATTATTTACCGTCAAAGAAAATATACATGCTTGAAATTAGAAAAATGAATTCTTTAACCTGAAAAGGGGGAAAATATTTTCTTGAAAAATGATTTCTCGGAAATCATTTTTTTAATAGAAAGATTGTTAATAAGAGACGCACTCAGGGTATTCAATGAAGGATGAAGAACGCAGAGCAGAATTCTAATAACATATCGGAAAGTCTTGCTTCGAGACGGACTCTTCTTTCTACTTCTTTTTCCAAATCTATATAATTTTCGTACAATTTCTTAACAGATTTCCCAATTGGAAATGAAATTTTTTAGAAAAATCTCCCTTTGATGGTCAGCGTTTTTCCTTATTTCGAGCCATCAGGGTCCATCGTGAAGAAAAAGAGATAATAATTTTGTTGAAATGGAGGGAACCTGCGTATAGTTTTTTTTTATGAAATTGTCCAACCATTTTGTTTCAGCAAAAAATGCAATTTTGTGCACTCGATTTAATAGAACAGCACGTAACTATCCGCCCCATAAATAAGCATGAATCAAGCTTTATCGACGTCTTTTACTTAAAAAAGTTTGAAAATTCATAACAAGTGTCTATTCGATAAATCATCCAGTTCTTATTTGCCATTATCACATATACTTGAAAAAAGCGTCAGAAAAATCTTAAACCTATTGTATTTGTGCAAATTTAATCCTAAAACTTTTAATTGTGCCAATTTACTTCTAAACATTTTGACTTATAGTCAATTTGGTCATTTCGGCTAATTTTGATCAAATATTGCTAATGCACGATCGGCGTTGACATTGACATTTTAATAATTTTCAATTTTTTCTTTTTTAATTTTTTTTCTTTTTTTTTCCCTCCTTTTGATGGCCAGCATTGCCATGGCCGATGAGGGTGGCTCTTGCTGCCATAAGCAAGCATCAGCCTAACCTAGGCCTAAGCAATGCTCGACGAGGCCCTTTTGGCCTAGGCAAGGGTCAGATTTGATGAGGCCGACCCTCACCCAGTCGATGACAAGCGCCAGCCATGCCATATAGCTTGGCTGGCGTTAACGTCAGCAATATCCAGTCAAAATTAGCTAGAAGTACTGAATTGGCGTAATAAAAATTTTAGGACTAAAATAGCATCAATATAATAGATTTAGGACTTTTCTGACACTTGTCCCCATTTACTTTGTTATGTATTTTAAACAATATATCTTAATAGATGAAAGGTCAAATAACTTCGACTAGCAATCAAGATCTACAAATTTATAATATATTTTAATTTTTTGGAAAGGCTTTCTCAAGAGATTATAGAAGCACTTGTGTATAATAAGGAATCTCTTCATTGTATTGCGACCCGACCTCGGTGCCTCAGCCTCTTTTTAGGGAACCTGGGCAAAAGGTGAGTTTACAGATATTTGTTCAAGTGGCAATCCTTAAGGCGCATCACATAAAGAAGATTTGAGGACATTATCTTTAATGTTAGTCCTTAAGGTCCATCAATCGAGAACGTGAGCTCTCCCAAGTTCATATCTCCCATAACAATAATTTATTTTAGAGTTTTTTAAGCACCCTAATCATTTAAATTAGGAGTCACCACTGCCTCGTTTTTTGAGGTCTGTTAGATTACTCAATTAAGGGTCAAGAGTGTTTCCTTGGTTTACGCTAATATTTTTATTAGTGTCATTTTGGTAGTTAATGGTTTGATTGTTACCTAAGGTGATCATGCATTTGTTTTTACATTTTTGTGCAAATTATTTGAATGCATTGAAGGGTGACCGCACGTGGATGGTTCGTTCAGACAATTTAAGCTATAAAAACATGATATGAAATAAAACATACAAGTAATGAAAGTGCATTGCAAGAAAGTAAACACTCAAGGCGGTTAAGGAAGAAACTATCCTAAGTGCATGAAAAATAAAATCCACAACTTGTTGGGCATTATTACAAAATTTGAATTGAAAACCCGAGACATGTTTGGGATGAAATGGGTATAACAAAAGGGACCAGATTGGACATCGGTCTATGGCTGCCTCCTCCTCCAGATGTCTTGATGAAGTGGTGTCCGTTTACCCAAACTAAGGTACTACTCATATAATGCATACACCAACCCTCATATTCCAAGCAATCACAATCAACGAACAAACAAGGACATTCAATTGGCAAAAACAGCCTCGAGGTCGGCCTTTGATTTGTGCACGCATTGACCCATTCTAAACCCTCTATGATTGATTGAGTTGTGATCATTGGTAACTGGCCATCCTTTGTGTTCACAGGCGGTAGTCAATACCAATTGATCCCTAAATTAGGGTCTAAAAGTTTTCCCATGGTTTCCCACGCACATGTATTAGCCCCTACACATTCATCTAGCAATCACATGCATAAGAGATTAAGCATGCATTCAGACCAAATGATCTTTTTTCTCAAACCATCAAACAAAGTGAGTAAGTCCAAAATAGGATCACTTGTTAATTAATTTGGAAGTTCGGATCATTTAGTTTTATAAGCATATGACCAACAGTTCCAAACAATGCAAATCAAGTGTCATTTGAAAGCTAAATATGTGTAGAACAAATGTCCAGAAGACCATTAAACCCATTTTTGAACCATTTGATCCGAAATGGATGATATCCCAAAGGGTTCAGGACCCGACCCGGTTTGCTGAACTTTGAAAAATTCAGGAAAATTAAGAAATGGCTTTGGAATGGCATAAAAAAATTTTGTGCAGCTAGAACAAGATGTGAAGAACAAACTCTCAGTTTTGAGTTTTTCAAAATTCATGACCAGTTGATACAGAAAAATAAATTTAGGGATGGATGTTGAAATCAAATCAGTTTCAGGGACATCTCGAACCCTATGCAGATTGTTTGCAACCAAGGTCCTCAAACATTACAATTAAGTCAATTAATACCGCGAATTAGATAAAAACGAGATAAATTTGGAGGATTGTTTACGCTTATGTGAGTGGCGGAACGAATACAGGTTGCGTGCCCAAACCACACGCTTGAATCCACTCTATGGATCGAACTCGACCTAGCCTACTTGGAAAGGGCGGGATGATGAAATTTGTGATCAGTCTCTCACATTACAGTATGCACCTATGAAATCGATGCCGTCGAGCCTTGCGTGACCAAGCTAAGTCCTCGGATGAAAGAGAAGAAAACTGCGGTGCTTATATATTTATATATTATACATGAGAGTCATATCATTAACATATAAATGTATGTGGATTCTTGTAAATTTCTAACAAATTAGTAGGTGTTTGGTATTCAAAGACATGATAGTATTAACAAACATGTTGTATTCAGATTAGGTATAAATTTAACATGAGTAATTTACTACACAAGATAATTACAACATAAAAATATCAATTGTTGGTCCAACGATAGTTAGATGAGACAGTAAAATACCGATGACATAGCTCAAAGAAATTTCCATAAAAAGATGGAGATTGGATATATAGTTAAAATCTTAACAAAGATAAGGGTCCGTTCGTTTCGCGGAAAATGTTTTCCGGATTTTTCGGTGTTCGTCTCACGGAAAATGAATTCCTAAGGGAAAATGTTTTCCATGAAAGGGAAAAAGTCTTCTAAATTTAGGGAAAATGTTTTCCACTTTTGAAAAGTGGAAAACATTTTCCTCACTTGATCTCTCTTATCTCACACATCTACAAATCCTCACTTCCTCCTCACATTTCTTCTTCTTCTTTTCTTTTTTTATTCGAATTATTTCTAAATTGTATTTTTCTTTTTTTATTCAAATTATTTTTAATTTTCTTTTTCTTTTCTTTTCTTTTCCTTTTTTTTTTCTTTTTCTTTTCTTTGTTTCCCATCTTCTTCTTTCTTGACTAGTCGTCAGCCATCACTAGGTGAACTGTCGTGGATTGTTCGTCGATCTAGCGAACCTCGAGCTTGACACTTGCGCTCGCCAATCTAGTGAGCGGAAAATATTTTCCTTACCGAATACCGGAAAATATTTTCCGAAACATTTTCAGGTTTTAGCCGAACACCAGAAAATATTGTCATTTTCCTGGAAAACGACTTCTGGGAAAATATTTTCCGGAAATGGCCTATTTTCCGCGAAACGAACGGACCCTAAATTTCAACATAGTAGGATTTTGGTGCACGAGAGAGAGCGTGAAAACATAAGAGGTTATACTATTGTGACTTATCCTTGAGGGGCTGCCTTTACGAGAATAGGTTTAGAGGTATTTGTTTATGAGATGAGTCCAATGGCATGTACAAATGATGATATTGGATGGACCATTATTTGCTAACGCCGCATATGACTCATCAATCACAAAGATAGACTCTCTCAAGTTCATACCGCCTGTGACATTGTGTTGTGACCAAATTTTCGGGTGCACCACCTAAAATTAGGCTAATGGATTGCTAAGTCTAGACTTAGTTCGGACTCTTCCAAGCCCATACCAACTCGCGACTTAAATTCAAATATCTAGCATGCAAAAGGGAGTCGTCACTAATCAATTTGTGGTAGGTTGATTAGACACCTAAGTAAAATAATGGGAGAATCATTTTACTCCTACGAACCAGAGATTTTGGGTATGGAGACTTAGTTACACTAGTCTATCCTAGTGCCCTTTCAGTATATTTTTCTTTTATTTCGAAAAAATGTTTTGCATGCAGTTTAAATTGATTTTAATTCACTTTCCTAACTTGTGAGGCGAACATACGGGTGCACATACCACCAATTTAACACTTAGGAAAGCAATTAAATAATGCAGAACTTATCTCAAAGCAACAAAAGCATCTGCAGTGTTAAATCAGAATTCACATTAGCAATCATAGATATGATTTCTAATTAACAAGCAATCACTCAATTTTTGCTTTCACTTTTTAACGAGATTATAGTCCATATGCAATGCAATGCTTCTAATATAAAATGAAATAATATGGCATGGCAAAATGTCTTAAACTATATGAATGAGTAAAGATTTTTTTTTTTTGTGATTTTTTTAATGAACATGCAATAATTAAATATGCAATATAAATTAACCAAAATGACCTAATTCTAATGACGAACAATTTCTAATTAAATGACCCGAGCAATAATCACTAAATGACATGCATTTCATGAACCTAATTCTACATGACGTGCACATGATTTTTATTTTTTATTTAACGAAAACTCATAATTAAAATTACCATAAATAAAAATCTAACTCAAGCGAAATACTATCTATTATAAATGCTTTCTAAACATGCATTAAAAAAACCCTATCATGCAATTCATCTAAAGATCTATCTAGACTTGAAATGCAATTTTTATCTAATATGCAATGACGTGCAAAGAATGCCATAATTCTAATTTTTTCCTTTTTTTTTTATGAAATTCGAAATTAAAATTAAACATGCAATTAAGATAATAATAAAAAAACTAACATCCTAAATGAATGCACTTTTTTCTTTTCTTTTCTTTTTCATGACTCAAAATAAAATCCCTATCTTAAACATGCAAGATAATTATAAAAAAAACAAACCTAATCCTAATTCAAACTTTTTTTGGATTTTTTTCTTTTATGAAAATAAAACTGACTCAAACACCACGACATCAAATCAAATAAGATAAGATTGATATTCGAAAATTGGCGAACCATATCTCGCACATGAGATCGGGTTGTCCAATTTTTAAAATTAAATCACGAATCGAATCTTGGGTGTGAGATCGGATTATTGATTTTTGTAAGGGTTGCAAGTCGGATTTCGAGCGTGAAAATCTAACTGTCAATCCCTAATTCGATAGGCTCCTCGAGTTGCAAATATCATGACATATCAAGGTTTTTCAATAAGATACATCAAGGAATACTTCGGACAAAGAAATAAAATAAATAATATAAAACTACCTAATTTGAATTTTCTCCAAATCCGGGTTTAGCAACCGGGCTCGTGAATCGCGATGACTCGGGGATGGGTCACCATGGCGGTGCTCGCAACACTGTCTCAATAGAGTTCGTCATGAACGCTTGCGGTGGATGGCAGCAAGCTATCGTTGGTGCCAAGAAGACACTCAGGTGCCCTGCAAAGAAAACAAAAAAAAAGATCCGGCGTCATGGATGGGCTCCTAATAGTCCTTGGCTTGGTGTTGTCTGTTCTCCCTGGTGATCGGCAAGGTGGCTGGCAATGGCAAGCAAGGGACCAAGGGTTATGAACGGCTCTCAGTTTTCGATGGTGGGTGGAGGAGATCACCGTTGACTTCTCAATTTGGTGATCAATGACCAATTCTTCAAGGCTTGTTGTCGTGGAGTGGTCATGATTGGGAGCTGTAACAAGAGCGTGGCAACAGATTCTCGGAGCATGCTCAATTAGGCATAGTGTGGAGCTGTTCTCGTCAAAGCACGCGTGGTAGCTGCTTGCTGGTCATCGTCTCGTGACTGGGTGTGGGGAGCAGCGATAGATTGGCAGCTCATCGTCTCAGCCCGGCAAGCTTCAGATCGTCGTTGGGCTGAGCAGGGGACGGCGGGCTTGAGGTGGTGATGCGCGAGCAGGTGTGACCACAAGAGCTTGGCTGTGGCAGCACGGTGGTCATTAGGATCTTGACCAATGGGCTTGGCTGAGGGACGCTGCTACTAGAGATTCCTGCAAGTGACCTCGGTAGAGGTGTCGAGATCAACGTGGTGTAGTATTCTCGGTAAGATGAAGTCCAGGAGATGAGAAGATGGAATCGTGATAGTGAACCAAGTGGGAACGTGATCATCATCTTCAAAGTGTGGATTCTCCTCCGGCAGTATATGAGCCCCTTTTTGACGTACTCTCCAATGAGCGAGTTTTCTCCTTGCACCTTTGGAACCTCCAGAAGAAAGAATAGAAAACTCTCTTTTTGTGGCCGTATCAATACGCGTGGCTGTGTATTCAATGTGTGGCCTCCCAAAACCCTACGCGAACAAACCTATTTATAGGTCACCGATTAGGGTTTCAATTTTTCCAAATCGATATCCCGGAAAATTTCAAATTCCTATTTTCATGAGATGATCTTTGATCATTAAAAAAGAAACGGGCTTTGGCCAATTTGCTCGCTTCATGGACTTAGTCCAGCTTGCGTGCTTAAAGCTCGGAACCACTAATTCGAACCCATCCGTCACCGGTTCAAATGCAAAACATGTAAATTAAACATAAATGCACCAACATCTATATGCTATGCAATTAATATTTTTTTTAGGGATAAAATTAACCCCTAATTTTCTTTTCTATGCAATAAATAAATGATTAGATCGCCAAAATTTAGGTGTCAACAGTAATATACAACAAAACGGTGCTTTTGATGCAATCTAACGATTAGATTTTGATTAAGAATTTACCTAAACATTTAAGGATACATACCTGTTGCTTGAAAATGCTAAGTTTGGTACTTGCGTAACGAGGACCAAGCACACAATCAACGCCAGAGTGTCGGACAAATTTTTTCGTCTCTTCATCATGAGTTTGCATCACGCCATCCTGCGCCACAACATGGCACATGCCAAGTCTCAGTGATGAGAGATCTCAATAAAGAACTCTCTTTTCCTAAGTCATGGATTTGAAATTTTTTGGCCAAACGGTGCATTGAACCATAAATGAGGATACTTATTCAAGAAAGAGCCATTATATAACATATTCTCCAATTGCATCTTGTAAAGGCAAGCCAAAAGAAAGAACTATTAGAGGTCAAGAATTTGTGTTAAAAAAAAAAAAAAAAACAGAAAACTTCTTATATTGTAAACATCCATTAAGTGGACAGACGACAGTAAAAGTAGGAAAATCCTTCACTGATTGCACACTATTGATAAAAGGATAATCCTTACTCTACTGCACTAGCCCAACAAATCAACAATGATGGAAGCCACAGGAGGGCAAATTTTCTCAACCTGGTAGTACTCTAATGATTCCAAAAACCATAAAGACATTTTCATGTTTTAGCAATGCTTAATTACATGTGAGTATGGTCTAGTATTACTGTCTTCAAAAGGGTCAACTCAGGCCGAACGCATCGTGGGCCTTCACACAGAAGTGCTCATCTTGCGAGGAGTTCTTATGGGTCGGGATTATTGACACTTGAATTGTACCAACAATGAAACAATAAAAAGAAGAATAACAATAATAATAAAAATTTTGCCATACGCGACAGCCGATTTTCCCTCCTCTCTTGAATTCGGTTATGACAGCAACAACCAAAGGGACATTTTCGTTGTTTTAAGTCAGGGCACTTTCGTCATTTGACGATGAAGTTCTCAATTCTGCTTCGCGTCCGTAGCCTTTACCGTCCTCTCTAGCTTCACCGCCGGCCGCCAGCTCCACTGGAAGCTGCTGTCGGCCTTCCGTCTCCGATCACGGCAGATGCACGAAGGAAGGCACACAACACACACGCAGAAGAAACGAAGCTCGATCCTAGAATCCAAAGCTCATTGTCGTTGATTCGAGGTTCGCCGGAGGTGAATCGACGTCGATTCCACTGTTCATGACTTCGATTGCGGTTCCGGTGTCGTCTGGTTGCAGTTCCGATCGCGTGCTGTTCTGACCACCAGGCATTCCTGCGATTCGTTCTTTCGCTTCAGTGATCGGCGGAAGTTTGCAGTAGATTCGAATCGCATGGAAATGGACGCCCCGTCTCAGTTGACTCCAACCATCGCTTACGAATCTTCTCTCCACCGATTGAGCTCTTCAACTTCTTGCTCTAGTCCAAGCCTAAGAGTCATCCTCGCGTCGAATGAATGTACAGATACTGCTCAAGAAGTGTTCAATGAAGTGACTGAAGGAATCCATCCGTTATTCTATCCTGTTGGTGGCCGTTAGAATCAATGCTATGATAGTGAGGCTGTGCTCGCTGTCTGGAAAGTTGCTGAGTCGTCATCTCGAGCTCGCGCCGTCCTCGCCACCAAATCATCAGGTCGTCTCTTCTCCAATTAAGCCTCGTTCTTGGTGTCGATTTGTTCTAGACTCGTCTCCCTTGATCTCTGTTCTGTTTTTTTTTCTCGCCTTTCACTTGACTGCTTCATGGTCAGACATTTGCTGCATCGTCGTGCCGAGGCACTCCTCATCACCAGAAGCCAGAAGCGGGACTGCGATGACAGAAGCCAAGGAGATGCGGTCGCGATTGCTTTCCATAATTCCGCTTGCGTAGCTCACTGCATCAGAGGGATCGAGTCAACTAAAACCTTCCACGAAGAACAATAATCATAGATGCATCACACGTAACGGTAATCATCGATGTGTCATTTTGATACTAGCAACATCATCTAAAAGCAGTTTCGCCTGGATAGCAAACCGACCGAATAACAAGGAAGCAACTGGAATGACATCAGCTGGAGCTTGAATTCATGGAAACGAGCCACGGCGGCAATGATCTGCATCCAACGCCCCTGAAGGTCTTCTGGTAGAGACATTGCTAGCCGAAGACAACGAACGTGACTTGGAATTTCTGTCTACTTCGAGCTCAGCGTCGAGGCAGAGCAAGCGGCTTCTTTCTTTGGTCAGATCGACTATGACGTCCTCGCAGGGTGGAGGGCAGAGGAGGGGAGAGAGAAGGCCAGGCCAGGCTAGGGGAAAAGGTTGAAAGGTGGGAGTAATGGGGCTGGTGGGTCTGGGCCGCAGATCAAATCAATGGATTGCTCTTGTGGGCCGTGCCAGTTGGACCAACTCGGCCTTTTCTATTTATTATTTATTTTTATCTCTTTATTACTCTTTTTCTTTTGTTCTTTTTTACTTCCATTCATTGTTTCAATGATCATTTTTTTTAGAAAAACGTGTGCGTAATTTTTCGACTAAATTCAAGCGTCGACAGTTTCAAATATATTTACCCTAATATTTGAAGAAGAACATCATGCCATCGCGAACAAAGTACAAGACGCTATATGTTTTGTTGCGTCAATTTTTAGTAACCAAGGGCCAAAGTTGTTTTTAGATCAATGAGAAATGGGCCAAAAAGATGGGACAATCCAATTGAACAGAATCGGGTATGTGTTTATGAAATATCGATCCATTGAAAATGACTTAATTTATGAATTGTATTCATATTGACCCAAGTCCAATCTCACAAAGAGCACTACAATGAGAGAGAGAGAGAGAGAGAGAGAGAGAGAGAGAGAGACGGCTGAGACTTCTTTATTGAAAGATTATTCTTTCGTATTTTTCTTTTACTGTTTGTGGATTCTTTTTCATTTTATTTAAAGTTTCAAAAGTGAAGAAATGATGAGATGACTGAGGATTCCCACCTTCTTTGTAAAAATATATGACGACTAATTATTTGTCAGATCACCCATGAGTAATCATCATTATTAGGATTTTACCAATGTATAAATAAATTGGTAAATTATCAGCTTTTCTATTATTTTAGAAGTGTTTTTAGTAAAATACCAACTCAATAAGGAATCTGCCAACCTCCTAATAAATCAGCGAATCATCATTTTTTTTCCATGTTGGTAATTATTAGACTAACAAGATGAGGAAGAAAAAAAGAAGAAGGAACAAATAAAGATGAGATAGTGAACATAGGATTTAAGACATGGTAAAGAGTCGAGGAAAAAGCAAATATGTTGTGGGCCCATGGAAGTCATCGTGTAAGGGAAGAAGGAACTCATTTTGTGTTTTCCCTCTCCTTCCTCCCACTTTTAAGAGGAATATATTTTGTCTACCATTCTTTTCACTTCTTCCGCACTTATTCTAGCCCAACAAGGGAAGCAGTTCCTTCGATCTTTATTTTTGATTCCTAAAACCCGCTTTATTCAATGGAATGGCCCGATTCGATTCTTTTATGGGTCGTGCTCTCAAAAGAAAAAATTAAGGTGGCGAACATTTGGAGTGGCTTTTTATCCATAAATAATATCTTCATATTGACGTGAAATTTGAAATGTACAAATTCCTCTATAAATATGTGTTCTCATCGATAACAATGTGTATCAACTTGACTATCGATGCTGTGATAAAAATGAAGAAGTAGATATAAGCCATAGATGGTATGCGTGAAAAAACAAGGTGGATGAGCGAGATGACGTCTTCATCCTCTGTAATAGTGCATAAAGGTATTTTATATAGGAGGGAGAGGTTCTGATTTCTTTCACTGATCAATATCTTGTAATTATTTATCTTATATTACTTGTTTTTTCAACATAGAACTTGAGTACCACGGCTAAATATGGAACTTTTATCTTTTTAATTAGAATTTTTAATTAGGTCCACGGTCGGTAGAAAAACATCTTCTATCACGGCGCTACAATAATTATATGTCCATGATGACTGTTTGATTATATCGAGTGATGTAAATTTGTGGAATGTATGTAAGTAGATTTTCCCATCGATTAAAACTATTTTTGTTTTGGGTAATTGACCGAATTAAATGGTTGATTTTTTTTTTAAAAAAAAAAAACTTGCTTCTGTTATTCGTAAAACAATATGTACAGATTTGGGACTAAATATGTCATTAAATATGGTAGTGCGCATATTAACATGATGCTTCCAAGCCTTTTCAGCAATCCTTTTGAATTTCTATTTTATTAGGTGTATAGGTAGACGCATGTACTTTTTTTTTTTTTTATGTACTTGGATGAAAGATATTCTTTACTCTTATTTTCCGATGATTGAGTTCTAACTACTTTTGGTGTAATTAATTATATGCTTGGAGATCTAGGTACTAAATAATTTCATATACATTTCACATGTCATTATTGTAAATTTGCATCTAAGTAAAAGAAAGAACGATATTTACATTTCATTCATTCGATTTGATTAAAGAAACTGAAAGAAAATGCACAAATTATACAAAGCCCTTAGTAATTGCCATCTACAGTGTGAGTTTGACATAAGGCCAAGCTCCACCATGTTCGACCATTAACATCAGTCTGCTCTTTTCTTCTGTTTGGTGCAGCGCCGCGCTTGTCTTCCTTCTCCTCCTCTGCCTTTTAGAGAGAGAGAGAGAGAGAGAGAGAGAGAGAGAGAGAGAGCAGCAGCAGCAGCAGCGAGGTCACTTGTTCATTCTGATTGAGAATGTAGAGTTGCTATTGATGCGCAATTCTAATAAATGACAGTCCATCGAGACAATGTCTGTCAACTGACAAGCATGGAAGAGTTTGCTAGTGAGTCCCACTCACTACCTCTAAATTTCGAAAGAATTTTTCATTAATAGGCAAAAATATAACGAGTGCATTGCGTCCAACTTGCCTCGAGAAATTATAGTGGTTTTGCATTAACAGGCAAATATATGGGATAACTGCTTCGTGGTTGACAAATATCCATGTTAATAAAATTTAAAAATTGCTAGTAATTTTTCAGTCTTATTTGTAAAAAGATATGACCGATAACTTGCTTGTTAGGTCACCTGATGGTAAGTTACCATCATCATCAGGATTTCACAAGCGCCCAAAACAAGTTAATGAATTATCAACATTTCTAAAATTTTACAAATGTGTTTATTTGCATCGTGTATCAAATCACCAGATACTAAACAAACATCTTCTAGGTTTTAAGGTACAAAAGATGAAATTTTTGTGGACTACTTCAACTCAATTATTAATTTCTTTTAAGAAATCATTATTTTTTAAGCGGCGTTAACTCTAATTTTGTGTCTTACAATGAGTTTTATTTGATGGAAATAAAATAACTTTACTAATCAGTGAAATCATTTTTCTCTCTAAATAATACATGTGCATCTAAATGATGTCACATGTTGTGCATAGAGATTCTCGAATAGAATATGAAATATTTTGAATGTGATGTTCATGATTAGTATTTTAGAAAGTTACTCTTGGTATTTTCTAGTTCATAGAGTCAATTTTACTTGTTATTAACAAGAAATTTTACCCTAAACTCATTAATAGTGAAGACATTTAGTAAGCAAAAGCACTTCTAATATAATATATATCCAAGAGATTCTCTGCCTATACTTTTACTCTTCTCTTGACAAAGCTCTTCAAATTTTATTTGGAAAATAAAAAAGCCGTTTTATTAAATATGAATGCATCTAACGTGGAAAAATCAATTTTACTGTTTTATATATACCAGATTTCAGGCTCTTTCAAGAATTTCACAAAATAGATGAACTCCATACACACGAGTTTACCAACTTAAGTACACATTTAATAATTTTGTCTCATCAGAAAGATCAAAACAGATTTCTTCTCTCTCGACCGAATTCACTGGCTAACAAGGCATCATCACGTGGCCCTCAACAGAATTCACTTTCTCTCTTCCTTTCTCTCTCTACATCTAACGATCTGAGTCGATTCCCTTCCGAGATCAGGCTCGGCGCGCTCTGCAGAGTGGGGCCAGAGCATAAACAGAGCCACCTTCGCACACGCAAAAGGAGCTCCACAGATTCTCTCTAGCCCTGGTTGAAGGGACTCGCGTGATTTTTGAGCATTCATAAGTCACTCTCTCTCTCGGAGATTTCTTTCGAATCCTTGCCTCTCGCTTCGTTGCCGATCGTCACCGCTTCCCGATCGCCAACAGTTCGGTCTGTAATGCTGAAGTTCTCAAACTTTGATCACGACTGCCTGCTTCGGCGATTCCAATCCTGGATGTTGCTTCTGTTATCTCCTTACTCGTATCCGATGTCGATCGCTATAGTTAATCATTCTTCATTCAACTAAACCACATTTGCTCTGTTTTCCGTTGCTTCTTATACGAAGCAGAGGCTGAGTGCTATTGCTACCGTCTGTGCGAAAACGGCTTCGACTGAGGCTGTATTGATGATCGAACTTGCCGACTGCCTTTGTGATGACTTGGATGCGAATCACCTGTTTGATGAAATTCCTGAACTTAGTCAGTTTGTATTTTGATTCAAGTCTTGACCGAGAATTTCCTTCATTACTAGATTATTGATCAATTTCGGTCATATAAGCATATATGAGTTCCGTTTCTTCATTAAAAATCATAGGTATTCAATTTTGAACTTGCTTTGGATGTGCTACAACCTGTTGATACATGCTGATTCATAACTATTGCAACCTGAGATGATGTCATTTGGTCCTTGATATTGATGTCATTCCACTCAAGTAAGCATGTGTAGTGAATTTCATGTTCCCTTGAAAAGAATTTATGTCATGAATGAATTAAATTCTACCGGAAATCGATCCTTGTATGCTGACCTTGTCTTCAAATCCCCGATTTAGTGTGCATTTGATTCCAATTTGAGGCTAGTTTGGTTGTTGGATCGTATATGCTCATGCTAGGAAAGCATTATGGTGAATCTCATGCCGATTTGCGAGAATTGGGGTCATCACCAAATTTGCATATGTTAGAATCGAAATATTGCATGCTGACCGTGATTGCTTTGTGTAAATTCGGTATTAATTTGCCCCTAGATTGATGCCATTTTGATCAAATGTACTGATATGCGCTTGTAGGAAGATATGGCTTCATGTTGATTAATCATCAAAAGATCACAATTTGCTGTCTCATATGCTCTGTTACAATTACGAATGTCTGCTGGAAGTTGTGGAATAAGCATAACTAGATGGATAAGAGATATGGTGTGTGCAAGTTCCTTGTAAATTCCCCATGTTCGGATGGCAATTGCGTGATTAAATTGATGTCTGTATGCTTGATATTGCCATGAGAGCCTTGGCCTGATTATTGAATTAGAGAACTCCGATGTTAATTGAACTTTAATTCCATGATTCTTGCGATTTCAAAGCTCAAGGCATCTATTCTTTGTAATATTAAATAATTTGCAAGAGTACTGACTTCGTTTAAAGACGGTATGGTAGACTAGCAAGATTTGGTAGAAATCTCTCGACAAAACTGGTCACCAAGGCCCCATCCAAATATTGCGTGGACAACAGTTGCCAACAGAATTCCAATATTCTCTCCCTCTCCTGCGACGCTTACCATTTAAGGCTTATTTATAAGAGCTATTATTTAAGGCTTATTTATAAGAGCTCTTGCTTAAACCTGATTGATCCTTCAAGTGCGTGCATTGTGCCAATATACTGTGCGCGACACTAATTGTGACCTATTGACGCTACTGGAAATATCTTCGGGGAAGCTAGAACTCACATTTGGTTATGAATTCCAATTTGGCAGATGAGGGAATATATCTCTCTGTCCTTTCCTTCCTCAAAGTTCGTTGGCCATTGCTGTTCAGAATGATGTTTCAAAGATATGTTTCTCATTTCATTGGAATGCTCATGATAGACTGATAGTCATCTGCGTCAACAGCACTAAAGGAGCACGACAGAAGATTATCGCTGATTGGGGGAGGGAAGCTTGGTCACCAGCAATAATTTTAGTCACCTATTCAATTGCCAACAGTTCCGAGGACTGAAATGCCACAGTACTCAAACTTCGGTCATAATTGCCTGCTTCAATAATTCCATTCCTTGATGTTGCTTTTGTTATCTCCTTACTCTCCGAGGTCAATCGCTACAGCTAATCATTCTTCATTCAACCAAACTGCATTTGCTCTGTTTTCCGTTGCTTTATGTACAAAGCAGAGGCTGGGAGCTGTTGCCACGGTCTATGTGAAAATGGACTGTGATTGAGGTTCTATTAATGATTTGAACTTGCTGCATTTCCTCTGCAATGATTTGGATGTGAATCATTGCTCTACTTTTGCATCTAAGCTCCCTAGCCCAAATGTCTACCGCTTGTTTGATGAAATTCGTGAACTAAATAAGTGTGTTTTTGATTCAGATCTTGACCCAGAATTTCATTCATTACTAGGTTTTTGATCAATTTTGGTCATATCAGCCTAGTTGTGTTCTGTTTCTTCATCGAAAATCGTAGGCATTCCATTTTGAAGTTGCTTTTGATTTGCTGGAACCTTGTCAAAACATGCTGATTCGCAACTGTTTTAGCCCTGAGCTAATGTCCATTGATCCTTCATTTGATGCTATTCCACTTAAGTAAGCATGTGCAGTGACATAAGATTGTGTTATGGTGAATTTCATGTTCGCTTGGAAAAGATATTATGTCATGGATGAATCAAATTCTACTGGAAATCGATCCTTGGATGCTGACCATGTCTTGATATCCCATGATTGGGTGTGCATTTGATTCCAACTTGAGGCTAGTTTGATTCCAACTTGAGGCTAGTTTGGTTATGGGATCGTATATGTTCATGCTAGGAAAGTAATATAGTGAATCTCATGCCAACTTGAGGCTAGTTTGGTCATGGATTAATGCCATTTTGATCAAGTAGACTCATACGTGCTTGTGGGAAGATATGGCTTCAATTTCATGGCAATTTGTCGTCAAACAATCACGATTTGCAGTCTCGTGTGCTCTGTTACAATTCTGATTGCGTGCTGGAAGTTGTGTATTAAGCACAGATTAGATGGATTTTGTCTTAGCTTGGTTGTCTTTTTTATTGCCCATGGGCAAGTGATATCATGTGTTCAAGTTCCTTGTCAATTTCACATGTTCAGATGGCGCTAGTTGGCTGTTAGTGCCGCTAGAATGAAATCAAGGACTGCATATCACTACAGATACATATTAACAAAGGGTCTTAACTCCTAGGGGTCAACACTCACTTGTGAATATTCACATTGGCTTAATTCCCTAAAAAGCACAAACTTTAGGTCGACTCCCTATTCTGACTTGAACTTTTTTTTTTTGTCTAGAAAAAATCAACTTCCACTTAAGTCCCAAATTTTGTCCCCATTTGATTGCCATCCAAAATCACTGTTGAAGGTCCGACTGGCAGTCAGTTGTAAATCCATGTCAGCTAACTACTCACCAAACTGATGCTTTGTTGTTCTTAAAATTTGGGAAAAATCAAAGCAATTAGAGCTGGATTCTTCAATTCTGCAAACAAGAGTCTTCAAATTCTGCATTTGGGAATCTTCGATTCTTCGAACAGACTCACACTCGAGAGAGTTGGTTTATTGAGCTTTTAATAAACCAATTCTGAACTCTACTGGTCTTGTGATCCTAAGGACCGGTGCTCGACCAAAGATAGCATCTTCTGCAGGATTATTCTCAGTGAATTGCCCGCATTCAAGGTATTTGATTGATTTTGATTCTGGTTCTTCTGAATCGAGGATGGATAGCTATCTTCTTCAATGTCAAAGCTCATTTCAATTCATGGTTTTGCATCTCATGCGTTATTCTTGCTGAAAGATGCGAGCTTGATGTCCTGCTGGGGTTGGCAATCATGCGCGGAAGAATTACGTCCACATAATATTCTCATATTTTGCCTATCCGAAAACTCAATGGAATGTTGACTCTTCCGCATTGCACTGTTTGTCATGCATCGTTAAGCATTGCTGATGCGGCTATGTGTTTGACAAACATTTTCGGAATATGTGACAGATGACAGCTAGAATGATCAGATCCTTCTTCATTCATTTGATCTTATTCATTTTGTACTTTCAGCTTTGTGAGGATGAAAAGTGCCTATGCATATTGATTCGAGTCTTCTGAGCCATGGGTAGGGTGTTACTCATCCATCATTCTGCAGTAGATGACCCCTTGAAATTATTGTCCTTAAACAAGGATAAACTGACGAGGCAAAAATGTCATTTTTGCTCGTGATTGACTTCTCCGTTGTTTAGCCAGGACTTCTTAGTCTCATCTATTGTGTAACCTTGCTTCATAAACAATCAATTGAGATGAATTAATGTGTCTATACGTGAAGTTAAGATTTGCACATGAAACTACGTTGCAGTTAGAAGCAGATGCTGCCATCTGGTTCTAACTTTAACAACCTACATGCTTGGTTATAGCATCCAAGATGATTTGAGTCTTGTTTTGTAACTCAACGCCAATCTCTCTTACTGATGACAACTTTCTTGTTGTCAGCTTGCATCCTAGCAGTTGTTCTCATGGCCTAAAGGGCCTAAAGAACCCACATCTTAGTTAAAAAAATTCTGTTTGCGGATCAGCATTGATCCTGGCAGTTGAATGTAGAGACTAAAAGGGAGCATTGAAGAGAGAAAGAGCTTTTGACTGTTATTAATGGAGAATGTCTACTCGAGAAATTTCGCACTATTGTTTTTTCACAAACCAACCTTTATTCTTTGAAAAATCTTTGTGCGATGTAAGACTATGTATGAACTCACTCACCTCAATTGTACCTGGGACGCAGTGCTTCGTCCACGATCTCCTGCAAATCTGTGGTTTTCATATCCGGCGGGCCTTATCGTTCAACGACCAAGTCGAGTACATTAATGCCACGCGGGACATGCTGTGGTCCCTCGCCCGGAAGCTGGATCGCTGGCGTAGGAGGAGCGGGGTTTATAGCCGATGGCAAGCTAAGTAGGAGGGGACAATCGGGGGTTCCTCAGTGCCAGATAGGCAGTTACTTTTTGTCCAGCGTGGATGCGCTTTCATGGAGAAAAAGATTGCGAGATAGCTGAATAGTTCTAGCATTTTGGAGGCGGTAGGGCTCAAAAGGCAATTTTAGTATAAAGAAATGGTGGAGGGGGTCTACTTATTTTCAATCGAAAATTGCATGGCCAGTTGCGGGCCGGGGATTTTGCTCTTCCGTCCAAAAGCACCTTGACCACCTCTTCAACGGCTACTTTGAAAATTGCAATTCTATAAAAAAGATTCAAAGCTTGCCGTAAGGATTCGGTTTCCAACTTCTTGATATTTTAAAAGCGTGGCCATAAACTACTAATATTATGAAGAATTTTACCAACATACGAATGGATTAATAAATTGCCAACTTCTTATCAACATTGTAAGGGATTTAGAAATATCCAAATAAATTAGATTTACCAATGTCAAAAATAAATTAGCAAATTACGTATTTAAAAAAAAAAAAAAAAACTAGACGTGTGGTTCATAAGTTTTTAACGATGTAATTAATATACTTATGTCAAATTAATTTGTTAGTAACCTCTTAGCTTAGTTAGTTAGGATCTCACCCTGAGATCCGGGAGTTAAGGAGCTCAAAGCCCTTAATATTTATCGTCTCTCGAATTGAGGCGTGTATTCAATGCTGCTTTGATTCCACCTTCAAATGCACGTACTCAATTCAGGCTTACTCGATGTCAGGGGTGGCTTTACTCCCGGCACCCTATGAGGATCTTTTAATTTCTTTTATTGATCAATGTGTTTCAATTTTTTATCCTATAATTTTTATTATATCCACAATCAATACAAAATAGCCTCTATTGTGACACTACAATATTTATATATATATGCTGACTATTCGATTATGTCAGGTTATTTAAATTTCGGAGTACATGTGTAAGTATATTTTATATACCATTGATTAAAATTATTTTTGTTTTGGGTGACTAACCGAATTAGGAGGGTTGCTTTTTTAAGAATATTGGCTGCTGTTAGTCGTAAAACAATTTCTACGAATTTGGGACTAAATATATAATTGTGTATGGTCATGCACACATTAACGTGACACTTTCAAGCTTTTTCAGCAATTCCTTTTTAATTTCTATTTTACTAGGTATCATATACTTGAATAAAAAGGTATTCTTTACTTGAATAGTATTAGCATTCATGAATATGAAGTCGGCCTACCAATTCAATTATATATGTAATTCAAACCTATGCATTGTCACAAGATTAATAGATAGATGTCTATTTAATATCAATAAAGTGTCTAGAACTCTCTGAGCATCCAACTAATCTTCATTTGGTGTGATGGTCCCTCCATCTCACACACATCGGTTTATCACCGGAGACTCACAAATGTGTGCTCATGGGAGTGGCCACAAGAGAATGTCCAAGTGTAGTGATTTGATCACAAGCTTTGACAAGAAAGATAACACACTTGCCACTTGAACAACCTCTTGGGGTTAAAAACATAAGTATTGCTTAGTTTTCTTGGATTAAAACTAAACAGATCTAATATAAAGTGAAATCTCTTGATGTTTTCCTTATAAAAGAACTCTTCATTTCCCAAATGATAACCGTCATTGTGACCATGGTTTATACTATCTACTTTTGAAATTTTTTAAGTTGCCACACTCGATTTACGTGTGGGCCGAGCCCTTCTTCTTGTTCTTTACAATTCCAGGAAGGGTTGGAGAATATTTCTTCTACACTAGAAATTATTACTTATTTAAATTCTAACAGTAGTCTCACATTATACATTGGTTTTACCATGTAAAAGAAAGAATCAAGATGTAACCCATGCGTTGTTACGGGACTAAAAAACTAGTTTCCTTAAAGTTTAGATTCAAATGATGAGGCATTATTACTGAAAATTTTATCTGCGTTGTTGCTTCGTCCTCCAAATTGACTTACACACTAGTTTATATTCAGTAGTCACCGGAGTTTGATCTATCTTTTTGTTGAAGCTAGTCCGGTCGAGCTTTGGTTCTCTTCTTATAGCAACCAATGAACTCGTCACCTAGGAGTCTCAGAAAATTCCTCTAGTACATTAAGCGAAGATGCATTGATGTTCTCTTTATATCATAATGCTTATTGAGGGGAAGATGGAACTTCCTGGAGTTCAGTGGTTAAATAGCGATCATGTGACAATTTTCAACAGAAAGTCTCGTAAAAATTTACAATTCTAGAAAACACATGCACTAGACTTTTTCCACAGGATTTCAATGTTAAAAATCTCCCATTGAATTCCTTAATTGTGTAAAGCAAAGTGAGTCAAGTTAGGAAAGATTAGGAAAACACAAAGCTTTGTCCTTCCACCACTGCAAAAGATCAACATTGTTTTTCTCCAATTTTTCAAATGTAGTTCCTGTCATCCTTGTTGAGATATCCATCCACCTCACCAGCAATCGACACTGAAGTGCTTGAGGCTTGCCCTTTTCTTTGGGGGCACATGTGGCCCGAGAGCACGAGTCCGATCTGTCATGGCCCATTAGCCATCCTAACTAAAATCTATCTATTTGGGCTCATGTACACTAGGAAGAACCTTAGAATATTTTCAGATGGCTGAGGATCCTTCGCTCAAGGGTTGTCGGCACCTTCTTAGATATTTTTGGAGCTTCAATTAAGATTACTAGAAATAAGGTAGAAAAGGATCAAACAAGCGCATGCATTATTAGACAAGGACCTTCCTTGAGACAGGCTCACATGTGACTTTTGTCAGTCGGTGCAGCTTGGCTGTGCCCTTCCAACTCTTGCTTGGATTTTTTTGGACTGGACAATGTGTGAAAAGAGAGAAAAGATGGTACGCTGGAGCTGGGTCCTCAGACGTGAGGCCTGACACAATAACAAGCTTTAAATTGCCATGTGACGATGTATCAAGTCGTACTCTCATTTGCAGAAAGGGTTGACGTAGCACGAAGCTTCAATAATTGCTAAGTGACTGACGATGGCCAAAGAATACTTAACTCTACCCCGGTTAAACTCTTAACCTCGCTTTGTCCTGTCTTCGACCTCCTCGTCTGCGTTTTAGAGAGAGAGAGAGAGAGAGAGAGAGAGAGCAGCATCGGAGCATAATCAAATTGTGGCATTTTTTTTTTTTGGCGATTTCGTAGATGTTGTAGATAATTAGATGACACATTGTATAGCCTGCCCACATTGACGATGGGCCAAGAGATGCAAGTGATAGTCATTTCCATATTTTGGTAACTTAACATTTGCTTATGATCTCCAATAATCCGTTCGCTAGTATTTAAAATGGACTCTAACGTTAGTATTGACGCCGATGGAGTGAGCATGCCACCATCAGCCATGGAAAGAATGGGAAAAACACAACAGTTTGGCCTTCCACCATACCAAAAGGTCGTAATTGTCTCTCTCGACTTTTTCAATGCAGTTGCTGCCATCTTCGCCGGGATATTCATTCACCTCACTAGCAACCGACGCCAGAGTGCCCGAGGGCTGCCCCTTTTCGACCTAGGAGCACGAGTCCGGACTGGCTCGGCGCTCCAGCCATCCTAATTGAGATCGATTTCAGTTCATGCACATTCGGAGGAACCTTACAATTCTTTTC
The DNA here is from genome assembly GCA_007663325.1 of Eucalyptus pauciflora. Taxonomy (NCBI): domain Eukaryota; kingdom Viridiplantae; phylum Streptophyta; class Magnoliopsida; order Myrtales; family Myrtaceae; genus Eucalyptus; species Eucalyptus pauciflora. Next base: position 545,529 of record VMYD01000211.1, on the reverse strand, counting down.
AAAGTAGGGGATCCTTCGCTGAAAGCGCTGCCGACACCATGGTAGATATTTTTGGAGCTTCAATTCGTCTCATTCAAACATCTGTCACATGTCCCACCTCGTAACGACAGAGAGTCTAGAAAATGCAATATATATTATGGGCCCTACTGAACTTGTGGATTCAAGGGAAGAAGGCCCTACTGAAAATGCAATATTTAATTTCGGAGGAAAATGTCTTGCGGATTCACTGGAAAAATCTTGCTCTACCGTTTCTTTCTATTCCTTGGATCTTTATTGCCTCTCCTCTTTTCACCCAATTCCTAAAACTCACTTCATTCCATGGAATAGCCCGATTAGGTTTGTTATGGATCTTGCTCTCAAAAGCAAAATTGAATGTCATGGCTAATATATTAAAATTTGTTACTACGTCCACAGTTAATGAAATAATACGTTTGATAACTATTCTATTCTCAGAAATAATTTCTGATAGAAAATAATTATTTTTTATTCTATTATCGAGAATAATTTCGAAATATTCGAAACCGCTTAGTAACTATCCAATTTTTTTTTCACAGAATAAAATTACATTTGGTACCGTCCTCAAAATTTCTAATCTAAATAATTTTCTTTTAATTTTTAAATAATTGTATTACTTTTTTCTTTCTTTTTATTCTTCTTCAAGCTTTGGTCGGTCGTCAAGCCAGATGAGAGTCAATGACCTCGTCGGAGCGTCACTAGCCCTCGGCAAGGTTGCACCCTGTCGATCAAGCCTCACTGACAACTGGATGAGGCTCAAATCTGGCGAGGCTTAGCTTGCCCAGCCGTCGGCGGGGCTCGAACTCGGCAGGCCACTACAAGGTCGGCCTCACCTTAATTGGCGACCTTGACCTCACGATGGCCCAACTAGGTTGAGCCCCATTAGCAGCCGAGTGAGTTTAAGCTCGCCGAGCCAAGACTCATCGGTGGCCAGGAAAGGCTAGGATGAGGCTCGTTTGGCCATCTCGCCTAATTGGTTGTATGCGACTGACGACAGTGGACAACGATGACTATTGCGACACTACACTTATTATTGTGCACGATGACTATTCGATTTTATTAGGTTATTTAAAATTTAAGATTATATTTATAAATATGTTTTCTCATTGATTAAAACTATTTTAGTTTTGGGTGGTCAACCGATTGCTTTTTTGTAGAATATTTATTGCTGTTTTTCGTAATGCAATTTGTACGAAGGACACGTTAACTTGAAGTTGGTAAGGACGATGTGCAAAAAGAGAGGACAGTACGGTAGAGTGGGGCCCCTCAGGCGTGAGGTTGACATAACATGCAGCTTATACAATTGCAACGTGACCCACGATGTACCAAGCCATACTCTTCATCTGCAGCATGAATGAGTTCGATATGACATGAGGCTTTTAACAATTGCCGAGTGACCGATGATGGCCAAAAGGTAACTGGACTCAATCTTGGTTAACCCTTCAGCTCACTTTGTTCTATCTTCCTCATCGTCTGCGTTTTAGAGAGAGAGAGAGGGTAGTCAGGCTCAACCATGGAATAGCACGAATCCATATAGCCCATGATATTGGGTTAATGATCCCCCTAACGTACGTATAATTACGTACAAGTACGTATGATTACTACAAGTACACTTCATATTCCCTGCATCCGTTGCCGAGGTGTAATCTATCAATAAAATTGGGTTTTTTTAGAACTTTTAAAGTGAGTTTTTGAAAAATAAATGATGATTATAATTAGTAATTTCTATACAAAAAATGAAAAGGCCATCTTCCATGAACATCCCTGTTCTCAAAATCGAGTTGTGTACGTAGTTCACAACCTATATGTATTCGCAAGATTAATAGATAGATGTTTATATTAATGGAGTATCTAAGATTCTTTGAGTATCAGACGAGTCTCCATTAGGTTTGCCGGTCCCTCCATTTCATACACATTGGATAATTATTGGAGATGCATAATTTTTTATATTACATTCTTTGTAAAATTTGTTATTTGCCTTCATCTTCTTTTTTCTTTTTCTTTTTAATTTTATTTCTCAATTTCTACTCAAAGTCCGAGCTTATCGTTCTAAATTTGGAAGCTGAGCTCCTTTTTTTTAAAAGAAAAAACTCTTGGGAAGGTTTAGTGGATATTTTTTCTATACTAGAAACTATTACTTATCTAAATTCTATCCTTAATCTCACATTATACATGTTTTTTTTTCCTCAAAACTCTAGACTAAAATTAAACGGGGCTTCAAATGAGAGGTATAGTTGGCACTCGCAGGGACGCTAAAAATACCTAAGAAGTTGAAACAAGAGTAGATGAAACAACAATTAAGAACATTGAAGAAACTTAATTACATTTTACGTAATAGATGAAGCAATGATCATAACAACTTAAAGTGGAAGAACATAAATATTTGTTTACGAAGTAGAATAATAATATGATTAGAACCTGATGATATGATATTAGGAAGAAAATAAAATTTTTAAATCATGGCTTAGGAAGAATGTAGGTCTCATTAATGTAAAACCGGTCCGACCACCTTGAGTCTGCTCATTTCCTTTGTTCCTTCCACATGTAATAGGAAATATTCTGTGGGCCCACAAGAATTTTTCCTTCCATTCTCTTCGCTAGATCAATCAACATGGACAGTTCAATCAATGCGTGGTTTTCTCTAAAACCGTATTTAAAAAAAGGAATAATGAATAATTTCTTCTAAGGAGAGATGAAATGAGGAGAAAATTGTCAGAATAATTTCCACATATTCCAATCTCGAACCAAAAGGCTTTAGTGCGTATGTTAAGCCTTAGGTTTGGGGGGAACCAAATTTGAATCGAAAAAGAAAAATGATTATCCACGTGGCATATGCTTGGAGGATCTATATTACATAATTAAGTAAACTAATATTACTGGGAACCGGGTATGTGAGGTTGACAATGATAAGACAAGCACATGCAATACGCAAGGACAAGGCAGAGAGCTTGTACCCTTTCTTGAGACGGGCTTAAATCTCTTTTGTCGATTGGTGCAGAGCTGTGCCCTTCCAACTCTTACTTGGATTTTTCTGGACTGGGCAACGTGTAAAAAGAGAGATAGGACGGTACGGTGGAGCTGGTCCCTGGACGGAGGTTTGACATAACAAGAAGCTTTAAATTATCATGAGACCCACGATGCACCAAGTCGTCCTCCCATCTGCAGAAGAGGTTGACATAATACGAAGCTGTAATAATTGCGGAGCGACCGACGATGGCCCAAGAGTAACTTAACTCTACCCTCGTTGAGACTCTTAACCGCCCATTGTTCTGTCTTCCTCCTCCTCGTCTGCGTCTTAGGGGGAGAGGGAGAGAGAGAGAGAGAGAGAGAGCAACTTGTGTGGACGTGCCTGGTTGATACTTCATACTTGATAGGGAAGGAGAGAGACGCGTAAGGAGTTGGAGTTAGCAGAGAATTGTTCACTTCTACAGAGACCTGGAAAGAGGGTCATTGGGTTAAGATTATTAGCAAAGAGAGGTCAGAGAGAGAGAGAGATGATTACGTACAAATACACTTCATATTCCCTGAATCCGTTAACAATATATAATCAATCAATGATATCGGTTGTTTTAGAACTCTTAAAGTGAGGTTCCATGAAATAAATTATTAATGTAATTAGTAACTTCTATACAAAAAAATGAAGATGTATCTTCCATGAAGCTTCAGTTCCTTGCAATGGAGTACCTAAATGCACCAAATTAATAAATAAGTGTCTCTTAGATATCAATAGAGTGTTCATGGCTTTTTGACTATCTGACTAATTCTCATTAAGTGCAATGGTCCTTCAATCCATGCATATCTGAAAATTACTAGAGATAAGTAATTTTTATATTACATTCTTTTGAAAATCTTTTAGTTGCCACATTTGATTTTTATTTTTATCTCAATTTCTATTCGAAGTTGATTTTGCAGCTTGACTTCTAAATTTGGGAGCTGAGCTCCCATTCCTTTTGTTTTGTTTTGTTTTTTTTTTTTTAAATTCTCCTGGGAAGGTTTTGTGAATGTTTTCTCTATACTAGAAACTATAAGTTATCTATTTCTAAACTTAATCTCACATTATATATGTTTTTTTTTTCATGTCAAAAAAGAACTAAGATGTAATCCTTGCATAGTTATGAGGCCGAAAAATAGTTTGATTAAAGTTTAGATTTAACTGATGAGGCATGGTTATTTAATATCTAACGGCAGTAGTTTTAGGGCGCGGGCTTGGAATAACTTTTGGTTGACGATTGCATCATAATTAAGCTTAAATAACAATAGGGAAATTGAGAACAACTCTTGTGCATGTTGTCTTTGTTGCATTTTGTCAATCAAATAAGGCGTTACGGAGACGCGATACTTGTTGACCATCGTCATCAATGAATCCTCCGGTACACTTTCCTATCTAGAAAAGCTTGGTGAAATTGAGGAAATTACGAATTATTATGTGCAAATGCCCACAAAAACACCTAATCTGTCGTGCTTGAGGAATATACAATCCTTCGCGCTATCTTATTTAGAAAGAGTTGTTGAGGTTTAAGGTTTAGGGGAATTGAGATCTTTGTTGCATGCCATTCAATTGAAAGATTACATATCCTATGCAAGCTGAAGAAGCTAAGGTGTGTTGAACCGAAACGCTGTCCTAAGCTAAGACCCATGAAAGGCCGCAATGGCTTACAGTCTTTAAAGTACTTGGAGACCAAAGGTTACGGACCTCTCAAAATGTGTTGCCCAATGTGTCAAGATCAACCAAGATAGAGACGGAAGTGTAATAACCGTAGTAGTTATTGTGGTAAGAAAACACCGTGATATGTGATGTGGTCGTGGTAGACTTTTAAAATTTTAAGTAATCTTTAAGTGTCATGGACTCTAGTTCTTCATCTTAGGAATTATTTTGTATGGCTTATGAATGCATTAAAAACTCAAGATATCAATAACTCTGACCTATTCAAATTTGTGAGTAATGCTACCTGAGTATTGAATGATGAATTAGGATTTTGGTCTTGTTTCATCGAAGTTCAGATATCCAAAATTGAATTAAATAATGGACTGCCATCATTAAAGCAAATACATATTGATAAGGGGTCTCGACTATTAGAGATCAGCATCCGCTTGCGTACTATCAATAGTATGAGTTAAGTATCTCAACTCAAATTATATTTTGCACTAACATTATAGCTTCTCATTGGCTCAGGTTCATCGATCCATAATAAGAAAGAAGAAGAGATGAGCTGTAGATGGTTTGTATAGAGAAAATAAGTGGACGAACAATGCAACGTATTCATTCTCTATAATGATGCATGAAGATACATTATACAGGGCAGAGAGGTTTTTTCTTTTTCTTTTTCTTTTTTTTGTGTTAATTAATATATTCTTATTTAATCCTGCGACCTGTTTTTGGCATAACAATTGAATTTCACAGCAACACATCGAATATATAATACCTTTGTAATTAGAACTTTTATTTTCTATGCGGTCAATAGAAGAACAACTTATATAGCGGCACTACACTATTTATACACCCATGCTGACTATTTTGATTATATCAAGATATTTATATTGTGAATTGTATGGGTAAGTATATTTTACCATTGGTTAAACTCATTTTTTGTTATGGGTGATCGACCGAATTAAGAGGTTTTTTTTTATTTATCCAAAATATTTGTTGTTGTTATTCGTAAAATAATAGGTGCGGATTTGGGACTAGATATATAATCACTACATGGCTATGCCCACATTAACGTGATGAAGTTAATATTAGCGTTCATATGTATGATGTTTGAACGACATTTATGATAGTAGGTGTATGAGGTCGTACTGCCATATGGTGCATGAGGTTGATATAATACGAATCTTAATAATTGCTATGTAAACGACAAAGGCCAAAAAGCAACTTTAAGTTTACCATGGTTAGCTATTAACATCACTTTCTCTGTCTTCATTTTGATTCAACAACACATCTGTTTTTCTGTCTATTAAATTGAAATTGTGATCAAAACTCTATACTGAAATTGAACGTAGCCTTAAATGAGAGGTGCAATTGGCGGCAATCTCGTATAGAGGTTAACAATATTGTAGAAGTTGAAATGAAGGAATAGATGAAACAATAGTTAAGAACATAAATGAAGCAATGATTAAAACAACAATTTATAGCGGAAGAACACAAATATTTGATCACAAAGCAGAGTAACAATGATAGGATATGAACCTGACAGTATGGTATCAAGGAAAAAAAAATTCAAATTATGCCTTAGGAAGAATATAGGTCTCATTAATGTGAAACTAATTCAACCACATTGGATTCTCTTATTTCCCTCTGTTTTCTCTCACAAGTAAAAGGAAATATTTTGTGGACCAACATGAATTTTTTTCTCTTTGGTTCTCTTCCATGGATCAATCAGCACGGACAGTGCAATTAATGCATGGTTTTCTCTAATAGCATACTTAAAAAAAAGGAGAGAAATGAATGATTTCTTCTAAGGAAGAGATGAGATATAATGAAAATTACCATAATAATTTTCATATGTTCCAATCTCGAGCCAAAGAGATTTAGTGATTATGTTAAGCCCTAGGTTTAGGGTGGACCAAATTGGAGCCAGAAAAGGACCATGATTATCCATATTCTATACGTTTAGAAGACGTTTATTATATAAATAAGCAAATCTAGATTACTAGGAACTGTAAAGGTTGAAAAGGACAAGACAAGCACATGCACTGGACAAGGACAAGCCAGAGAGCTTGTCCCCATTCTTGAGACGGGCTTGCATGTCACTTTTATCGGACAGTGAAGGTTTTTTTTTTTTATTTTTTATTTTTATCGGACAGTGCAGTTTGGTTGTGCCCTTCCATGGGACAAGAAAATCCAACTTGGATTTTTCTGGGCCGGACGACGTGCAAAAAGAGAGGAAGGACGGAATGGGGTCCGTGGGCGTGAGGTTAACATAACGCGAAGCTCCAATAATTCCCAAGTGACCGATGATGGTCAAAGAGCAACTTAACTCCATCCCGGTTAACTCTCATCCTCACCTTGCGCTGTCTTCTTCCTCTCCTCCTCGTCTGCATTTTAGAGAGAGAGAGAGAGAGAGAGAGAGAGAGAGAGAGAGAGAGAGAGAGAAAAGGTGTGGTTGGTCAGGGTTATTGAGGGAGAGACCCGTAAGGATCTGGGAGTTTATAGTGAGAAGCGTCGGCTTTGTGAATTGTTCCATGGAAGTTAGTAGCGCAGAGACAGAGAGAGAGAGAGAGAGAGAGAGAGAGAGAGAGAGACCCATATAGTTCGTGAAATAGGCTGACATTGTCGAGTGCAAGTAGCCCTGGTATGGAGTTAATGATCCCCTTAAACATACATATAATGACAAACAAGTAAACTTTATATTTACAGATCCGTTGGCGAAGTGTAATCAATCAATGAAATTAGATCTTCTCAGAACTATTAAAGTGAGGTTTATGAGAAATAAGTGATGATGATAGTTAGTAATTTCTATAAAAAGAAAATGAAAAGGTATTTTCCATGAACCTTCATTTTCTCTCAATGAAGTGTTTAACTCTTTCAACATTTGACTAATCTTTATTAGGTACGCCGGTCCCTTCATTCGACACACCGAATAATTAACATTGACAGACTGTTTTTATATTACAAAATGTATTAGTTGCCGCACCTGAAAATTTTTTTATTGATTTTGGCAGCTTACCGTTTTAAACTTGGGAGCGAAGCCCCTTCCCTTTTTTAAACTCCTGGCAAGGTTTGGTAAATATTTACGTACAAATACACTTTATATTCACTGAGACAGTTAATGAGGTGTAATTAATCAATGAAATTGGGTTTTCGTTAGAATTGTTAAAGTAATGTTCTTAGAAAATACTGAATAAAATTAATAATTTTCAGTAAATGTTTATTGAATTTTCCATCGGTCATTTTGCGAAAAATGAATTGATTGAAAAAAACATTTTCTATAAAGAGGAAATTTTTTTTCTAAAATAAGAGAAAATGTTTTCCATTTTTCAAATAAGCTCACTCACTCTCTCTTATCTCACAACTCTTACTAGTCCTCACTTCTTTCTTTCTTTCTTTCTTTCTTTTTTCTATTTTTAAAAATTCGAATTTTCTTTTTCATTTTCTTCATTTTGAATCGGACACTGGCCGGCAACGGACGATCAGCGACCGGTCATGGGCTAGTCTCGAGCTGCCTCGCTTCTGTTGAGCTCAGGCCCGATTTCGGCGAGCTCAGAGCTTGGGACCTCGACGCTGCTGATCGCCGGAGCTATGTACGTCTGAAATAAATGATAGACGGTGATGGTACAGCTAAACAATTCTCGCACTCCGCAAACGGTGGGGTGGAAAAGGCAATTTTAGTCCACAAAGAAATGGAGGGGTGGGGCCTACTTGTTTTAAATCAGTGTCCTTAAGGTCAAGCATAATCAAATGGAGATACGATTAGATGACATCTCTGTATAGCCCGTGGGCATCGGAGGACGCGAGGGGCATCTGTGGGGAACATAAATATATGTTACCCACGCTTCGTGCCACCTGTTTCTGACCACCATTGTATCGTCTAAATGATTTCTTCCTCGCTCTAGAACCCCCTCTCTTTCACCTGATCTTTTGCGGCTCCTCTTTGTTGGAACCGCCGTGTGTGCATCATATTGAATCTTTCCTCTTCTTCAGTCATTGGGGTTTCCGGGTTCCATCAGTTTCGCCTGCCTCGGAATATAAAAATTCTTAACTCTCGTTTCTCCACAAAGAAGAAGGAAAGAAAGCCAGAAAGGTAGAAGAAGTCGAAACGGGGGGAAATGGAGGAGATTGCTCTGTGCGGAGCTTCCGAAGTGGCAAAGTGCCTGGTGGCTCCGATCGGTCGGCACTGCGGCTACGTAATGTCCTCCGACCGCTACGTTCGCCAGCTTAATGATGAAGTCGAGAACCTGGGTGACACGAGGAATGAGGTGCAGCATTCCATCGATGAAGCTCGAAACAACATGAAGCCGATCAAACCCAAGGTCGAGAGATGGGTGAACGACGTGGAGACCGTCGCTAATGAGGCGCGTGACGTGCTGGATTACGACGGAAGAGCTAAGAAAACTTGCTTCTATGGGTGGCTTCCCAACCCAAAGGCGCGATATCATCTCGGCAAAAAGGCGAGCAGGACGGTCAAGGACATCCAGGCACTCATGGCAGGGGGTCAATTCGAGAAGGTTGACTTCGAGAATCCTCCGCCGGGGCTTGTTGCCGCTGCTCTCGACGTGAACTCGTTGGCCGGTGATGGGGGCGACTTTATCACCGATTCGCGAGCTTCCATCTTTCAGGGCATAATGAAAGCTCTGAATGATGAGAAGGTGAAAGTGGTTGGGGTCTACGGGCCTGGCGGCGTGGGGAAGACTACTCTATTGGAGATAGTCGAGGAGAAACTCAATAAAGAGGGGACACCGTTCCACATGATCGTCAAATCGAAAGTCTCGCAGACTCCAGACTTGACGAAAATCCAATTCGATATCGCTTACGCCTTGGGTCTAAAAGATCTTAAGGATGAGCCGAGTGAAGAGGGAAGGAGAGATCTTCTGTTCAAGAGATTACAGATGGATCCGAGTGAGAAGGTTCTCATAATATTGGACGATCTGTGGGGAGCACTTGATTTGAAGACGGTTGGAATTCCTCTGGGAGATGAGAACAGGAACTGCAAATTGTTGCTTACTTCAAGAGATGAAAGTGTGCTGGAGCAAAAGCTGCATGCCGAACAAACATTTCGTCTTGAAGGTTTAAGCGACAAAGAAGCTTGCATGCTATTTGTAAAGATAGTCGGCGACAAGCTCAAAGACAATGAGGAATTGATACTAAAGGCGGCTCAAGTGGTAATGAAGCTTGCAGGTTTGCCTCTTTTGATTACCTCCGTTGCAAGTACCTTAAAATGTAGCGATGTGTCCACATGGGAGAACATGATAATAAAAATAGAAGACCCCAATATTGAGAGAATGGTGAAGTGGAGTTACGACCATTTGGAGAGTGAGGACGCCAAATGCTTATTCTTGCTTTGTGGTCTTATTGGTGGGACCATTCAAGTCGAATGTCTACTGGGAATAGGCATGGGTTTGGGCTTGTTTGAGGGATTCAACAACACGGTACAAGATTCAAGGAATAGATTGAATAAGCTGCTAGATAAACTCCGTTCCACTTGTTTGTTGTTGGATGGTGGCGACGACAAGGAAAATGTGACCATACATGATCTTTATAGCGAGGTGGTCGTCTCAACTACATTTAGTGGTCAGCATTCCTTAATGATGAACAGCAATTATGGCTCATGGCCCAAGGAAAAGCTTGAGAAATGTTGGGCAATACGCCAAGTTGATGTTGGTAGTGATAGGCTTGCTGAACTAATGCGGTGTGTGTTTCCTAAATTGAAGATACTCATGTTGTCTCAACTGGAAAATTGGAAGGGGAGACCTGCACATCGACATGATCAGGAAGATTGTTGTAGACTAGATTTCACATACATGAAGGAGCTCCGAGTCCTATATCTCCGCTCCATGCATATCACCACTTTACCTTCCTCTATTGGAATCCTCGGGAACCTCCGCTCGTTATATTTAGACCATTGCAAGGTGGGACATGTGGCAAATCTTGGCAAGCTCAAAGCATTGCAGATTCTTAGCTTTGTAGGATCTAAAATTTCTAGGCTACCTAAAGATATCGGGGAACTGACGAATCTAAGATCGTTGAATCTAAGTGACTGCTACTCGCTTAAGATAATCGAGCCTGGAGCTCTAAAAGGCTTAATCAACTTGGAAGAGTTACATATGAAGGGAAGCTCTAATTTGTGTAATGCTGGGCTTGCTGAGCTAAAGAGCTTGAGAAAGATAGCCTCTCTAGAAATATCGATCCATGATCCCACCATACTCTTGGAGGATGATGACCTGCCATTTGAGAACCTGAGCAAATTTTGGATCGAGATAGGAAATTTTTGGATCATTTATCCAATAGGAAATGTTGATGGGAGAGAATTTGAAGGTTCGAGAACGATGAAACTCAATTTGGAAGGGCATGATAGTATTCTTTCAAGAGAATGGATTCAGCAAATTCTACAGAAGACTCAATACTTATATTTATGCAAGTTGAGTGGGTTCAAAAAGAGCGCTCACGAGTTGTGCACCCAAGGGTTCCGAGAAGTGAAGTACCTCAAAATTGAAGATAGCCCCTCAATCAAGTACATTGCCAATTCATTTCATGGCCTCCCTCTCATTGCTTTTAGGAAGTTAGAGTCATTGTTCCTCAAAAATCTTATTAATTTGGAGAAGATATGCCATGGCCCCATCGGACCAGAGTGTTTCAGCAAATTGAAAGTCGTGAGTGTCAAACATTGCGACCGATTGAAATACTTGTGGTATCTTTCAGATATACAAAGACTCGTACAGCTAGAAGAGATTGAAGTGTGTAAATGTAACTCATTGCAATCCATTGTCACACATGATGCGGGAGAAGATATTGTTTCTACCAATAACAGAGTTGACTTGCCTAATGTACACCGTCTGATATTGCGAGAGTTAACAAATATGACAAGCTTTTGCAGCAAAGCTGAAAGGACATCAGAGGATAGTCCAATCCAGGTAATTTTTTTTCATTTTTTCTCTTAGTCAATTTGTCCTATTAGGATGAGATGATATTGGTGTTCACTCAACGGTAGTACATACTGCATTTAACTTTGATTTACAAATAAAAAAAATCCTCTCAAATAGAACATAAACCACATTATAACTAGAGGGAAGCCTCTTTCCATGACTAATTTTTATTTTTAATTTTTTCAATGGTAGATAATTGCATTGATAACTTGGGTTTCTACTGTGACTAATTCATTATTTATTTAACATCCTTAATGAGTTGAAAAAATACTAGTGTGCTGAACGAATGAAAGTGAGAATGAATCTTGAATGAATAAATAAAATTGAATAATTTCAAAATGAAGAAAGCGATATCTGGAGATTCAATAAATGTATGGCGAGTGAGGAGCCACGTAACAAAGAAATCCCCATGATTCATGTCCCGCCTAACATTCAATTTGCAACTGATTCCAACATGTCATGCCAAGTTGCCAACGTCATGATGTCAACATCACCGTGCAGTTTGCTGCATTGATAGAATGATAATGGTGGGGATATCCTCAGGAAAATGATTTCACATTTCACGGAAGAGAAATTCTTTTTTTTTTTTTTTCATTTTAGCTCGAGAGTTTCACTTATTTTCTCTTGAAAATAGCTTTACTTGTAAAAAACTCACCTTTAATGAGTTTGATTGTGGCGCTTTGTTAGGTTTCATTGCCTCGCTTGGAATCCCTAGTAATGGTTGGACTCCTTGGCCTAGAAAAGATACTCTACGGTGAACCCTCAATAAAATACAATGGTCTGAAATCGCTAAAGATAGAAAAATCTAAATCCACGTTGAGTATCCCGAAAGATTGGATACTGAAGCTGCCAAATTTGGAGTCAATGGAAATTGCGGGCTCTCCATCATCAGAAGTAGTTTTCGACCTGGAGGAGCTAAAAGTCACTGGAGAAGTCGAGATTCTCTCTTGGCTAAGTACATTGGAGTTATCTAAGTTGCCAAACCTGCAGTGCGTGTGGAAACAAGATGTACGATTGCAAGGAATATCGATATTTCGGAACCTGAAGAAGCTCTCTATCAACAATACGGGGCTGTCATTTCTCTTTCCGCTGTCTATGACTAAATATCTTAGAGAAATTAGAGACATTGAAGTGAAGGATTGTCCAAATATGAAGGCAGTGATTGTGGATGAAGAAGGAAGAGATGAAGAGATGGATGATATTATAGAGTTCCCATTATTGGAACGACTATCTATAAGCCGCTGTCCCACAGAGAAATTCTTCTCATATTCTTATGGGAAAAAAGAGTTAATAACCACCACTTCAGATTCACAAGATACTTATTTCGATTTCTTCATTGATCAAAAGGTATGAATCTTTTCTTTTGAGATTACGCCCATAATATTCATAGGCACGTGATTTATGGGGCAAATAATAATATTTCTTTGAAGATTTTTTATTTGGTTTTATTAGTTAAAATGTTTTTTCTAATTTATAGCTACAGTTGTTGTCAGAGTAAGGTCATTAGTGAAAATTCCTTGCTCCACTATATTAGATAGATCTATATTAGTCCAAATTGTCAAATTATTCATAGCTATGATCTAATGCATAACTCTTATGAGCAGATAAGTTTACCAAGCTTGGAGAAGTTAACACTCTACTCGGTAGGATCCTTCAACAAATTAGCCAACCTCACCCTGAAACAAGATATACAATTACAAGGAATATCAATATTTCGGAACTTAGAGAAGCTCTATGTATATGGTACGGGGCTGTCATTTCTCTTTTCGGTGTCTGTGGCTAAATGTCTTAGAGAAATTAGAGACATTACAGTGAAGGACTGTCCAAATATGAAGGCGGTGATTGTGGATGAAGAAGGAAGAGATGAAGGGACAGTTGATATTATAGAGTTTCCACTATTGAATCGACTAACTATAAGCTGCTGTCCCACAGAGAAATTCTTCTCATATCCTCATGGAAAAAAAGAGTCAATAACCACTACTTCAGATTCACAAGATACTTATTCTAATTCCTTCTTTGATCAAAAGGTACGAATCCCTTCTCTCGAGATTATATCCATACTAGTCATAAGCACACACTTTGTGGCTCTTTGAAGAATTTTTTTTTTATTTGGTTTTAATGTGTTCATTATTTACAACTACATTTGTCAAAGTAAGGCCACTAGTGAAAATTCATTCTTCCGTTGCGTCAAATAGATCGTTAAGATTAGGCCAAATTATTAGATGTTTCATAGCTATGATCTAATGCATAACTCTCATGAGCAGGTTAGTTTACCAAGCTTGGAGCATTTAGGCCTTTGCTCAGTAGGATCCTTTAAAAGGATATGGCACAATGAACTTCCCAAAAGTTCTTTCTGCGAATTAGCCACCCTCACCCTTGAAAATTGTTTTGGGCTACTCATTGTCTTCCCTTCGACAATCATAGGAAGATTGCACAACCTGAAAGAAGTCAAAGTTTCAAACTTGAAATGCTTGGAATCATTATTTGACTGTGGATCCTTTGGTTCAAATACGGAAATAAAACTTGTGTTGTTGCCCAAATTGGAAGGAGTGAAGGTGAGAGGAGCAAGAAGGCTCAAACACATGGTGAAGAGCGCCTCTCACATGGTTTTGGGTTTTCCCAGTCTAACAAAAGTCGAGGTTGAAAATTGCTCCGAGCTAACATATCTTTTCCCCAATTATACGGCCACAACTTTAGGGAAACTTGAGGGCTTGTGGATTAGCGAATGCGAACGTATGAAGGAAGTGGTTCCCAAGGAAGAAGGGGGTCAACCAAAGGCGGAAGTGATTAGTTTCCCTTGCTTAAGTGGCTTATCACTTCATAAGCTTGATGACTTGATTTGTTTCAGCTCAGGATGTTGTTCGTATGATTTTGCCTCCTTAAGAAGTCTAAGAATTAGGGAGTGCCGTAACTTTGGAGCGTTCATCCCAAGTACTACAAGTGTCGAGAGGCCATTAAGCAAGATGGCGGGAGAGGATGATGAATTGCCACAAACCTTGTTCAATGAGATGGTTCGCTCTATCCCTTATTATGATCCTTCGTATTCTTACATTTCATGTTTTAGATCAAACAATGTAATAAATTTGTCCTACTTATCCTCCTTTTCTCATATTATCCTCATGCAGGTTACATTTCCCAATATAAGAAGTCTAGAAATTGAAGGCCCTCAGTGCAAAGAGCTATGGAACAATCAAATTCCCACCGATTCCTTTTGGAAATTGAAATATCTTGGTTTGGAGTGCTGTGACAATCTCCAACGTATTGCCCCATCCCATATGTGGAAGAGGCTACAGCGTTGTCTTGAGAATCTAAAAGTGATTTCATGTTGTTCGATTGAGATAATATACGAAGGTGATGGGATGGATATAGAGGGTGGTGAATTGAGGTTGCTGGTTTTGCGTGATCTCAAGAACTTGAGGCACATTTGGCAGTCCAACGATCTCCCAAACGTCCCGTTCCCAAACTTGAGAGACATAGAGACCGTGAGGTGCCCCCATTTGGAAATGGTTTTCACTACCTTCACGGTGAAATTTCTCGGGCAAATCGAAGAGCTAATGGTGGAGTCATGTGAAGATATGAAACAAATTACTGGCCATGAAAAAGCGGAAGAAACGACCGGCACGACAATCACTTTCTCCGAGTTAACTGTTCTTAGACTTCTCGAGTTGCCGAAATTCAAGAGCTTCTTACCTGAGAGATATTCTCTGAAATTCCCGTGTCCCGAGAACTACCCATCCTTGCGAGACTTGAGTATAGTAAGCTGTGGAGCGGAACCAGACCAAGCCCTTGGTGACTGGGAAGGCCACCAACAAGCACGAGAAGCACTCATGTTAATACGCCAATTGATCAATATGTCGGTGATTTCAAATTGAATCCTTTTCCTCTCACTTCGTTGCTGATCGTCATCGCTTCCTGATCGCCGCCAGCAGTTTCGCCACCGTGAAGGTGTGTAATGCTGAAGTGCTCTTGAAACTCGGTCATGACTGCTTGCTTTGACAATACCATTCCTAGACGTTGCTTCTGTTATCTCATTACTTATATCCAATGTCAATCGCTGTAGCTGATTGTACTTCATTCACCAAAACCACGTGCTCTGTTTTCCGATGCTTTATAAATGAAGCAGAGGATGGGATCTATTACTACTGTATGAGAAAATCGACTGCGATTGAGGCTGATGATTTGAAGCGGCGCTCCTCGGCCGAAATGTATACCTCCCGTTTGATGAAATTCTTGAACTAAATCAGTGCGTATTTTGATTCAGATATTGACCGAGAATTTCCTTCATTACTAGATTTTTGATCTATTCCTCAACTCCAGGTAGATCTGTTTATAGCTCAATATGTCGGTGCACAACGACGATGCGATTACTAATCATTCATTGATTGCAATGGGAAACTTATTAAAGACACTTGCCTCTAAATTGCTCTGATTCTGCTCCAATCATCACAGCTTGAAACCCCAGATTAATGGTCGCGCTACCTGCACAAATTCTCTTTTTTGCTTCTTCCAAACTGAAATACGAGTATCAAATGTCATCTCAACTTTGCAATGTTGATCATGCCATGGTTGCCTTGGGACATAGATCTCATGATCAGGAAATAATATATCCATGTTATTACAATGCTAAATGACAACATTAGCTTAATTGCCACGAATGTAGGGTTGCTGCGAGGAAAGAGGAAACGTTCGAGAAAGAAGAGAGCGTGACCTGAGGGAGAAGAAGTGTAGGGGAAAAGGACAAAATTGGGAAAAAGACTAAAAAGGAAAAAAAGAAGAAGAAAGGAATTTAAAAATTAGAAAATCAATAAAAATCAATAAAAATATTTTTAAAAAATTTAGTTTTAATCAGACGCAGGTCGGGTCAGCTATCACGATAGAAATTTTTTATTCCCTAGGGTCCACCAACGATTTTCCTTCTCCCTCGAATTCGGTTACGATAGCAATAACCAGAAGGACAATTTCGTCGTTTTAAATCAGGGCACTCTCGTCATTTGACGAGGAAGTTCTCGATTCCGCTTCGCGTCCGTAGCCTCTCCCATCCTCCCTAGCTTCACCGCCGGCCGCCCGTCTCCGACCACGGCAGACGCACGCGGACGGGAGAAACAAAGCTTGAACCTGGAATCCAAAGTCCATTGTCGTTGATTCGAGGTTCGCCAGAGGTGAATCGACGTCGATTCCAGTGTTCATGACTTCGATTGCGGGTTCCAGTGTCGTCTGGTTGCAGTTCCGATCGCGCGCTATTCTGATCGCGACGGGCTCCTTCGATTCGTTCTTGCGCTTCGGTGATCGGTGGAAGCCTGCGGTAGGTTCGAATCCCATGGAAAAGGATGCTCGGGCTGAGTTGACTCCCAACCGTCACTTTCGAATCTTCTCTCTACCGACTGAGCTCTTCCACTTCATACTCTAAATCAATCCCGAGAGTCGTCCTCGCGTCGAATGAACGTACGGATACTGCTCAGGAAGTGTTCGATGAAACGACCAAAAGACCCCGTCCGTTGTTCTATCCCGTCGTGACGTTAGAAGGCCAAGGAGGTGGGGTCGTGATTGCTTTCGATTCGATGATACCGGTTGCCTTTATCGGACCTTCCTCCGTGTACACATTCGAGATGGCCGGAACCGCATTTACTCAGAGGAGGTACGTGTGCTTGCCCGGACCATAGCTTTTCATACCGACCGGAGCGCATTCTAGGATTCCATTTATTGAAAGGTTCTGTCGATGTTTGGTCCTGAAGTGATGGTGCGATTAATCGTCTTTCGCATTGCAAGTCGGATCATGAAATTCCACGAACTGGGCCCTTGATCGTTTGCTGGAATGAGGTGGAATTTGCCGAATTTTTGTCGAGGTGTTGCCGGAAGATTATTGTAGCTTTGCTAGAATTCACTAGAATTTTACTTGGAGTCACTGTAATTTGTTTGGAATTGTTGAAACTCGCTTGAATGTACCGGAGTCTTGCTGAAATAAGTTGGAACTTTGTCAAAACATGCCCAGAGTCTTTAAAGATACTTTTCTAGTTCACCAACATGCAAGACTGACATTTTTATGCCACGTCTCTCCTCAAGGGCGTCCCATATGTTAGACCTGGAGGATTTTCTCGGGAAAATCTGTTGATATCGGTGAGGAGGAAAAATGGGTGCCATGGCAAGTGACAAAAAAAAAAAAAAAAAAAAAAAAAAAAAAAAAAAAAAAAAAAAAGGGTGGCAAAGCTATTGGTAAATTCTTTTTTTTTTCCATGTCCTTCGGTAAAATCTTGAATAGAATAGTAACTTTAATTAAATTAAGTAAGTAACTTGTACTCGGCATCCATAAACACGGCATCGATAAGTTTCAATGTTCGAGTTTAGTTTTTTTTAAATAAATTGTTGATTCAATTAGAAGTCTTGTTTCCCTATTCGATTTTCACCTTTTGCTTTTGGTGAAAAATTTCACGCAATTCTGGAAAAAAAAAATCGGTCACATGGTTGATATCTTTATCATGTTTATTTTCCCAATTATTTTTGATGAATTTGAATAAAAATCGAATAAGAAATCTCATCTCCTTACTCCCTTTATTTGGAGAAATCCCTTCACGCTCTTCCATTAGGTGATATGTTGCTTCAACTGCATCATCAAACTGAGCAAAAAGCTCATGGTAAGGTCATGTGAAGATACGAAACTAATTGGTGACCATGAAGAATGTGAAGAAGTGGATGGTACAACAATCACCTCATCGAAGTTAACTACTCTTAAACTTTACAATTTGCCGAAATTTAGGAGCTTCTTACTTGATAGAAACTCTATAGAATTCCCATCCTTGGATGTCTCGAGTATGACAAAGCTAGACCAGGCTTCCAAGTGGGAAATTGTGTGGTTAGACTACGGAAGTGAGGGGAATTACAAAATGCCGTGTCTAGTAATATGAGATTTTTTTTTTTTTTTCTGTATCCTCTTTTACACTTGCCACGGAGTTTGTGACTATTTTCTTGAGTATTCATTTCTTTGGTTTGTCTCCTAGGCCATAATGACGAGGGACCAGTCCTCGTCATTGAACCATACATTGTAAGCTGTTGTCTAAAGTCTAATCAAGTGCATTATCGTGTTAATAAATATTCTCATGATATTAGAAAGTGTATATGCTATTATATTAAGCATGTTCAAGAAAGCTATGAAAGTTCTTCAGATTTGAAAGAGCTTTATATTTGCGTAATGTTATTGAAGAATCAAATTTTTATAATGCTCGTTATCCACACATGCATGCCCATCCCCCAACCATTAAGTTCTCCATTATGAATTTGCATTTTGGAGGGAAGGAAATTCCCGTTTTGAAACTTTTAATAACTCTTAATTCGCCCCTCCAACATTGTCCAGCTTTAGTACTAGACAATGTTGTGGACAAGGATTAGACAATGGTCAATAAACTGTGAAAAATTAGGACTCAAGCACATTATTACGACGATTTTTAGAATTTATGCTTCAGTCTTCCCTTTTTGTTCGTGTTAAGTGAAACACTATTATAGTAACCGCTGGCATTATAGCCCACAGTGCAAAGGAAAGTTAAAGATAAGAAAATCTTTGCATTTAAAATTGTAAGATGAAAAGGAGTAAAATTTCCACATTTCTCATTCCCACGCTTTCACATCCTACAAACTTATTTCTCTTTACCTTGACATGTTTCAATAAATAAGTGCATCGGAAATTATAACTCTTGTTGTAAAAATATGATTGAGTTCTTAAACTTTTACTTCCTTAACTATGTTAAATTAATTAACGGAAAATGATGACGTGGTTTTTTTTTATTTAAAATATAACATTCTAATTAAAAAGAGGTTTGTTTTAAAAAAAAAAAGTACGCGAGTTCCATCAACGGGCTTTGATTGTGGGATTCGCTCAGCGAGATACTGATCCCCCCTCTTCCTTCCCGCACTCCTTCATGCTCATCCAGGCCAACGCCGCCCGGAGCTTCTCGTTCCACCGCCATCCAACCGCAGGCACCGCCACCGCCGGCAGCACCACCGCGCAGCCGCTGTCGGCCCCGGAACTGGTGCTCAAGGCACACCTTGAGGCCGCACGCTTTGCACGTGCTGGCGTCGGAGAACGTCAGCACCTCCTTGCACCGACGGTTGGGGCACGCCGACGTCTTCTTCTCCCTCTCTTGCCTCCGCAAGATCGTCTTTTCGTCTTCCCCAGTGGTCCCGATCGCAGTCGAGCAGGCTTCGCAAGTAACGAGCCGCTGGTTCAGGCGGTCCGGATTCGGGCACTTGTGGGACATGTGGATCTGCGCTCGAGACACAAAAAAACTGCGCATGATTTGTTCGTTTGTATGTAAAAATGTGTGATTCAGGGTCGAAAAATTATTGAAGAAATCTTTCTTTCCATACAAATTTATAATGGACTGGCCACCAAAATCACAAACTAGATTGCTTCATGATCCGACGACAACCGTCACAGGAGGAAGAAGGAGATCAAGGAGATCGCAATCTGGGAAAGCCCATGTTCCTCCTACCATCTCTCTCTCTCTCTCTCTCTCTCTCTGTGACAATTGATTGAGGCTGAAACCGTTTGAGTTTGAGGGATAGTATTATGATTTCGAGTTTGATGAAGGTTGAATGTGAGTTGGAATCGGAGATGACGAGGATTTCTTTGAGTGGGTTGAGTAGTTGAATAATCATGATTCTTATCAAGGTAAGTTCGCATGCTCTGTTTCTGCTGGAGGTAGGGACCGAGCGCTTGATTCCGCTGGCGTGAAATCCGGTTGGGTCCGAGACTGTCCTGATGAACTCATACATGTTTTGATGATTCGATGATTGTTTGGATACGAACCTCTTCCTTATCGTTGCATTCAGGTGCCCTTTACTGAAACGCCTACCACAAGTTTGATTGAATTCCTGAACGGTTCCAGCATGCGTATTTCGCAAGTATTCTTGCATCGTGATGATTATCTGGCAATGGCGTGCTTAAACTGAGAGCTCTCCAGGGCATATGACAAATTATTTTCGTTGATGTTGGTTGAACTCTTCCGGTTGTGCTCAATGCTCCCATGACTAAGAATTTGAACATGCTGTGTTGGCTTAATTTACTCGGAATTATGTTATCTTTATCAATCTATGATGTTTGTATATGGCTATTCTAACATTCGAGACAATTACCATCTTTAAATCGGAAATGGTGAAATCCTTCTTCGAAATGTGCATTGTGTACTATGTACTTCAGTGAATTCCTGTCCGGACTTCATCCTTTGCTTGATCTCACGTGTGATTGGTTTTGTATGCCTGGATGATTATGCCTTGCATTTTTTGATCCCTTCATTGATACCTCAATACCTTCTCACTGTCAATGATATTCGGTTCATTTTTTTTGGTGAATGGATAGACCTCTCTACCTGTTTGATTTTCTTCATTTACTGAAGATTCTGAAGTTCATTCCTCGATGTCATTTGCTTGTAACTTTTCTGTAAATGGCGTCCGAGGCCCTGTCATACTGACATTCGATGGCTGAGTGCATAATGAGCTGTTTATGCCATGGCTGAATGCTTTGGTCAATTCATTGTCCACATTGCCGATTTGTATGCATGTTCAGTTGTTGCTGAATGAGTCTCATCCATAAGAATTGACTGTAGAATGTGGCTCAATGCTGTTTTCCTGTGTTTACATTGCTATGTGTTTCAGTTTTTGTAGCATGATGTTCTTTGAAAATGTCTCCGCCGGAGCCACCCGTGGGTAATTAGAATGTGATCTTTAGTATTTGGTCCCAAGAGTTCCTGTTGTGTAAAATCAAAGTTGTTTCCAAGTTTTTCGATTCACATAGCAATATATGTTGGATTCATGTCGACTCCATGTTGATTTCTTATAGAGTTCAATGTGTTTTTTGCATCATATGTGGGCTAGGATTGGATTTGATAGATCTTGGTTTCATATGAGGGTTAATTCGGTAGCACATGATGGTACATCGACGTGCAGATGATTTCTTGTCATTTTTTAGTTCCTAGCGTCTCTATCTATCTAAATCATGCTCATGCATCATTATTCTACTACTTGAATTTCTCAATTTTCAGTAGTTGAAATTACCTCAATACCATGAGCCACATTGCTTTAGAATCGGATGTGACAAATTTACATATTTGATCATGTTGTAATTGTATCGGGAAGAGTGGTGGGCGATTTGAGGATTTTGCCGCCCACTTGAGGAAATGTTTTGAAACCGGCCAAAGGACCGACTTTACCGTCTTTGCTCAAATGGAGTGGATATTGCATCAGGTGGCCTTTCATTTCCTTGGGATTATGTTGGTCCTTATCTGCATAAGCCCTCCAATTTCATGATATCCTTTCCTTCCTCAAGAGTGTTCACTGGCCACTGCTGTTCATAATGATGTTTCAAAGATATGATTTTTGTTTTCCTTCCCTCCCCCATAGAATTCGCAAAAGCAGCCCTCAAGCGAGGCAGCCTCGAAGCTTAATGCAATGACTTGAGGGTTGCTTTTGCAAATTCTATGGGGGAGGGAAGATCAGTCACCAGCACTCACCAGTACCCTGCCCTTGATATCCATCAGGACCCTGCCCATATGTTCCACCAGGAGTGGGTGCATAGTACTGATTGTCACTCCTATAATCATTTTGCACTGGAGGTGTAGAGCTCTATCTTTCTCCTTGCAGCAGGTCTCTCTGTTGCTCATAGTAATTGTTTTTATGACCCTGTTGATTGTAGGTTCCCTGGCATGACTGCACCGAATCTCTCCTCTGTCCTTGATATGGATCCCTCCCACCGAGAGCATAATCCATATTGCTCATTAGCATGGGATTTCTTCTTTCACCTTGCCCCGGGGTAGCATAACTTTGCTGAGGAGTATGATTTTGCGGAGCATCCTGCTGCATGGGTCTTTGATAACCATATTGAGGGCTCCCTTGTGTATTTGCCTCTTGACCTCCTTGCCCGTCATATCTAGGTAGGTCGTAGTTTCTATTGTGATCATGCATTCTACCTCCAGGCCTCCCATACTAAACTGGGGGTGGTCTGTGAGTAATTACACCATTTTCATACTTGTCACCAAATGATTTAGTAAGTTCAACAAAACAAGCAGCATTGCAGGATCACAATCATAGACAAATTGGAAAGTTGAGCTCATGGAATTGAAGGACGAATGGATTAAATGACTGAAATAATGGGGCAGAGATGTATAGTAGATGCATCTCTGTGGAGTCAAGTCATACCTCCGTACTCCTTGTTTTGGGGATCAATGTAGAAATCAGGTAATAATATAAAGACAACTCCAGGTAGATCTGTTTATAGCTCATTATATTAATGCACAATAATGATGAAATTCCCTCTAGGTTGCTCTTATCTGCTTCAGTCATCACAGCCTGAAACCCTGAGAGGTGGTTGAGTTACATGCATAAATTCTCTTTTTTGCTTCCTCCAAACTAAAACGCGAGTATCAAATGTCATCACAAAAAGCAATTAATTCTCATGACTAGAAAACTACATATCCATGTTATTATGGTGCTAAATGTAAACATTAGCTTAATTACCACGATGTGGGGTTGTAAAATGTCAATTTTTGAAGGTGTCAAGCTCGTTATACAGCTTGTGCTCAAGATAGTTGTATCGGCCATTGCATAGGTCCAACCTGCCAATGAAAGCCATTATTTTGTGGTTGTTTCCCAAGACAATTTATTTGTATGGAGAGAAAGTAGAGAATAGAAACCCCTCATTTTATTGAATGATTTTTCAAGGTTACATTATTGGAATATTTTTCAATAGAGATCATTTCAAATATGATTAATCAATGAGAATTAGTCATACACGTTCCTAACTACACTTTTTAGCGAGGATAATTTGTTTTTAGAAATTCGGATGCCCATGATGATTCATTTTGGCATACTTATGCCAAATTATTTATTTATTCTTATTTGTCATTACAAATCCTTGATTGACAAATGATCCCCATCCTTACAAATTTAATGTTCTGTTTTCTATCGATTTATTATTTTCAAACTTTCCTCTCTAATTTAGACGTGTGTAACTTCCTAAAAAAATGTAACTTCATTTAGTATTAAAGCAGATATTGATATTTTCAACCTTTCCTTGTAAGAAAGAGGGAGGGAGAGTTTATGAAATTAATGAAGGCATATAAATGAAGAATTAATGGAGAGGAAGTAGATAGAGCTGATAAAAAAAAAAGGGTGCAAAATCCTTTGATCAGAGTGGTACTTCACCATTACGATAATATAGCAATAAGAGAACTCGTGAAATTAATTTGAATAGATTTTCTGTTCAAAATATCAATATGATGATTCATGAAGTTTCATCACAAAAATTAAATTGATTAGTTAAATCTAACAATCGAAAAAATAAATTAGTAATGAAAGAGATCATTATCTACATTGACTTTAAGGGGGGTGATTTTGTTGGGTAACAAAAGACTCGAGTATTATTTTTTATAATTTAAACAAAGAAGGGTGACGATTCATTCGAATCGTAAAGCTCTAGTCGAAACTAATATCATGAAATGAAAAAGAATGTTAGGAGATATTAAATGAAAATCGAGATCGAAACTCTAGACTGAAATTGAATGTGACTTTAAAATGAGAGGTACAGTTGACTGCAACATGATGGAGAGGACAAAAACGCCGAAGTTATAGAATCAAGGGAATAGACAGAAGCTATAACCACAGCAATCGAAGAACTTGTCATCTCAGGGTAAAAAAAGGAACTCGTCTTGCATTTCCCTCCATTCGCAAAAGTTGATTACTAGGAAAAATCCGAGCGTGAATGGAGAGGTGCCAGGCATGAATTTTTTTTCCATCTCCATGTCGGAAAAATTTTAATGGGGGAGGGGGGAGGGTCTACCATAAATTTTGAATAATCTTCCATGCGGAACCAGATCGACACGTTTCGATCGTTGGATGGTTCCTTGTATATCGCACGTGACATATTAAGCTCACCTAATATTTTCTCGAGTTGACTTAATATTTTCTCGTGCTAAGATTGTGTGTTATTCACTCTTTTTTGTCGGACTCTGCTTTTTTACAAACTCTCTTGCTCTCCACTTTCTCTTTCTCCATTAAAGCTCTAGCCTTCCCCTTCCTCTATTTATAGAAAAGAGTAAGGAGGTTATTGTCAGCCAAAATCTCCCAAGGTAGTAGCCAACTTTTGTTCAACTCACTAACATCTCCCTAGAATCGTCCATCGGAATTTCAAATTCTGCACGAACAGATTATCCTTTCCTGATTAATTGCTGATTTTTTTAATTTATTTTTAGAACGGATTTAAATTTGCCTTAAGGTTATCAAACCGAATGCCATTAATGAGCAAATAGCACTTTTATTACCATATATTACCAAGAGATTTTCCTATGCGTTTACTTTTCTCTTGACAAGGCTCTTCAAATATTATTTAAAAAAGAAGAATTCTTTTATTTAGATATAAATGAATTTAATGTGCTTAAAGTCAATTTTAGTATAATATATTAGATTTTTAGGCTCTTTCAAAAATTCACAAAATAGATTTCGACCGGTTTACTAACTAAAACTACGCTTTTAATAATATCATTCAGTTGACCGTCTCATAAAAAAAAGATCAAAACGCAGTTTTTTCCTTCTCTCTTGAATTCGGGTAAAATAGCAAAAGAACCAGAGGGACATTTTCGTCGTTTTAAAGCAGGGCACTTTCGTCATTTAACGAGGAAGTTCCCGATTCTACTTTGCGGCCGTAGCCTCTCCCGTCCCCCCTAGCTTCACAGCCGGCCGCCAGCTCCAACCGCCGGTCTTCCATCTCCCGCCACGGCAGGCAGATGCACGAAGAAGGCACACTACACACGCGCACACTACACACGCGCAGACTGAACAAAAATCGAATAAGAAATCTAATCTACTTACTCCCTTTTTTTGGAGATATCCCTTCACGCTCTTCCATTAGGTGATATGTTGCTTCAATTGCATCATCAGACTGAACAAAAAGCTCATGTTAAGGTCATGTGAAGGTACGAAACTAATTGGTGGCCATGAAGAATGTGAAGAAGCGACTGGCACGACAGTCACCTCGTTGAAGTTAACTACTCTTAAATTTTACAATTTGCCGAAATTGTGGAGCTTCTTACCTGAGAGATACTCCGCAGAATTCTCATCCTTAGATGTCTCTAGTAGGACAGAGTTGGACCAAGGCTCCCGAGGTGACGAGGACAACAAGTGGGAAATTGTGGGGTTAGACCATGGAAGTGAGGGGGAAAGTGAGGGGATGCAAAATATCATGTCTGGTAATATGAGATTTTTTTTTTTTTCCAGTATTCTCTTCTACACTTCCCGCGGAGTGCGTGACTATTTTCTTGACTAGTCATTTCTTTGGTTTGTCTCCTAGGCTATAATGATGAGGGACCAATCATTGGACCAATCATTGTAAGGCATTGTATAAAGTCTAATCAAGTGCATTATCGTGTTAATAAATCTTCTTGTCTGTTAGAAAAATTTATGTGCTATTATATTAAGCATGTTCAAGAAAACCACGAAAATTCTTCATATTTGAAAGAGCTTTATATCTGTTTAATTTTCATGAAGAATAAATTTTTTTATAATGCTCGTTATCCACACATGCATGCTCATCCCCCAACCACTAAGTTCTCCATTATGAATTTGCATTTTGGAGGAAAAGAAACTTCTATTTTAGAATTTCTAATAACTCTTAATTTGCCCCTCCAACATTGTCCAGCTTTAGAACTAGACAATGTTGTGGTTGTGGATCAAGATTAGACATTTGTTAATAAATTGTGAAATTTTAGGATTTAAATGCATTGTTACGACAATTTCTAGAATTTGTGCTTTAATTTCCCTTTTTGTTTACATTAAGCGAAACACTATTATAGTAACTACCGCGTTGTACCCCTTGCATAGGAAAGTTAAAGATAAGAAAATCTTTGCATGAAAAATTGTAAGATGAAAAGGAGTAAGATTTTTGCATTTTGTATTTCATGCTTTCACATTCTACGACTTGTTTTCACTTTACATTTATTTATTTTAATAAGTGTTTCATAAATTCTAAAATTTATTACAAAAGCACAATTGAGTTCTTAAACTTTCACTCTTTTAACTCTCTTAAATTAATTAGCGGAAAATAATGACGTGATTTTTTTTATTTAGAATATAACTTTAGGCTCGTTTTATTAAAAAAGAATACATGAGTTCATCGACGGGCTTTGATGGTGGGATTTGCTCAGCAAGATACTGATCCCCACTCTTCCTTCCCGCACTCCTTCTTGCTCATCCAGGCCAGCGCCGCCCAGAGCTTCTCATTCCACCGCCCTCCAACCGCAGGCGCCGCCACGGCCACCGCCGGCGTGCTGGTGTCGGAGAACGTCAGCACCTCCCTGCACCGACGGTTGGGGCACGCCGACGTCTTCTTCTCCCCCAGGTCGCAGTCCCCGAACCTCTCTTGACTCTGCAACACCGTCTTCTCGTCTTCTCGTCTTCCTCAGTGGTCTCGATCGCAGTCGAGCAGGCTTCGCAAACAACGAGCCGCTGGTTCAGGTGGTCCGAATTCGGGCACTTGTGGGACATCTGGATCTGCGCTCGAGACGCGAAAACTGCACATGATCTGCGCTGGTTCAGATGTGTGATTCAGGATCGAAAAATTATTGGACAAATCTTTCTTTCCGTATAAATTTATGAGTAATTGGCCACCAAAATCACAAACTCGATTGCTTCGTGATCCGACGTAAGCAATCGAAGTCGTGACGAATTACCTCACGACAACCGTCGCAGGAGGAAGAAGGAGATCAAGGAGATTGCAATCTGGGAAAGCCCATGTTCCTCCTCCCATCTCTCTCTCTCTCTCTCTCTCTCTCTCTCTCTCTCTCTCTGTGACAATTGGTTGAGGCTGAAACCGTTTTGAGGGACAGTATTATGATTTCGAGTTTGAGGAAGATTGACTGTGAGTTGGAATCGGTGATAACGAGGATTTCTTTGAGTGGATTGAGTATTTAAATAATCATGATTCTCATCAAGGTAAACTTCGCATGCTCTGTTTCTGCTGGAGGTGGGGATCGAGTGCTTGATTCTGCCAGCGTGAAATCCGGTTGAGTCTGAGACTGTCCTGACGAACTCAAACATGTTTCGGGGATTGTTTGGATACGAACCTTTTCCTTACCATTGCATTCAGGTGTCCTTTGCTGCAACGCCTGCCACATGTTTGATTGAATTCCTGAACGGCACTAGCATGCGTTTTTCACAAGCATTCTTGCATCCTGATGATTACCTGGCAATGGCGTCCTTAAACTGAAAGTTCTTCAGGGTATGTGACATTATTTTCGTTGATGTTGGTTGAACTTCTAAAGTTGTGCTCAATGCTCCCACAACTGGGAATTTGAACATGCTGTGTTGGCTTAATTTACTTGAAATGATGTTATCTATATCAATCTACGATGTTTGTATATGGCTATTCTAACATTTGAGACAATTACTGTCTTTGAATTGGAAATGGTGAGATCCTTCTTCGAAATGTGCATCATGTATTGTGTACTTCAGTGAATTCCTATCCAGACTTCATCCTTTGCTTGATCTCGCGAGTAATTGGTTTCGTACGCTTGGATGATTATGCCTTGCATTTCTCGATCCGTTCATTGATACCTTAATACCTTCTCACTGTCAATGATATTTGGTTCCTTTTTTTTGGCGAATGCATAAGCCTTTTAACTGTTTGATTTTCTTCGTTTACTGAAGATTCCGAAGTTCATTCCTTGATGTCATTTGCTTGTATCTTTTCTATAAATGGCATGCGAGTCCCTGTCATAACTGACATTCGATGGCTGAGTACATAATGAGCTGTTTATGCCATGACTAAATGCTTTGCTTGATTCTTTGTCCACATTGCCGATTTGTATACAGGTTCAGTTGTTGCTAAATGAGTATCAACTATCAACCATAAGAATTTATAGTAGAATGCGGCTCAATTCTGTTTTCTTGTGTTTATGTTGCTATGCATTTCGGTTTTTGCAGCATGATGTTCTTCGAAAATGTCTCCGCTGCAGCCGCCTGTGGGTAATTAGAACGTGGTCTTTAGTATTTGGTCCCAAGAGTTCCTATTGTGTAATATCAGAGTTGTTTCCAATTTATTCAAGTCATATCGTCAATTTACTTTGGATATCCATGCTGATTTTTATAGAACTTTAATGTGTTTTTTGTGTCATTTGTTGGCTAGGATTGGATTTGATAGATCTTGGTTTCATATGAGGGTTAATTTGGTAGCACACGATGGTACATCAACATGCAGATGATTTCTCATCATTTTTTAATGTTTTAGTAGTGATTTGCTTGAATAAATAAAGGTCACGTGCCATTGTCTGAACCATAGACTACAAGTATCGGACTCGTTCTTAGTTAAATAGCATGTCCCGGGTTTGTTTCTGTAAGTGGCCATGACCCCGGGCCGGATTCTTTAGTTTACCGGATCATTCCGTGCTTATTTGTTATATGTTTCTCCTTGGAATTTTTATTGGTCGTCATTTGGGGGATATTTATTTGATAGCTTAGAAATAGAATAAATCTTGAATTTGGCTCACGGGGATTCTTGTCCTAGGACTCAATAATGAGGCCATGTATATTCATTACCTGACATCATATTGGATTTATTTTGTCGCACTTTACCTTTATTGCATTGATTTTGATTGGTTACTTATTGATTGTGCACCCATGCAAGTACATCATTTAGTGGTGTATGATAATACGATAGGCAAAGATCGCATGAACAATATATTCGAAAGATTGAGAATCGGTACCGACGGGCGGTCATTAGATAATTAGCGTAATTAAGCCCCCGATCTTAGATCAATAATTTGCAAGAATGAAGTGTACTATTGCGCTTCACTTTGGCTCTTAATTGACCCTAAATAGAGTAGCGACGATTCCAATTAAAAAAAATTTCTTTGATTAATCAATTGAAACTCAAACGTGGCGATGGTTAGGATTTAAGAGAACTCACGTTGAACAAGAGTGATCACCTTGAACAAAGGCATCGCTCAGTCGTTATACCCGCCCCCTCTAAGATTCCTTAGAGAGGGTCGCAACAATTTATGAGAGCGAGCTTTCAAAAATTAGTAATGGTAATAAGTGTTATGGTGACTGGAGGAGGCGGATTTAAGGGGCTTCATTTTTTGGCACGTTTTAAGACAGATGATGTCGTCAATTAAATCTCTTTTCCATGTGCTCCGAAACCGAGTGGGGTCGCCGACAATTTGCTTAAGAAAATTAGGATGCCCATGCCACTTCATTTTGGCATTCCTGTGCTATCTTTTTTCATTATTTATTTTTACTTATCATTACAGATCTTTTTTTTTTTTTTTTTTGCAAAAGATCTCCATCCCCATTGCTTTAATGTTTTGTTTTCTATCGCTTAAATATCTTCAACCTTTCCTTGCAGGATAGCCACCTGTTCAGCATGTTTGCCTTCGTTCTTGTGATAATGTACTTAATGTTCTCAATCGGCGACACGCATATTATATGTACTTTCATCTATGTGAATGGTAAGCTTGAGTTGGAACCTTATGACACCTATATTCCAATGGTCTCTTTAAAACCTTCTTATTGAACCTTCATTCTTATCGTGTTTATTCTTCAGAGATAAACTACAAACGAGAGAGAGAGAGAGAGAGTCCATGGTAAATGAAGGCATATAAATGAGGAACTAATGGAGAGGAAGTAAATGGAGCTGATAATAAAAAAAGGTAATTTTTTTTTTATCAGAGTGAACTTCACCTCTGAGATAATATAAAAATAATGGAACTCATGAACTTGCCGAATTTTTGTTGAGGTGTTGCCGCAAGATTATTGTAGCTTTGCTAGAATCCACTAAAAGTTTACTTGGAATTGCCGTAATTTGTTCGGAATTGTTTAAACTCGCTTGAATGTACCGGAGTATGGCTGAAATAAGTAGAATTTTGTCAAAACATGCCCGGAATATTTAAAGATTGTTTTCTAGTTCACCACATGCAACACGACATTTTTATGCCATGACTGTCCTCAAAGGCGTCCCATCTGTTAGACCTCAAGGATTTTCTCGGGAAAATCTGTAATGCTGGTGAGGAGGAAAAATGGGTGCCATGGCAAGTGACCAAACGAAAAAAAAAAATAGATGGCGAAGCTGTTGGTAATACTTTTTTTTCTAACTTTAAATAAATAAAGTAAGTAACTTTTACTCAGCATCCGTAAGTTTCAGTGTTTGCATTTAGTTTTTTCTAAATAAATTGTTGATTCCAATTAAAAGTCTAGTTTTCCTATTTGATTTTTCACCTATCGGTGTTGGTATTTCACGTGATTCTGGAAAAAGTCGATCAAATGGCTCATATCTTTATCATGTTGATTTTCCCAATTATTTTCGATGAATTTTTATAAAAATCAAATTAGAAATCCCATCTCCTTACTCCCTTTATTTGGAGAAATCCCTTCACATTCTTCCATAAGATGATATGCTTCAATTACTTCCTTATATTGTTACATTCGATGCATCATCAAACTCAGCGAAAAATGATAAATAGATTATATAGAATTACTAAATAATCCATCTCTATACTTTGTGATTTCATAGCAGACAAATTTCATCCGTCGCCGTCGACCACCGTCCGTCGGTCACTCGCTGCCACCGGTTGCCGACTCCGCCGTTCGTCGGTCGCCGCCACCGCCAGTCGCCGGCTGCCGATCGTCGGTCGCCGCCGCCACCGCCCACCAGTCGCCGCCGTTCGCTAGTTGCCGCCAGTCATCAGTCACCACCGGCCACCGCTGGTTGCCAGCCGTCCATCACTGCCAATCGCCGGTCCGCCGCCCTCTGAAAGGAAGAAATTTTGTATCGTATCAAACGAATTTCTATTTTTTGAGTAGAAATTTTGTATTGTTATCAAACGGTTATTTTTGCTTAAAAACTCTTCTAGAAATAGAAATAGAAAAATCTATTTCTCTTCCAGAAATCAATTTCTGGCTAAAATGGTAATCATTCGCGCCCTTAGATTCATAACTCAGCTTCAGAATTGAGTAACCGAACCTTTCTCCCTCCAATACATTTTCTACAAATTTAATGGTGGAAGACCGGATCGGAAGATCGAAATCCCTTTCTTACTTCCTAACTCCGATGAAATCTAATTCGATTTGGAGAGCACCGGTGGAAAAGGTGAGGAAATAGCATGTCGGAAGAGCATCGTCATGGTTCGCCTGCAGGCTCTGTATCGCAAGGTGTGAGATGGGCATGGTTTAATGGGTCGGGCTAGACCGAAAGGCTTGGGTGATGGGGGCCAAACTTGGCCCAATTGGACTCTCTCTTCTTATTTTTATTTACTTTTATTTATTATTTTTTTCGTATCTTTTTACTATTATTTATTTCTTATTTTTTTCAGAAATATATGTTTAATGTGTCGATAAAAATTAAGGTGTCAATAATGGATTTTGTGGAATGAAGGGAGAGAGGGAGAGAGAGAAGAGAGAGATTATATAATGTGCTTTACAAATAGACAAATATAATAAAATTACCCATTATCTTAGATAGGAGGAAGGAAAAGGTAAAAGCTCAGGAGAAAATCCATTATGATATTGAATTCCAACACTAATCATAAGAAATATATATATATATATATATATATATATATATATATATATATATATATATCTAGATATTGGTAAGGGAAAATATTATATAATTTTGATCACTCTTATGATTGAAAAGAAAAGTATAGATACCCATCAAAACAAGTTTTGTCGTACCCTTTAATATTGAAAAGTTTATATGGTTTCAAATATTTTGACGATAAATGTTTACAAAAAAAATATTTATTTATATATAGATCATATTGAGGATTATGACGAGGCTTGAAAGATATAATATCTCATATATGACTTATATTTGACAAATAGTAATACCGAATGGTGTTTATCACTGAGGCAACCTCCACCGATTCCGAAGACTTCGACTTTTTATTACCAACACGCAACAGTCTTTTTTGTCATCCAACAATTCAAGACTCTTCATGCCAATCGAACTGTTGCGAGGCATGATGCACGGATAAGGGTAATTATTGCAAGCATAATTTCCGCAACTTTATGTAGAAGTGCTTCTTGACTTGACTTGCCTTTTTATTAATTAAAACAAAGAATTAGAAAAAAGAATCAATGAGCAATGAGATGTTTCTTAGTTGGTAAACCGTACTCTCCACTAACTAATTTTCTAATTTTTTCGCTAATAAAGTTTAGATTGCGATAAAAAAAGAACCATCAAGCAATAATGATGCGAAGTATGATGCACGGAAAAGGGCAATTTTTGCAAGCGTAATTTCCGCAACTTTATGTAGAAGTGCTTCTTGACTTGACTTGCCTTTTTTATTAATTAAAACAGAGAATTAGAAAAAAGAATCAGTGAGCAATAAGATGTTTCTTAGTTGGTAAACTGTACTCTCCACTAACTAATTTTGTAATTTTTTTCGCCAATAAAGTTTAGATTGCGATAAAAAAAAGAACCAGTGAGCAATAATGATGCTCTTTTGTTGGTAATCATAAATATTTTTCCTCTAATAAAATTTAGATTGTGATAGCACTTAGTCTCTTTTCAAGAGATGGATGTGCAGCTTCAATGTCTTATCCAATTTGAAGGCCCTTACTCACGCATTTTTATTGTCTAATGACGATGGTACATGGAGAAATTGTCAATCAATTCTAATTTGTTTGTACGAATGACAATAACATTTTAATTTTTTTAATTTTCTCAATTTAGTCATAAATCTTGGTACGAAATCACAATATAGTCATTTTGGCTAATTTTCATAAAAAATTGCTGATGTTGCAACCACGTAGGATAGTCGACAGTAACTAAATCGTACCTCAAAAATTTCTTATAAAAATCGACGAGATTAACAACATTGAACTTTGTGCAAATGTTTAAGACTAAATTATCAAAATTGAAAAGTTTTTGACTAAACTGACAGCGATACAATACATCTAAGACTTGTTGGGTAATTTTTTTTCTATTATGTGTATTAGTATGTAGTTGTGGAGAAGAAACTTATTTCATCGTGAAATTAGAAGACAACTACTAAATTCGTGCATAGAGTCACCTCGTTACAACTTTAAGGTTGATCGAAGATTATATTCAATTGTTTGAGTAAACAATATCTCGAGTGAGTCGATTTAAGGATATGATCCTCGAGTTGGGCCTAATAGATACACCATTGATAAAACAACTTATAGTGGCAGCATACAAATCTTTTATTTTATTTCGAGTAATGATGATGGAATATTAAATGAACAAAATGATATAAAAAGGAACAAGGAAAGATGAGATACAGAACATAGGATTAAGACACGACATAGGGTCCAGGAAAAAGTAATAAGAACAAAAGCAGGAGAATATGATTGGTTTTTCTCGAGCCAAAAAGTGAAACCATAATATTTTTTGTTTCATGTGATAAAGGTCTCGTACATGTCAAAGAATCAGAGAAAATTCCTCGAGTACATCAAGAGAAGATGCATTCATATGTCATCATGCTCATCAAGGTGAAGACGGAACTTGCGTCCTTTAAAGTGAATCCATGAAATGGAGATGTAAGATAATCTTAACAGAAGGTCCCGTAAAATTTACAATTCTAGAAAATAAAATTCACATCGTTTTCTAATAGGTCATACATATGCACTCAATTTTTTCCGCAATATTTGAATGGTAAAAATCCCCAATCGAATTCCTTGATTGTATAAACCGAAGCAAGTCAAGTTCGGAATCTATCTTTAACTATTCGACTCAACTCGATCTCCATTAATAAAGGAGACATTCTCTTTTATATTATATCGCAATTCTTGATCCTGAATATTTTGAGTTATATCTTACTTCGGCGGCCCAAATATAAATCTAGGAAAAGCCACACAAATTACAGACGCATGAGAGGGACAATCAAAATTGGGTCTTGGAGGCAAAAGAAAAGCCCCAAAAAACAGAGTTTTCTTTTTTCCGACAATGAATGGTGCGTTCACTTCAAGAAAAAACGTCCACGGTGTTGTCTATGTGCTTATTGCTATTTTCTAAGAGATTAGCTTTTCCACATGACTTGCGGTCAAATAATCTGACAAAATTCCAAAGATGCTTTTACAAGGAAAATAATACAAACTTTTGATGAGAAAAACATTTTGGCCAAAACCGGTGGTGGCACGTCGGACAACAGGAGAAAGCATTAATTATTGCACTAAGTGGACTCTATTATTGTCCAATTTTAGTAAAGCTAATGCTCAAAGAGCCCGTCAAGTCACCGGGATTGGAGTGCCTTCATCTGCATCAGAATCTGGACTCCGGCCGCTGCGGATTGCTGGAGCCAAGCGCGACTCTCGTAGTTTTTAGTGGGTAGGGTCTGAAGTCAATTTCAGTACAAAAGAAATGGCGGAGTGGGCCCTTTTGTTTTCAATTAATCGTGTAATCAGAAGGAGGCATTTGCTCTTTTTGGAGATTCCGTAGATGTCGTGTAAAGATTATCAAATGAAGCCTTGCACTACACATGTAAGCGCGGGCACCTTGCATGCATCGATTAAAGTACGAAATGGAGCCAAGATTTTGCAGAGTCCATGCAAAAAATTACAGGTAAGTCAAGCTTTTGACGAAAAATAACATCATATTGATAAAAGATCGCGGGATCCTCGATATAAGTACTGGGATTTTCTCAATTGTGAGAGGGAAGTTGGAAGTTTCATATATGATGATTGATGGCCTGCCTTCATTTTAGTTTGCAAAAGTGGCCGTCTCTTCAATCCGCGCCTTCATGTAATAATTTAAGCTTTTAGAACTGTTGCAAATTAAATATTCCAGATCTCCTAACTCCGATAACATGTGAGATTTTGATAGATATACTGCCAATTGTTTTGAAAACTTAAGTTGTTATATAAATAAGTTGTTTATTCTTTAAATATTTTAGCAAATAGTATACTTAAGGCAACATAATACAAAAAATTTCATGACATTTTCTATTGTGACAAAATTCTTGACAACATACACCTCTTCAGATACGGTAAATCGTCCACCCCCTTAGCACCGTCATTCCTTCTATACACTTCTATTTCTTCTCCTGTTCACTCATATCTCTCAAAGATCCCCTCTACAACGATCTGGTGGGCCAACCCAATTTGAGACAATGAGATTATTAGTCCTCCCTTAATTCTGGTTTTTGCGCAATATCGTTTAGACACTTTTAGCTCGTGAGAAAAATATTTTAGAGAACTCTAGGTACAATAATAAGTCCATGACCAAACAACTTATTACACTTTTCTATCCAGCCTTCTGCGATGACTCAAGGAACCAATCTCGTGTCGTACCATGTCAAGCCCAAATGCCGTGCTGTAATTTTTGCACGAAGTGTTGTGCCATACAAACACTCAGAAATTTTCAGTAATAATCATTTGTATGGTATGACAATTTTTGTAGGAGCAATGATAAATTTGCGTTCTAAAACCGAAAAAACTTAAAAAGAAAACTTTTACGCGATGAAGAAAATCAGATTCTCCTAAGGATGGGTAATATACCCGACCCCAATACTCGAAGCATCATGGAAAATTGCACTACACTGCACTGCTTGTGCAGAAGATATTTTGTTGCACTTTGACTTTCCACAATTCAAGTTCAGTTCAAATACTATATTTTCTTGAACGTCCTATTAAAATGTTATTCTTTTTCAGTTCTCCATTGGACTTGTTTTGGCAATTCTTCTTGACGGACATGGGAACTCATCAAATTGATCGTTCAAGAGCTTCGGGTTAAGCTGCAGGGTCAAAAGTAGGTTCATTACCGAGCATGGGATCGTATTGAATGATCGAGAAGAATGCATAGTGAAAACTGTTAGATGCCAAATTTGAAGGAGCACGTTTTGTTGTAATTTACAAGTTTGGTGGTGGTGGTAAGATGCCTTTGCCGGTGTTATTTTTAGCCAATTATCTACTAGCTTCAACTCTTATGCAACTTAAGGAGTGTAGTTGACCACTGAAGAGTGTATATCTTGATTTAAACACTTTCCAATTCTTACGCAACTTCTGATAGAAGTTAGTTGAGACGAGAATATGACAAGTGATATAATTTTTGTACGGCAATTATTTGAGGGTCATGATTTTTTTTTATTAATTGAGTATCATTACTTTCAAAAAAGAAGTGTTGACTTGAGTGATTCAACTTTTGAAAAATCTTCATTTAAGTATCATAACTTTCAATTAACCATTTAAATTCTACGGTTGCTATCACAAGTGCCATGAGATGTAGCATTTGTGGGGAACAGCCGCATAGAACTCGTATTTTGCATTTCGATTGAAAAGAAGGAACTCATTATGCATTTCCCTCCATTTCCTCCCCCTTTTTGGAGCAAAATATCTTTGCAACGTGACCCATGACGCATCAAAAGTCGTACTCCCATCGGCAGCATGAATGAGATTGACATAACACGAAGCTTTAATAATTGTCAAGTGACTGACGATTGCCAAAAAGCAAAACTTAACCCCACCTAGGTTAACTCTTAACCTCATTTTGTTCTGTCTTCATCCTCCTCCTCTGTGTTTTAGAGAGAGAGAGAGAGAGAGAGCAGCATTAAAGCAACGATGGTCGACGTGGGTGGCGCGGCGGCGCGGGGGAGACACGTAAGGAGGTGGGGCGGGGGGGAGAGACACGTAAGGACTTGGAGGTTGGCAATGGGAAGCGTTTGTGAATTGGTACATTACTTATTTTTGCAGGGAAGCTGATAGTGTCATTACGTGGGGGGTACTAGCAAAGAGAGATTAGACAGAGAAAGAACCATATAATCCATGAAATAGGCTCACATTATCAAGTGCATGCAACACTGATATGGAGTTAATGATCCCGTAACATAAACACATAATTACATATAAATACACTTCATTTTCACTGGATCCGTTGAAGAGGTGTAATCAATCAAATAAAATTGAGTTCTTTTATTACTATTGAAGTGTGGTTTTGAGAAATAAATTATTATAATTTGTAAATGATTATAATTTGTAACTTCTACACAAAAAATGAAAAAGTCATCTTCCATGAACCTTCAATTTCTCTCTATGGAATTGTGCATGTAGGTCAAAACCTATGCATATTCCATTAATTGAATTAGATTAAGAAATAAAAAGGAGGAACTTGTGATGATATTTTTCCGAAGTTAGCCTTAGGCTATTGCAGACTTATTGCATGCAAGATGCTTTTACAAGGAAAATAATACCAACTCTTGATGAGAAAAGCATTTTGGCCATCGCTGGTGGTGGCCCAATAGTAGAACAGGAAAAAGCATAATTGCACTAAGTGGACTTTATATTGTCCAACTTTATTAAAGCTAATGCTTAGAGAGCTCGTGAAGTGATTGAGATTGGAGTGCATTTTTCTGAATCGAAATTTGGACTCTGGCTGCTGCAGATTTGTTAGAGCCAAGCATTGCCCTCGTAATTTTTAGCTGGCAGGACCCGAAGTCAATTTCAGTACAAAAGAAATGGCGGAGTGGGCCCTCTTGTTTTCAATCAAGCGTGATCACATGGCGGCATTTGTTCTTTTGGAAATTCTGTAGATGTTCCGTAAAGATGATAGGACGATACGCTGAAATACGTATACGAATACATCGGAGAAATACAACTTAATAAAGATATATGTAGAATCAAGTTATTCATTTATTAGGATATTCAAGCAATTGACATGTACATGGTTCTCGGTTTTTTTTTTTTTTTAAACACACACGTATGTTATTCTTTACAATTGTATTAGTGGTTAACAATCACGTATCTAGATATGATGGATTTTGCACTTCAATCTTAGCTTCTCCTTCTTAGAACAACTTTAGAAGTGACACCTGTCTTCTGATAGATGAAGCATTACTCAATAGATGTAAGCGCAGGCAACTTGCATGCACCAACAAAAGTACGAAATGAAACCAAGGTTCGTAGAGTCCATGCAAAAAAATATCGGTAAGGTAAGAGTTGCCAAGCTTTTTCATAAAGATAACATCATATTGACCAAAGATCACGGGATCCTCAATAACAAGCACTGGGATTTTCACAAAATGCGAAAGGGAAGTTGGGACCAAATATATAATCTTATATGGCTATGCACATATTAAGTCGAAGCTAGACAGGACAATATTTAGATAGATAGATAGAGAGAGAGAGAGAGAGAGAGGATAGTACGGTGGAGTTGGGCCCCTCGGCGTGAGGTTGAAAAAGCAAGAAGCTTTAATAGTCGCAACATAATCCACAATGCATAAAGTCATACTGCTTGTATGCATCATGAGGTTAGGATAACACAAATCTTCAATAATTGCAACGTGACCCACGACGGCCAAAAAGCAATTAACTCCCCGATTAAACTCTTAACCTCACTTTGTTTTGTCCTCCTTCTCCTCCTCCTCCCCTACGTTTTAGAGAGAGAGAGAGAGAGAGAGAGAGAGAACAGCAGCATCAGCGCAATGATTGTGGACATGTATGGTCGGTACTTGTTAGGGAAGGAGAGAGACGCAAGGATTTGGAATTTGCAGAGAATCAGAAAGAGGGTCACTTAATTGTTGACGAGGGATAGTCAATCAATGCAATCAGGCTATTAAAGTGAGGTTTTGAAAAATAAATTATGAGTATAATGAGTAATTTCTATAAAAAAATAAAATGAAAGTTGGTCTTTTATGGACCTCCAATTTATCTTAATAGAGTTGCACACGTAGCTCAAAGCCTATGCATGTTCACAACATGAATAGATTAGTGTCTCTTAAATATTAATGGAGTACCTAGGTCTCTTTAAGCATCTGACGAATCTCCATCAAATAGGCCGTCCCTCTATTTCATACACATCGGATAATGGCCAAAGATAAACAATTTTTATTAGTATACTTATGATAACTTTACCTTTTATATTACATTCTTTTGAAAATGGGTAAGTTGCCACACTTTCTGTTTTTCATCTCAATTTCTATTCGAACTTGGTTTTAGCAGCTTAACAATCTAAACTTGAGAGCTTAGTCCCTTGTCTTTTTTTTTTTCCTTTTAATTCCTGGGAAAGTTTGGTGAGAATTTTTTCTATACTAGAAAATATCAGTTATTTAAATTCTAACCTTAATCTCACATTATTCATGTTTATTCATTTGAAAAAAAGAAGTATTGAGATGTTGGGAATGAGAAACTAGTTCCATAAAAGTTTACATTCAAATGATGAGGCATCATCAATTAAAATCTGACGATAACATTTTGGGTCACCGGCTTGGAAGAACTTGTGGTTGATGGTCTAGTATAATCAACTTAAGATTGATGGGGAAATTGAGAACAGCTCTGATGGATCTTATCTTTATTATATTTCATCATATAAATTGGGCGTTATAGAGACGCAACACCTATCTTCTGTACAATTGATGTGGGGGGCTGAACATTTTCATATGCTTTTCACATATCAATTGTCGTAAAGAGCATCTAAGTAAAAACAAAGACAGATGGCATGGTTCGGTGGAGTTGGGTAGGAGCATTCACGTAAATAAAGTCGTACTGCCCATGCGCACCATCAGGTTGAATAACACAAGCTTTAATAATTGCCAAGCGACCGACGATGGCCAAACAGCAAACTTTAACTCCAGCTTGGTTAACTCTTAACATCACTTGGTTCTATCTTCCTCCTCTTTTTCGTTTTAGAGAGAGAGAGAGAGAGAGAGAGAGCAGCATTAGAACAACGATGGTGGACGTGCTGTTGGCACGTGTTAGGGAGGGAGATACACGTATGGATTTGGAGTTTGCAATGAGAAGCGTGAATTATTTCATTATTGCACATTGAGTTTCAATAGTTTAAGTTCAAATACCATATTTTCTTGGAAGTTGTATTAAAATATTATTTTATAGTTCTTCATTGACTAGTTTTGGCAATTCTTCTTGACAGACAACCCAAGGAACTCATCAAATTGATTGTGAGTGAGCTTCGGGTTGAGCTGAAGGTCAAACATAGGTTCATTACCGATCATCTGGTCGTATTGAATGATCAAGAAGAAGGCATAGTGAAAACTATTAGATGCTGAAACTGAAAGGGTATGCTTTGTTGTAATATACAAGATTGGTGACAATGGCAAGATGACTTTGCTGGTGCTATCTTTAGCCAATTATCTGCTAGCTTCAACTCTTATACAACTTGAAGAGTGTCATTGGCCATTGAATAGTGCATATCTTGATTCAAATGCTTTCCAATTCTGACACAACTTCTGATAGAAGTTAGCCTAGATAAGAATAAGACAAGTGATGTAATTTTTGTACAGTGGTTACTTGAGTGTCATGATTTTTTTGATTAATTGAGATTCATGACTTTAAAAAAAAAACGTTCACTTAAATGACATCACTTTTAAAATATTTTCACTTAAGTGTCATAACTTTCAATTGATCATTTAAATACCAAAACTCCCACCACAAGTGCCATGATGCGTATCACTTGTGGGAAAAGTCTTGAAATAGGTTATATTTCTCAAGTGAACTTTTTTTTAGAAGTTCTATAGCTTTTAAGTTATTGGAAAAAGTTATGACATTCAAGTAAGTGTTGTACGAAAATTGTGGTGACATTGTTTCGAAGTTAACTTTATTTAACTAGGGGCATTACAGACTTTTACATGCTATGACAATACAATCACAAAAGCATTGCAAGATGTGTTTGCATGAAAATGATACAAACTATAATGGAAGAAGAGGGGTGAAGAAAAGCATTTTGGTCAAAACCAGTCGTTTTCACGTAGTACAACAGTAGAAAGCATTATTGCACTTAGCGGACCCTATTATTGTCCAACTTTATTAAAGCTAATACTTGAAAGAGCTTGTGAAGTGACTCAGATTGGAGTGCATCATCTGAATCAGATTCCGGACTTATAGAGATTGGGGCCTTGCTGCTGCTGATAGCTGGAGCTGAGCATGTATGAAATGATTCATGAAC
Organism: Eucalyptus pauciflora; assembly: GCA_007663325.1. Lineage (NCBI taxonomy): Eukaryota > Viridiplantae > Streptophyta > Magnoliopsida > Myrtales > Myrtaceae > Eucalyptus > Eucalyptus pauciflora. The sequence continues at coordinate 504,050 of VMYD01000211.1, read as the reverse complement.
GGTGGTAGTGATAAACAGCTGGATAATTCTCGCATTCTACAAGTGGTGGGGTTCGAAGGTAATTTTAGTCCAAAAAGAAATGGTGGAGTGGGTTTTTTAGAACCGTTAGATTGAGGTTCTCAGAAAAAAAAGAAAAAAAAAGAGAGTTATGCTTATTAATGTTTAAAAAATTATCACGATCCTTCAAAATTCTAATGGAGTTGCGTGAATAGCTCAATGCATGTTCACAAGATTAATAGATAAGTGTCTCCAAGATATCGATGGAGTGTTTAGAATTCTTTGAACACTCAAATAATTCTCATTAAGTAGAGTGGTCTTTTTGTCCCACACACATCGATAATCACCGGAGACATAGGCCTAGAGGTGGCCCTAAGAAAATGCACAAATATGATGATTCGGTCACAATTACCATTTAGCAACCTCTTAGATCTAAAAGATAGGTGCCGCTTAATTTTCTTGGAATAAAGCTAACCCAATATAAAGTGAAAACTCTTAATTTTTCCTCATAAAAAAATTCTTGATTTTGTAAATGATATCTGTCTTGTGATCATGGTTTTATATCACAACTTTTTGAAAGTATTTTAGGGCCTGTTTGTTTGTGTTTCTTTTTTTTGTTTCGAAACAGTTTTTCTGTTTTTTTGTTCCCGGGAACAAAAAAAGAACAGAAACGCGTTTGGAAGCGTTTTTGTTCCAAATCTGTTTTTTTGTTTCCGGGAACAAGAAAAGAACAGAAACAAGAAACAAAAAAAAGTTGTTTCTTGTTTCTGGAACAAAAACGAGAAACACTTTTCTCTCTCTCTCTTCTCTTTTCTTTTTTTTTTCTTCTTTTTTTCTTCTTCTTCTTCTTCTTCTTGCTTTGGCGGTCGCCGGCCTCGGCCATGCTTTGCCTTTTCGCCGACTCGCTCTTCATGCTTTCGGCCTCGCGGCCCCGACCGGGCGAGGCTTCGACCTCGCTGGGAGACCTCAGCCGGGCCGACCTGGCGGTGCCTCGCCGATGCAGGCCGAGCAGGCTGCCCGCCGGGCGCCTCGTAACCCGCGAGGCTTCGGCCTTCACCTCGGGTTGAGACCGGACCCAGCCATGGCGACCAAAACAGAAAAAATAAAAAATAAAAAATAAACATTAAAAAATTAAAAGAAATAAAAAAAGAACATAAATTAACCAAACATGTTTTTGTTCTTTTTTTATTTCAGGAACAAGTTTACCAAACGCGCATTTTTGTTCAAAAACTGTTCCCCGGAACAGAAATAATTTTTTCTATTTCTGTTCCCTGGAACACAAAAAGAACAGAAACACAAACAAACGCACCCTTAGCTGCCGCCCTTGATTTTTTAATCTCAATTTTTATTCGAAGTCGATTTGGGCAGCATGAAGTTTTAAACTGGGGAGCTGAGCCCCACTCCTTTTCTTTTCTTTTAACTCATAGGAAGGTTTGGAGAATATTTCTTCTATACTAGAAATAATTCATTAAAGTTTAGATTCAAATGATGAGGCATGACCAATTAAAATCTAATTATAAAAGTTATGGATCACAAGCTTCGAAGAATTTGGAGTTGATGGTCATGGCACAATTAGCTTAACTATTAAGATTTATGTGGAAATTGAGTGCAACTCTTGTGAATCTTATCTTTTCCGAAGAGGTCCAATTTGGAGGAACATTTCTCACCATGGCAGCACTATTGTAGTTTGTCGACATTGAAACTTGATGTTGTCCCAACATTGCCACATATTTCAAACGAACTTGAAAGCTTGTCAACTCTCATTATCAATGAATGCTTGGAACTTTCCTGTTTTGAAAGGCTTGGTGAAGTTGAGGGAACTGCGGATTACTAGGTGTGAATACCTCACGAAGACACCTGGTCCGTCGGGCTACAATCCTTGGGGACATCTCGAGTAAAAAGACTTGTTGAGATTCAAGTTTTGTGGTGATCGGGATCATTGTTGCACTCAACAGTTTCCTACTGTTTCAATTGAAAGATTACCTAATCTATGCAAGTTGAAGAAACTTAGGTGTGTTGAACTGAAAGTCTGTCCTAAGCCAAAGTACTTGGAGACGAATTGGATGTCTCTTGGAGCTAACACCTAAAAGTTACAACTTATGAAAATTGCACCGTGCTGCCTGTACAGGAGACATTGTGGCACATTGATGTCCATAATTCAAGTCAAATTTTCTTTTTGTTGAACAGTTCAAGTCGAGTTCAAACAATGTATGAAATGTTATTTTTTAGTTCTTCTTTTGACTTGTTTTGGCAATTCTTCTCGACAGACATGAGGAACTCATCAAGTTAATCATTTGAGAATGGGTTAAGCTGAAGATCAAATAGAGGGTGCATTTATTTCGCAAAAAACTCAATGATAAGATAAAAACATTTTCTAGGAATACGGTTAGTTTTTGTTAATTTGGTAATGTATGATCAAAAATGCTCTTTGATGTTAAACTTCATTGAAAAATGATTTTAATCTCATATTTTTATTTTTATTTTAATTGGAAGTTTTAATTATTTTTTACTTTTTTCTTTTCTTTTTTGAATTAGAATTTTTAATTATTTTTATTTTCCTTTTTCTCTTTTCTTTCCTTTACTTTTTCCAAGTTCCCCCACCGTGACTAGTTGGCGACTACCACAGTCGAGCTCGAGCTCACTGGGATCAAGCGAGCTACAAGCTCATTGGCCTCGATGGAGCTTGAGCTCGCATGGATCTTGCGAGCCGCGAGCTTGCCCGCCTCGGTTGAGCTTGACCTCGTCGAGATCGAGCGAGCTGTGAGCCCGAGCTTGCTTGGATCTGGTGAGTTGCAAGCTCATTTGCCTTAGTCAAGCTCAAGCTCACCTAGATTGGCCGAGCCTTGAGCTTGCTAGCCTACATCTTGTCCGATCGCGAAGTTGTTGGCTGTCGTCAAGACACACAGCCGATGAAGGTAGAATGAGAAAGGAAAAGAAAGAAAAGAGAAAAGAAGAAAAAGGAAAAAAAAAAAGAAAATAATGTTCGAAAAATTTTGAAAAAATAATTAAATAATCGATTTTTAAAAAATTATTTTTATAAGAAAAAAAGTTTCATTAGCCAAGGACCCAAGGAGTAGAATAATATTTGGGAAAACGTCTTTTGGTTCCTTTAAAAGAGAAATTATTTTCCTAAATTTGAGCTTTGGTAGGCCATTTCCGTTAACTCATTTTCTAAGTGAACCAAACGACGAAAAATGAGGAAAATGTTTTTTGCAAAACAAACGCATCCTTAAGTTTACTATCGAGCTTGTGGCCGTATTGAATGATGAAAAGGCATAATGAAACCATTAGATGCCGAATCTAAAGGAGTACGTCTTGTTATAAGACATTTGATAGATGGCAGTGGTAACATGACCCTTGCCGATGTTATCTTAAGCCGGTTATGGACTAGCTTCAACTCAAACACTTCCCTACACTTGTGTCATCACAATCGCCTGGATATATTGATTTTCTTGCATCTATGTAAACGTTTTCAAAAATATCATGGCATTTAAGTGAATAGTTGCTAGAAGTCATGATATTTAAGTAATAAAAAATTATAAAAATTAAGTGATTGAAAAAAATTATGATATTTAAGTGAATGCCGTGTGAAAATTGTAATAACAGTTTTTAAAGTTAGCAATACATTTACGCTGGCACTACAAGATGTTTTAGCGTGAAAATGACACAAACTTTTACGGTGAAGGAAAGGACGGAAAAAGCATAGTGTCCAAAACTGGCGGTCGCCACATGGCACAACAGGAGAAAGTATCATTGCACTTAGTGGGACTCTATAATTTGTGCAACTTTATTAAAGCTGATACTTAAAAGAGCTCGTGAATTGAAGTTACTGATATTGAGGTGCATCATCTGAATCGGAATCTGGACCATAGCTCGGTAATGGAGTAGGTCCACCCATTAATGGAGCTTTGTCTCTCGTCCTTTCTTTCCTTCTCACTTCAAAATTTTAAGTGAGAATTCGCTCTGTGGCCCAAAGCGCGTTGCTCCTCCGCCTTGCGCTGGCGCTGGGTCATCTTCGCTCTCTGCCCCAGAGCTCGTTTGCTTCTTCGGCCTGCGTCGTTGTATTCCTTCTCCGCCCTCTATTCTGGTGTGTTTTCCGCGCAAGACAGCGAGGAATGTTATTGCTGTAAGTCACAAACTCCAAGCAACAAGAAGTTTCAGCTCTCTCCGATTCGGCTTCGGATTCACTACGTTCGCGGCTCATAACAGTGAGTCGATTCATCCCCTGATTTTTGTACTCTTCTTTTCTTTTCTTTTTCTTTGCTGTTTTTGCCTCTCTTTTTTCCTTTTTCTTTTTTAAGTTTTAGTTTCTTTTGTTGGTGGGTGATTGCACGAGCTTGGCTATCGAGTCGGCAGTTTTGCCCGTGAGTGTTCGGTGTTGTGATTTTTGGGAGGTTGGTTTGTCTAGGCTAGCACTGAGTTTCAGTCCAAGGAGAAACGAATGGTTGGAAGTTTCCGCGAAACCGGGGGAGATTAGCAGAAAACGAATGCTTAGTAATATTGGAGACGATGCGGAAGTATTTCGTTGAAACGAATAGTCGGCATTTGTCTGATTTTTCTGTTGTTGGCTTTTGCCTTCCTAGTATTTCAGTAGAAGTAATTCGATTGGGGAGAATGGCGGATATTGTTCTGCCTCCTCGGCATATATATACATTCTTAACTCTCGTTTCTCCACAGAGAAGGGAAGAAAACCAGAAAGAATTCAAAAAGGGGGAAAATGGCGGAAGCCGCTGCGGCTTCCGCAGCGGCAGGGTGCCTGAAGGCTCCGGTCGATCATCTTTGTGGCTATGTCATATCCTACGACAGCCACGTTCGCAAACTTAAGGCCAAAGTCGCGGAGTTGGGCAGCGCGAGGCAAAACGTGGAGGATTCCATCGATGATGCTCAAAACAACGTGAAGCCTATCAAAGCCCATGTCAATAAATGGATGGAAGATGTAGAGGAGGACACCAAGGAGGCGCACCGTGTTCTGGAGGACGACGAAAGAGCTAAGAAAACTTGCTGTTTCTACAAGTGGCTTCCCCACGTGCGATATCGTCTCGGCAGGCAGGCGAGGAGGAAAGCTGAAGACATCCAGGGACTCATTGATCGGAAACCATCCGGGGAGGTCTACAACAATCCTCCTCCAGGGCGCGTTGATGGCGCTTCTGACATGATTTCCTCGGCCGGTGATCGGGGTGACACTATCTTTGAGTCTCGAGCTTCCATCTTAGAGGACATAATGAATGCTCTGGATGAAGAGGAGCACAAAGTGATTGGGATCTACGGGCCAGGTGGCGTGGGGAAGACTACGCTGTTGGAGGAAGTCGAGAAGAAACTCAGGAAAGAGGGGAGACCGTTCGGCATGATCGTGAAATCGAAAGTATCGCAGACTCCGGACTTGAAGAATATCCAAGACGATATCGCTTACGCCTTGAGTCTAAATCTAAAGGATGAGCCCAGCGAAGCCGGAAGAAGAGATCGTCTGTTCAAGAGATTACAGAAGGATCCGAGTGAGAAGATTCTCATAATATTAGACGATCTGTGGAAAGAAGTTGATCTGAGGGCTGTCGGAATTCCTTTGGGAGACGAGAGCAGGGGAAGCCAGGTGTTGCTCACATCGAGATATAAAAATGTGCTGGAGCAAATGAAGTGTGCCCCTCACATATTTCATCTTGAAGGTTTAAAGAATGATGAAGCTTTCAGGCTATTTGAAAAGACGGTCGGCGACAGGCTCAAAGACAATGAGCAATTGAAAACAATAGTGGATCAAGTGGTCAAGAAGCTTGCAGGTTTGCCTCTTTTGATTATCTCTGTTGCAAGCTTTTTGAAAGATAAGGATGAGTGCGCATGGAGAAACGCACAGATAGAAATAGATGAGTCAAATAAAGAAAAAAAAGAAACGATAGTGAAGTTGAGTTACAACCATTTGAAGAGCGAGGATGCCAAGACTTTATTCTTGCTCTGTGGTCTTATTGGCGGGACCATTCAAGTCGAAACTCTGCTGGTTCTAGGCATGGGTTTGGGCTTGTTTAAAGAATTCAGAAGGACGATGCAAGATTCAAGAGATAGATTGAATACTATACTCGATGAACTCCGTTCCGCTTGTTTGTTGCTGGATGGTGGTGATGACAAGAACAATGTGACCATACATGATCTTTACAGTGAGGCGGTTGTCTCAACTCCATTTAGTGGTCAGAATTCTTTGATGATGAACAGCAATTATGGCTCATGGTCAAAGGAAAAGCTTGAGAAATGTTGGGCTATATGCCTAGCTAATGTTGACAAAAAGAGGCTTGATGAACTAATGATGTGTCAGTTTCCTGACTTGAAGATACTGATGTTGTCTCAACTAAAAGACTGGTGTTGGATGGGAGAACACGAACATGATGTGGGAGATTGCTCGAGACTACTAGATTTCACATACATGAAGGAGCTCCGTGTCCTATATTTTCACTGGATGCATATCGCCAGTTTTCCTCCCTCAATTGGAATCCTCGAGAACCTCCACTCTTTATACTTACACCATTGCAGTGTGGAGGATGTGGCAATTCTTGGCAAGCTCAAAGCATTGCAGATTCTCAGCTTTGTAGGGTCTGAAATTTTTAGGCTGCCTAAAGAAATCGGGAAACTGACGAATCTGAGATCGTTGAATATGAGCGAATGCCACTCGCTTGAGATAATCGAGCCCGGAACCTTAAAAGGCTTAATCAACTTGGAAGAGTTATATTTGCCAAGAAGCTTTAATCAATGGATGGGCAAGGATGGAATATTGTCGGAATCGTGTAACGCCGAGCTTGCTGAATTAAAGAGCTTGAGAAAGATAGCCTCTCTGGAAATATCGATCCCTAATCCCTCTGTACTCTTGGAGGATGATGACTTTCCATTTGGGAATCTGATCAAATTTTGGATCAACATAGGAAATGCAGAAGGGAGGAGTATTCAAGGTTTGAGCAACAGGGAGCTCAAATTGGAAGGTTTGAGAACCATGAAGCTCAAATTGGAAGAATGGGATATTTTTCTTTCAAAGGAATGGGTTCAAAAAATTCTGCAAAAAACTCAATACTTATATTTGGATGGATTGAAAAAGTTCAAGAAGAATACTCCCGAGTTGTGCACAGAAGGATTTAGAGAACTGAAGTATCTTGATATTTACGACAGCCCCTCAATTGAGAAGATATGTAATAGCCTTGTCGCACCAAAGTGCTTCAGCATATTGAAAGCCGTGACTATTGAACAGTGCCACCGATTGGAAAACCTGTGGTTCCTATCAGAGATGCAGAGCCTTGTACATTTGGAAAAGCTTGAAGTCTACAAATGTGACTCAATGCAAGCCATTATCACAGATGGTGCGGGAGAAGTAGAAGTTGTTGCTGATGGCACAGTTGAGTTGCCTAATTTACGTATTTTGGAGTTGCGTGAGTTACCAAAAATGACGAGCTTTTGTACTGGAGATGAGGGTGCTCCAATTCAGGTAACTTCTTCGTTTTCTCCCTATGTCAGTCTATGTTATTGAAAGGATATAAATTTCCTTAATTCTTAGTCTCACAAACGATACCTAGATCATACTAGCACAGGGGATGAGAAGATGATATTGGTGTTTGCTGAACATTAATGCATGTTGCATTAAATTTGATGCACATTTTGATTCACAAATAAACAATCCATTTAAAGAAAACACAGACCATACATTTTTATTCACATTCAACTATAGCCAGAGGGAAGCCTTTTTCTACGACTGTTTTTTTTCTTTCATTTTATTTTCAATGTTAGACAATTGCATTGATTACCTGGTCTCTAACTTGGGTTTTTATTATGACTAATTTGTTACTCATTTAACATTTTTAATGAGAACAAAAAACATTGTAGCGAACGAGAATGAATCTTGAACGAATGAACGAAATTCAACAATTTCAAAATGAAGAAACTGAGAGATCAAATAAATGGAAGGCGAACGTTGAACCACGTAACATCACATAATTCATGTTTCACCTATATGCGAGTTGCAATTGATTCCCCAGCGTCACCGTGCTACCGTTGTTTTACTTCTGACATTTCTTTCATCATCTACTTCAGGGATATTTCCTTCTCCATTCTTTCAGGCACGACGAAAAATCTACACATTTCGCCCTTTGATCAATTGAGTTTTTGACATTCTTAAGAGAAGTCAAGCCCATTCATGTATTTAGGATTCGTTTGTTTCATTGAATATTCATTGTTGCTGAAAAATATTTTCTTAGTAAATCGTTTTGCTAGAAGTGAATTGTTTTCTTGTATTTGGTTATGCCGAAAGTGCAAATCGTGAAAGTGTTTTTATGAAGTTTATTAATGAAGCGCAAAACTTTACAAAGCAAAGACAAACATTGTCATGGATCCTCAATAGAAAAAAGTCCGAATAAGTCATATTTACTTGTTCATAATGGAAACCAATAAGTTAACAAAAAAATTAGTAAAAAAACTCCAGTACGTATTTGTTTTCAATTTTGAAGGTCAAAATAGAAAAACAAAAGAAAACAAAATTATGGCAGTTGTTTCGAAGATCAGTCAATGATTTCAAAATAAAAGAGAAAAATTATGATGAGAGAGAGAGAGAGAGAGAGAGAGAGAGAGAGAGAGAGAGTTGTGCAGTTGTGCAATTGTGCTGCGTTAGCAGCATGATAGCGGATGTCCTCATGACAGTGATTTCGCTTTTCACGTAAGACATTTTTTTTTTTTTGTATTTTATCCAAGAGTATCAGTTATTTTCTCCTTAAAATAGCTTTATTTCTAACAAACTCACCTTCAATGAGTGTCACTGTGGTGCTTTGCTAGGTTTCATTGCCTTGCTTGGAATCCCTAGGGATGGTTGGACTCCTTGGCCTAGAAAAGATACTCTCCAGTGAACCTTCATTAAAATACAACAATCTAAAATCGCTATACATAGTGGAGTCTAAATCCACGTCAAGTATTCTGAAAGATTGGATACTGAAGTTGCCGAATTTGGAGACAATGCTAATTAATAACTCTCCATCAACAGAAGTAGTTTTTGACCTGGGGGAGCTAAAAGTCATCGGAAATGCCGAGATTCTCTCTCGGCTAACGAACTTGAGATTATCTTCGTTGCCCAAACTGCAGTGCATGTGGAAACAAGATGTACAATTACAAGGAATATCAATATTTCGAAACCTAGAGAAGCTCAATGTCAACAAGACGGGGCTGTCATTTCTCTTTCCGGTGTATGTGGCTAAATGTCTTAGAGAAATTAGAGACATTGAAGTGAGTGATTGTCCAAATATGATGGCGGTGGTTATGGATGAAGAAGGAAGAGATGATGGGATAGACGATATTATAGAGTTCCCATTATTAAAGCGACTATGTATACGTCGCTGTCCCATAGTGAAATTCTTTTCATATCCTCTTGGAAAGAAAAAGTCAGTAACCACTAATTCAGATTCACAAGATGCTAACTCCGGTTCCTTCTTTGATCAAAAGGTACAAATCCCTTCTCTTTGAGATTATACCTATAATAGCCACGGGCAAGCACTTGGTGGCGATTAATAAAATCTCTTTGAAGATTTTTGTTTCGTTTAATAGTTAAAGTGTGTTCATAATTTATACACACACTTGTAGAGTAAGGACACTGGTAAACATTCATTCTTCCATTTCATCAAATAGATTGGTTAGAATTAGGCTAAATTGTCAAATTTTTCATAGGTACTATTTAACGCAAAAATTTCATGAGCAGGTGAATTTACCAAGCTTGGACACATTACAGCTTTTCAAGGTTTTTCAAATGGGGGGATCCTTCGAAAGTATACAGCATGGTCTTCCTAGGAGTTCCTTACGCGAATCAGCCACCCTCAAAATTGAAAATTGCAATAAGATGCTCAATGTCTTCCCTTCCACAATCAAAGGGAGTTTGCAAAACTTGAAAAAAGTTTCTATCAAGAATTGTTACTCTCTAGAATCATTGTTTGATTGTAGGTCCCTTGATGCAAATATTGAGCAAACTGTATCGCTAGCCAAATTGGAAAGAATGGAGATTGAGTGCGCACGCAATCTGAGATGCATGGTGAAAAGCGACTCCCAAATGATTTTGGATTTTCCTAGTCTAAAAGAAGTTGAAGTTGCCAATTGCAAGGACCTGAGGTATCTCTTCTCCAATTTCACAGCCACAACACTAGAGAAACTTGAAGGGATAAGGATTAATCAATGCCACCAGATGAAGGAAGTGGTTCTCGTGAAAGGTGGTGGTCAATCAAAGGCAGATGTGATAAGTTTCCCTTCCTTAAGAGATCTACGTATTCGGAACTGCCTTAATCTTGGAGCATTCATCCGGAGTCCTACAAATGCTAAGAGGCAGTTAGGCGAAACGGCCGAAGAAAATAATGAATGGTCACAATCGTTTTTTAATGAGATGGTTTGCTCTATCCCTTACTATGATCATCCATATTCTTGAATTATCATGTTTTAGGATGAACAATGTAATAATGTGGTCCTCTTTATCCTCCTTTCTCACATTATCCTCGTGCAGGTCACAATTCCCAATATAACAAGTCTACATTTAGAAGGCCTTCAGTGCAAAGAGTTATGGAACAAAAAAATTCCCGCCTGTTCCTTTTTGAAATTGGAATCTCTTGGATTGAGGGACTGCAACAACCTCCAATGTGTTGCCCCGTCCCATATGTGGAGGACGCTACAGCGTTGTCTTAAGGACCTAAAAGTGGTTTCATGCCGTTCGATCGAGATAATATATGAAGGTGACGGGATGGATACAGAAGGTGGTGAATTGAGGTGGTTGTATTTGTGTGATCTCGAAAACTTGAGGCACATTTGGCAGTCCGACAGTCTCCCAAACATTCTGTTCCCAAACTTGAGAGAAATAGAAGTTGTGGGGTGCTCTCGTCTGGAAATGCTTTTCCCTACCTTCACGGCAAAATTTCTCGGGCAAATCAAAGAGTTGGTGGTGAAGTCATGTGAAAATATGGAACTAATTGCTGACCATGAAAAAGGGGAAGAAGGGATATGTACGACAATCACCTTCTCCAAGTTAACTCTTCTTGGACTTTTCAAGTTGCCCAAATTCAGGAGCTTCTTACCTAAGAAATACTCTCTGAAATTCCCGTGCCTTGAGGACTTAGAGCACTTCCCATCCTTGAAAGTCTGGAGTATAGAAAGCTGTGGAGCAGAGCCGAACCAAGTCGATGTTGACTGGACACATCACTATTTCGTACGACTAACGCGCAAGTTACGACGGGATCAGGTATTCCTTCAATATTTCATTGCTTTTTGGTTTGGCTGTCCCGTCCCTTTGAATCAAAAAATCAATTGGTCTTACCTAATGCAAAATTCTTGGTGGGACCCACATCCACTCTACATGACGTGGCCCTCTTCCTTTCTATCTCTAGCTCTCTTCCTTACTCTCTTCTACTAAAGATCTGTCGATTTCCTTTTATGCTTAGTTTCTGCGGGAGATATGGTGGCTCCCCCGTTGATCTTCATTCCTTCGTCATTCTCCCTCTCCGTCGCCCTCCATCCACCAACAGCCACCGCCCGACGTGCACGCTGAGAAGGGGCAAAGAACAAAGAGCGGTGATCGAAGGTACTCGGGTGATTTTTTAGCATCCATGAGTCAACTGTCTCGGTGATTTCAATTGAATCCTTTTCCGCTCGCTTCGTTGCTGGTCGTCACTGCTTCCCGATTCCCGCCACCAGTTTTGCTGCCGCGGAGAAGGTCTGTAATGCCGGAGTGCTCGAACTTCAGTCATGGCTGCCTACTTCGATGATTCCATTCCTTGATGTTGCTTCTGTTATCTCATTAGTCATGTCCAATGTCAATCACTATAGCTAATCGTTCTTCATTCAATTAAACCACATATGCTCCGTTTTCCGTTGCTATAGCTACTGTCTGTATGCAAATCGACTGTGATTTAGGTTGTCTTGATGATTTGAACCGGTGCTCATCGGCCGAAATGTATACCACCCATTTGATGAAATTCCTGAACTAAGTCAGTGTGTATTTTGATTCAGTTCTCGACTGAGAATTCCCTTCATTACTAGATTGTTGATCTATTTTGGTCATATAAGTGTATTTGAGTTCCGTTGCTTCATAAAAAAACCATAGGTATTCAATTTCAAACTTGTTTTGAATCTGCTGTAACCTTGTCAATGCATGCTGATTCGCGACTGTTGCAGCCCTGAACTGATGTCAATTGGTCCTTGATTTTATGCTATTCCACTCAAGTAAGCATGTGCGGTGATATAAGGTTGTGTTACGGTGAATTTCATGTTCACTTGGGAAAAAAGTTATGGCATATGAATGAATGAAATTCTACTGGAAATCAATCTGTGGATGCTGACTCTGTCTTGATATCCTTGATTGGGTGTGCTTTTGATTCTAGCTTGAGGCTAGTTTGGTTATGGGATCATTTATGTTCATGCTAGGAAAGTAATATGGTGAATCTCATGCCAATTTTGCGAGAATTATAGTCATGAACTTGAACATACTAGAATCAAAGCATTGCATGCTGATAGTGATTGCTTTGTTTGAATTCGGTATTAATTTAGTCTTGGATTGATGCCATTTTGATCAAGTAGACTCATATGCGCATGTAGGAAGATGTGGCTTCAGTTCATGTCAATTAGTCATCAGAGGATCACGATTTATGGCCTTGTATGCTCTATTACAATTCTGATCATTTGCTGGAATTTGTGGCATAAGCATGGATTAGATGGATTTTGTCTTAGTTTGGTTGCCTTTTTGATACCTTGTGTTCAAGTTCCTTGTCAATTTCACATAATTGGATGGCAGTTGCATGATTAAATTGATGAGATTGAAGCTTGATATTGCAATGAGAGTCTTGGCCTGGTTATTGACTTAGAGAAGTCCGATGTTAGTTGAAGTTTATTTCCATGATTCTTGTAATTTCAATGCTTGAGGCATCTATTTTGTCATATTGAACATTTTGAAGAATACCAACTTTGTCTAAAGGTGATCTAATAAATTAGCCAGATTTGAGGAAATCTCTTGACGAAGCTGGTCATTGGGGCCCCTCAGAATATTGCATGGACGACACTTGAAATACCAGAATTCTCTCCCTCTCCTTAGACGCTCACCATTCAAGGCTTGTTTGAAGAGCTATTGCTTAGATTTAATTGATCCTTTAAGTGCATGTGTTTGTGCCAACATACTGTACATCTTCCCAGCACAAATTGTGGCCTACTCATTCATGATGTCCTTTCCTTCCTCGGAGTGTTCACTGCCCACTGCCATTTGGAACGATGTTTCAAAGATATCATTTTTATTTTCCTACCTCCCTCATAGAATTTGTGAAAGTAACCCTTAAGCAAGGCGGCCTCAAAGCTTACCGCAACAGCTTAAGAGGGCTGCTTTTGCGAATTTCTATGGGGGAGGGAAGATTAGTCGCCAGCACTACCGGTACCCTGCCCTTGAAACCCATCAGGACCCTGCCCATATGTTCTGCTAGAGTAGGTGCATGATTCCAATGGTGTCTCCTATAAACCATTCTGCACTGGAGGTGCAGAGCTTTATCTATCTCCTTGTAACAGGTCTCTCTGTTGCTGACAGGAATTGTTGTTATGAACTAGCTGATTGTAGTTTCCCAAGTATGAATGCACCGGATCTCTCCTCTGTTCTTGATATGGATCCCTTCCACCGAGGGCATAATCCATATTGCTCATTAGCATGGGATTTCTTCTTTCACCTTGCCCAAGGGTTGCATGACTTTGCTGAGGAGTATAATTTTGCAGAGCATCCTGCTGCATAGGTCGTTGATAACCATATCGAGGGCTCTCTTGTGTATTTGCCACTTGACCACCTTGCGGGTCATATCTAGGTTGGCCGTAGTTTCTTTTGTGGTCACACATTCTACCTCCAGGCCTCCCATACTGAACTGGGTGTGGTCTGTGACTAATGATTTAGTAAGTACTCCATTTTCATACTTGTCACCTAATGATTTAATAAGTTCAACAAAACAAGCAGCGGTGCAGGATCACAAATCATAGACATATTGGAAAGTTGAGCTTGTGAAATTAGAGGATGAATGGATTAAATGACTGAAAAAAATTGACAGAGATGTATAGTAGATGCTCTTCTGTGGAGCCAAGTCATACCTCCATACTCCTTGTTTTGGGGATCAATGTAGGAATCAGGTAATATAAAGACATCTCCAGGGAGTTCTGTTGATAGCTCATTATATTAGTGCGTAACGATGATGAAATTCCCTCTGGATTGCTCTTATATGCTTCAGTCATCACAGCCTGAAACCCTTGATAGGTGGTTGTGCTACATGCATAAATTCTCTTTTTTGCTTCCTCCAAACTGAAATATGAGGATCAAATGTCACCACAAAAAGCAATCAATTCTAATGACCAGAAAATTACATATCCATGTTATTACAATGCTAGTAAACATTAGCTTAATTACCAAGATGTGGGGTTATGAATGTCAATTTTTAAAGGTGTCAAGATCGTTATAGAGCTTGTGCTCAGGAGAGTCATATCGGCCATTGCATAGGTCCAGCCCGTCAATGAAAACAATTATTTTGTGGTTGTTTCCCAAAAAAATTTATTTGCATCGAGAAAAAGTAGACAATAGAGATCCCCCATTTTATTGAATGATTTTTTGAGGTTACATTATCTTTTTGAATTATCTTTTAATAGAGATAATTTTAAACATGATTAGTTAATGAAAATTAGTCATACACATTGCCTAACTACACTTGCTAGCAAGGATAATTTGCTTTGAGAAATTCGAATGCCCATGATGATTCATTTTGGCATAATTATGCCAAATTATTCATTTATTCTTATTTATCATTACAAATCCTTGTTTGACAAAAGATCCCCATCCTTGCAAATTTAACGTAACGTTTTGCTCTCTATCGATTGATTATTGTCAATCTTTCCCCTCTAATTTAGACGTGTGTAACTTCTCAAAAGCAGCATGTAACTTCATTTAGTATTAAATGTAGATTATGACTTTTGAAAATACGAAATTTGGTCAATTTTCCATTCTCTTCTAATTGCATTTTTGCATTAATATTTTAATAATGTGTATTTATTTTCTGGTTTCAACTTTGGTCTATTTTAGGTGTGATTGATTATAATAACTTTCTCCTTCTTTTTGGTCCAGCACCACAACTGTCTTCCTTCTCTGCATGAGAGAGAGAGAGAGAGAGAGAGAGAGAGAGAGAGAGAGAGAGAGAGAGAGAGGCATCAGAGCAGCAATGGTGGATGAATTAGGCAGGGAGAGACACATAAGGATTTGGAGTTTGTGATGATAAGCATCGGTTTTGTGAGTTGTTAGGTTACTTTTGCAGAGAATGAATCTGGGAGAGTGGTCCTGATATGACCTTAACTTGCTTCACGAGAGAGAGAAAGAAGAGAGAGCCGCCCCGGGGGGATGGGGGTGGTTGGGTTTGTGTGGTCAGGCTCAACCATTGAAAAAACGTGAGATCCGGACAATCCACGAAATAGACTTACACCAATATAGAGTTAATGATCCAATTGACATACAAATACAAACATACTGATGCGCTTTATATTCACTTGTCCATTAATGAGAGGTACATCATTGCGTAGTGGAAGAATGCCTGGCAAGGTCAGTGCAAGACCCACTTCTTCTTTTTTTCTTTTTGGCTACTTTCAACCAGAAAGTATCTCTCTTGTGTTGGGTCCTCGGTCCAAACCAAACCAAACACAACTGTTCTTAGAAATAGCAAATAGAGAAACCCCAAGCAACATGTCTTAGACTCGCTGGCCTCCGATGTTGTCATCTCTGCTGACTTACACTTTGGCGGCGATGAATGGCTCTACCACTACTTTACTTGCCTAGACAATGACCACCTATGTAGCATGGACACTCTTCAAAGACCTCCATGTCAATGTTGAACACATGTTGGACATGTCAGGTATCAACGTGCGACTGACAAATGTCAAACATCCAACATGTGATTAGCACTCTAAACACATTAATGCCACGCAAGTCTAGCATCTTCACATGTCATTTTGACATGCACAGCTCAATTTTAAACATTTTTAATAAATTAAGGGTAAAAATGTAAATCTATAATATATATAAAAGTCATATACCCACCCATCCCAAAATTAGGCTATTTTTATTATTTATTATATTCATGGATTTGAATCAAATTAATTTAATTGAAATAATTATAAAAATGATAATTTATTATATATAAATATATTTAATGTACAATATTTCTTAACATTTATCATGAATTTTGCCGACAATGCACGAATAACCATAAGAGTAATTTTGCCATGCGCCATAGCTGGTACGATAGAATTTGTCATATTCCCTAGCCCCAGCGCCGATTTTCCCTCCTCTCCTGAATTCGGTTAAAATAGCAATAACTAAAAGGAAATTTTCGTCGTTTTAAAGCAGGGCACTCTCGTCATTTGACGAGGAAGTTCTCGATTCTACTTCGCGTCCGTAGCCTCTCCCGTCCTTCCTAGCTTGCCCGCCGGCCGCCGGCTACACCGGAAGCCACTGCCCGTCTTCCATCTCCAATCACGGCAGACGCACGAAGGAAGGCCCACAACACACGCACAGAAGAAACAGAGCTCAATCCTCGAATCCGAACTTCATTTTCGTTGATTCGAGGTTCGCCAGAGGTGAATCAACGTCGATTCCAGTGTTCATGACTTCGATTGCGGTTCCGGTGTCCTCTGGTTGCAGCTCCGATCGTGTACTGTTCTGACTGCGAGGCGCTCCTTTGGTTCCTTCTTTCGCTTCAGTGATCGGTGGAACCGCATGGAAAAGGACGCCCCGATTCAGTTGACTCCAACCATCACTTTGGAATCTTCTCTCCACCGATCGAGCTCTTCCACTTCTTGGTCTAAGTCAAGCCCAGGAGTCGTCCTCGCGTCAAATGAATGTACGGATACTGCTCAGGAATTGTTCGACGAAATGACCGAAAGACTCTAACCGTTATTCTGTCCCGTTGCTGGCCATTAGAATCAATGCTATAAAAGTGAGGCTGTGTTCGCTGTCTTGAAAGTCGCTGAGTCGTCATCTCGAGCTCACGCCGTCATCGCCACCAAATCATCAGGTCGTCTCTTCTCCAATTAAGCTTTGTTGTTGGTGTCGATTTGTTCTACACTGGCCTCTCTCGATCTCTCCTGTTCCTTTTTTTTTTTCTTTTTTTTTGGCTCGCCTTTTGCTTGACTGCTTCATCCTCAGACATCTGCTGCGTCGTCGCGCGGATACACTCCTCATCACCAAAACCAAGAAGCCGGATTGCGAAGGTAGAAGCCAAGGAGATGCGGTTGCGATTGCTTTTGATAATTCCGCTTGTGTAGCTCACTGCATCAGAGGGATCGAGTCGACTAAAACCTTCCACGAAGAACAATAATCATCGATGCATCACACGTAACGAAAATCACCGACGTGCCGTTCCGATACGAGCAAGATCATCTAGAAGCAGTTTCGCCTGGATAGCAAAACGGCAGAATAAGAAGGAAGCAACGGCAGGACATCACCACCTGGAACTTGAATTCATGGAAACGAGCAGCGATAGCAATGATCTGCATCTGGTGCGGCTGAAGGTCTTCTGGCAGAGACATTGCTAGCCGAAGACAACGAACGTGACTCGGTATCTCTGTCAACTTCGAACTCAGCGTCGAGGCAGAGCGAGCGCTCCTTTCTTTGATCAGATCAACTGTTGCGGTAATTGGGCTGATGGGTCTGGGCCGCGGATCAGATCAATGGGTTGCTCTTGTGGGCCGCTCCAGTTGGACCAACTTTGGGCCTTTTTTTATTTGTTTATTATTCTTCTTTTTGTTCTTTTTACTACCATTCATTGTTTTTATTTTTTACTTTTTACAAAATTGTAATTAAGGTGTCGACAGTTTCGAATTTATTTACTCTAATGTTTGAAGAAGAATTTCATGCCATTGAGAACAAAGCACAAGACTATGTTTTGTTGCGTCAAGTCTTTACCTACCAAAGGCGAGAGTTATTTCAGATCGGTGAGAGAAATTAACCAAAAAAATGGATCAGTCGAATAGAATAGAATCGGGTAGGTGTTGATGATATATATTGACCCATTTAAAATGACTTGATTAACGGTGGATGTATTATGAGATCAACGGTGGGAGCCCATCCCCTGGGAAAAGCTACAAGTTGGAGATATTGTGAAAGTGAGTAGTGTTTATGCTTTCGGACTGAATTTTTTTTTTTTTGGTGATTTGTCATGTGACTGTTTCTTCCGGTGAAAGAACCTGCATTTTATTGAAGTGAATCATTTGTGTGTGGAAGGGTGTCATCTTCGGAGTGTTATCTTTATGTTGGAATTGGCAATATCACGCAACACAGTTTTTACCATTTTGTGTTAGCTCTCCGATTTTATATGTGGTGATTATTGCTAGTCGAGCTTCTATAACCATACTGCCTTCACTGTTTATTCCACAAATTCTAAATATATCTCTCTCCGACATCCAAGCTTGTCTTCTGCGTTTCAGACTTCACTAAGCTTGTCTTCTGCCTTCGAGAGATTTTGGTGCTTGGAAGAAGCCATTTGCTCTTCTAATTCTGGGGAACGGTGACTAAGCATCATGTGGCTCCAATTAAGGATAAGTTGAGAGAAGTTCGTCTGAGATGATTTGGTCACATTGAACAAAGGTTTGTGGTGCTTCAATGAGGAGGGGTAATCTGGGTACGAAGACTCGGGTTAGAAGTGGGAAGGGAAGACCTAAAAGACGTGGAAGAGATGACAAAGATTTGGACCACGTAGAGGTTATATAAGAAAGAAGACACGGTGCAAGTAGCTGGCTTCACCTAGAGGGATAAGGCTTTTCTTGTTTGCTGCCGTGTCGATCCTTCACAGAAAGTGCAGGTACCCTCTGATGACTGTTAATATTGCATGTCACAATAGGTCAAATTAGATTCATGCTAGTTGATTATGCATCGCATAATTACAGAAATATCAGCTTCACCGTATTGGAAATTGGTGCTGGCTGACATTTTCAATTGTCTTGTCACTGGTTTCATTTCTTTTGATTGTAAGTGGTGCTTTTGATAACATTTACGCCACGATTCTTTGGGAAAGTGATCTTGCAACTAAGTCACAAAAACTGTCATATGCTATACGCTCATATTTCATTTTTGAAACTTCAAATTGGTGCCAATATTCGTCAAGGAAGTGCAGGAGGAACTTTCCCTCCATTATTTGATTTACTGATCAAGGAAGTGTAGGAACTTTTAAAATGGAACAACAAGCAAACTAAGCCTTATACCACTGTTTATTCCACAAATTCTAAATATATCTCTCTCCGAAATCCAAGCTTGTCTTCTGCGTTGAAGACTTTACTATGCTTGTCTTCTGCCTTCGAGAGATTTTGGTGCTTGGAAGAAGCCATTTGCTCTTCTAATTATGGGGAACGGTGACTAAGCATCATGTGGCTCCGATTAAGGATAAGGCGAGAGAAGTTCGTCTGAGATGATTTGGTCACATTGAACAAAGGTTTTTGGTGCTTCAATGAGGAGGGGTAATCAGGGTACGAAGACTCGGGTTAGAAGTGGGAAGGGAAGACCTAAAAGACGTGGAAAGAGATGACAAAGATGTGGACCACATAGAGGTTACATAAGAAAGAAGACACGGTGCAAGTAGCTGGCTTCACCTAGAGGGATCAGGCTTTTCTTGTTGTCGTTGTAGACATCCCCGTATTGTAGGAGTGTAGCTTTGAAACCGAAAGGAACCTGCTATGAGAACCCTTTATTGTAGGAGCGTAGTTTCTCCTAGACGTGCAATAATGCTGCATTCTGTTGGCTGTACTCTTCAATAATGCTGCATTTGGCTGTTTCTCCATGTATCAATAAATGTCATTAATTTTGGCAACGGCTGATTCATATTCTGATTTCCTTTTTACTGCGGTGAAATTGTTTCTTGCACCCGCTGCAGGTTAAACAGGATGACTCCCTTCCCGCAGATTTGCTTTTTCTTGCTAGTACAAATGCTCATGGTGTCTTCTTGAATCTCGATGAGCTGGTTGCATTCCGTTGCTGTTATATATCTTTGTCATGTTTGGCTTTGCTTTTTCAAATTTTCAGACTGCAATTTTGTATGGCGAAACAACTATAAAAATCTGGATGGCTTTGGAGAGGACATGGGATTATTATACCCAGAGGAAGCGTCGGAATTCCAAGGTGAAGCTTTCTTTTAATTTCTCCGTCGAATTCTCTGTATTTCTACGGATTCCATGCCCATTCTTTTTTCTTTACTATTAAATTTTATTTGTGACAAAAAGGACATATTTGATGTATACGCACTAGGAGGGGAAGTGCCGAAAGATACTCATGATTATTAGTGTAGGTCTATACTCGGTCCATGGTGTACAGTGGGATATCTATAATTACTATATTGAATAATACGAATAGTAAGGGAGACCAACCCCAACCTTCCAATGATCCCTCTCTTGGATATCATTTGTACGGTCATTTATATGTTTCCGTGACCAATTTTCAAGCAAAATGTTTGTTGTTTTGTGCTATTATTACGCTTTTAAACTTTCAAGGATAAGATCATGTTATTTTGTTAAAAATACTTTGGATTCTGAGATTACTAGACAAACATAAAACTTAAGTCAGTTGTTCACCGAACATTGCCAAATGCGGACTGGTTGCAATTGTCATTTTGCCGTTTAACTTCTTGCATACCACATTTTAAGAGCTCTTATTAGCACAACTTCATGCTATTAAAAAAGGCTTTACTATTTTCACAGAAGGATTCAACAGTTGGCTCTGCTCTTCCTCTCTCTCACACGCTGCAAATTTCACTTACCTTCTCTCAAAAGTTTCCTATACCTCCTGCTTTATTAGAATGGGGTGGAATTATACTATTTTTACCTTTAATCATGTTGGTGAAAGATACTTTATCTCTTATCTGATGAATATTAACATCTCATGAGGAGAATAGAGGAGGAAAGCCCTTTGTATGGATGAAAGAAAGACCCTGGACACAAATCAAGGCAACTAGTAGATAATCTGAAAATAGAAAGGAACTTCGTCGCTGTTTTACAAGAGAATCACTGTTTGGATATACAAGAGCCTAAAGGTTGAACTCTTAAATAAGGGCCGCAGGTTTCTAATACCCTCCAATATGTTTTTTTTTTTGGAAAGATTAACTATGCCACATGGTGTAGGTTCCATATATTCGTTTGAATCAATAAGCTCATCCCTTTCCTGTGCATGTCCGTGTGCTCGGAGATTTAGTGGATATAGCTTGTTCATTGTCTTCAACTTGGTAATATAGTAGTGGGAAGATGAGATTGCTCCATTCTTTTTGCTGGAAAGTTTCTGGTGGACATAGCTTCTAGCCTTGACATATCTCTCCTTTCCTTTCCTTTGCTTGCTTTTTACAACTTCATGTTGTTCTGATTTATACCTCCATATGATGAGCTCTGGGAACATTGATGGCTGTTGAGGATCTTCCTGATGGTGGTGTATATTTTTGAATGAAACATGAAGATGTGAATGACCTCTCTAACCCCTCCTTTGATGTGCTGTACATGGACATGTCTCATTCATTGTTATTTGCTAGTCGATTTTCTTATGCCAATAAATCTTAGATGAAAAGCGATTTTATACGATCTTTATTCTTCCCCAGAATCCCTTTCGAAGCCAACAAATCGGCATTGATACTACTTCCAGTTAGCTTTGCTTTTTAAACCCACGCAAGGAACCAAATATGTTGGTGTTCTAGTTGATGGGTTGGCGTGCCTTGAATTTCCTTCCAAAATGAAGTGTATTTTTGTTGCTTATGAGATGTAAGATCTGGAACTTTTACCCACAGACCTGCTTGGAGCGCCAATGCTGGAGTGCCGATGGATCAAATTATAGATTTTATGACCAGTTTCGGAATATTTGTGATGAAGCATTCTTTTGATTGCTGTGTAGTAGATTAAACCACAAGCATTTGCCCTCCAGTTGGCTTTTTGTGAGGTCTAAGTAGCTATTGTCTTCTCTGCTTCTGTGAACTAAAATTAACATGCGCTCTGTTTACGCACTTGTACCACAAGCATAAACAATGGGTTCCTAGCATGCACTAAGCAATCATCATGTTCTCCGTATCTGCCTTACAGAGCTCACAGATTTACCTTCCAACAGAAAAATGAAAAAAAAAATCATGAAATTCTTTGGCTAATTGCAGGCGAAGTGCATTGTGAACAACCAAACAATTCGTTGTACACGTTCACTGGCAATCTTACACATCAAAAGCAAACTTTACCTCTCCCCCAAATCAAATTCCGTTGTGGGTATGGTTGCTTTTCTGCTTGTTTATTGTCCTTTATTTATTTTGTTGGTCTTCATTTTTTTATTCATTGGGTTGTTGTAAAGTTTTTTGACGCATGAACCTCTTACTCAAGTTCTCTGCATCTCTTGTAAATATGTGCTTTAGAAATACGTTTGATCATTCAAGTAATGTGGATTTAATCTATTCTTCTGCTTCTAAATGTTATTTATGTTGATTTGGACTCTTCATTCACTAAACTATGGCACCGTGGCATAACTTGTTCTAAGGGATGCAGTCTTAGGAACACTGAACATATTGTTGGTGCTGTCAATTTTACTGGTCATGAGACTAAGGTATGCTTCCAGAAATCTCTGTTTTGGTCCTTTGTTACTTTCCTTACTAGTGGAGATCTCTGATTAGATGAAACAGATTTAATTTTGCTGATGTGAAAATGGTATCTTTGTAATACAAATATGCCCTGAATTGTGACAGGCATTCTCCACCTCTCTTGAGAACATTGATTATATTAGGTCCATCTCTTTTTGGCGCTTGCAGGTTATGATGAATGCTGCGAATGTTCCTTCCAAGAGGAGTACATTAGAGAGAAAACTGGACAAACTTATACTCACCCTTATTGCTACTCTCTTTGTCAGGTGCGCCATTAGAGCCATTGGCAGGTGTGGCTATTTCCTGCTACGGATTTCTCAAATATGCTCCCGTTATTACATGAAATTACTTATTCTTAAAAAGTTTGGAGAATCGGTCTCTGAAATATAACATATTGAATTAGAATGCACTCTTAATGTCTTGTACAGTGAGTTCTAGCGATAATTAGCTGATACACAATCCCCAGGAGGAGCCAAATCTGTACACTCTTTACTGGAGGCGTTATTGCTCGCTCAATTCAGTCAGTCAAAATGAATAGAAATGGGCATCTTATACCTGCACTTTTGTATGGTGGCCGAGCAAATATTGGTTTTCAATGTAAATGAAGTGTTGTGCCGATCTAATTGCTTTCACATACGCCGTGTGAATACTCTTGTCTACTTTCAAGTTCTTTCCACAGATAAGATTCTGCAACCATGAAGAGATTAGAAGAAGCAACATTATCAATGTGGAATTCAATCTCTACTCAAAAACACTAAAGACTCTACATAAAAAAGAAGAGTGACTTTCTAATGTAAGAACACTTTCCAAGTTATACACATATAACAGCCAATTGCAAATCTACCAGCATGGTATTAGCAGCTAAAACTTACTTGCTTTGCAGCTAAAACATATTCTCCAATTGCATCTTGTAAAGGCAAGCCGAAAGAAAGAACTATTAGAGGTCAAAAATTTGTGTCGAAAAAAATAGAAAACTTCTTATATTGTAAACATTCATTAAGTCGACAGTAAAAGTAGGAAAATCCTTCACTGATTGCGCACCATTGATAAAAGGATGATCCTTATTCTACTGCACTGGCCCAACAAATCAACAGTGATGGAAGCCCTAGGCGGGCAAATTTTCTCAACCTGGTAATACTCCAATCATTCCAAAAACCATAAAGACATTTCCATGTTTTAGCAATGCTTAATTACATGAGTATGGTCTAGTATTACACCTAAGGCCAACTTCAATTCACCAAACCAAGGTTCATCTCGTGTAGTGATTGTGGACTCGTCTCAGGCTGAACGCATCATGGTCCTTCACACAGAAGTGCTCATCTTGCGAGGGGTTCTTATGAATCGGGATTATTGGCACTTGAATTGTACCAACAATGAAACATTAAAAAGAAGAATAACAATAATAATAAAAAATTTGTCATACGAAACAGCTAGTATGATAGAATTTTTCATTTCCCTAGGGCCCACCGCCGATTTTCCCTTCTCCCTTGAATTCGGTTATGACAGCAATAACCAAAGGGACATTTTCGTCGTTTTAAATCAGGGCACTTTCGTCATTTGACGAGGAAGTTCTCGATTCTGCTTCGCGTCCGTAGCCTTTACTGTCCTCTCTAGCTTCACCGTTGGCCGCCGGGTCCACCGGAAGCCGCCGTCGGCCTTCCGTCTCCGATCACGGCAGATGCACGAAGGAAGGCACACAACACACACGCACAAGAAACGAAGCTCGATCCTGGAATCCAAAGTTCATTGTCGTTGATTCGAGGTTCGCCGGAGGTGAATCGACGTCGATTCCACTGTTCATGACTTCGTTTGCGGTTCCGGTGTCGTCTGGTTGCAGTTCCGATCGCGTGCTGTTCTGACCACGAGGCGTTCCTGCGATTTGTCTTTCGCTTCAGTGATTGGCGGAAGTTTGCGGTAGATTCGAACCGCATGGAAAAGGACGCCCCGTCTCAGTTGACTCCAACCATCGCTCACGAATCTTCTCTCCACCGATTGAGCTCTTCTACTTCTTGCTCTAGTCCAAGCCCAAGAGTCGTCCTCGCATCGAGTGAATGTACCGGATACTACTCAGGAAGTGTTCGATGAAATGACCGAAGGAATCCATCCGTTATTCTATCCCATTGGTGGCCGTTAGAATCAATGCTATAATAGTGAGGCTGTGCTCGGTGTCTGGAAAGTCGCCGAGTCGTCATCTCGAGCTCGCGCCGTCATCGCCACCAACTCACCAGGTCGTCTCTTCTCCAATTAAGCTTCGTTATTGGTGTCGATTTGTTCTAGACTCGTCTCTCTTGATCTCTATTCTGTTTTTTTTTTTCATTTTTTTCCTCGCCTTTCACTCGACTTCTTCGTCGTCAAACATTTGCTGCGTCGTCGCGCCGAGACACTCCTCATCACCAAAAGCCAGAAGCGGGGCTACAACGGTAGAAGCCAAGGAGATGCGGTCGCGATTGCTTTCGATAATTCCGCTTGCGTAGCTCACTGCATCAGAGGGATCAAGTCAACTAAAACCTTCCACAAAGAACAATAATCATTGATGCATCACACGTAACAGTAATCATTGATGCGCCATTTTGATACTTGCAACATCATCTAAAAGCAGCTTCGCCTGGACAGCAAACCGACCGAATAAGAAGGAAGCAACTGGAATGACATCAGCTGGAGCTTGAATTCATGGAAACGAGCGGTGGTGGCAATGATCTGTATCCGACGCCCCTGAAGGTCTTTCTGGTAGAGGAATTTGACTTGGAATTTCTGTCTACTCTAAGCTCAGCGTCGAGGTAGAGAAGGCCAGGCCAGGCTAGGGGAAAAGGTTGAAAGGTGGGGAGTAATGGGGCTGGTGGGTCTGGGCCGCGGATCAAATCAATGGGTTGCTCTTGTGGGCCGTGCCAGTTGGACCAACTTGGCCTTTTCTATTTGTTATTTATTTTTATCTTTTTGTTACTCTTTTTCTTTTGTTCTTTTTTACTTCCATTCATTGTTTTATGCTCATTCTTTTTTAGAAAAACGTATGCTTAATTTTTCGACTAAAATTCAAATGTCGACAATTTCAAATATATTTACCCTAATATTTGAAGAAGAATATCATGCCATCGTGAACAAAGTGCAAGACGTTGTATGTTTTTGTTGCGTCAATTCTTTACTTCCCATCTTTTCTCTCAACTATAGAGAAATCAAACCTAGTAACAATTTTAATCTCAAACTTTTTTTTTGAAAAATAAGAATAAATGTCTCGTGTCTTTTGTTAAGATATATATCATAAGTATTGAAATATCTGTGTGAATATCTTACTTTCAAGAATTGATTCTAAGTCATTTTCATAATACAATCATCTAACTTTCTTTGTAAAGTGATGTGTTTCTTTTTTCTTCATATGGATAGTTGTATGCTTTTTCAACCTAATCCTATCTAATCATCTCCTATCACATGAGATAAATAACTAGAGCCAATTATTCATTTATTAGAATATTCAAGCGGAATATATACGTATGTATGATTCTTGATTTTTTTTTTTATTTTTACTAATACGCACGTGTTGTGACATAGAGTGTCCTCTACAGTTTTGTTAGTAATTAGCGAACAAATTTCTTAATATGACGTATTTTACACTAAATCTCAATATCTTCTACTTAGAACGACCTAAGTCTGTCATATTATAGATGGAGCCTTGCCCAATACATATAAAACGCGGGTAGTTTGCAAGCATCAATAAAAGAGCTTAACCGAACCAAGGTTCCCAGAGTCCATGCAAATAAAATTAAGAGTTACCAAGCTTTAAATGAAAGATAACATCATATTGACAAAAGATTACGACAAGCCTATAAGATTACAGGATCCTCAACAAACAGGTCCCAGGATTTCCTCAAATATGAGAGTTGAAGATACATGTGATGATTACCGGCCTTCATTTTAGTTTGCAAAAATGGTGGTCTCTTCAATCTTAGGTTCTTTTCTGATTTTCCTCGACATTGATCTGGCGGGCAAAGAGTATACTTTAAACAACTAGATACTGGGCATCTCATGACATTTTCAATTGTGGCAAAGATCTTGACAACATATACCATCCACAAGAATCAATTCAGGAAAAGAGTTTTCAACACTCTCAACTCTCTTAGATGGCGGCTCTTAATGCTATCAATGTCTCGCAAGTTTTAATACACATAATGCACGCTCACCATGCGCACAAGATCAAACTCCACAACAGAATATTTATATGCTAAAAACTTTGAGCCGCTATCGAATGATGATATTGACTTCATCTTCAATGAGGAAAATAACTCTCGGGGGAGTTGCTTTCCCTTCTTGCGTTACCCATAATCCTGTTGGCAAGAGTTCAATCTTGACTTTCCTAATATGTGCCCAGGTTGCTATTAAATCAGGGGTCTGATTTCAAATCAATCAGGATTAACTTAGAGTCATAATCAAAACATCACAGCGTCATGGCCTAGTGCGCTTGCAAAGAAAACTGATCTCGGGCCTATTTGGCTCGTGGTTTACTGACCAAATCTACGAGAACCTTCATAGATATTTTGATGTGTATTCATAGATCATATTCATTCTCAGGTGTAATTCCACTCCGAGGGCAGGTATTTCTTTTGGAGAATGAGCTTGACTAAAGTAGGGGCAAATCTTTTTCATTAGGGTCATTATTAGTGATTCCCTCTTTTTGGTCCCCGGCCGACTATTCTCTCCGTCGGTGATAACATAATTTGACGTTGAGTTTTTTCATCTGCTGTCACGGTTGCACCTCATGGAGAAATTTACTAGTTTCTTCTTGCTATTCATAACGACTATTTGACATATCGATACGAGAGCATATTTATTTTTCTATATGTCATTTGTAGGTTAGGCTGGACGTTTGTCAATATGTACGTGTAAATAGTGTTAAAAAAGTCTCACACCAGATAATTGATGTGGTGCGAGTAGTTAATTTATCCGAGTTAATCTATAACTTATTGGCTTAAATTTTTGAGCTCCAAGTAGATATGTTGATAGGTTCAAATCTGGACTCTTTCTTGGCGACCACCCTGAACTCCCAATGTGTGGTGTTTGGTAAATATCTCAAGGAACTCAATGCTCATCACTATTTGGTGAATATCTCAAGAAAGAAATCTCGTGATCAATGGTTTCTGAGCAGCTTAGTGTTGTGGTGTAGCACCACATTCTCGAGGGCAATTCGAGATGAAGGTTGGCGTTGTTGTTGTTGTGACCTCACATGCAACAAAGTGGAGATTCACATGTGAATTAATGTAGAACATGCCTAATATTGAACTCACGCCTGAGTGAGGGGGAGATTGTTGAGTTGCACATTTGCATTGTATTAAAAAAGTCCTACATTAGAGAATTGATATAGTAACTAATATATCCTAGTTAACCTAAAACTAGATATATTGAATGGCTCAAACTTAAACTCTCTTTGGCAATGTCCTCAAGTGAAGCTATCAAGCGTCCAAAAGTTTTCGAGGTCAATAGCTTTTTTCCAATGGCATGCTTGAAAGGCAATCGGAAGGTTTGAAGGCAATGGTGCGGCTACATTGTGCCTCTCAATATTCTTTGTGAAGGTATCGAAGTGCGATAGACAATCAAGGACAATTGCCTCGTAGAAGGAATGAAAAATAATACATGAACTTTGGTCCAATATACAATGTCGTCTTTGAGCTTTTAATTTGTTTAACTTGGTTCATGAACTATTGTTAAATGTTCAGCGTTATTTTTGAACTTTTAATTTATTCAATGTGACCCTTGAACTATTGGTAAATATTTAATGTAGTTATTTTGTTTGTTCAAACAACGATATGATGACATAGATTATTATATTATATGCTGAGTTGGATTGTCAAAATTGACGAGTCAATATATCAGTCTTTTATCCGTTTACTTTAAAAAAGGAAAAAAAAAACGAATTAGGGACTTCAAATACCCCACGTGCAAATTTCTTTTCCTAATTTGAGATAAATATTTTACGTGAATAATCCATATATATATTGTCTACCATTCATATTTAATGGAATGGAAGTCACGTATTCCGTTAACTTGAATTAACGAAAAGACGACATTAAACAATTTGATATAGTTAGGGAATTAGATTGAACATTTATTAATAACTTAGAGTTCAGGACTACATTGAATGTTTACAAAACTTTAGATACTATATTTAACAAATTAAAAGTTCATGAGTAACATTGCATATTGAATCAAATTTTAAGGACTATTTTTGCTTCATTTTTCCTTTTAAGGAAAGTGAAAGTAGGAACGTGCTCTTTGGTTTCTCTTCAAAATTGATGAGTCAATATATCAGTCTTTTATCCGTTTACTTTAAAAAAAAGGAAAAAAAACGAATTAGGGACTTCAAATACCCCACGTGCAAATTTCTTTTCCTAATTTGAGATAAATATTTTACGTGAATAATCCATATATATATTGTTTACCATTCATATTTAATGGAATGGAAGTCACGTATTCCGTTAACTTGAATTAACGAAAAGACACAATTAAACAATTTGATATGGTTAGGGAATTAGATTGAACATTTATTAATAACTTAGAGTTCAAGACTACATTGAACATTTACAAAAGTTTAGATACCATATTTAACAAATTAAAAGTTCATGAGTAACATTGCATATTGAATCAAATTTTAAGGACCATGTTTGCTTCATTTTTCCTTATAAGGAAAGTGAAAGTATGGTTTCTTTGCATCTTGCAAGGTGCTTCTCCTCCGTGAACCACCACTTGCATGCACGACTGACGTACCACACGTTTTCCAGTTGTCATGTAGATGTTTCAAACATATTTATCTTATTATTTGAAGAAGAATATCATGTCATCATGAACAAAGTACAAGACACTATATTTTTTGTTGCATTAAATCTTTACTTATCAAAGGCCGGCGAGTTATTTCTTGATCGATGGGAGAAATGGGCCAAAAAATTGGGAAAATCCATTTGAATAGAACCCGGTATGTGTTGATCAAATATTGATCCATTTAAAATGACATGGGGTCGAAGTCCCATAAAATGCAGGTGGAAGATTAAGGCTTCGTTTGGTTCAGTATTTGCAAGGGGCTTTGAGTCTAATGCAAATGCTGAAAGTCCAAAGCTACTTAGGGAAATGCAATTGTGTTTGATAAAAAAATTTTACAAATGGACTTTGAGTTGAATGTGCGTTTGGTAAAGAAAACTTTCGCAATTGGCTTTGATGGGTATAATATATATACTTTTTATATTTTATATTATATATATATATATATATATATATATATATATTTTTTTTTTTTTTAAAAAAAAAAAATTGAACTAAACTCTTCGCCGGTCCGGCGAAGGGTTTACGGCCGCCGCCGGCCATCGGCTGAGGTCGCCCGAGGTCAAGCGGCCTTCGGCGAGGGTCGCGCGACCCAGCTGAGGGCCGTCGGAGGTCGCCCGACCTCGGGCGACCTCCGGTGAGGGTTGCTCGACCTAGGCGACTGTCACTTGGGTCTCGCGGCCGTAGGTGGCCCTCGCCTGGGTCTTGTGAGGGTTGCGCGACTCCGACCGCTGTCGCGAGACTCAAGCGAGGGCCACTTGCGGCCGCAAGACCCAGGCGGCAGTTGCCTGGGTCGCGGGGTCGCTCGAGGTCGGGCAACCTCCGGCAGCACTTGGCTAGGTCACGCGACCCTCGCCGGAGGCCGCCCGACGGTTGCCGACGGCCGCTGACGCCAGACTGGGTCGCTAGCAGCTGTAGCCCTTTGCCGGTCCGGCGAAGGGCTGTCTCCTTTTTCAATTAAAAATAAATAAATAAAAAGGGGCAAAATCAAAAAACATAAAAAATTAATGAGGGTAATTTTGGAAGAGAAAAAATAATTTTAGCATTGGGCATAATGCTGAAAGCCCAAAGCTAGTCCCTACTAGCTTTGGGCTTTCAGCATTTTGAAGGCAAGTTGAAAGCTAAAAGTCAACTTCAAAATTGAACCAAACGGTCTAACATTTCCCCCGCTTTCAGGGCTAAAAGCCCTTTGGAAATGCTGAACCAAACGCACCCTAAAGAAGGAGTCGTAAAGGGAGGGAGGGAGGAGAGAGAGAGAGAGATTTCTTTAGTGCAAGATGATTCTTTCATATTTCTATTTTCCTTTATTTAAAGGTTCCAAAGTGAAGAAATGATATGATGGTTGAGGATTTTTTTTTCTCATCCTTCAGTTTAGATACTTGGCTTCCATGATAGAGGATTCTTTTTCCCTTCGTTTAAAGGTTCCAAAGTGAAGAAATGATGAGACGGTTGAGGAATTTTTTTCTTATCTTTCAATTCAGATACTTGGCTTCCACGATAGAGGATTCTTTTCTTCGGGCCTAGGGATTCTTCCTCAAATTATTCGAATTATTTTTTTCTTCTTCAAAGTCACCATCTCCTTCCAACGCTAAATCCAAACCCCATGTCTCCCACCACGCTAACATCTTAATGAGCCACAGATTAAACTAATTCCTGCCGGTGAATTTCTCTAACTCAAATTTTTTAGAAGCCATAGCGATAATTGCATACAGACAAAATAACCCTAGGCTTTGATACTAGTTTTACGACTAATGCACAAACAAGAACAAATGAAAATGACTTAAGTAAAAAATAAATTGCATAAATAAAACCTGAACACAGCGGATTTACTTTGTCCAATGGTAAAATTTACTTTATGGGGAAAGTTAACAAGATGGTTTCATGATAATCGGCGAAAAATGGATTACAACCGCTCAATTACACTCACTCATAAGTGTTTCTCAATCATAGAGTATCACAAGAGTCAGTCACAAGAAATGAGTTTTCTCACACTCTCAGCTCTCTCGGATGATGATTCTCAATAGTCTCTATGTCTCTCACAAGCTTTTATACGTATTAAGCACACTCAACATGCTCAAAAGACCAAACTCTCCAATAAAATAGTTATATGCAAAGAAATTATCAGCCCGTATTTGATGACAACATTGATTTCATCTTCAATAATGAAAAGAGTTCTCGTGAGAAATTAATGTCCCTTGTTGCATCACCCACACTCCGATTGGCAAGAGTCCAATTTGGACTTCCTAATATGGCCTGAATTGCTTTGCAATTAAATTATGGGTCGAATTTCAAATAAATCGGGATTAACTTTGATTCATAATCAACACATCACAACGTCATGGCCGAGTGCACTTGAAGAGGCGGTTGATCTCAAGCATACTCGGCTTGAGGTTTACCAACCCAATCTACAGGAATATTCGTACATATTTTGATGCTTATTCATGAATCATATGTATTCTTAGGGGTAGTTCCTCTCTGAGGCAGGTATTTCTTTCAGTTAATGAGTTTGACTAAGTTATAAGTAGGTGCGAATATTTTTCATTAGTGGCCTTGTTAGTAATTCCGGTTTTTTTGGTCCCTGGCCAACTATTTTGTCATCCGGTGACAACATGAGTCAACCTTGAGTTATGTTGTCTACTGTCGCGGTTGCACCTCTTGTAGAAATCTACTTGCAAGGTGCTTTCATTGGTCCCTTCTCTGAGAACCATCACTTGTGTGCTCGGCCAGGGTACTGTATGTTTTCCGTTAGTTCTTGTAGATGTTTTAAATACATCTATCCTAAGTTTAGAAGAAGAATATCGTGTCATCGGGAACAAAGTATAAGACGCTGTATGTTTCGTCATGTCAAATTTTTACTTACCAAAGGCCAGAGTTATTTGTCGAAGGGAGAAATGGCCAAAAAAAAAAACAAAACAAAAGCGACAATCCAGTAGGATAGAATCTGCTTCATATTGACCCCAAATCCGATCTCGCCCATTTGGCGCGTCGAAGTCGTAGAAATCACGATGGAAGATTAAAAGAGCAGTACAAGTGAAGAGAGAGATTGAAAGAAAAAGAGAGGCGGCAGAGATTTCTTTCGTGAAAGATGATTCTTTCATATTTATCTTTTCCTGATTCGAGGATAGTTTTTCGCTTTATTTAAAGGTTCCAGGGAGAAGAAATCATGAGACGGGAGGATTCTTTCATTTATTCCCTTCATGTTGAGGATTCTTCCTCACATTTCAGTTCAGATACTTGTCTTCTATGACAGAGGATTCTTTTCCTCCAGCATGGGGGATCCTTCTTCAAATTATTCTTTCCTTGGCCGAGGAAAAATGAGATGGTCGTCACGACTTTTCTTGGCCAACACCTTCGTATATATTTTGGGAGTTTCACCCCATCTCATTCAGACATCTGTCGCATTTCCTATCTCGAATTTTCACCGTCCTTCACTGTCTTCTTCCAGCCATTAGCGCTCTCTCTCTCTCTCTCTCTCTCTCTCGTTCATTGTATTCATCCTATTGAACCTTTCCTCTTCTTCAGTCGTTTCGTTTTCGGGTTCCATCGCTTCAGCCTTCCTCAGCATATATAAATTCTCAACTTTCATTTCTCTCCAAAGAGGAAGGAAAGAAAATCAGAAAGATAGAAATAAAAAAGCGGGAAAATGGCGGATATTGTTCTGTCTATAGCTTCCAAAGTGGCGGAATACCTGGTGGCTCCAATTGGTCGTCGATGCGGCTACCTGATATTCTCCAACAGCTACGTTGGCCAACTGAAGAAAGAACTTGAGAAGCTGGATGACGCGAGGGTTGGGCTGCAGCGCTCGGTCGATGATGCTGAAAACAACATGAGGGAGATAAAACGCGAAGTTAACAGATGGAAGAATGATGCAGAGACTGTTGCCAACAAGACGCGCGGCATGCTGGATGACGAGGGAAGAGCCAAGAAAACTTGCTTCTGCGGGTGGCTTCCCAACCCGAAGGAGCGTTATTGTCTCGGCAAGGACGCGAGGAAGACAGCCCAGGCCATCCAGGCACTCATCCCACAAGGTAAATTCGAGAGCGTCTACTATGAGAGTGCTCCGCCGGGGCGTGTCACAGGCACTACCGATGTGAATTCCTCAGCTGGTGATGGGGGCGACACTATCGCGGACTCACGAGCTTCCGTCTTTCAGGGCATAATGAAAGCTCTGGATGATGAGAAGCTAAGAGTGATTGGGGTCTACGGGCCTGGCGGCGTGGGGAAGACTACGCTATTGGAGGAAGTCGAGAAGAAACTCAGGAAAGAGAAGAGACCGTTCCACATGATTGTCAAAGCAAAAGTGTCGCAGATTCCTGTCTCGAAGAATATCCAAGATGAGATCGCTGACGCCTTGAAACTGGATCTGAAGGACGCGCAAAGCGAAAGCGGCAGAGCAAATCTTCTGTTGGAGAAATTACAGCGGAATCCAAGTGAGAAGGTTCTCATAATATTGGATGACCTATGGGGGGAACTTGATTTGAAAGCGGTTGGAATTCCTTCAAGAGACATTAGCGGGAAATGCAAATTGTTGCTCGCATCGAGATTTGGAGATGTGCTGAATCAAAAGATGGGTGCCGATAAAACATTTTTTCTTGGAGGCCTAAACAACGACGAAGCTTTCGGGCTATTTGCAAAGACGGTCGGCAACAGGCTCGAAGACGATGAGGATTTGAAAGCAATAGCGGCTCAAGTGGTCAAGAAGCTTGCAGGTTTGCCTCTTTTGATTATCTCCGTTGCAAAAACCTTGAAAGAAAGCCCTGTGTCCGCATGGAGAATCGCACAAATAGAAATAGATGAGTCAACTAAAGAAATACAAGAAACGATAGTGAAGTTGAGTTATGGCCATTTGAAGAGTGAGGACGCGAAGTGCTTATTCTTGCTCTGCGGTCTTATTGGCGGGACCATTCAGGTCGAACTTCTATGGGTATTAGGCATGGGGTTGGGCTTGTTTGAAAAAATTAATGAGACGATACAAAATTCAAGGGATAGATTGAATAATATTCTGGATAGCCTCCGTTCCATTTGTTTGTTGCAGGATGGAGGCGATGATAAGAAAAATGTGACCATACATGATCTTTACAGCGAGGTGATCATCTCAAATGCATTTAGTGATCAGAATTGCTTAATTATTAACAGCTATTATGGCTCATGGCCGAAGGAAAAGCTTGAGAAATGTTGGGCATGCTTAGTTAATGTTGGCAATGGTAGGCTTGCTGAACTAATGTTGCGTCAATTTCCCCATGTGAAGATACTTATGTTGTCGGAACAATATGATATGGGAGATCGCAGTAGAATGGATTTCACATATATGAAGGAGCTCCGAGCCCTATATCTTTGCTCCATGCATATCACCAGTTTACCTTCCTCGATGGAAATCCTCGGGAACCTCCGGTCATTAAGCATAAATTGCTACGTGGAGGATGTGGCAAATCTTGGCAAGCTCCAAGCATTGCGGATTCTCAACTTCGATGGGTCTATAATTTTTAGACTGCCTAAAGAAATCGGGAAACTAACAAATCTGAGATCGTTGAATCTGAACCACTGCTACTATCTTGAGATAATCGAGCCTGGAGCCCTAAAAGGCTTAATCAACTTGGAAGAGTTACATATGAAGAAAAGCTTTGATCAGTGGATGGGCAAGCATGAAATACCCTCGCAATCGTGTGGTGCTGGGTTTGTTGAGTTGAAGAACTTGACAAAGCTAGCATCTCTGGAAATATCGATTCGTCATCCCATCATACTCTTGGAGGATAATGACCTACCATTTGAGAACCTGGACAAATTTTGGATCAACATAGGATATTTGAGGTTTCAGATTGACAGGGAATATGAAGGTTTGACAACCATGACGCTCGATCTGGATGGGTGCGATAGTATTCTTTCAAGAAAATGGGTTAAGAAAAATCTGCAGAAGACTCAATGCTTAGATTTAAGATGGTGCAACCGATTGAAATACTTGTGGTGTCTTTCAGATATGCGAAGACTTGTACAGTTGGAAGAAATTGAAGTGTGGAAATGTGACTCAATGCAATCCATTGTCACACATGATGTAGGAGAAGATATAGTTTCTACCAATAACAAAGTTGACTTGCCTAAAGTACGTCGTCTGGTATTGAATGAGTTACCAAATATGACAAGCTTTTGTACCAAAGCTGAAATCACATCAGAGGATATTCCAATCCAGGTAATTTTCTTTCGCTTTTTCCCTCTGTCAATTTGTCCTATTAGGATGAGATGATATTGGTGTTCACTCAACCTTAGTACATATTGCAATTTAACTTTGATTATTCGTACAATTTTATTTGTGTTTTGATTTACAAATGAAAAATCATCTCAAATAGAACACGTCATATTATAATTAGAGGGAAGCTGCTTTCCACGACTTTTGTTTTATTTTGTATTTTTTTTTAAATTTTTCAACGGTAGATAATTGGACCGATAATTGGGGTTCTAGTGTGACTAATTTATTATTTATTTAACATTTTTAATGAGTTGAAAAAATAGTAGTGTGCTGAATGAATGAAAGCAAGAATGAATCTTGAATGAATAAATAAAATTCAATAATTTCAAAATGAAGAAAGTGACATCCAGAGATTCAATAAATAGATGGCAAGCGAGAAGCCACGCAACAAAGAAAGTCCCCATAATTCATGTCCCGCCTAACATTCAATTTTGTAATTGATTCCAACATGTCATGCCAAGTTGCCAACGTCGCCATGACAACATGACCGTGCAGCTGAGCGGCACTAGCAGCATGATAGTGGTGAAGATATCATCATGAAAATGATTTAGCTTTTCACAGGAGAGAAATTTTTTTTTTTTTTAGCCCAAGAGTTTCACTTATTTTCTTGTGAAAATAGCTTGAGTTGTAACAAACTCACCTTTAATGAGTCTCATTGTGGCACCTTGTTAGGTTTCATTGCCTCACTTGGAATCCCCAGTAATGGTTGGATTCCTTGCCCTAGAAAAGATACTTTACGGTGAACCCTCAATAAAATACAGCGATGTGAAATCGCTAAGGATAGAAGAGTCTAAATCCACATCGAGTATTCCAAAAGATTGGATACTCAAGCTGCCAAATTTGGAGTCAATGAATATTCGTTGTCGTTATTCATTAAATAATCGGTACGAGTGAACAAAAATTCAACAATCTCGAAATGAAGAAAGTGAGATTAACTAAATGGAAGGCGAACCAAGAGCCACGTAACAAAGAAAGTCCACCTAATTGATGTTTCACCTACATGCAAGTTGCAATTGATTCCAACAAGTCATGCCAACCTCACCGTGTCAACGTCTTCAGCTACTAAGGGGATATTTCCTTCTCCATTCTTTCGGGCACGACAAAAAATCTACACATTCCGCCCTCTGATCAATTGATTTTTGAATATTTAATTTCGATCAATTAACTTTTTGACATTCTTAAGAGACATCGAGCCCATTCATGTATCCAATGTCCATTTGTTTCATTGAAAATTCATTATTGTTGAAAAATGTTTTCTTGGCAAATCGTTTTTCTAGAAAATGAATTGTTTCCCTGTATTTGGTTCTACCGAAAACGCAATTTGCAAAAAGATGTTTATGATGTTTATTAACGAAGCGCAAAAATTTACAAAGTGAAGACAAAAACTATTATGGATCCTTAATAGAAACAAGCTCAAATAAGTCATTTTACTTGTTCTTAATGAAAAATAATAAGTTAACAAAAAATTTATGAAAAATTGAACTTTGATATGATTTTGTTGTCAATTTTGAAGTTCAAAATAGAAAAAACAAAAGAAAAGATAACCAAATTATGGTAGTTGTTTTGAAGACCGGTAAATGATTTCAAAAGAAAAGATAAAAAATTATGGTCTTAGTTTTGAAGATCAGCTAAAGAAAAGATAAAAAAATATGATGACAGTTGAGAGAGAGAGAGATAGAGTTGTGCCGTAGTGCTGCATTTGCGGCATGATAGTGGTGAGGATATCCTCATGAAAATGATCCCTTTTCACAGAAGAGAAATTCATTTTTTCTGTATTTTAGCCCAAGAGTTTCAATCATTTTCTCGTATCCATGAAAAGTCTGAAAGCAATTTCCTAAAAATAGCTTTTTACTTGTAAGAACTCACCTTTAATGAGTTTCATTGTGGTGCTTTGTTAGGTTTCATTGCCTCGCTTGGAATCCTTGGTAATGGTTGGACTTCTTGGCCTAGAAAAGATACTCTATAGTGAACCTTCATTTAAATACAACAATTTGAAATCACTAAAGATAGAGGAGTCTAAATCCACGTCGATTATTCTGAAGGATTGGATATTGAAGTTGCCGAATTTGGAGTCAATGGCAATTGCGAGCACTCCATTTGTAGAAGTAGTTTTTGACCTAGAGGAGTTAAAAGTCATCGAAGAAGTCGAGATTCTCTCTCGGCTAAGTACATTGGCATTATCTAAGTTGCCGAACCTGCGGTGCATGTGGAAACAAGATGTACAACTACAAAGAATATCGATATTTCAAAACTTGAAGAAGCTCTCTATCAACAATACAGGGCTGTCATTTCTCTTTCCATTTTATGTGGCTAAATGTCTTAAAGAAATTAGAG
The DNA here is from genome assembly GCA_007663325.1 of Eucalyptus pauciflora. Classification (NCBI taxonomy): domain Eukaryota; kingdom Viridiplantae; phylum Streptophyta; class Magnoliopsida; order Myrtales; family Myrtaceae; genus Eucalyptus; species Eucalyptus pauciflora. The sequence continues at coordinate 466,061 of VMYD01000211.1, read as the reverse complement.
AGATTAAAGTTGAGGATTGTCCGAATATGAAGGTAGTGATTGTGGATGAAGAAGGAAGAGATGATGGGACGGATGGTATTCTAGAGTTCCCATTATTAGAGCAACTATCTATAAGTTGCTGTCCCATGGAGAAATTCTTATCATATCCTCATGGAGAAAAAGAGTCAATAGTCACTACTTCAGATTCAAAAGATACTTATTCCGATTCCTTCTTTGATCAAAAGGTACGAATCCCTTCTTTTGAGATTATGCCCATAATAGTCATAGGCACGCGATTTGTGGGGCAAGTAATAATATTTCTTTGAAGATTTCTTATTTAGTTTTATTAGTTAAAATGTTTTTATAATTTATAGCTACACTTGTTAGAGTAAGGCCGTTAGGGAAAATCCCTTCCTCCACCGCATTAGATAGATCGGTATAAGATTAGGCCTAATTGTAAATTTTTTCATAGCTATGATCTGATGTACTACTCTTATGAGCAGATAAGTTTACCAAGCTTGAAGAAGTTAATACTCAACTCGCTAGGATCCTTCAAAAGGATATGGCCAGGCATATGGCACAGTGAGCTTCCCAAAAGTTCCTCTGACAAATTAGCCAACCTCACCCCGAAACAAGATTTGCAATCACAAGGAATATCAATATTTCAGAATCTAGAGGTGCTCTCTATCAACAATACAGGGCTGTCATTTCTCTTTTCGGTGCCTGTGGCTAAATGTCTTAGAGAAATTAGAGAGATTAAAGTGAAGGATTGTCCGAATATGAATGCGGTGATTGTGGATGAAGAAGGAAGAGATGATGGGACGGATGGTATTCTAGAGTTCCCATTATTAGAGCGACTCTCTATAAGTTGCTGTCCCACGGAGAAATTCTTCTCATATCCTCATGGAGAAAAAGAGTCAATAGTCACTACTTCAGATTCAAAAGATACTTATTCCGATTCATTCTTTGATCAAAAGGTACGAATCCTTTCTTTTGAGATTATGTCCATAGTAGTCATAGGCACATGATTTGTGTGGCAAGTAATAATATTTCTTTGAAGATTTTTTATTTGGTTTTATTAGTTAAAATGTCTTTATAATTTATAACTACACTTGTTAGAGTAAGGCCATTAGTGAAAATTCCTTCCTCCATCACATTAGATATATAGGTATAAGATTAGGCCAAATTGTCAAATTTTTCATAGCTATGATTTGATGCATGACTTTTATGAGCAGGTAAGTTTACCAAGTTTGCAAAAGTTATTACTCGAGTCAGTAGGATCCTTCAAAAGGATATGGCGTGGTGTACTTCCCAAAAGTTCATTCGACAAATTAGCCAACCTCACATTTTCTAGGTGCTCTGACCAACTTGATGTCTTCCCTTCAACAATCATAGGGAGATTGCACAACCTCAAAAGTCTCAAAGTTTTAGAGTGTCCCTCCCTGGAATCATTGTTTGATTTTGGATCCCTTTATTCATATATGGAACAAACAATTGTATTGCTCCCCAAATTGAAAGAAGTCAAGGTTAAGAGCTGTCCCTCCCTGGAATCGTTGTTTAATTGTGGGTCCCTTGATTCAAATGTGAAACACAAAATTGTATTGCTCCCCAAGTTGGAAAAAGTGAGAGTGAGTGGAGCAAAAAGGCTGAGATATATGGTCATGAGCCACTCCCAAATAGTTTTGGGTTTTCCTAGTCTTGAAACTGTTAGTGTTGAGAATTGCTCTAACTTGAGATTTCCCTTCCCTAATTATACGGCCACAACTTTAGTGAAACTTAAGAGGCTAGAAATTACTAAATGTGAACAAATGAAGGAAGTGATTCTCGAGAAAGAAGTTGGTTGATTAGAGGTAGAAGTAATGATTTTCCCTTGCTTAAGTAAATTAATACTTAAGGAGCTTGATAACCTGATTAGTTTTGGTTCAGGAAGTTGTTCATATTATTTTTCCTCCTTAAAAGATCTAAGAATTGTGGGATGTTGTAACTTTGGAGCGTTTATCCCGAGTCCCACTAGTGTCAAGAGGCGGCTAGGTGAGACGGTTGAAGAAAATTATGAATCGCCACAACTGTTGTTCAATGAGATGGTTCATTCTATTGTTTTACTGTGATCATTTGTATTCTCTCATTATTGTGTTTTATAATGAAGAGTGTAATAAATTTGTCCAACTTATCCTCCTTTCTCACATTATCCTCACGCAGGTCACACTTCCCAATATAATAAGTCTAAAAATTAAAGGCGTTCCATGCAAACAGCTATGGAACAATCATGTTCCCGCCGATTCCTTTCAGAAGTTGAAATCTCTTAAATTGACGAACTGTGACAATCTCCAACATATTGCCACTCCTTCTATGTGGAAGAACTTGCAGCAATGTCTTGAAAAACTAGAAGTGCATTCATGCCGTTCAATCGAAATCATATATGAAGGTGATGGGACAGATACCGAGTGTGGTGAACTGTGGTGTCTGGTTTTGCATGATCTTCAAAATTTGAGGTGCATTTGGCAGTCTGATGGTCTTCCAAATGTCCCGTTCCCAAACTTGAGAGATGTAGAGGCTGTGAGGTGCTCCCATTTGGAAATGCTTTTCCTTGCCTTCACAGTGAAATTTCTCGGGCAAATCAAAGAGCTGATAGTGGAGTCGTGTGAAAATATGGAACTAATTGCTGGCCATGAAATAGGGGAAGAAGCGACCTGCACGAGAATCACCTTCTCCAAGCTATTTGCTCTTAAACTCTTCGAGTTGCCGAAATTCAAGGGCATCTTACCTGAGAGATACTCTCTGAAACTACCCTGGTCTGAGGACTTCCCATCTTTGCAATTCCTGAGAATGGTAAAGTGTGGAGTAGAGGAGGACCGAGGCCTCGCTGAAGAAGGCTGGTTTAAGTACCTGATTAGTAAGAATTTTGACTTTAGCAGAATAGAGCTCAGCTAATGCACATTCTCAGTGGGACCCACACGCACTTTACATCACGTGGTTCTCTTCCTTACTCTCTACATCTAACGGTCTATTCATTTTCCTTTATGCTAATCAAATTCTCTCTAGCCCTCTGTTATTCCGATTCCTCTGATCTTTCATTGTCCTCTCTGTCGCCCTCCATCCACCAACAGCCACCGCCGAACACAGAGCATTGATCGAAGGTACTCGGGTGATTGTTAAGCATCCGCAGATTACTCTCTCGGTGATTTCAATTGAATCCTTTCCTCCCGCTTCGTTGCCGATCGTCAACGCTTCCCGATCGCCGCCAACAGTTCCGCCAAGCCGAGAAGAAGGTCTGTGGTGCCGAAGTGCTCGAACTTTAGTCATGACTGTCTGCTTCGACGATTCCATTCCTCGACGATGCTTCTATTATATCCTTACTCATGCCCGATGTCCATCGCTATAGCTAATTGTTCTTCATTCACGTAAACCACATGTGCTTTGTTTTCCGTTGCTATTACTAGTGTAAGTGTGCAAATCGACTGTGATTGAGTTTGTATTAATGACTAGAACTGGTGTTCCTCCGCCGAAATGTATACCACCTGTTTGATGAAATTCCTGAACTCAGTCTGTGTGTATTTTGATTTAGTTCTTGACCGAGAATTCCCTTCATTACTAGATTGGTAATCTATTCTGGTCATATAAGCATATTTGAGTTCTCTCTCTTCATAATTAGTCATAGGTATTCAATTTCGAACTTGTTTTGAATATGTTGGAACCTTGTCAATGCATGCTGATTCATGACTGTTGCAGCCCTGACTTGATGTCGATTGGTCCTTGATTTTATGCTATTGTGCTTGAGTAAGCATGTGCAGTGATATAAGATTTGGGTCATGGTGAATTTCATGTTTGCTTGGGAAAGAAATTATGGCATGAATGAATGAAATTCTACTGGAAATTGATATGTAGATGCTGACTCTGACTTGATATCCCTGATTTGGTGTGCTTTTTATTCTAGCTTGAGGCTAGTTTGGTTATGGGATCATATATTTTCATGCTAGGAAAGTATTATGGTGAATCTCATGCCAATTTTGTGAGAATTATAATTGTATGGCTTGTAGGAAGATATTGCTTCAATTTCATGTCTATTATTCATCAAACTATCATGATTTGTGGTCATGTATGCGCTGTTACAATTCTGAACGTGTGCAGGAATTTTTGGAATGAGCATGAATCACATGGATTTTGTCTTTGGTTTGGTTGCCTTTTTGATTGCCTATAGATAAATGATATTGCGTGTGCATGATTAAATTGATGAGACGTGTGCTTGATATTTTGCCATGAGAGTCTTGGCCTTATAACTGATTTAGCTGACTCTGGTGTTAATTGAAGTTTTATTGCATGATTCTTGCGATTCCTCTACTAGTACACATATTCTAAAGGTGATTTGGTAGACGAAGCCAGATCCAAGGAAATCTCTCAACAAAGCTGGTCATTGAGACCCCTTGAAATATCGCGTGTACGACACTTGCCAACAAAGTATATGTCTTCTCTCCCTCTCCTTCAACGCTCACCATTCAAGGCTTATTTATAAGAGCTATTGCTTAAATCTAATTGATCCTTCAAGTGTGTGCGTTTGTGCCAACATACTTTACACAACACCAATCGCAACCTACTCATTCATGATGTCCTTTCCTTCCTTGGAGTGTTCACTGGCCACTGCTGTTCAGAATAATATTTCAAAGATCCGACTTTCGTCTTCCTCCCTCTCTCATAGAACTCGCAAAAGCAACCCTCACCAACACTACCAGTACCCTGCCCTTGAAATCCATCAAGACCTGCCCATATGTTTCCCCAGGAGTAGGTGCATAGTTCAGATTGTCTCCCCTATAAACCATTCTGCAACGGAGCTGCAGAGCTCCATCTATCTCCTTGCAGCAAGTCTCCCCGTTGATTGTAGGTCCCCTGATCTGAAAGAGTTGAATCTTTTCCTCTAAGAAGTTTATGCTATAAATCTCGAATGGAAAACGCTTAGCCAAGAACTTGACGAACCATATGAATTTATCTCAATGTCCACTTGATAACATCAACTCATCCGAAGCATTTTATACAATAATGGCATCGCGTCTCCTTTCCACAACTTGCTTTCCACAACTTGCTTTAATTGGTAGAGAGTATCTATCTAAATCACAACTTACTTTGTCATGCTCATGAATGCTCATTCCACTCATATTTCTTAATTTCAGCTGCTCAAAACACTGCGATTTAATCCAAAATTACTAGAATTTTTTTTTACATATTATTGCATTTGCACACTGTCGGAATCGAATGCCACTAATTTCACATGATTGATCATGTCGTGAGAGCATCGGGAAGAGTGGTGGGTGATCTGAGGATTTTGCTGCCCACATCGGGAAACATTTCAAAACTGGCCAAAGGACTGACTTTACCGTCTCTGCTAACATGGATGGGATACTACATCAAGTGCCCTCTCATTTCCTCGGGATCATGTTGGTCCTCATCCACATAAGCTTTCCAATTCCGTTTGGCTATTTTGTTCACCCTCTTTACACATTCAATGCTTTGAGGTTCCCTGAAGCTGTCCTCTAAATCTCCCAAGTGCTCCGCCCAAAGCAACATCCTATAACCATAAACATGCATAGCGTAAGTCAACATAATTATACACAAGCTTAAGTTTTTGAATGAATGTCGCTGCACTTGCTCGGGCATATGCTTTGTATATGCTATTCAGATGAGAGGCTAACCTGATGTAACTAACCTGGCCACGCGGATGCCTCTTTTTCCCGGCCCAAGTCCATTGCAATTTCGGTGTCTCTTGAACCATCCAGAGATCTTTGGTTGATATTTGCCGATCCCATGATCACATACTCATCATCTACTATCATTCCTTTGGCATGCACATATATCATGAATCTGCGAAAACTTTGGAACCGACGCCTGCATGGATAGAAACAACAGCACGCTTCAACCAAAAGTCTTTTTACCATCACGCTCTTAATGACTTTCTTCGCTTTGTTTTTTTAACGGATGAGTCAAAGGAAGAATCCATGAAAAGAGTATAGACATATACCACGGCATTATTTTCGGATTGTTGATTCATTGCTTGGGATGAAGACTGTGAAGAGGACAAGGGCTCCCACTTGCCTAGTCAGTAGAAGTTCAAGTAATCCAGGGGATGGTACTTGTGTGACAAACCGGCTTTTTCAAGAGCCTGGCCGACAATTTTGTACGTCATCGTCATCGTTTGTTCCTGTCCACATTATCAATACACATACAAGAATAGTGAATGTTAATCCTTTTACATCATCATATCTCCTGGAGAAAAATACTAAAATGACTGAAACGGGGTCGGGTCCCATATTTCCCCTTTAAGTAGCTCGGCTTGGTCTGCTTGGATCACTTCGTTTTCTGCTTAATTCCGTTCGTCATGTTATTCAGTTTCGATTTGTTTGGACATCATCGATTTACATGTGTCATCACTATTTCTTTACAAGATGAAAGAGTTTATCCTTGATCTGACCTGCCAGAAGAGAATTTCCTGCACTGCAGCACTAGTAGGGACACCCTCTGGCCACGTTGGTATCACTATATACACACACAGGCGCTTGTCTGCACTGATCTTGCTTGCGATCTTCAACGCCAGCTCCATCAACACTAAATTATTTGCAGCTGCATGTCAAAACCAAATCAAGCATTGGTTGCCATAAAAAATTGAACTCAAGAGTATGCATTTAAAAAGTTCGGAGAGTCGGTCTCAAAAATATAACATATTGAATCAGAATGCAGTCTTCATGTTTTATACAGTGAGTTCTAGCGATTATTAGCTGATACACAATCCCCAGAGGGAGCCAAATCTGTACACTCTTTACTGGAGGCGTTGTTGCTCGCTCAACTCAGTCAGTCAAAATGAATAGAAATGGGCAACTTATACCTGCATTTTTGTATGGTGGCCAACAATAGCAAGAGCTGAGAAAATATTGGTTTTCAATGTAAAGGAAGTGTTGTGCCGATCTAATTGCTTTCACGTATGCCGTGTGAATACTCGTCTACTTTCTAGTTCTTTCCACAGATAAGATTTTGCAACCATGAAGAGATTGAAAGAAGCAACATTATCAATGTGGAATTCAATCTCTACTCAAAAACACTAAAGACTCTGCATAAAAAAGAAGGGTGGACTTTCTAATATAAGAACACTTTTCAAGTTATACACATAACATATTACAACCAATTGCAAATCTACCAGCATGGTATTAGCAGCTAAAACTTACTTGGTTTGCAGCTTCTTCAACGCTCTTCGGGAATCAATTTACAGAACCTGGATCAATCGATCCAAAGACCTGCACCAACATAAAATATAAATGAAAGACGGTTGTTACACTTACATTTGTTTACAATTGAAGTCCCTCGAAAATGGTAATTAATTTGAAGTAAATTCTCTCGACTTGCACATGCCAATTTTCCGAGTCATCATCGTCACTGACTTATTCTATTTTGTTGCCATCGGGGCTTGTCGAGGGACAAAGTATCCACGAAATCCTGTCGAGCCTTAATAGAGCATTCTCATGCCAACGCCTAACATTTTTCAGCTTAAACTTGTGCCACTTTGCCGCCTTTCTCCATCTCTGTGCAAGATTCTTCATTTTGTCGTACACAGCTTGTCCCTCAACTTTGCAATGTAGATCATGCCACAGTTGCCTTGGGACATTGACAATGGACTATAATCATCAGAAAAAGCAATTTCTTCTCATGATCAGAACATAACATATACATGTTATTACAATGCTAAATGTAAAGATTAGCATACTACCATGAACGTGGGGTTGTGAATGTTATTCTTAAAGACGGTATCAAGATCGCTATAGAGTTTGTGCTCCAGATTTATATCAGCCATTGCATAGGTCTAGCTGGCCAATGAATGCTATTATTTTGCAGTTGTTTCTTGAGGCTTGAGTGTCAAGAACCACGCACTTTTGGTGGTGCGAGTACAAGGTCCCCACCACTTGGACTACAGAAGAACCATACACCAATAAATCAAACCAAACATTTTCATAGATTTATCTCGGACTTCAATCGAATGGGTAGCCTTTGCAATATTGTAAAATTCCTTTTTAGAACTGTCCTAAATTCATGTCATTAGGTTAGAAAACACATGATATGATCTAGAATAGCATGAGATAGATAAATGAACTTTCGCGGATTGCCTGATGAGAGAAAATCTTTCCTATAAAATTATACCCGATTGGAATAACCAGGTAATATACAACAAAAGTGGTGCTTTTGATGCAATCTAACGATTATATTTTGATTAAGAATTGACCTAAACATTTAAGGATACATATTTGTTGCTTGAAAATGCTGAGTTTGGTACTTGCGTAACGAGGACCAAGCACACAATCGACGCCAGAGTGTCGGACAAACTTTTTCGTCTCTTCGTCATGAGTTTGCATCACGCCATCCTGCGCCACAACATGGCACATGCCAAGTCTCAATGATGAGAGATCTCAATAAAGAACTCTCCTTTCCTCTCCTTTCCTAAGTCAGTCATGGATTTGAAATTTTTTGGCCAAACAGTGCATTGCACCATAAATGAGGATACTTATTCAAGAAAGAGCCATTATATAACATATTCTCCAATTGCATCTTGTAAAGGCAAGCTGAAAGAAAGAACTATTAGAGGTCAAGAATTTGTGTAAAAAAAAAAAACAGAAAACTTCTTATATTGTAAACATTCATTAAGCCGACATACGACAGTAAACGTAGGAAAATCCTTCACTGATTGCGCACCATTGATAAAAGGATGATCATCACTCTACTGCGCTGGCCCAACAAATCAACAATGATGGAAGCCACAGGAGGGCAAATTTTCTCAACCTAGTAGTACTCCAATGATTCTGAAAATCATAAAGACATTTCCATGTTTTAGCAATGCTTAATTACATGTGAGTATGGGGTCTAGTATTACTGTCTTCAAAAGGATCAGCTCAGGCCGAACGCATCGTGGTCCTTCACACAGAAGTGCTCATCTTGCAAGGGGTTCTTATGGTCCTTCACACGCTGAGACACTCGTCATCACCAAAAGCCAGAAGCGGGACTGCGACGGTAGAAGCCAAGGAGATGCGGTCGCGATTGCTTTCGATAATTCCACTTGCGTAGCTCACTGCGTCAGAGGGATCGAGTCAACTAAAACCTTCCACAAAGAACAATAATCATGGGAAAATCTCAAATAAGGAGCCAAAGTGAGCTTACTTTCTTAAATAAGGACCCGAAGTGAACGTTGTCCCAAATAATGACCCGAAGTGGCTAACAAGTCTCAAATAAGAACCTAAACTTGCCGGCCAGTCAAAATGTTCATCGGCCAGCGAGAGTGTGACATTTCCGATGGCCAGAATATGGGTAATTTTGTCCAAAAAATTATAGATAGAAAATAACAAACCCCAAAAAACCACCCCTCAAACTCTTCACGTTTTTTTGACCTAAAAAGAAAAACTCTTCATATTCTCACGTTTTTCTTCTTCTGATCTTCATCTTCTCCGTTCTTTGTCCTCTCTCGCTTGGAGCACAGAAATTTTTTGTTAATGGAACACGAATTGAAACACAACAAGAAACCCCTACCTTTGTTTCTTCACATCTTCTTCTTTTGTTTTCTGTCTTCGTTTCTTTCCAACGAAGAAGACAAATCTTGAGTAAAGCCACCTTTTCGTTATTGAGACACTTGTGTATAACACGAGGGCCTTGATTCTTCATTATCTTTTCCTAGGTTCGCCATACACTTTGATTCACACTCCCGTTCAACCAAGGTCAGTTTCGTTCAAATTGAGAGAGAGAGAGAGAGAGAGAGAGAGAGAGAGAGAGGGAGGGAGGGAGGGAGGGAGAGCACGTACCTTTGGAACTTAGGGAGACAGGGATCTTGCTCCATCAACAGAGAATTTGGGTTCTCCAAACGAGAGGGGACAAGGATGCGTTTGGGAAGACTTTTGGGGAAAGTCTTTAGGAAAATGCAAAGATCTTTGAGTTAAAATGTGTTTTCCAAAATGCAAACTGTGTTTGGTAAATTATAGTTTGAAAGTCCTTTGTGAAGTATCTTTGAACAAAATGGTGTTTGGGGGACAAAGGACTTTGTGATAAAAAAAATTACCAAAAGAAAAATAAAAAAATTTAACTGGCAAGGGCAGGCGGTCGTAGGCGGTCTTCGGTGACCGCCGGCGACCTCCGGCGACCCCGGATCTAGGGCGGCAAGGTCACGCGACGCTGTCACGACCTCCGGCGACCCCAGATCTAGGGCAGCGAGGTTGCGCGACCCCGGATCTAGGGCGGTGAGGTTGCGTGTGTTGCGCGACGCCGCCTAGTGGCCCTGGATCTAGGGCGGCGAGCTCGTGCGCATCGCACGACGCCACCTCGACCTCCGGTGACCCCGGATCTAGGGCGGAGAGCTCGCGCGCGTCGCGCAACGCCGCCTCGACCTTTGGCGACCCCGGATTTGGGGCGGCGAGCTCACGCGCGTCGTGCGACACTGCCTTGACCTCCGGTGACCCCTGATCTAGGGCGGCGAGCTCGCGCGCGTTACGCAACGCTGTCTCGATCTCCGGCGACCCCGAATCTGGGGCGGCGAGGTTGCGCGACGCCGCCTCGACCTAGATTCGAGGCATCGAGGTTGTGGGAGGACCTCGCCGCCCCAGATCTAGGTTGCGGCTAGGTCGTACGACCTCGCCGCCCCTGGATCTGGGGCGGCGAGGTCACGGGAGGTCGCGTGATGCCACCGCGACCCAGATCTAGGGGCAGCAAAGTTGCGCGACATAGACCTCACCACGACCCAAATGGCACGGCGGTCGCGCCACCCCCTGGTGTCAGTTGCGCCACCCCCCGACAATAGTCGTCTGGGCGACGGTCACTAGCGACTGCCTGCCCTTCGTCAGCGACCACTCGCGAAAGAAGAAGAAGAAGAAGAAGACGATGAATAGTTGTGAGGGCAAAATTGGAAAAACGAAAAATCAATGAGGATAATTTGAAAAGAAAAAAAAAATTTAGCCCCTCAGCTTAGCATTTTCAGTAAGCTGAAAGCTCAAGGCAGCCCTAACCTGCCTTGGGCTTTCAACATTGTGAAGGCTGGCATTTGGGGAATGCAAACCCAAAAATAAATGCCAAACACACTTACATTTGCCCAAAGGCCTTTAGAGGCCTAAAGGGCTTCGTAAAGTGGTTCCCAAACGCACCCAAAGAATGTAAAAGATTAAGAGCGGAAGAAGAAGAACGTGAAGAGTTTGGAGGTTTTGTTTTTAAGGTTTGTTAATTTCTATTTATGATTTTTGGGACAAAATTGCCCATATTCTGGCCACCATAAATGTCACACGCTCGTCGGCCGGTGAATAATTTGGCCAGCGGGCGGGTTCAGGTCCTTATTTGAGACTTGTTAGCTATTTCAGGTCCTTATTTGGAATAACGTTCACTTCGGGTTCTTATTTGAAAAAGTAGACTCATTTTGGATCCTTATTTGAGATTTTCCCAATAATCATTGATGCATCACACGTAACGGTAATCATCGATGTGCCATTTTGATACTAGCAACATCATCTAAAAGTAGTTTCGTCAGGATAGCAAACCGACCGAATAAGAAGGAAGCAACTGGAGCTTGAATTCATGGAAACGAGCAGCGGCAGCAATGATGTGCATTCGACGCCCCTGAAGGTCTTCTAGTAGAGACATTGCTAGCTAAAGACAACGAACGTGGCTTGGAATTTCTGTCTACTCCAAGCTCAGCGTCGAGGCTGAGCGAGCGGCTCCTTTCTTTGGTCAGATCGACCGTGACGTCCTCGCAGGGCGAAGGGCGGAGGAGGGGAGAGAGAAGGCTAGGCCAGGCTAGGGGAAAAGGTTGAAAGGTGGGGAGTAATGGGGCTGGAGGGTCTGGGCCACGGATCAAATCAATGGGTTGCTCTTGTGGGCCGTGCCAGTTGGACCAACTTGGCCTTTTCTATTTGTTAATTATTTTTATCTTTTTATTACTCTTTTTCTTTTGTTCTTTTTTACTTCCATTCATTGTTTTATGCTCATTTTTTTTAAGAAAAAAGTATTATTAATTTTTCGATTAAAATTCAGGTGTTGATAGTTTCGAATATATTTACCCTAATATTTGAAGAAGAATATCATGCCATCGCGAACAAAGTATAAGGCGTTGTGTGTCTTTGTTGTGTCAATTCTTTACTTCCCAAAAAGCTAGAGTAGTTTATTGATCGGTGGAAAAAATAGGCCAAAAAAATGAGCTTATCGTTGTCCTTCACGTGGAAGTCTACCTTCAAGACAAGGTGCGTCATAGGAATGCAAAACCACTAGTCCCGTAGAGAGTTGTTGCAGTTCGGGGTTGTTAACACTTGAATTTTGCCAACAACGCATGAATAACAATAAAGGTAATTTTGTCATACACTATTGACACTCGTCCCTTTCAGCCCATTTCTTTTAGTTCGGTTATTTTCTTTCGGCCCATGCGTGCAATTCACTCTCCTTGGCCCATCTCTTTTATCTTTTCTTTGTTCCCATAAGCCCACCAGAGCCTAAAAAAAGAAGCCCAGCCCATCTTCTCCTTTTCCTTGCACACGCTCACCCCCGTGAGAAGAAGAGCGTCGGTGACGCAAGGAAGAGAGGAGCAAGAGTGACGCGCGGGTAACGGAGGAGGGTGTGACTGCACGTGCACGTGCGCGGAAGCGGGGCTGTGAGCGACGAACCGTGACGAGAGCGAAGCCGGCGCCTTCTAAAATCTGGGAGCCACGGCTGATCGACGTCGTCAGCTTTCGTTCATTGACGAACACTAAACTTTCAGAAACTTGCATTCAAAAGCGCACGCCATTTCTTGCATAATCGGTTGTCGGACGGTGTCTAGATTCATGGTCGATTCATGTCCACTTCATTAGTTGTTGAACTGACTCTGAATCTGTGTTTTTCCCTTTCGTTCATGTTGTGCTCTTGCGATTCCTTGTGCTCTATGGACACGAGTTTGGAGTTGCTATTCTCAACCTCGTCGCCAGTGATGCCTGCCGCTCGAGGCTGCCAAGTCAGTGCATTCATTGCTGTTTTAGTATGCTTCCTGTGTAATTCTTATACTGTTTTGTGCGATTTTGGAGCTCATAATTTCCTTGCCGGAGTGGCTTAGTCTTGGCCGGAGTCGTGGCTGATGGGGGAACATTTGGACGTCAGGCTATGTTTTTCACCGACATTATAGCTCATCATTTGCTTAGGCCCATCAATCTATAATAAGAAAAGAAGAAGTAGAGATAAGTTGTGAATGATTTGCATAGACAAACAAAGTGGACGAACAAGACGTCTTTATCCCATGCACGGTGCATGGAGATGTATTATATAGGGGTAGGAGGTTTTCTATCTATCTAATTTCACTAATTAATATCTTCTAATTTATTCCTATGCCACCTGTCTTTGGTATAGCATTTGAATATCACAACTACATATAGAATAAATACCTTTTAACTTAGAATTTCTTTTATGCCTGCGGTCAATAGAAAACATCTTCCATTGTGGCGCCACACTATTCATAAGTGCATGTTGACCATTTGATTGTATCAAGCTATTTAAATTTTGGATTATAAGGGCAAGTATGTTTTACCATCGATTGAAACCATTGTTTGTTATGGGTGATCAAATCGAATCAGGAGGCAGTTATCGTTTTTTTAAAGAATATACTATGCTTTTATTTGTCAAATAATTGGTAAGAATTTGCAACTCGATATATAATAATTATATTGATCGCGAAGACGTCAACGTACACGATCGAGGCATTCTTCATCTGACTCCTCAGATCTTCGCAAAGGGACTGCAATCACCGATTGAATTCCCGAGCAGCATCATTGCAAGATCGGAGGCATCCGAGCTCATCGATGTCGCTCGCATCATGGGCGGTGGTGACCAATATGTAAGGTAGACAGCCCAATGGCCCGGTGTTGTGCACCCAGAAATTCTTCCCTCCGCTTTGGTATATGCTCTACAAAAAATTAGATATACTCTACAAAAAATTAGTTAGATAAATTAAATTTACATAGATGGGATTATGTCTAATCTTTTGGTAATTGTTGACTGACCCGTATGGCGAATCTGATTTCTTCGATGAAGATCGGGATGTTCCCGACAATCTGCAAATACGGAAGGGTTGTGAACTGAGCTGTGAGGTCGTTTTGGCCGATGTCAATGGTGTAAAGAGCGTCGGCGAAGCCATCCTTGCCGACCAAATTTGCATGGCCTGAAATTCGGGACACCGGATCGAGATATCTTAATTTTGCCTTCTTGTAGAGGTTAATTTGTCTAGTTAAAGGATAGATTACCTCTCGAGAGAAGCAACGGAGAGCGAGATCGGAAAAGGAGGAACTGGCGGAGTTGGACGCCCAAGTTGAAGGGCTGGTCCCGAGGGATGGTGGCTGCGCCGGACACAGCGAAATTGGCGCCGTTGCTGAAATTTGGGCCCAATGATTCCAAGTATGGACTCAAGAAGCTCGTGTTCAGGTTCTCACCTATTTTGGATTTCATGCAAATCTCAACAAAATCTCATAGTCTGTACTTAAGACACTCCTGTTTTAATAGATATAGTCCAAAAATTTTTGGCATTTACATGATTTGGTCCTCTAACTTTTACTCAATGAAGTCACCTAACTTTTTGGATTTATGCGATTTGATCCTTAAAGTTTTATCTTGTGTATTCGAGCAATGATTCCTATTTCTAGCTCAAATACTTTTTGTTAGACCTAAAATTAACATTACAAAAAAAGTATTTTTTTTCATGTGTTTTCTTCAAAGAACATCGAAAGAAAGGGTTCGAACTAGTGCTCGTCATACGTTGAAGCCCCTCCTCCTAGGGAGGATGTCTCGGGAAATCACAAGATAAGAGAGTGAGAACTCATAGAGGAAATCAATGGTCAACCGCCCGTCGCACGGCCGGCCAGTGGCCTCATGAAAGAAGGTGCGCCCGTTGGGCAACGCGACGTCAATCCCGAGCCCTGCTGACCGGCCGCCGGTGTCCGAGTTGGAGTCACCGAAGTTGAAGATGACGGGCTTCCTCTTGCACGGAGAAGCAGCCGAGCTTGGAAGGCCAAGACAGAGTCCAAACATCACGGCGTAGCACCTCAAAGCTCGGAGGCTGGGAACGCAAGAGCCCCCTCCTCTCTTCTTCGCCATTTTCTCTCTCCTCCGCTTTCTTTCTTGTCGCTAGATTGACTGTAAAAGTGCAAGAGAGAAGCTGTTCATGTAAAAATTCAGAGGGGTCTAAGTTGTGGATCTTGAGACCGGGCAGAACGGGTTCTTGCAATTTGGTCCCATCCCTTTGTGGAAATCTTGTGATCGTCTTCTACGGTGATTGCTGACAGTTTTTTTTTTTTTTGGACGAAGAAAGGGATAAATACATTACAACCGTAAATTTGTACAACGGCCCGAGACTAAGGCATCCGAATACAAAAGGTCCGCAAGCGAAGAGGGAGGGGCCGTAGCCCAGTTACTTGGTAAGCAACCATGAAAATGGGCCTTTGCGGCCTAGTCCGCCACAAAGTTAGCCTCCCTACGACAGTGGCGAAAAGTGAGATTAGGGAAATTTGAGAGTTTTGCCGCCGCTTCTTCAAAAAGAGGACTCATCTCCCATGGCCATAAAGCAGAGTCGCGAATTCCTTCCACCAAGTTCAAACAGTCCGATTCAAGCACAAAGGAGTCCCGATCCTAGCCATGTGCCAGCAAGTGATCAAGAGTTAGAAGAAGCGCCCGGATCTCGCTGTGCAAGGGCGAAGATGATAAAAAAATCGCAGGTAAAGCCACTGATCAGCGTTCCTGTATGATCGCGGATGATGCACGCCATAGCTCCTTTTGCACTGGCTGACAGTTTGAATTGTCCCATTGGGCACCGTCTAGAAAAGAAAATATCTTGGGAGTTCATTTTCTTTTTGACGTAAATGGAGGAGCAAAAAATATTGACTAGTCAAAATCTAAGCAAGTTGATCTATCAACAGTGTTCATTTTCATTAGACGAAACGACATCAATACACGATACGACACGATACAACACACCAACACATTATTTCTTAAAAATCAAAGAATTTTTGATACGTTGAGACACATTGTGTGTGTGTGTATATATATAATAATTTATCATTTTTATGATTATTTTAATCAAATTAATTTAATTCAAATTCATAAATAAATTAATAATATAAAAAAGTCTAAAATGAATTTACACTAAAAAATTAATCTACCATTTATTAATATCATTTTGACAGATTCAACTCAATTTCAATAATTTATAAAATTTGAAGGAAAAATACAAGCAATTCACATTCTAAACTCATGTGTTAGATATGTCGGAAGAGAGAGAAAAAAATTTGGTGATGAATTGTATATCACGAGAAGTGAGAGTCAAAAGAGAATAGAAGACTAAGTTTTTTTTCTTTTCCAATTTATTATTATTATTATTTTATTATATTTTCACATATATATTTTGACCCAGCATTTATTGAAAATTTTTAAAATTGAATTCGCATGTCAGAATCATGTGTCAAAAACTCACATATCGGAATTTTAACTCGAATGTAAGAAAGTGTCAAGAAAGTTAACTAAGTGTCAGATTTTCCAACACATATTGATTGAGTGTCAAAAAGTGTCCAGAAGTGGTGGAGAGCGTTTGACACGTATTAGAGTGTTCGACATTACAAAAGCTCTCGGAGAATATTGATACTTCATAAACTATTGACACCTTATATTTGTTACTTAAAAAAATAAAAGTAAAATAAAAAGTAAAAACGACAAAAAAAGAAGAAGCTATATGGTAATAACTAAATAAATAAATAAAGGAAAGCAAAAATATCGTGATTACTAACGATTTGAATTGTCCCCATTGAGGATCATTTAGAAAAGAAAATGTCGTGGGAGTTCATTTTCTTTTTCGATGACTTCAATGGGGAACAAAAATCATTGACTAATCGAAATCTAAGCAAGTTAGTCTAGGAATTGTGTTTATTCCCATTAGACGAAACACGTGACTGTTGATACCTTATTTTTGTTACATAAAAATAAAATAAAAATGGTAAAAACGACAAAACATAAAAAAGGAAGGCGAAAATACTGCGATTGTTGACAATTTAAATTGTCCCTGTCGAGGATCATCTAGCAAAGAAAATGTCTCGGGAGTTCATTTTCTTTTTCGATGACTTCAATGGGGAGCAAAAATCATTGACAAATCAAAATCTAAGCAAGTTGATCCATGAACCATGTTCATTCCCATTAGACGAAACACGTGATTGTTGATATCTTATTTTGTTACATAAAAAAAAGGTAAAAATGACAAAAAAAAACTATGTAGTAAAAAAAATGAAAAAAAAGGAAGGCAAAAATATTGTGATTGCTAATAATTTGAATTGTCCCCATTGAGGATCATCTAGAAAAGAAAATGTCTTGGAAGTTCATTTTCTTTTTCGATGACTTCAATGGGAAGCAAAAATCATTGACTAATCAAAATTTAAGCAAGTTGGTCCACAAACCATGTTCATTCCCATTAGACGAAACATGTGACTGTTAACACATTATTATTTTTTTACATAGAAATAAAAAAAATGGTAAAAACAACATAAGACTCTATAGTAATAAAAAAAAAAGGAAAGCGAAAATACAAAAAAAAGGGGGGGGGGGGCTATAGTACTAAGCATGGATATATAGAAGAGAGTAGAGAATTTTTCGATAAAAATTAATATATAAAAAAGTAAAAAATAATAAAAGCACTAATAAAGCTTGGGTGGGCCAATTATACCAGGCCCGTTTTCTTTAGTAGAATTTTCAGTCCAACTTCCCGATTTTCCTTATTTTCTTTCAGCCCACAATTTGAGCCCAAAAAGGTGAGAAACAGAGATAAAAAAAAAACTCACGAAACTCGTCCGATCCAGAGTACTTCGCCGGAGTTTCTTTGAATTTGGCCGGAAATGGCTTCGAGTTTTTTGGTCGCCGGTCGCCGTATCTCTCCACGGCCGAGAGACGTAGATACTTTCTGAAGCCGTGCGCCCGATCGACGACCTTGTGGAGCTCAGTTACCTTGATCCTTCGTTCTCAGTCTTGCCCAGGTAAGGTGAGCTTCCCCTTTCTCGAACATGCTCTGTCTTAGCCCTGTCTTTCAAGAGCCCGAACTCGATCGGCAAGTTAATAAGTAAATCATGATAAGCTGGGATCGATTGGCTGCAAGTGGAATTGATCTAAGTCTCTGTATACCATGATTAGGCCGAGAGCTGCTGGAAAATCAAGTAGGAAAATCATTGTTGAAGTTGCACGTCACGTGTTCGATAAAATGCTTAAGTGAGATTTCGAAATAGATTGTGTGTGATTCGCTTTTGACTTTATTTTAGTCTGAGTTTGATCCCTTTTCATTGAATTGCTTGCTCATACTGATGTTGTTGCCTCGTTTTGTTCTTTTTATGTTGCCATTTACACATCACCAAGTCGGTCATGGACGAACTTCTTGCCGGAAAATCCATACCCTTAGCCGGAGAAGCCGTGGTTAAAAGCTGCAGTAGTCGGTCCTTTCTTTTTGTCTCGTGGTAATGCTTCCGAAGTGGTTACACCTGGCCTTTTATTAGCTGAACAGTTGCTGTTGCCAGTTGCTGTTACCACTTAACAAACTGGGCCTACTCTAATTAAAAATGGAAAAAAAACTGCAAAAAAATAATCCCCAAAAAAATTGAGATTTTTGTTAAGTAATCAAATAAGCAAAAAACTCCAAAAATCTTCGAGTGAAATTAAAAGTAAATCGAATTGATGCGATGGTGGGTGGTGGTTGTGAAGGCGCCTGTCGAGTGCGGGTAAAGCGGTGGTGGTGGGGTGTGATGAGGAGGGAGAAGGCAAAAAAATTGTGTAGTGTGGGTGGTACATGAATCAGATCATAACCTAATCGTGAGCTTCCTTATTAACTTGACAAGCTGGTTCATGGATCTTCCATTCTTCAAAAGTAAAAATACGAAGAGTAAAAATGCTAAAATGAATCTCAAGATGAGTTTGATATGAGTCTAGTTGGTTGGGCATGAGTCGAGAACGGATTAAGTAGATCAATATGGGTTAAATCATTTATGACTTAATCAAACTCAACTCAATCTACTTGTTTAACAGGTCTATTGATTGATCGATAAAAAAAAAAAAAAAAAAAAACAGGTCTATTGATTAATGACGGAGGGTTTATTACTGAAGGCAAGAGAAAAAGATAAAGTTGGGGTTTTGATATGGGTCCCTCTCTCTTGGTGGGTCTCTAGGCAGTAGCTCATGTATAAATCATTAGGGACTAACAAATCTCCAATTTCTTTTTTCAGGATCAATTGCTAATCGTCGACTAACATTCATAAATATACTCCAACGCAATCACAAGAGGAGCAAATACTTGACAGCGTTATTGCATGTTTTTCCAGGATGTTAGTGCGTCACTAAGCACTCCTTTGGTTGAGGAAGAACCGAATTGCTCTGACAGAACTCTCTTCAAGTGCACGAACTGATCTGTTTGCTTCCCCCGTGTGCGTCTCCAGCGACTGCTTCCAAGCCGTCGATTCCATCTTGGGCCGAACGGAACTAGATTGGGCCTCTCACCTTATTGTCTTGGACTGCAGAGAATTGTTGGCCCAATTGAAGAATGTCTCCTTGCGATATGAACCACGTCAAGCAAACTGAGCTGCCGATTGGATCGCCAAATCTCACAATACCGATTCTCTTCCGAGTAATTGGGTATTCTATCCCCCGCACGAACTTCATCTTATATTATGTTTGGACTTTTGTTCTAGCTATAATCCACCATCCTAGTTATTATCAATGAAGTATTTTCGTCCAAAAAAAAAAAAAAACTCGCGCCTTCTTTTGATGTGTAATTCAATTGCAATATGGCAACACATCGCTGTCTGTTTAAGCGTCCCTCTTTGGTTTGTTATTTTTTTCATATGTTCACTTAAAAGGGCGAGTCTTCTTCCTTTCGGGGGGTTCTTTCCTTCCCTTTATCTAAACTAGCCCTTTAATGGATAGCAATAATTCTGATATTCGTCTTATTACATGTATGCGCAGGAGAATCTCTATCATGTCATCCATGTAATAATGAGTACAGTCTACTTCTACCTAACGTTTCTTCTGGTTCCAATTGTCGTGCCACTTGGTGACTTCTTACGGCAAGGGTAAGGTTTCAGGCTTTTATCTGGCCAAAAAAAATTAAAAAAGCTCAGGCTTTTTTAATTTTAGGCATGTTTCTCGCCTACAAACGGGGAGAAACAGTGTAACGAATACTGATTGCAAATCTGCAATTTAGCTTTTCTAAAAGTAACGAAGGACGTTTGTCGTGGACAATATAATGGAGGGCCTCCTTTTTCTTTCAAATGACCTTCCTCATCTTCATTGCCGATTTTGTGGCTCCTTTTATCCCTATTTGCTCCAAGACAAGATGCATGGTTTTTCATGTCCGTACTTTTCCAGTTTTTCATAAATTTTATTGGGGTTCCTCAGATGTTCCATCATTTGTGAATTGCATCTGCCCCGCCTCTCTCTCTCTCCCTCTCTCCCTCCCTCTAAACCCTGTTCCTCCTCTCTGGGCTGAACATTGCCCGATTTCTGGATTGCGGTTATAGGATAAATCCATATATCAACCTTAATTGGTATGAGTATTTATTGGCTTGTGGGAACTTGACAGCTCGCTTGTCTCAAGTGATTGATTTCTGGATTAACCATATTCTATTTTGTGGATTATGTTTATTAGCAACTCATGTTTTCTTAAAGTAATTGCAATGCAAACTTCATCTGGATAGTTTCCTTTTTTTTCCCCCCACTAATTTTTCCTGCATCTGGTTACAGGGTTCAAAGGTGTTTCTTCCCGTATGATTACCAGATAGTACAGGAAATTCACAGTAGTCAGCTCACGGTGGAACCAGAGAGGAGCTTTGCTTTTCCTTTGCTTCCACGCAAGACATCCAAGTACACTGGGTTTGCTTTCGACTCACCTGGGTATGAGTCATTTTTTGCTTCACAACAAGGTGTCTATGCCCCACAAAAGGCTTGGGATGTCATAAGAAGAGCCAGCGAGAGGACAAAGCCGAAGACATTGCCCAAGAAATGAACTTTAGGTGCTACACTTCGATATGGGTAGTAAGCCGTATAGATTCAAAGTTGTAAAGTTACCTGTACCATAGTCGTTGCTTCTTTCTTATGAACTTTATATATGGACATTATAGTTGCCATCCATGCTGCAAACCCGATACACTTTTAGAGGAGCCACAGTGGCTATGGCTTCCCTAGTTACTAGTTCGGATGTAAATGTATATGTTTCGACGGAAGGAAAGGGAGGGATGTGATAATTCCAGACTTCTGGACTCCTTTCAGATGCCAAGAGCATCACTCGTTCCAGAGCGTTAGGAATGCTGCTTACGTTCATACTCTACGTGCATTTAAGGGCTGGTTCTAGCTAAACCGCGAAGTCTTAAGTGCTTTTCTTGAAACGTCTTGTTATGTCGTCCTGTTCATTGTTTCTTGCCAAAGCTTTCTTCGTAATGGTGGCTCCCCTTTTTATTCACGACCGGTTCGCTCTTCATTTCTTGCATCGCAGCTGCTTTGTTGGCGGCAACATGGAGTTCCTTTTGCCTGTTCTATTTCATTGATTCTCTGGTCGCTTGTTCTCTGGTTCGCTCTGCATTTCATTGTTTGAGGATGACAAACCAACCGAACCTGTGTCCAAAAAGTCGGGTGGTTTATTAGGAATTGCTAAAAGCGTGATTGTTGAAAACACCTCATTAGTTGAAGAAGGAACGTTTTCTGAGATTTTCAAAACTGCTGCAAACCGCATCCTATGATCCCCTTCCAACACAGAAGTAATTACCGACTCGGTTCGGTCCTTGCATAAGTACTAGCGGGCTTTGTGCTAGATATTTCCGTCTATGCAAGAGAAAGACAGAGGATCTGTTGGAGGAGTATCCTATTCTGTTCTGTAAGCAAAAGCCGTTGCAAGAAATCGTATGTAATCACCTTAACGCTGGACCAAATATTGCCGGAAGAGGCGCGTTATTAGGTGGTAGAGGGACGAGAATTTCTGAAAGTAGAAGTTTAGAGCAGCTTCTTGTCACTTCATTGTGAAAATAAAGAGGGAAAAAAAAAAATTATCTCACGAGGAGCTGATGAACTTGGCCAAGTTTCTGAGACACTTCATTGCTGGGATTCGTCCAACCGTTCTTCATAAGCCAGATACATCCCTCGCTTTTCCGGCGAAAGCCCAAGAAAGTATGGTGGGTCTCGCAGGACTATATCTATTCCTGTCTCCTTTTAACATCCGAACCATTGGCTTGGATTCTGGATATCTAATCTTCTAAAAGCTGGTCCTTCACTTTTGTCCCCCCATCTGGTTTAATGTCAAAGCGTGTATCGGATCTTCGAGCCTGAGAAGCCTTCCTTTAATGTCCTTGATCGTCGGTAGCAGGATGTGTGCCCGGTTTGCACTGTCCGCAGAGACAACAATGGCAAAAATTATTACTCTAATCTCACGGTTCTTCTTCGGAGCAGCAAAATGAGGAGCTTCCTGACAAAACCATCCAGGAATCTCATTCCCAGGGATGCTCGAGTTGTACGGATGCTATAGAGCAACCGGCAATTTCCCATGAAAAAACACATTTTGAGGTCAAACTTTGTGCATTCGTGATTGAAGATGCTAAACAAAGGGGGAGAAACTGAACTGATCTACATCCAGATTTTTGGTACAGTTAAGAGTAGTTTTCCTCAAAATGGGAGCTATGAGTTAACGCTTTCACCTTTTCAATTCTTCTCTTTTCACTGCTGGGAAGCATGCCTTGCAGCCACCCAAGAACAAACGCCTTAGAGATTTCAATACCCGGAGACCTGTGATGTCAACTGGATTGCTGCAATCAGTAAAATTTAGCTCCTTCAAATCAGTAGAATTCTGATCAGAAGCAACTGGTCGAGAACCCTTGAGCACGGGCTCGCGGTAGAGGTGATCCACGATGCCGCGGCAGGGGGTGTCGGCGCTGCAGTGGAAGCGAGAAGAGAACATAGCGTCGTCCTCTTCGGGATCGTCCGTCAGCATCGTCGCTTTTCAGCTTCTTGATCGACCTCACTTATGAGTCACTGGTCCTTTGGCAGAGGCGGTCGTTGCAGAGATTGAAGCGCCACGTAACGATGAGCAATAAGCAACGAGCACCTTGCGGACGGATTCGTGTTCCCTTTGAAAAGAGCGATTTCCACAGCGCGGGAAATGTGTTGTCTTAATTTTTAATTGAGGAATCATGGCATTCACAATAGTTAAGGGAAATTTATCCAAAAATTTTTAAACCTATTGTACAACCACCTATTCAATTTTAAACCTATGTATTAATTTAGTTCAAAACAATCATAAATATTTCAATTGTGTTAATTTAAAAATTATAAATGTAATTCTTTCGAGTAATTTTGACCAAAAATATCTGATGCGGTGTTATAGTTAGTACTAATCATCCTACATGGAAGGTCAGTATAAATGTGGATAATCGTGTTTTATTTTTTTATTTTTTTTTAAATTTTTTTATTTTATTTTATTTTCTTTCTTTTCATTTTATTGTTTTCTTCACAAGGCCGGCAAGTCCACCGGTCGCTGGCAGAGGGCCAGCAGCCCCGCCACCCCTGTAAAGAAAAAAAAGAGGATAGTAAAGAAAATTATAATTTAAAGAAATTAAAAAAAAAAAAAAATCTTAGTAATCATGATGGAGAGTTTATGCCATGACACAGCAACATGTGTCCTCGATACGTAACCAAAATTTATCACCACAAGGATGTTCATCTCTACTCCAGTTAAATGTGGGATCACGAGTTTGTCAATTTAGCTTTGATTTGGTTTCAATTTCAGTCCTTTAGACTAAAACTGATTAGACCTTGAGGCGGCACGCCTTGCACGTGCTGGCGTTGGAGAACGCCAGCACCTCCCTGCACCGACGGCTAGGGCACGCCGACATCGTCTTCTGCCTCGGGTCGCAGTCCCCGAACCTGTCTTGCCTCTGCAAGATAACCTCTCGATCTGCACATAATTTGCTCGTTTGCATGTGAAAAATGTTTGATGTAGGATCGAAAAATTAGCCACCAAAATCACAAACTCGATTGCTTCATGATCCGACGTAAGCAATCGAAGTCGTGATGAAGTTACCTCACGACAACCGTCACAGGAAGAAGAAGGAGATCAAGGAGATTGCAATCTGGGAAAAGCCCATGTTCCTCCTCCCATCTCTCTCTCTCTCTGTGACGATTGAGGCTGAAACCGTTTGAATTTGACGAAGGTTGAATGCGAGATGGAATTGGTGATAACGAGGATTTCTTTGAGTGGGTTGAGTCTTGGAATAATCATGATTCTCATCAAGGTAAACTTCGCGTGCTCTGTTTCTGCTGGAGGTAGGGACCGAGTGCTTGATTCCGCCAACATGAAATCCGGTTGAAGTCATACATGTTTCGATGATTCGGTATTTGTTTGGATACGAACCTATCATTATAATTGTATTTAGGTGCCCTTTACTGAAACGCCTACCACATGTTTGATTGAATTCCTGAACAATATTAGCATGCGTATTTTGCAAGTATTCTTGCATCGTGACGATCATCTGGCAATGGCGTGCTTGCACTGAGAGTTCTCCAGGGCATATGAAAAATTATTTTCGTTGACTTTGGTTGAATTTTCTTGGTTGCGCTCAATGCTTCCGTGACTGAGAATTTGAACATGCCTTGTTGGCTTAATTTACTTAGAATTGTGTTATCTACATCAATCTACGATGTTTGTATATGGCTATTCTAAATGGTGAAATTCTTCTTCCAAATGTGCATCTACTACGTACTTCAGTGAATTCCTGTCCAAACTTCATCATGAGCTTGATCTTGCAAGTAATTGGTTTTGTATGCTTGGATGATTATGCCTTGCATTTCTTGATCCATTCATTGGTACCTCAATACCTTCTCAGCGTCAATGATATTTGGTTCTTTTTTTTCTTTTTTTTTTTAATGTGGCAAATGCATAGGCGTTTTTTACCTGTTTGATTTTCTTGGTTGACTGAAGATTCTGAAGTTCATTTCTCAATGTCATTTGCTTGTAACCTTTCTGTAAATGGCGTTCGAGTCCCTGTCATAACTGACATTCGATGGCTGAGTGCATAATGAGCTGTTTATGCCATGACCGAATGCTTTGCTTGATTCTTTGTCCACGTTGCTGATTTGTATGCGTATTCAGTTGTTGCTGAATGAGTCTCAACTATAAGAATTGACTGTAGAATGTGGCTCAAGGCTGTTTTCCTGTGTTTATGCTGCTATGCATTTCACTTTTTGCAGCATAATGTTCTTTGAAAATGTCTCCTCTGGAGCCGCCTGCGGGTAATTAGAATGTAGTCTTTAGTATTTGGTCCCAAGAGTTCCTGTTGTGTAAAATCAGAGTTGTTTCCAAGTTATTTAAGTTGTTGACACTTAAATTTTTGCCCAAAAATCATTTTCAAAAAAATGGGAACTTATTTTTCTACAAAAATATTTCAAATTAAATTCTTGCATATAGATTATCTAGGCATTTAATATAGTGTTTTAAATGGAATATGGTTTTCCTTCAAAAAAAAAATAAATTAAATATATAAAAAAGGATAAAAAAAAAAGATAAAAAAAAAGAAAGAAAAAAGAAAAGTTGGGGCCAATGATCTAAATGTGACTAGCCAAGCCCGCGAGGTCAGATTGGAATTAAAATGGCAAATTGAGGCTAAAATGCAATTTCCAAAAGTTGAGGGACCAATTCGCAAATTTTGCAAAATTTTGCCCGAACCCTTAAATCATCATCTTGGTCACCAATTAAGTTGAAATTGAACTTGGGCCAACTCGAATCAATCAAATCGGGCCAAAAAGATCAAGTTTGTATTAAATTGGGTATTTTCGGATAAGAAAATGGCCAACTTTGAGGGACTTTCTTGCAAAATTGGGTGGGCAAAATTGCGAAATCTGGTCAAGATCTTAAACTACTATGCATGAGCTTGCTAATTGATCAAAAAATGCAGCCAAATTGATGGATTAAAGCACTCAAACGAGCTACCAAAACCCAGCCCACGGTTTAGCCTCATTTCGGAGTTGCTGAGTAAGCAACTTGGTGGCCCCACCATATCCTCCTCAGCCGCCCATCTAGCCCGATCTTTGCACGTGATTGAAGGCCATAATGATTAGTGCCAGTGGACGGAAATTTGCCAGGAATAAGCTGCTGAAGGCACGGGAAAATCGCACCAAATCCGGACACTCAACAGCTGCAGAAATTGGAAAAATTGACTAAGTCAGAGAGTGGGTGAACTAGCTCAGTTGACAGGCTTGGTAGGTGGACAAAAGACCGACCAAAACTCCTCTAATTCAGTGGAGAAGATCACGGAAGCAAGGTCTTTCAGAGGACGAGAGAGAGAAGACGAGGGAGAGAGGAGAGAGCTCGGGATCGTTCCCCAAAGACACCTTCAGAAGCAACTCCAGAAAGCCAAACCCAGAAATTCCAGACTAACCTTGAGAGAGAAAAGTGAGATTTTCACACACCTGCGGCCAAAATTAGCCAAAACCTTCAACTAGAGAGTGAAACTTCACTCAAATATCTTTCCAACCATAGGTCACACGTCCAAAATGGAGATCGGGAAGACCTCCTAAAGCCCCCCGAAAAACTACCCTCCTGGCGGGCCAAAGAAAGCCTGAATTTTTCTAAGTGTTGAGCCCGGTTGGTCACGAGTGAGAGAAAGCGGGTGTTTTTGAGAAAACTGAGAGACAAATGAGGAAAAGCTTGACGTTTACCCCAAACTAGAATGTATTTCGTTTGGTTTGGTGTTAAGGTTTCCAACAAAAGAGGTTTTAAAGTCTAATGTTAGAGATCAACGAAAACCTTCGTTGTCAGTTCTTGTTTTTTGCAGATCTCATTTCCAGTTAAAGAAGCCAACTTCCACGGGCCCCCGATGATAATTTCTCAGCTTCCTCGGCCAAGAGCCACTTGAAAAAGAAACTAGGAAGCAAGGTAAGCATCCTAGATGTATTTTCTTTCGATTTTGAGTAGGTTTTGATCACGAAAATCAAGAGGAAAACTAGTCCGGAGGACTGATTTTCGAGGTGGAAATTTTTCTAAGTGTTGGAATCTCTTCAAGAGTTTTGCATGTGTGCTTCTTGGGGAGGTCATTTTGATGTCTTTCGGTGGGCCATTCTCTACGATTTTTGTTGCATTTGAAAGCTCATGTTACCTACTTTCACTCGGATTAAGTAGTGTTTCCCTTAGATCTTGCATGTGATACGTGTCGGGGCTTGAACATGGGCATGCAACCTGTTTGCTTGACTTGGGTTCAAACCCAGATTTGCAAAATCAGCTCAAACCCGTGTATTTGAGGACGATTTTAGTTGGGTTCTTGTGTGTTGTAGGCTATGATTTCTATCTAATATTGCTCCTTGCATGTGGTAGTATAACCTTGATGCTTTAGCTCCACATAATATTGCTCATGGGTGAAGATTGAAGGCCGCAAGCATGGCCCGCGAAGCTGTTTTGGGGTGATTTAATGCACGCCAAGTGTTCGATGAAATGCGCAAACCAAGTTTCGATCTTGAAACGGTCGATTTGAGCTCGGTTATTGTGATATTCATGTGCTGTGTTACTCCATGTTAGCATAGATTGGTTTAAGGAATTATTATTAATATTTTTTTAAAAAAATAATAATAATAAAAAGAAAATTTCAAAAATATCAAAAAAATGTTGGATGTTATCAAATTAAGCCAAAAATGACATCTAGGAGATTTTCCTAATTTTATAAAGTCATTTTTCCTAATTAAATGATATTTTGGTAGTTTATAACCATTTTTGTAAATAATCTATTTTGCTTAGATTAAAATTATTTAGAGCAATTTCATGCATCTAG
This sequence comes from Eucalyptus pauciflora, assembly GCA_007663325.1. Lineage (NCBI taxonomy): Eukaryota > Viridiplantae > Streptophyta > Magnoliopsida > Myrtales > Myrtaceae > Eucalyptus > Eucalyptus pauciflora. Next base: position 438,261 of record VMYD01000211.1, on the reverse strand, counting down.
GGTAATTTCATGCATATTTAAATTCTCATTTTGCTCACGGGGGTCCTGTCCCGGGGCATGATAACAAGGCCATGTAATATTATTTGCCCGACTCGTATCGGGTTTTCATTTTCCGCATTTATTTTCAAGTTATTCAATTTCTTGGATGTTTACTTATGCACCGCTTTTCATTAATTTGAGTGTAAATTTCTTTTCTAGATTTATGTTAGGATTAGTCTAGATATTTAAAAAAAATCTACAAAAACATTTGCATGGACGCTTAGCGGTTTTGTAAGGATTATAATTGGTAATCAAGATTGTGTGGCCATTTAGATGAACAACCTTTCAAGTTAGTGGTACCGCAAGGGCGCTAATAGAAACATTAGCATAAACAAGTCCCCGTTCCTAGAAATCTCTAGTTGCGTAGGAATCGAGACAACACTCCCGTGCCTCGATTGGTTTCTAGCCGACCCCAATAGGCTAGTGGCGACTCCTAGAAATATTTAGGTTGTTAAGAACTAAAAACAAAATCCAACGTCGCGCGAGGTATGGGCTTGGGAGAGCCCGCGCCTAATTTAGGGCCGTTGGTCCACCTCTTTAGGCAAATACCATTCTTTCTTTTCCCCCGAACGGAAAAAAGGAGGTCGTGACACAAGTCATATTGTCAATTTACATTGGATATCCATGCTGATTTTTATAGAACTTTAGTGTGTTTTTTGTGTCATATGTTGGCTAGGATTGGATTTGATAGATCTTGGTTCCATATGAGGGTTAATTTGGCAGCACACGATGGTACATCAACATGCAGATGATTTCTCATCATTTTTTGATGTGTTAGTAGTGATTTGCTTGAATAAATAAAGGTCACGTGCCATTGTCGGAACCACAGACTACAAGTATCGGACTCGTTCTTAGTTAAATAATGTGTCCCGGGTTAGTTCTGTAAGCGGCAATGAGCCCGGGCTGGATTCTTTAGTTTACCGGATCATTCCGTGCTTATTTGTTATATGTTTCCCCTTGGAATTTCATTATTGGTCATCATTAAGGGATATTTATTTGATAGCTTAGAAATAGAATAAATCTTGGATTTAGCTCACAGGGATTCTTGTTCCGGGACTCAATAATGAGGCCATGTATATTTATCACCTCGCATCATATCAGGTTTATTCAATGGCACTTTACCTTTATTGAATTGATTATGATTGGTTACTTATTGATTGTGCACCCATGCAAGTACATCACGATGTCTGATAATACAATGGGCAAAGACCGCATGAACAATATATTTGAAAGATTGAGAATCGGTAGTGAAAGGGTGGTCATTAGATGATTAGCGTAATTAAGCCGCCGATCTTAGACCAATAGTTAGTGGTACCGCAAGGGCGCTAATAGAAACATTAGCGTAAACAAGTCACCGTTCCTAGAAATCTCTGGTTGCGTAGGAATCGAGACAACACTCCCGTGCCTCGATTGGTTTCTAGCCGACCCCAATAGGCTAGTGGCGACTCCTAGAAATATTTAGGTTGTTAAGAACTAAAAAACAAAATCCAACGTCGCGCGAGGTATGGGCTTGGGAGAGCCCGCGCCTAATTTAGGGCCGTTGGTCCGCCTCTTTAGGCAAATACCCCTAAACCATTCTTTCTTTTCCCCCGAACGGAAAAAAGGAGGTCGTGACAGCTTGGCGACTCCACTGGGGACTTGGTTGCAAACATTAGAGGACTTAGGCCGTAATAACTTGATTGGTTGCTCACTAACACGGTCTTCATTTAATAGCGCGTGTCAAAGTCGCGTGGAAAATAAGGTTAGTCCGCTAACAATGTGTTAAATGTTTTTGTAGGTTTGGAGTAATAAGGGGTGGAGTGTCTGTTGACCCATTTCTTTTGCAGGGAGGTGTTGGAATGTATGTCTATATGGATGAAATTGAAGTGTTGTTTGGATATCAATTGTTGTGCATGCTTCATACTTGCACTACACATTTACACACACAACCCGCGATCTAAAACCCCGATCGCACCAGGAAGCCCATAGGAGGTGCCAAAAGATGGAACCCGTGCGGGGAATGACCCATGGTTATCCACTTTTGGTCCCGCTCATTTTGATTAATGATAAAGAGAACTGTCCGACATAAGTGCGGAGTGGGGAAAACTCTTTTGATCTAATCAAAATGGGGACCTTAAGCCTTTAGAATTCCGCCTTTATGCGTCAAACCTCACAAGTTTACATCCGTATGTCTATGTGATTAAAAAAAAAAATGTCTCTTCACCCACTGTAAGTACGATTTCTCCATCTACTTGCTCACTTCGGATTGAAATTTTTATTTTTGAGATTCACGGAAATCAATGGAATGCCCTTGAAAATATAGGCTTGCCACTCACTCTTGATAACAAACATTTCAAATGCATCTAATCTGGCCTAGATTAGAACATATGTTTTTGTTTAAATTTTCAATTACAAACTCAAAGTCAAATTTTTTATAGAAATTCTTCCAAGTCAAGATCACATTTTGGGGACATAGAATTAAAATCAAATTTTCAAGAAAATTCTTGGTCGCATTTTGAAATTCAAATCACATTTTGTGTATTGATTTCTCAAAATAAAAATCACCTCACCTTTGCATGAGTGAAATTACAAATTAATCTTTCAAAATCAATGCCCCATTTGTGTATGAAACTTTTGGAACAGAGTGGGCATTCAATTGATAGCTGCGGATCGATCTTTTAATGAAATCTCCTCTTACTAATAAAATCTTAACGAAATACCAAATTCTCGTAAGTCGACACTACGGAGAAGGTATCGTCGCCTTGATTTCATTGTAAGAGGCGGCTTTATTGAGAGATCAATTTTCCATTCATGTACTAACATTATCTTCCTTTCGCAGGTCATGTGTGACAACCATTCCTTGAACTCCTTTTGCTTGTCCATGCCAAAAGTGGACTTTAAAGCTAGGACGAGAATTGTGTTTATTATGCTCCTTTACGAAAGAGCTTCTTGTACTTTATCCTTGTCATTATTCCTATTAGGAACCGTGTTTGCGTTTTGGGTTTTGATTGTGGATCCAATCAAATGCTTTTGTAAATCATACAACTCACATTTTTTTTTAATAATGAAGTTAGAGTTCATAAAGTCATATTCTTTAAAACACTTGAAGTGTTTTAAACGGACCATTTGGGCTTTTTATGCCTTAGCTTCAACATGTTTGAAAAAGAGTTTCAAGAACTTGCAAAATATTTTATCTCTTCACTTAATCGCTTTCGTAGGTTGATCCACAAGATGATGCTTCGAAGGGGTAAGGTTGTAATCGTTCCAATAGGGATTTCTTATGCAACCACTAACTCGACCATCCATTTTTGTCAAACAGGTAAAATGATGGTTTTGTTCAAGATTGACATTTACTTCCTTTGGAAAGACAAAAGCGCGGGCCTGTCCCTAATAGACATATGAATTCAAACATTGCGATTAAGTGTGAAAAGAACCGTCAAAGCCTCGAAGATCACAAATCTACCAGCCTAACGGCAATCTTTATTGCTTCGAAAGTGGCTTCCACAGAAGTTCCACATCCTAGACGACCTTATATTAATTTGACATTCTTTGTGGAAAAAGAAATCTATAGACATTCTTTGCCATCAAACTATTTCATTGGTTGCAAACAAGAAGCAATTGCAATTCCTACACTGCCAATGGTGTCTTGGCATCCAATCCTATATGGAGATAATTATTGGTGGTCTGCAAGACAACACTTCAAGATGTAGATGTACACAAACAAGAATCGGTCATCAAATGTTGCCTTCAAATAAAAGGTGGTAATCGTTTCAAGTTAACTTCGATTTATTTTAGGAATGACTTGTCCTTGTACTTTGTGCAGATTTTAGTGAGGCAAACTACTGGCAAGCAACAAGATTACATGGGGAGGACAACCTGGTCCAGAATCACACGATCTCTAAAAGAAAAGGGTGTGTTCGTTCCAAAAGTCAAAACAACTCATTCATAAACTGACATAGCACCCATGCTTACAGATTGTGAAGTGGGAAATGCATTGACATAGCAAAAATGGCGAAAAATCACCTAGCCTAAAAAGGGAAATTTTAATTGGGGCAGATGGCCACTAAATGGATCGGGAGCACGCAATGCCTGAGTCACCCGACTTCTAAAAAGGGAAATATTCAAATGGAATAAACATTTGCCAAGTGAATTGCTGTCAATCACAAGAGCAAATCCCTCTCCATAGCCAAGAAAACGGGATGGAACACAGTCATCAGATGTGCCGTAAAAGGGAGTATACCGTTCCTAAAATAAATCATGTCGAATATGAAAATAACATATCACGTCTCTTTTTCCTTGCAGTTGATAAATGGGGCAAGTCACTCAAAATAGGGTAACTCTCACCCATGAGCAAGATGAAACACAGTCAATTGATTCAGCACAAAAAGGGAGTATCGTTCCTAAATTAGTCCAATTCAATTTTGGAATATAAGTAACATGCCCCATCTCTTGTAGGAAAAGGTGTACATTGACCACTGAAGCAACACCTTATACCAAGAAGGCATGCTAAGGCCCAACCATCCATTTTGATGGAATAAATGGAGTAAAACATACAAGGAGCAATGCTCTCACATGTCGAAACAAGGAGTACCCCTCTCCTTTCATCTTTGACACCCACTTAGAATGAGTGAATTCGATAATATCTAAATGGCCCATTTGCAAGATCTTCGAGGAAATGTTAACACCTGAGGAGCAAATGCACATGAAGAGGAAACACAAGACATTTAAAGTCAGTTACAGGAGAAGGGTAATTCGGTATCGTTTCCAAAATGCCTCATCTAAACTTCATTTTTGACGTAGTTCCCTTGTTTGACAGGAAGCGTCGGTATTCGAGGAACAAACTCGAGAAATTGATTGAAGCATAATCTATATGGACCAAGCAAGCATATGGAGGTAACACATGTCAAATTCACCTAACTTGGTGGACTTCAAGAGCCAGTTCAATTAAATAAAAAAGGACGCGCCCCATGGACACTATCGGCGCTTCGGCCTGGTGGTATAGGGAATGAATGAACGGGTCCGAGAGGTCCGGGGTTCGATCCTCGGAAACGGCAACAAGGTTGCCATGTAAAAAAAATAAAAATAAAAAAATAAAAAAACTTTTTGCATCACTTACTTTTGCAAAATGAGGAAAATGCTTGAACTAATGAGACCAAAGACCTGAGAATCTCTTCAAGTCTTAAAACAATAGGTTCACGCTGCTGTTTGCCGCCAAATGGTGAAATTGACCAAGGGTAATGTTGTATCGTCTCCAGTTTTACGATCACTGAGGATTCATGTACTAACACATTCCCTTTTGTTCTTTGTAGGGTCGCCTGACTACTAAGGCACAGGTAAGTACCCTTCTTCTCAAAATCAAATGGAAAATAAATGGAGAATTTCCATCGCAAAAAAAGAAGAAGAACATTTAGTGTTTTTCTAGAAACAAGCGCAAAAAATGGAAATTGAAGAAACAAGTTTTCCATAAGGTTTGCAAAAATCATTTTTACCTTTAAATTGTCCATCCACTCGATGGATCACTCATTTGGAATCAAAGTTCTCTATGGAGATTAATCCACTCAGATGATCTCAACAAAATGAAAGGCGATGTTGCTTATGCCAAGCGAGAAACACTTAGGATGAGGAAAGGCAACACATTTCCAAACATGTCCTTTAAGCACTCTGAGATTCGAGTGAAAAGAAAACCCGTGTTGTTTAGGGTCAATGAATTCATTCGCAAGCGGTACATAGATCAAGATGATGAGAGGCATTTCTTTCATCTATCATGCACACCACAGGTGACAATAGTTAGCCCATTTGAGCCTTTTGATGTGAAGATTTTCTACAAAATACCCCTGTCAAGAACCACCCCACAATGGGGCAATTATGGAGGTTTGGGTTGACATTATTTGGAGAGGAAAGATGAGAAAGGTTTCTTTGCTCTCACTTGCATAAATCTTTTTGTGGTAACTTCAGGTGAATTCTTATGGAAGCTCGAAGCATCCCAAGGTGAAGAAGAGCATTCTTTTCTCTACCCAAACACCGATACCCTTTGCTTAAACCATATTGAGCCTAACTATTCATTTCTAAAACCCGAGTGGTGATTATCTCCCCACTTTTGGGGCAAGGCATATGATTTGCCAAGGCAAGTGATGTTTATATGAGAATATGAAAAGCATCTCGAAAGTCCTAAGAGCTCAAAAAGTTCAAAGGAGCAAAAGTCAAGTGAAAATTAAAGGGCATGAAAAAGCAGTGTGCCTGGTAAAAGCAAGGCCAATGCCCGAAAAAAAGAAGAAAAAAAAGGAGAGAGAGTGGAAGAAAAACAATTGCATCAAGAGGAATATCTTTGTGAAAACAAAAATGGCAAAAAAAAAAAAATGCTTGCATTGAAAAGAAAATCATTGCAAATGCAAAAGCCATTATGTTAGGATGATTAGTCAAAGGACTTTCGAGACAAATTGAATTTTAAAAGTCAAACACCAAAAAAAAAAAAAGAAAAGGTGATGATATGGTAATGATGCCATGATAATCACCAACTCTCAAATCCCCCATCGACAAAAAGATCTAAGCCTTTTGAGCTAAGCCTTTTGAGCCTTTCACCGAACCAACATTACAACCTATTCCCAAAGTCTCTTCAGATTGGGATAATTCGAGTGGAAATCAGGATTTCTAAAGAAGATGCTGCTTGAAGAAGTGAGGGCAAGGTTGTCTTTTCTCATCTTAAGGTTTCTTGACTTGTAAACCTGGCGAAGATGTTGATCAGTGATTAATTCATTTCATAGCCAATGATGCTTATCCATTGCTAAAACCATGACCAAACCTGCACTACGGTCCTTCTAAAAGACCTCTTTGATTGGTCAATGTGTACTTATTGCGAATGATTCAAAGCCTTGCACACTGGAAGAGTGAGATTGAGTGATCAGTTTATTTCCCACATGAATAGATGGGATCAAATAGCCCTTTTCTTGAGAATATGCGAGAAGCCCTTTCTGACTAGGGGTCCTTGCTTGGCATACTTAACAAACCTTTCTTATAAGTCAAGGTCATTTCGACAAGGATTTTTCTCCCAAGAGAATTTGACGATTAATGATATTATCCGAGCATGATGATAGTTTTGTGAGTTTGTCAAGTGGTCAGAATTAGCTTGATTTGTTTTTGCAATCATTGCTTTCCCATTACCGACACACTTTTGATATTGTTTTGATGACATGTGCCGAAATTGATCTTATCTAGTATGCTTTCGCTACTAGAATACTTGTTATAATGAATACTATTTGATGTGCAGTATCCATTTTAGAATATACTCGAATGACAAGTTCCTCCAGTGAAACCACACAATTTCAAAGGGTTCATGGGTTAGCCTTAAACCATGCAATTTCAAAGGGTTCATGAGTAAGCCTTAAACCATGCATTTTCAAAAGGTTTTTGGTTACCTTTAAACCTTGCAATTTCAAAGGGTTCATAAGATAGCCTTAACCCATGCACTTTCAAAAGGTTCTTGGTCATCCTTAAACCTTGCAATTTCAAGACGCAATTTCAAAGGGTTCATAGGTTATCCTTAAACCATGTATTTTCAAAAGGTTCTTTGTTATCCTTAAACCTTGCAATTTCAAAGGGTTCATGGGTTAGCCTTAAACCATGCATTTTCAAAAGGTTCTTGGTTATCCTTAAACCTTGCAATTTCAAAGGGTTCATGGGTTAGCCTTAAACCATGCATTTTCAAAAGGTTCTTGGTTATCCTTAAACCATGCAATTCCAAAGGGTTTATGGGTTAGCCTTAAACCATGCATTTTCAAAAAGTTCTTGGTTATCCTTAAACCATGCAATTCCAAAGGGGTCATGGATCAGCCTTAAACCATGTATTTTCAAGAGGTTCTTGGTCATCCTCAAACCATACACTTTACGGTTAGTGGGACTGCCTTAAACCACACGGTTAGTGGGACTGCCTTAAACCACAAGGTTAGTGGGTCTTCCTTAAACCACACAGTTCGTGGGATTGCTTTAAACCACAAAGTTTGTGGGATTGCTTTAAACCACACGGTTAGTGGGACTGCCTTAAACCACAAGGTTAGTGGGTCTGCCTTAAACCACAAGGTTCGTGGGACTGCCTTAAACCACACGGTTCGTGGGACTGCCTTAAACCACAAGGTTAGTGGGTCTGCCTTAAACCAGTTAAAACCACTAAGGTTCGTGGGTTAGTGGGGCTGCCTTAAACCACAGTCTGCTTTTAAGAGTGGGATTCATGCAAAGGGTTAGTGCCCTTAAACCACAAGGTTAGTAAACCTGAGGTTAGCCAAACCCACGGTTAGGGGGTACCGCCTTAAACCACGCGGTTTGTTGGCCCTTAAAGCCTTAAACCACCAGGTTAGTAGGGCCTTAAACGGTTAGCCTTAAACCACCGCGGTTTAGGCCTTAACCACCGGTTAGTGGGGCGCCTTAAACCACAAGGAGTTAGTGGGGATACACCACGGTTAGTGGGGCCTTAAACCGCGGTTAGTGGGGCCTATGCAGTTGGAAGTGGGGCTTCACAAGGTTAGTGGGACTGCCTTAAACCACGGTTCGTGGGACTGCCTTAAACCACAAGGTTCGTGGGTATATCCTTAAACCACACTTTTCAAAGTATTCATAGGTACATCCCTAAACTACGCTCTTTATATTAAGCTTACTTGCATTTTCATTTTACTATTAAAAAAAAAAAATAAACAAAAAAACAAAAAATTAGGTGTCACCTTATCTTTGAAAGAAATCTCTTTGAGTTTCCTTCCAAAGAGGGGCAGCTGTTGACACTTAAATTTTTGCCCAAAAATCATTTCCAAAAAAATGGGAACTTGTTTTTCCACAAAAATATTTCAAATTAAATTCTTGCATATAGATTATCTAGGCATTTAATATAGTGTTTTAAATGGAATATGGTTTTCCTTCAAAAAAAAATTAAATTAAATATATAAAAAAGGATAAAAAAAAAGATTAAAAAAAAAAGATAAAAAAAAAAAAGAAAGAAAAAAGAAAAGTTGGGGCCAATGATCTAAATGTGACTAGCCAAGCCCGCGAGGTCAGATTGGAATTAAAATGGCAAATTGGGGCTAAAATGCAATTTCCAAAAGTTGAGGGACCAATTCGCAAATTTTGCAAAATTTTGCCCGAACCCTTAAATCATCATCTTGGTCACCAATTAAGTTGAAATTGAACTTGGGCCAACTCGAATCAATCAAATCGGGCCAAAAAGATCAAGTTTGTATTAAATTGGGTATTTTCGGATAAGAAAATGGCCAACTTTGAGGGACTTTCTTGCAAAATTGGGTGGGCAAAATTGCGAAATCTGGTCAAGATCTTAAACTACTATGCATGAGCTTGCTAATTGATCAAAAAATGCAGCCAAATTGATGGATTAAAGCACTCAAACGAGCTACCAAAACCCAGCCCACGGTTTAGCCTCATTTCGGAGTTGCTGAGTAAGCAACTTGGTGGCCCCACCATATCCTCCTCAGCCGCCCATCTAGCCCGATCTTTGCACGTGATTGAAGGCCATAATGAGTAGTGCCAGTGGATGGAAATTTGCCAGGGATAAGCTGCTGAAGGCACGGGAAAATCGCACCAAATCCGGACACTCAACAGCTGCAGAAATTGGAAAAATTGGCTAAGTCAGAGAGTGGGTGAACTAGCTCAGTTGACAGGCTTGGTAGGTGGACAAAAGACCGACCAAAACTCCTCTAATTCAGTGGAGAAGATCACGGAAGCAAGGTCTTTCAGAGGACGAGAGAGAGAAGACGAGGGAGAGAGGAGAGAGCTCGGGATCGTTCCCCAAAGACACCTTCAGAAGCAACTCCAGAAAGCCAAACCCAGAAATTCCAGACTGACCTTGAGAGAGAAAAGTGAGATTTTCACACACCTGCGGCCAAAATTAGCCAAAACTTTCAACTAGAGAGTGAAACTTCACTCCAATATCTTTCCAACCATAGGTCACACGTCCAAAATGGAGATCGGGAAGACCTCCTAAAGCCCCCCGAAAAACTACCCTCCTGGCGGGCCAAAGAAAGCCTGAATTTTTCTAAGTGTTGAGCCCGGTTGGTCACGAGTGAGAGAAAGCGGGTGTTTTTGAGAAAACTGAGAGACAAATGAGGAAAAGCTTGACGTTTACCCCAAACTAGAATGTATTTCGTTTGGTTTGGTGTTAAGGTTTCCAACAAAAGAGGTTTTAAAGTCTAATGTTAGAGATCAACGAAAACCTTCGTTGTCAGTTCTTGTTTTTTGCAGATCTCATTTCCAGTTAAAGAAGCCAACTTCCACGGGCCCCCGATGATAATTTCTCGGCTTCCTCGGCCAAGAGCCACTTGAAAAAGAAACTAGGAAGCAAGGTAAGCATCCTAGATGTATTTTCTTTCGATTTTGAGTAGGTTTTGATCACGAAAATCAAGAGGAAAACTAGTCCGGAGGACTGATTTTCGAGGTGGAAATTTTTCTAAGTGTTGGAATCTCTTCAAGAGTTTTGCATGTGTGCTTCTTGGGGAGGTCATTTTGATGTCTTTCGGTGGGCCATTCTCTACGATTTTTGTTGCATTTGAAAGCTCATGTTACATAATTTCACTCGGATTAAGTAGTGTTTCCCTTAGATCTTGCATGTGATACGTGTCGGGGCTTGAACATGGGCATGCAACCTGTTTGCTTGACTTGGGTTCAAACCCAGATTTGCAAAATCAGCTCAAACCCGTGTATTTGAGGACGATTTTAGTTGGGTTCTTGTGTGTTGTAGGCTATGATTTCTATCTAATATTGCTCCTTGCATGTGGTAGTATAACCTTGATGCTTTAGCTCCACATAATATTGCTCATGGGTGAAGATTGAAGGCCGCAAGCGTGGCCCGCGAAGCTGTTTTGGGGTGATTTAATGCACGCCAAGTGTTCGATGAAATGCGCAAACCAAGTTTCGATCTTGAAACGGTCGATTTGAGCTCGGTTATTGTGATATTCATGTGCTGTGTTACTCCATGTTAGCATAGATTGGTTTAAGGAATTATTATTAATATTTTTTTAAAAAAATAATAATAATAAAAAGAAAATTACGAAAATTTCAAAAATATCAAAAAAAAATGTTGGATGTTATCAAATTAAGCCAAAAATGACATCTAGGAGATTTTCCTAATTTTATAAAGTCATTTTTCCTAATTAAATGATATTTTGGTAGTTTATAACCATTTTTGTAAATAATCTATTTTGCTTAGATTAAAATTATTTAGAGCAATTTCATGCATCTAGGGTAATTTCATGCATATTTAAATTCTCATTTTGCTCACGGGGGTCCTGTCCCAAGGCATGATAACAAGGCCATGTAATATTATTTGCCCGACTCGTATCGGGTTTTCATTTTCCGCATTTATTTTCAAGTTATTCAATTTCTTGGATGTTTACTTATGCACCGCTTTTCATTAATTTGAGTGTAAATTTCTTTTCTAGATTTATGTTAGGATTAGTCTAGATATTTAAAAAAAAATCTACAAAAACATTTGCATGGACGCTTAGCGGTTTTGTAAGGATTATAATTGGTAATCAAGATTGTGTGGCCATTTAGATGAACAACCTTTCAAGTTAGTGGTACCGCAATGGCGCTAATAGAAACATTAGCGTAAACAAGTCCCCGTTCCTAGAAATCTCTAGTTGCGTAGGAATCGAGACAACACTCCCGTGCCTCGATTGGTTTCTAGCCGACCCCAATAGGCTAGTGGCGACTCCTAGAAATATTTAGGTTGTTAAGAACTAAAAAACAAAATCCAACGTCGCGCGAGGTATGGGCTTGGGAGAGCCCGCGCCTAATTTAGGGCCGTTGGTCCGCCTCTTTAGGCAAATACCCCTAAACCATTCTTTGTTTTCCCCCGAACGGAAAAAAGGAGGTCGTGACACAAGTCATATTGTCAATTTACATTGGATATCCATGCTGATTTTTATAGAACTTTAGTGTGTTTTTTGTGTCATATGTTGGCTAGGATTGGATTTGATAGATCTTGGTTCCATATGAGGGTTAATTTGGCAGCACACGATGGTACATCAACATGCAGATGATTTCTCATCATTTTTTGATGTGTTAGTAGTGATTTGCTTGAATAAATAAAGGTCACGTGCCATTGTCGGAACCACAGACTACAAGTATCGGACTCGTTCTTAGTTAAATAATGTGTCCCGGGTTAGTTTTGTAAGCGGCAATGAGCCCGGGCTGGATTCTTTAGTTTACCGGATCATTCCGTGCTTATTTGTTATATGTTTCCCCTTGGAATTTCATTATTGGTCATCATTAAGGGATATTTATTTGATAGCTTAGAAATAGAATAAATCTTGGATTTAGCTCACAGGGATTCTTGTTCCGGGACTCAATAATGAGGCCATGTATATTTATCACCTCGCATCATATCAGGTTTATTCAATGGCACTTTACCTTTATTGAATTGATTATGATTGGTTACTTATTGATTGTGCACCCATGCAAGTACATCACGATGTCTGATAATACAATGGGCAAAGACCGCATGAACAATATATTTGAAAGATTGAGAATCGGTAGTGAAAGGGTGGTCATTAGATGATTAGCGTAATTAAGCCACCGATCTTAGACCAATAGTTTGCAAGAGTGAAGCGTACTACTGCGCTTCACTTGGCTCTTAATTGATTCCGATTAAATAATTTTTTTTTTTATTAATCAATTGAAACTCAAACGTCACGATAATTAGGATTTAAGAGAACTCACGTTGAACAAGAGTGAGCACCTCGAACAAAGGCATCACTCAATCGTTATACCCGCCCCTCTAAGATTCTTTAGAGAGGGTCGCAACAATTTATGAGAGGGAGCTTTCGAAAATTAGTTATGGTACTACGTGATATGGTGACTGGAGGAGGCGGATTTAAGGGGCTTCAATTTTTGGCACGTTTCAAGACAGATGATGTCGTCAATTAAACCTCTTGTCCATGTGCTCCGGAACCAAGTGGGCTCGCCGACAATTTGCTTAAGAAAATTTGGATGCCCATGCCACTTCATTTTGGCATTCCTGTGCTATCTTTTTTCATTATTTATTTTTACTTATCATTACAGATCTTTTTTTTTTCTTTTTTTAACAAAAGATCTCCATCTCCATTGCTTTAATGTTTTGTTTTCTATCGCTTAAATTATCTTCAACCTTTCCTTGCAGGATAGCCACCTGTTCAGCATGTTTGCCTTCGTTCTTGTGATAATGTACTTAATGTCGTCAATTGGGGATACGCATATTATATGTACCTTCATCTATGTGAATGGTAAGCTTGAGTTGGAACCTTATGACACCTATATTCCAATGGTCTCTTTAAAACCTTCTTATTGAACCTTCATTCTTATTGTGTTTATTCTTCAGAGATAAACTACAATCGAGAGAGAGAGAGTCCATGGTAAATGAAGGCATGCAAATGAGGAATTAATGGAAAGGAAGTAAATAGAGCTGATAATAAAAAAAAAGATGATAATTTTTTTATCAGGGTGAACTTCACCTCTAAGATAATATAAAAATAACAGAACTCATGAACTTGCCGAATTCTTGTTGAGGTGGTGCCGCAAGATTATTGTAGCTTTGCTAGAATTCACTAAAAGTTTACTTGGAATTGCCGTAATTTGTTCGGAATTGTTTAAACTCGCTTGAATGTACTGGAGTCTAGCTGAAAGAAATTGAATTTTGTCAAAACATGCCAAAGAATATTTAAAGATACTTTTCTAGTTCACCACATGCAACACGACATTTTTATGCCATGATTGTCCTCAAAGACGTCCCATCTGTTAGACCTCAAGGATTTTCTCGGGAAAATCTGTAATGCTGGTGAGGAGGAAAAATGGGTGCCATGGCAAGTGATCAAACGGAAAAAAGAAAAAGAAGAAGAAAAAAAAAAAGAGATGGCGAAGCTGTTGGTAATATTTTTTTTTCTAACTTTAAATAAATAAAGTAAGTAACTTTTACTCAGCATTCGTAAGTTTCAGTGTTTGCATTTAGTTTTTTTCTAAATAAATTGTTGATTCCAATTAAAAGTCTTGTTTTCCTATTCGAATTTTCACGTATTGGTGTTGGTATTTCACGTGATTCTGGAAAAAGTTGATCACATGGCTCATAGCTTTATCATGTTGATTTTCCCAATTATTTTCGATGAATTTTTATAAAAATCGAATTAGAAATCCCATCTCCTTACTCCCTTTATTTGGAGAAATCCCTTCACATTCTTCCATAAGATGACATGCTTCAATTACTTCCTTATATTGTTACATTCGATGCATCATCAAACTGAGTGAAAAATGATGAGTAGATTATATAGAATTACTGAATAATCCATCTCTATACTCTGCGATTTCATAGCAGACAAATTATGTCTAGCGTTTAAGCGACATCCCCGTTTTAACAAATACTCATAAACCATTACATTCCATGAGCCTGTATCTCAAAACGGTATATCATTAGGCACCCGACAAGCGCTATCTAAGTAATCATGTTAAGCATGCATATGTGCCGAGAAAAAGGCAACAGATACTTAAATTCATAACTTAGCTTCAGAATTGAGTAACAGAACCTTTCTCCCTCCACTACATTTTCTACAAATTTAATGGTGGAAGACCGGATGGGAAGATCGAAATCCCTTTCTTACTTCCTAACTCCGATGAAATCTAATTCGATTTGGAGAGCACTGGTGGAAAAGGTGAGGAAATAGCATGTTGGAAAAGCATCGTTATGGTTCGCCTGCAGGCTTTGTATCGCACGGTGTGAGATGGGTATGGTTTAATGGGTTGGGCCAAACCGAAAGGCTCGGGTGATGGGGGCCAAACTAGGCCCAATTGGACTCTCTCTTCTTATTTTTATTTACTTTTATTTATTATTGTTTTTGTATCTTTTTACTATTATTTATTTCTTATTTTTTTCAGAAATATATGCTTAATGTGTCGATAAAAATTAAGGTGTCAATAATGGATTTTGTGGAATGAAGGGAGAGAGGGAGAGAGAGGAGAGAGAGAGATTATGTAATGCGCTTTACAAATAGACAAATATAATAAAATTACCCATTATCTTAGATAGGAGGAAGGAAAAGGTAAAAGCTCAGGAGAAAATCCATTATGAGATTGAATTCCAACACTAATCATAACAAATATTATATATTTTGATCACTCTTATCATTGAGAAAAAAAAAAAAAAAACCCATAGATACCCATCAAAACAAGTTGTTCTGTTGTACCCTTTAATATTGAAAAGGTTATATGGTTGCAAATATTTTGACGATAAATGTTTACAAAAAAAATATTTATTTATATATAGATCATATCGAGGATTATGACGAGGCTCGAAAGATATACTATCTTAAATGACTTATATTTGACAAATAGTAATACCAAATGGTGTTTGTCACTGCGGCAATCTCCACCGATTTCGAAGACTTCGACTTTTTATTACCAACACGCAACAGTCTTTCTTGTCATCCAACGGTTCGAGACTCTCCATGCTAATCGAATTGTTGCGAGGCATGATGCATGGAAAAGGGCAATTATTGCAAACGTAATTTCCACAACTTTATGTAGAAGTGCTTCTTGATTTGACTTGCCTTTTTTATTAATTAAAACAAAGAATTAGAAAAAAGAATCAGCGAGCAATAAGATGTTTCTTAGTTGGTAAACCGTACTCTCCACCAACTAATTTTATAATTTTTTTTTCGCTAATAAAGTTTAGATTGCGATCCAAAAAGAACCAGCGAGCGATAATGATGCGAGGCATGATGCACGGAAAAGGGCAATTTTTGCAAGCGTAATTTCCACAACTTAATGTAGAGGTGCTTCTTGACTTGACTTGCCTTTTTTATTAATTAAAATAAAGAATTAGAAAAAAGAATCAATGTGCAGTAAGATGTTTCTTAGTTGGTAAACCGTACTCTCCACTAACTAATTTTGTAATTTTTTTCGCCAATAAAGTTTAGATTGCGATAAAAAAAAGAACCAGCGAGCAATAATGATGCTCCTGTGTTGGTAATCATACTCTCCACTAACTAATTTAATACTTTTTCCGCTAATAAAATTTAGATTGTGATAGCGCTTAGTCTCTTTTTAAAAGATGGATGTGCAGCTTCAATGTCTTATCCAATTTGAAGGCCCTTACTCACGCATTTTTATTGTCTAATGACAATGGTACATGAAGAAATTGTAAATCAATTCTAAATTTTTTGTAGGGATGACAATAACATTTTAAACTTTTCAATTTTCTCAACTTAGTCCTAAAATTTTGTGTGAAATTATAATATAGCCATTTTAGCTAATTTTCATCGAAAATCGTTGACATTGCACGCTGCATAGGATGGGTGGCAATAACTAAATCTCTACGTCAACAATTTCTAGTGAAAATTGACGAGATTGACAACATTGAACTTTGTGCAAATGTTTGAGATTAAATATTAAAATTAAAAATTTTATGACTGAATTGACATTGATATAATATGTTTAAAACTTGTTGGGTAATTATTTTCCTATTCTGTGTATTAGCATGTAGTTGTGGAGAAGAAACTTATTTCATCAGAAAATCATAAGACAATTACTAAATTCGTGCGTAGAGTCATCTCGTTACTACTTTTTAAGGTTGATCGAAGATTATATTCAGCTGTTTAATTAAAAAAAATCTTGAGGCAGTTGATTTAGGGATATGGTCCTCAAGTTGCGCCTGATAGATGAACCATTGACTAAACGACAACTTATTGTGGCAGCATACAAGTCTTTTATGTTATCACGAGTAATGATGATGGAATATTAAACGAACAAAAAGATATTAAAAAGGACCGAAGAAAGATGAGATACAGAACATAGGATTAAGACACGACCAAGGGGGAAAAGCAGTAAGAACAAAAGCGGGAGAATATGATTGGTTTTTCTCGAGCCAAAAAGTGAAACAATAACAGTTTTCGTTTCACGTGATAAAGGTCTCGTACATGCCAAAGAATCAGAGAAAATTCCTCGAGTACATCAAGAGAAGATGCATTCATACGTCATCATGCTCATTAAGGTGAAGACGGAACTTGTGTCCATTAAAGTGAATCGGTTAAATGAAGACGTAAAATAATCTTAACAGAAGGTCCCGTAAAATTTAAAATTCTAAAAAATAAAATTCACATCATTTTCTAATAGGTCATGTACACTCAATTTTTTCCACAATATTTGAATGGTAAAAATCTCCAATCGAATTCCTTTATTGTATAAACCAAAGCGAGTCAAGTTCGGAATATATTTTTAACTATTCAACTCAACTCAATATCCATTAATAAGGGAGACATTCTCTTTCATATAATATTGCAATTCTTAATCCTTAATATTTTGAGTTATCCCTTACTTCAGTGGCCCGAATATAAATCCATGAAAGGCCACACAAATTTCAGATGCATGAGAGGAAAAATCAAAATGGGTCTTGAAGGCAAAAAGAAAAGCTCCAAAAAACAGAGTTTTCTTTTTTCCGACAATGAGTGGTGCATTCTTCACTCCATAAAAATACGTTCACGGTGTTGTCTATGTGCTTATCGCTATTTTCTAATAGACTAGCTTTTCCACATGACTTGCGGTCAAATAATATGACAAAATTCCAAAGATGCTTTTACAAGGAAAATAATACAAACTTTTGATGAGAAAAACATTTTGGCCAAAACCGGTGGTGGCACGTCGGACAACAGGAGAAAGCATTAATTATTGCCCTAAGTGGACTCTATTATTGTCCAATTTTAGTAAAGCTAATGCTCACAGAGCCCGTTAAGTCACCGGGATTGGAGTGCCTTCATCTGCATCAGAATCTGGACTCCGGCCGCTGCGGACTGCTGGAGCCAAGCGCGACTCTCGTAATTTTTAGTGGGTAGGGTCTGAAGTCAATTTCAGTACAAAAGAAATGGCGGAGTGGGCCCTTTTGTTTTCAATTAATCGTGTAATCAGAAGGAGGCATTTGCTCTTTTTGGAGATTCCGTAGATGTCGTGTAAAGATGATCAAAGGAAGCCTTGCACTACACATGTAAGCGCGGGCACCTTGCATGCATCGATTAAAGTACGAAATGGAGCCAAGATTTTGCAGAGTCCATGCAAAAAAAAAACACAGGCAAGTCAAGCTTTTGACAAAAAATAACATCATATTGATAAAAGATCGCAGGATCCTCAATATAAGTACTGGGATTTTCTCAATTGTGAGAGGGAAGTTGGAAGTTTTATATATGATGATTGATGGCCTGCCTTCATTTTAGTTTGCAAAAATGGCCGTCTCTTCAATCCACGCCTTCGTGTAATAATTTAAGCGTTTAGAATTGTTGCAAATTAAATATTCCAAATCTCCTAACTCTGATACCATGTGAGATTTTGATAGACATACTGCCAATTGTTTTGAAAACTTAAGTTGTTATATAAATATGTTGTTTATTCTTTAAATATTTTAACAAACAGTATACTTAAGGCAACATAATACAAAAAATTTCATGACATTTTCTATTGTGGCAAAATTCTTGACAACATACACCTCTTCAGAAACGGTAAATCGTCCACCCCCTTAGCACCGTCATTCCTTATATACATATCTACCTCTTCTCCTGTTCACTCATATCTCTCAAAGATCCCCTCTACAACGATCTGCTGGGCCAACCCAATTTGAGACAATGAGATTATTAGTCCTCCCTTAATTCTGGTTTTTGCGCAATATCGTTTAGACACTTTTAGTTCGTGAGAAAAATATTTTAGAGAACTCTAGGTACAATAATAAGTCCATGACCAAATAACTTATTACACTTTTCTATCCAGCCTTCTACGGTGACTCGAGGAACCAATCTCGGGTCGTACCATGTCGAGCCCAAATGCCGTGCTGTAATTTTTGCACGAAGTGTTGTGCCATACAAACACTCAGAAATTTTCAGTAATAATCATTTGTATGGTATGACAATTTGTGTAGGAGCAATGGTAAATTTGTGTTCTAAAACCGAAAAAACTTATAAAGAAAACTTTTACGCGATGAAGAAAATCAGATTCTCCTAAGGATGGGTAATATAGCCGACCCCATTACTCGAAGCATCATGGAAAATTGCACTGCACTGCACTGCTTGTGCAGAATATATTGTTGCACTTTGACTTTCCACAATTCAAGTTCAATTCAAATACTATATTTTCTTGAACGTCCTATTAAAAAGTTATTATTTTTCAGTTCTCCATTGGACTTGTTTTGGCAATTCTTCTCGACGGACATGGGGAACTCATCAAATTGTTCGTTCAAGAGCTTCCGGTTAAGCTGCAGGGTCAAATGTAGGTTCATTACCAAGCATGGGGTCATATTGAATGATTAAGAAGAAGGCATGGTGAAAACTATTAGATGTCAAATCTGAAGGAGCACGTTTTGTTGTAATTTACAGGTTTGGTGGTGGGGGTAAAATGTCTTTACCAATGTTATTTTTAGCCAATGATCTGCTAGCTTCAACTCTTGTGCAACTTGAGGAGTGTAGTTGGCCACTAAAGAGTGCATATCTTGATTCAAACACTTTCCAATTCTTATGTAACTTCTGATAAAAGTTAATTGAGACGAGAATATGACAAGTGATATAATTTTTGTATGAAATTATTTGAGTGTCATGATTTTTTTTTTTTAATTGAGTAGCATTACTTTCAAAAAAGATATGTTCACTTGAATAACTTAACTTTTGAAAAAATTTCATTTAGTATCGTAACTTTCAATTGACCATTTAAATTCTACAGTTGCTATCACAAGTGCCATGAGATGTAGCATTTGGGGGGAACAACCGCACAGAACTCGTTCTTTGCATTTCGGTTGAAAAGAAGGAACTCCTTTTGCATTTCCCTCCATTTCCTCCCCCTTTTGGAGGAAAATATCTTTGCAACGTGACCCACGATGCATCAAAAGTCGTACTTCCATCGGCAGCGTGGATGAGATTGACATAACATGAAGCTTTAATAATTGTCAAGTGACTGACGATGGCCAAAAAGAAAAACTTAACCCCACCTAGGTTAACTCTTAACCTCATTTTGTTCTGTCTTTCCTCTTCCTCTGCGTTTTAGAGAGAGAGAGAGCAGCATTAAGGCAACGATGGTCGACGTGTCGGGGGGGAGGGGGGGACACGTAAGGACTTGGAGTTTGGCAATGGGAAGCGTTTGTGAATTGGTACATAACTTATTTTTGCAGGGAATTTGATAGTGTCATTACGTGGAGGGTACTAGCAAAGAGAGATTAGACAGAGAAAGAACCATATAATCCAAGAAATAGGCTAACATTATTGAGTGCATGCAACACTGATATGAAGTTAATGATCCTGTAACATAAGCACATAATTACATACAAATACACTTCATATTCATTGGATCCGTTGTAGAGGTGTAATCAATCAAATAAAACTGAGTTCTTTTATTACTATTGAAGTGTGGTTTTGAGAAATAAATGATTATAATTTGTAAGTTCTGCACAAAAAATGAAAATATCATCTTCCATGAACCTTCAATTTCTCTCGGTGGAAATGTGCATGTAGGTCAAAACCTATGCATATTCCATTAACTATATTAGATTAAGAAATAAAAAATAGGAACTTGTGATGACATTTTTCCGAAGTTAGCCTTAGGCCATTGCAGACTTATTGCATGCAAGATCCTTTTTACTATTTCTTGATAAGAAAAGCATCTTAGCCAACGCTGGTGGTGGCCACAACAGAAGAAAGCATAAGTGGACTCTATTATTGTCCGACTTTATTAAAGCCGATGCTTATAGAGCTCGTGAAGTGACTGAGATTGGAGTGCATTCTTCTGAATCGAAATTTGGACTTTGGCTGCTGCTGATTTGCTAGAGCCAAGCTTTGCTCTCGTAATTTTTAGCTGGCAGGGCCTGAAGTCATTTTCAGTACAAAAGAAATGGCGGAGTGGGCCCTTTTGTTTTCAATGAAGCGTGATCACATGGAGGCATTTGCTCTTTTGGAAATTCTGTAGATGTTGCGTAAAGATGATAGGACCATACGCTGAAATACGAATATGAATACATCAGAGAAATACAACTTAAAAAATATATAACTAGAATCAAGTTATTCATTTATTAGGATATTCAAGCAATTGATACGTACATGGTTCTTGGTTTTTATTTATTTATTTACAAATACACACGTACATTATCCTTTACAGTTGTATTAGTAGTCAATGATCACGTGTCATATGATGGACTTTGCACTTCAATCTCAGCTTCTCCTGCTTAGAAAAAGTGTAGAGGCAACGCCTATCTTCTGGTATATTAAGCCTTACGCGATACAGGTAAGTGCAGGCAGCTTGCATCCATCAACAAAAGTACGAAATGAAGCTAAGGTTCGTAGGGTCCATGCAAAAAAATACCGGTAAGGTAAGAGTTGCCAAGCTTCTGATGAAAGATAACATCACATTGACCAAAGATCACGGGATGCTCAATAACAGTGCTGGGATTTTCACAAATGTGAGAGGGAAGTTACGACCGAATATATAACCATATATGGCCATGCACGTATTAAGTCGAAGCTGCTTCAGGACAATGTTTAGATAGATAGATAGAGAGAGAGAGAGAGGATGGTACGGTGGAGTTGGGTCCCACCGCGTGAGGTTGAAAAAGCAAGAAGCTTTAATAATTGCAAATGATCCGCGGTCCGTAACGTCATACAGGCCGTATGCATCATGAGGTTGGCATAACACGAAGCTTCAATAATTGCAACGTGATCCATGATGGCCAAAAAGCAACTTAACTCCATCCCAGTTAAACTCTTACCCTCACTTTGTTTTGTCTTCTTCCCTCCTCCTCATCATCATTTTAGAGAGAGAGAGAGCAGCAGCAGTAGCATAAGAGGAGCGATTGTGGACCTGTGTGGTCGGTACTTATCAAGGAAGGAGAGAGCCGCAAGGATTTGGAATTTGTAGAGAATCGGAAAGAGGGCATTTAAATTGTTAACGAGGCATAGTCAATCACTGCAATCATCCGATTTTCTTTAAAACTATTAAAGTGAGGTTTTTAGAAATAAGCTATGAGTATAATTAGTAATTTCTATAAAAAAATAAAATGAAAATGCGTCTTTCCTAGATCTTCAATTTCTCTCTATGGAGTTGCATATAGAGCTCAAAGCTCACAGGATTAATAAATTGATGTCTCTTAGGTATTAATGGAGTGCCTACGACTCTCTGAGCATCCAACGAATCTCCATCAAATGCGTTGGTCCCTTCATTTCATACACATCGGATAATTATTGAAGACAAACAATTTTTATTGAAACACCTATGATAAATTTACCATTTTTATTGCATTCTTTTGAAAATGGGCAAGTTGCCACACTTGATTTTTTTTTTTTTTTAATCTCGATTTCTATTTGAAGCTTAACGGTCTAAACTTGGGAGCTAAGCCCCCCTTCCCTTTTTTCCCCTTTAATTCTGGGGAAGGTTTGGTGAGCATTTCTTCTATATAAGAAACTATTAATTATTTAAATTCTAACCTTAATCTCACATTATACATGTTTTTTCATGTGAAAATAGAATTAAGAAGTTGGGAATGAGAAACTACTTCCATTAAAGTTTATATATTAAAATGATGAGGCATGATTAATTAAAATCTAACGATAAAATTTTGGGTCATCGGCTTAGAATTTAAGGTTGATGGTCCCAGTATGATTAGTTTAAATATTAAGATTGATGGGGAAATTGAGCGCGGCTCTTGTGGATCTCATCTTCATTACGTTTTGTCAAATAAATTGGGCGCTATTAGAGACGCAATACCTGTCTTCTGGACGATAGATGTAGGGGGCTGAACATTTTCCTATACTTTTCGCATGTCAATTGTAGTACAGAGCATCTAAGTATAAGAAAGATGGGAAAAGTCAATGGAGTTGGGTCCCCCAATGATTGGCTGATAACCTTCACAAGCGTCTTACTGCACATGCGCACCATTAGATTGACATAACACGAAGCTTTAGTAATTGCCAAGCGACCGATGATGGCCAACCAGCAACGTAATCTCCACCCTGGTAATCTTTACATAGCTATGTTCAATCTTCCTCCTCTGCGTTTTAGAGAGAGAGAGTGTGTGTGGGAGAGCACGGGTCCGAACTGGCACGGCCCATTGGCCATCCTAACTAGGAAAAAGTGTTGCCGACAGCTTCATAGATATTCAACCCATCTCATTCCAACATCCTTTCACATTTCCCACCTCGCATTCACCTTATGTCCATCCTTCACTATCTTTCTGTCTTTCATCGAAAGTGTTGCCGACAGCTTCGCAGATAATTTTGGAACCTCAGCCCATCAATTCGGACATCTGTAAAATTTCCCATCTAGCAATCACTCTGTGTCCTTTCATCCTTCGCCGAAAATTGTTGGGGACAGCTTTGTTGACGTTTTAGGAGCCTCAACCAATCTTTATTCAGACATCTATCCACAATTCCCATCTCCCGATTCAATCCGTGTCCTCACTGTCTTCTATCCTCCACCATAATTCAGACATCTGTCCCCTGTCGCATCTCCAAATGACCAAGAGTCCAGAAAATGCAACATGTTATGGGCCCACTGAGCTCGTCATTTTGAGGAAAAGAAAGAGCTCCATTTTGCGTTTCCCGCTATTTTCTCCCCACTTTCCGAAGGAAAATATCTTGCGGGCCCCCACAGGAAAATCTTTCTCTACCATTCTCTTCGTATTCCTTGAATCTTTTATTTTCCTCACTTCTTTTCACCCAATTCCTCAAACCCGCTTCATTCTACGGAATGGCTTCATTCGATTCTATACATACGAGTCTTGCTCTCAAAAGAAAAATCAAGGCAGCAAACTTTCGGAGTGGCTCCTCGTCCGTAAACAACACCTTTTGTTTGATGGGAAACTCAAAAGTAAGACTTCTCCCACAAGTATTAGGGCCTGTTTGTTTGTGTTTCTTTTTTTTGTTTCGAAACAGTTTTTCTGTTTTTTTGTTCCCGGGAACAAAAAAAGAACAGAAACGCGTTTGGAAGCGTTTTTGTTCCAAATCTGTTTTTTTGTTCCCGGGAACAAGAAAAGAACAGAAACAAGAAACAAAAAAAAGTTGTTTCTTGTTTCTGGAACAAAAACGAGAAACACTTTTCTCTCTCTCTCTTCTCTTTTCTTTTTTTTTCTTCTTCTTCTTCTTTTCTTCTTCTTCTTGCTTTGGCCGGTCGCCGGCCTCGGCCATGGCCGGCGACCGGCCGACGAGGGCCGACGAGGGTCGGCGGCCTCGCCCAGCCACGGCGAGGCTCGCCGGCCCCCGGCGAGGCCGAGCCTCGCCGTGGTTGGGCGAGGCTCGGCCTCGCCTTGGCTGGGCGAGCTCGGGCTCAGATCCGGCGAGGCCGAGCTCGCCCAACCGGCGACGCCGACCTGGCGGTCCTCGCCGGTGGGCAGCCGGCTCGATCGCGCCTTGGCTGGGCGAGCTCGGGCTCGCCCAGATCCGGCGAGGCCGAGCTCGCCCAGCCACCGGCGACCTCGCCGGGCCACCGCCAGGTCGACCGACCCGGCGAGGCCGAGCCTCGCCGGTGGCTGGGCGAGCTCGGCCTCGCCGGGGGCCGGCGAGCCTCACCGTGGCTGGGCGAGGCCGCCGGCCCTCGTCGGCTGGTCGCCGGCGACCGGCCGGCCATGGCCGAGGCCGGCGACCGGCCAAAGCAAGAAAAAAGAAAAAATAAAAAGAAAGAAAAAAATAAAAAATAAAAAATAAACATTAAAAAATTAAAAGAAATAAAAAAAGAACATAAATTAACCAAACATGTTTTTGTTCTTTTTTTATTTCAGGAACAAGTTTACCAAACGCGCATTTTTGTTCAAAAACTGTTCCCCGGAACAGAAATAATTTTTTCTATTTCTGTTCCCTGGAACACAAAAAGAACAGAAACACAAACAAACGCACCCTTAATATCCTCGTTAATAATAATAATAATAATAATAATAATAATAATATGTATAGACTCAGCTATAATTACATTAGTAGATGTTACTCAACAAAATGTCAATAATATCAGCAAGCTTCTCAACTCAGATTATGTTTTGCACTTTGCATTAAAAAATGAAGCAAAGATGAGGTGTAGATGGTTTACACAAAGAAAAAAAGTGGATGAACAAGGCGACATATTTATCCTCAGCAATGGTGCATGTAGATGATTTACATAGGAGACATAGGTTCTTTTAATTTCTTTGTTGATCAATATTTAGTAATTTTTTTTATCTTATATTATCCATTTTTCCATATAGAAATTGCATAACATGGCTACATATGGAATATATACATTTTTAACTAGAAATTTAATTAGGTCCATAGAATAACAAATCCTATTGCGAGACTAAAATAGCTTTATGTGCATGATAATTTTTTAATTATATCGGGTTATTTAAGTTTTTTGGTCATATTTATAAAGATGTTTTCCCATCGTTTAAAGCAGTTTTTGTTTTGAGTGATCGATTGAATGTGTTTTTGTCTTTTTTTTTTGTTAGGATGATTGACCCAATTAAGAGGTTGGTTTCTTTAGAATATTTGTCGCTCTTATCCATAAAACGATTTGTACGAATTTGGGACCAAACGTATAATCATATATGGCTTTGCACAAATTAAGTCGAAGCTAGTGGGACAACGTTTAAATTGATAGTGAGAGAGGATAGTACGGTGGAGTGGGGTCCCTTGGCGTGGGGTTCAAAAAGCATGAAGCTTTAATAATTGCATCACGATCCACAATGTATAAAGTCATACTGTCCATCTGCATCACGAGGTTGACATTGACACCCCAGTTAAATTCTTAACATCACTTTGCTTTGTCCTCCTCCGTTTGAGAGAGAGAGAGAGAGAGAGAGAGAGTGAGTGAGAGCGCGCACAGGGAGCAATGATCGTGGAGGTGTGTGGTTAGTACATATTAGGGAAGGAGAGAGACTCCCAAGGATTTGGATTTTAAGAGAACCGAAAAGAGGGTCATTAAATTGCTAACGAGGTATGATAAATCAATGGAATAAGGTTTTCTTTAGAACTATTAAAGTGAGGTCTTGAGAAACAAATGATGAGTATAATTAGCAATTTCCAGAAAAAAGAAAAATGAAAAGGCAACTTTCACGGACCTTCAATTTCTCTCAATGAAGTTGCGTATGTAGCTCAAAGCCTATGCATGTTCACAAGATTAATAGATTGGTGTTTCTTAGATATTAGCGGAGTGCCTAGGTCTCTTTGAGTATCTCGTGAATCTCCATCAAATGCGGCGGTCCCTTGATTCTATACACATCGGATAATTACCAAAGACAAACAATTTTTATTAATATATTGGTTATAAATTTATCTTTTATATTACATTCTTTTGAAAAGGGCAAGTTGCCACATTTGATTTTATCATCTCAATTTCTATTTGAATGTTGGTTTTGGCAACTTAACGGTCTAAACTTAGGAGCTGAGTCCCGTTTCTTTTATACGACGGTTACTTGAGTATCATAATTTTTTGTCAATTAAGTGGGTGTCGTGACTTAAAAAAAAATCATTTTAGTGTCATGGCTTTCAATGGCTCATTTAAAGACTACAACTCCCACCACAAGTGTCATGATGCTAGCACTTTTGGGCAACGTCTTTGAAAAGGTTATAGTGGTCAAGTGAATATTTTTTAGAGATTTTAAAATATTTAAATGATCTGAAAAAATAAATTTATGATACTTAAATAAGTGTCATATGAAAATTTGTGGTGACCTTGTTTCAAAATTAACCTTGTATAAGTAGGGCATTACAGACTTTTAAATGCTATGACAATACAATCACGCAAGTAGTGCAAGATGCTTTTGCATGAAAATGATACAAACTTTTACGAAGAAAAAAGGACGGGAAAATCATTTTGGTCAAAATTGGAGGTCTCCACATAATACAACAGTAGAAAGCATTATTGCACTCAGCGGACTTTATTGTTGTGCAACTTTATTAAAGCTGATACTTGAAAGAGCTCATGAAGCGACCGAAATTGGAGTGCATCATCTGAATCGGATTTTGGACTCATAGAGATTGGGGCCTCGCCGCTGTTGATAACCGGAGATGAGCACGTATGAAATGATTGATGAACAATGATAGTCATAGACAGCTGGTTAATTATCGCATTCTTAGAGCGATGGGGTCCGAAGGCAATGTCCAAAAAGAAATGGTGGAGTGGATTTTTTTCGAACCGTTAAATTGAGGTTCTCCATCGAGGTGCATCATCTGAATCGGAATCTGGACCATAGCTCGGTCCCAAGTGGAGATTGGTGCATCGCTGCTGCAGTGCTGCTGATTTCTGGAGCTGAGGTCAGATGTGTTAAACGGTTAAGCATAATCAAATGGGAGAAAATATTTGGGGGTCCCGACTGCCAAGCCAGCGTGTACGCGGACCAATGACGAAGTGACGCGTGGCTCCACGATGCGCTAGCGGCTGCACTGGTTTTTCTGCACAAAGTATATTATTGTCCCTTTTCTGCATAAAAATTTACAGTCATTAATAGATCTGCTGCTGCTTTCTTCTCTCTCCTCTCTAATGGAGTAGGCCTGCATGCATTAAAGGAGCTTTGTCTCTCGTCATTTCTTTCCTTCTCACTTCAAAATTTTGGGACCCACGATGCATCAAAAGTCGTACTCCCATCGGCAGCGTGGATGAGATTGACATAACACGAAGCTTTAATAATTGTCAAGTGACTGACGATGGCCAAAAAGCAAAACTTAACCCCACCTAGGTTAACTCTTAACCTCATTTTGTTCAGTCTTCATCCTCAGCATTAAAGTAACGATGGTCGACGTGTCCCCACCCCGGGGGAGAGACACGTAAGGACTTGGAGTTTGGCAATGGGAAGCGTTTGTGAATTGGTACATAACTTATTTTTGCAGGGAATCTGATAGTGTCATTACGTGGAGGGTACTAGCAAAGAGAGATTAGACAGAGAAAGAATCATATAATCCATGAAATAGACTGATATTATCGAGTGGATGCAACACTGATATGGAGTTAATGATCCCGTAACATAAATACATAAATACATAAATACATACAAATGCACTTCATATTCATTTGATTTGTTGAAAAGGTGTAATCGATCAAATAAAATTGAGTTTTTTTTATTACTATTGAAGTGTGTTTTTGAGAAATAAATTATTATAATTTGTAACTTCTACACAAAAAATGAAAAAGTCATCTTCCACAAACCTTCAATTTCTCTCGATGGAATTATGCATGTAGGTCAAAACCTATGCATATTCCATTAATTGAATTAGATTAAGAAATAAAAAGGAGGAACTTGTGATGATATTTTTCCGAAGTTAGCCTTAAGCTATTGCAGACTTATTGCATGTAAGACGCTTTTACGAGGAAAATAATACCAACTCTTGATGAGAAAAGCATTTTGGCCATCGCTGGTGGTGGCCCAATAGTACAACAGGAGAAAGCATAATTGCACTAAGTGGACTTTATATTGTCCAACTTTATTAAAGCTAATGCTTAGAGAGCTCGTGAAGTGACTGAGATTGGAGTGCATTTTTCTGAATCGAAATTTGGACTCTGGCTGCTGCAGATTTGCTAAAGCCAAGCATTGCCCTTGTAATTTTTAGCTGGCAGGACCCGAAGTCAATTTCAGTACAAAAGAAATGGCGGAGTGGGCCCTCTTGTTTTCAATCAAGCGTGATCACATGGAGGCATTTGTTCTTTTGGAAATTCTGTAGATGTTCCGTAAAGATGATAGGACGATACGCTGAAATACGTATACAAATACATTGGAGATATACAACTTAAAAAAGATATAACTAGAACCAAGTTATTCATTTATTAGGATATTCAAGCAATTGACATGTATATGGTTATCGGTTTTTTTTTTCCTTATTTACAAACACACGTATATTATCTCCTACAGTTGTATTAGTGGTTAACGATCACGTATCTAGATATGATGAATTTTGCACTTCAATCTTAACTTCTCCTACTTAGAACAACTTTAGAGGCGACACCTGTCTTCTGATAGATGAAGCCTTACTCAAGAGATGTAAGCGCAGGCAGTTTGCATGCATTAACAAAAGTACGAAATGAAGCCAAGGTTGGTAGAGTCCATGCAAAAAAAATACCGGTAAGGTAAGAGTTGCCAAGCTTCTGATGAAAGATAACATCCTGTTGACCAAAGATCAGGGATCCTCAATAACAAGCACTGCGATTTTCACAAAATGTGAAAGGGAAGTTGGGACCAAATATATAATCATATATGGCTATGCACATATTAAGTTGAAGCTAGACAAGACAACGTTTAGAGAGAGAGAGAGAGAGAGAGAGAGAGAGAGGATAGTACAGTGGAGCTGGCCCTCAGCGTGAGGTTAAAAAAGCAAGAAGCTTTAATAATCGCAACATGATCCGCAATGCATAAAGTCATACTGCCCGTATGCATCACGAGGTTGGGATAACATGAATCTTCAATAATTGCAACGTGATCCACGATGGCCAAAAAGCAATTAACTCCTCGATTAAACCCTTAACCTCAAAGTTAACCTTATTTAACTAGGGGCATTATAGACTTTTACATGCTATGACAAATTGAATCAGAAATCCCATCTCCTTACTCCCTTTATTTGGACAAATCCCTTCACGGTCTTCCATCAAGTGATATGCTTCGATTACTTTCTTCTATTTTCCACTCGATGCATCATCAAATTGAGCCAAAGATGGTGAGTAGATTATATAGAATTATTGAATAATCCATCTCTATACTCTGCAACTTCATAGCAAACAAATTATATCCAGCAATTCAATGACATCCCCATTCTAATAAATAACAAGAACCATTGCATTCCCACTTATGATAAATTTACCTTTTATATTACATTCTTTTGAAAATGGGCAAGTTGCCACACTTTATGTTTTTCATCTCAGTTTCTATTCAAAGTTGGTTTTAGCAGCTTAACGATCTAAACTCGAGAGATTAGTCCCTTGTCTTTTTTTTTTTCTCCTTTAATTCCTAGGAAAGTTTGGTGAGAATTTCTTCTATACTAGAAAATATTAGTTGTTTAAATTCTAACCTTAATCTCACATTATTCATGTTTATTCATATGAAAAAAAAAAGTGTTGAGATGTTGGGAATGAGAAACTAGCTCCATAAAAGTTTACATTCAAATGATGAGGCATGATCAATTAAAATCTAACAATAACATTTTTGGCCATTGGCTTGGAAGAATTTGTGGTTGATGGTCGTAGCATAATCAACTTAAGATTGATGGGGAAATTGAGCACGGCTCTGATGGATCTTATCTTTATTACATTTCATCAAATAAATTGGGCGTTATAGAGACGCAACACCTATCTTCTATACAATTGATGTGGGGGGCTGAGCATTTTCATATGGTTTTCACATATCAATTGTCGTAAAGATAGATGGCATGGTTCGGTGGAGTTGGGTAGGAGCCTTCACGTAAATAAAGTCGCACCGCCCATGCGCACCCTCAGGTTGAATAACACAAGCTTTAATAATTGCCAAGCGACCGACGATGGCCGAACAGCAAACTTTAACTCCACCCTGGTTAACTCTTAACATCACTTCGTTCTATCTTCCTCCTTTGCGTTAGAGAGAGAGAGAGAGAGAGAGAGAGAGAGAGAGAGAGAGCACATGGCAACGATGGTGGACGTGCTGTTAACACGTGTTAGGTACTAGGTAGGGAGATGCACGTATGGATTTGGAGTTTACAATGAGAAGCGTGAATTATTTCATTATTGCACATTGAGTTTCAATAGTTTAAGTTCAAATACCATATTTTCTTGGAAGTTGTATTAAAATGTTATTTTATAGTTCTTCATTGACTTGTTTTGACAATTCTTCTAGACAGGCAACCCGGCGAACTCATCAAATTGATCGTGAGTGAGCTTCGAGTTGAGCTGAAGGTCAAACATAGACTCATTACCAATCATCTGGTCGTATTGGATGATCAAGAAGAAGGCATGGTAAAAACTATTAGATGCCGAAATTGAACGGGTATGCTTTGTTGTAATATACAAGATTGGTGACAATGGCAAGATGACTTTGCTGGTGCTATCTTTAGCCAATTATCTGCTAGCTTCAACTCTTATACAACTTGAAGAGTGTCATTGGCCATTGAATAGTGCATATCTTGATTCAAACGCTTTCCAATTCTGACACAACTTCTTATAGAAGTTAGCCTAGATGAGAATAAGACAAGTTATGTAACTTTTGTACAGTGGTTACTTTAGTGTTATGATTTTTTTCGATTAATTGAGATTCGTGACTTTTAAAAAAAAATGTTCACTTAAATGACTTAACTTTAAAAAAAAATTCACTTAAGTGTCATAACTTTCAATTAATCATTTAAATATTAAAACTCCCACCACAAGTGTCGTGATGCGTATCACTTGAGGGAAATGTCTTCAAAAAGGTTATACTACTCAAGTGAACTTTTTTAAGAAGTTCTATAGCATTTAAATTATCAAAAAAAGTTATGATATTCAAGTAAGTGCTGTACAAAAATTGTGGTGACATTGTTTCAAAGTTAACCTTATTTAACTAGGGGCATTATAGACTTTTACATGCTATGACAATACAATCACACAAGCATTGCAAGATGTGTTTGCATGAAAATGATACAAACTTTAATGGAAGAAGAGGGGACGAGAAAAGCATTTTAGTCAAAACTAGTGGTCTCCACATAGTACCATAGCATTATTGCACTTAGCGGACCCTATTATTGTCCAACTTTATAAAGCTAATACTTAAAAGAGCTTGTGAAGTGACTGAGATTGGAGTGCATCATCTGAATCAGATCCCGGACTTATAGAGATTGGGGCCTTGCCGCTGTTGATAGCTGGAGCTGAGCATGTATGAAATGATTCATGAACGGTGGTAGTGATAGATAGCTTGATAATTCTCGCATTCTACAAGTGGTGGGGTTCGAAGGTAATTTTAGTCCAAAAAGAAATGGTGGAGTGGGTTTTTTTTAGAACCGTTAGGTTGAGGTTCTCAGAAAAAAATGATAATTATGCTTATTAATGTTTATAAAATTACCATAATCCTTCAAAATTCTGATGGAGTTGCGTGAATAGCTCAATGCATGTTCACAAGATTAATAGATAGGTGTCTATTAGATATCGATGGAGTGTCTGGAATTCTTTGAACACTTGAATAGCTCTCATCAAGTATAGTGGTCTTTTTGTCCCACACACGTCGGTAATCACTGGAGACATGGGCCTATGCTCCTAGAGGCAGCCCTAAGAAAATGCACAGATATGGTGATTCAATCACAATTACCATTTAGCAACGTCTTACATTTAAAAGATAGGTGCCGCTTAGTTTACTTGGAATAAAGCTGACCTAATATAAAGTGAAAACTCTTAAATTTTCCTTATAAAAATTTTTTTGATTTTGTAAATGATATCTGTCTTGTGATCATGGTTTTATATCACAATCTTTTGAAAGTATTTTAGCTGCCGCCCTTGATTTTTTAATCTCAATTTCTATTTGACGTCAATTTGGGCAACATAAAGTTTTAAACTAGGGACCTGAGCCCCACTTCTTTTATTTTCTTTTAACTCATAGGAAGGTTTGGAGAATATTTCTTCTATACCAGAAATAATTCATTAAAGTTTAGATTCTAATGATGAGACATGATCAATTAAAATCTAATTATAAAAGTTATGGATCACGAGCTTCGAAGAACTTGGAGTTGATGGTCATAGCACAATTAGCTTAACTAAAGATTTATGCGGAAATTGAGTGCAACTCTTGTGAATCTTATCTTTTTCAAAGAGGTCCAAGTTGGAGGAACATTTCTCACCATGGCAGCACCATTGTAGTTTGTCAACATCGAAAATTGATGTTGTCCCAACACTGCCACATATTTCAAACGATTTGAAAGCTTGTCAACTCTCATTATCAATGAATACGTGGCACTTTCCTATTTTTAAAGGCTTGGTGAAGATGAGGGGATTGCGAATTACTAGGTGCAAATACCTCATGAGGACACTAGGTCCGTCGAGCTAGAGTCCTTGAAGACATCTTAGTTAAAAAGACTTGTTGAGATTCAAGATTTGCGGTGATCGAGATCTTTGTTGCACTCAACAGTTTCCTATTGTGATTCAATTGAAAGATTACCTAATCTATGCGAGTTGAAGAAGCTTAGGTGTGTTGAACTGAAAGTCTATCCTAAGCCGAGAGCCATGAAAGGCCGCAACAGCCTACGGTTTTTAAAGTATTTGGAGACGAATTGGATGTCTCTTGGAGCTACCACCTGGAAGGTACAACTTATGAAAATTGCACTGTGCTGCTTGTACAGGAGACACTGTTGCACATTGATGTCCATGATACAAGTCAAATTTTCTTTTTGTCGAACAATTCAAGTCAAGTCCAAACATAGTGTGAAAATTGTAATGACAGTTTTTGAAGTCAGCAATACATTTGCGCTAGCACTACAAGATGTTTTTGCAAGAAAATGACGGACTTTTATGGTGGAGGAAAGGACGGAAAAAGCATATTGTCCAAAACTGGCGGTCGACACATAGCACAACAGGAGAAACATATTATTGCACTTAGTGGGACTCAATTATTTGTGCAACTTTATTAAAGCTGATACCTAAAAGAGCTCGTCAAGTGAAGTTGCTGATATCGAGGTGCATCATCTGAATCGGAATCTGAACCATAGCTCGGTCCCAAGTGGAGATTGGTGCATCGCTGTTGTAGTGCTACCGATTTCTGGAGCTGAGGTCAGATGTGTTGAACGATTAAGCATAATCAAATGGGAGAAAATATTTGGGGTCCGACTGCCAAGCCAGCGTGTACCCCGACCAATGATGAAGTGACGCGTGGCTCCAGGATGCGCTAGTGGTTCCACTGGTTTTTCTGCACAAAATATATTATTTTCCCTTTTCTGCTTAAAAATTTACAGTCATTAATAATCTGCTGCTGCTTTTTTCTCTCTCCTCTCTAATGGAGTAGGCTTGCACACATTAAATGGAGCTTTGTCTCTCGTCCTTTCTTTCCTTCTCACTTGAAAATTTTGGGTGAGAATTCGCTCTCTGGCCCGAAGCACGTTGCTCCTCCGCCTTGCTCCGGCGCCGGGTCATCTTCGCTCTCTACCCCAGAGCTCGTCGCTTCTTCAGCCTGCGTCGTCGTGTTCCTTCTCCGCCGTCTGCTCCGGTGTGTTTTCCCTGCGCAAGACGGCGAGGAATGTTCTTGCTGTAAGTCGCAAACTCCAAGCGACAAGAAGTTCCAGCTCTCTCCGATTCGGCTTCGGTTCTGCTACGTTCGCGGCTCATACCAGTGAGTTGATTCTTTCCCTGATTTTTGTACTCTTCTTTTCTTTTCTTTTTCTCTGCTGATTTTGCCTCTCTTTTTTTTTTTTTTTTTTAATACTAAATTTTAGTTTCTTTTGTTGGTGGGTGAGTGTCCGGTGTTGTGATTTTTGGGAGGTTGGTTTGTCTAGGCTAGCACTAAGTTTCAGTCCGAGGCGAAACGAATGGTTGGAAGTTTCCGCGAAACCGGGGAGATTAGCAGAAAACGAATGCTTAGTAATATTGATGACGATTTGGAAGTATTTCGTTGAAACGAATAGTCGGCACTTGTCTTATTTTTCTGTTGTTGGCTTTTGTCATCAAGTATTTCGGTGGAAGTAAGTCGATTGGGGAAAATGGCGGATATTGTTCTGCCTCCCTCGACATATATACGTTCTTAACTCTCGTTTCTCCACAGAGAAGGGAAGAAAACCAGAAAGAATTCAAAAAGGGGGAAAATGGCGGAAGTCGTTCTGTGTGCGGCTTCCACAGTGGCGGGGTGCCTGGTGGCTCCGGTCGATCGTCTTTGCGGCTATGTGATATCCTACGACAGCCGCGTTCGCGAACTTGAGGCCAAAGTTGCGGAGTTGGGCAACGCGAGGCAAGAGGTGCAGAAGTCCATCGATTATGCTCAAAACAACGTGAAGCCTATCAGAGCCTATGTCAATAAATGGGTGGAAGATGTGGACAAGCACGCCCAGGAGGCGCGCCGTGCTCTGGATGACTACCGAAGAGCTAATGAAACTTGCTTCTATGGGTGGCTTCCCAACCTGAAGGTGCGATATCGTCTCGGCAGGGAGGCGAGGAGGAAAGCTGAACGCATCCAGAGCCTCATTGATCAGAAACCATCCGGGGAGGTCTACGACGATCCTTCTCCAGGGCGCGTTGATGGCACTTCTGACGTGATTTCCTCGGCCGGTGATCAAGTTGACGCTATCTTCGATTCTCGAGCTTCCATCTTAGAGGACATAATGAATGCTCTGGATCACGAGAAGCACAAGGTGGTTGGGGTCTATGGGCCTGGCGGCGTGGGGAAGACGACACTGTTGGAGGAAGTTGAGAAGAAACTCAGGAAAGAGGGGAGACCATTCGACATGATCGTCAAATCGAAAGTGTCGCAGACTCTGGACTTGAAGAATATCCAAGATGATATCGCTTACGCCTTGAAACTGGATCTGAAGAATGAGCCCAGCGAAGTCGGAAGAAGAGATCTTCTGTTCAAGAGATTACAGAAGGATCCGAGTGAGAAGATTCTCATAATATTGGACGATCTGTGGAAAGAATTTGATCCGAAGGAGGTTGGAATTCCTTCGGGATATGAGAGCAGGGGATGCAAGTTGCTGCTAACATCGAGATTTAAAGATGTTCTGGAGCAAATGAAGTGTGACACTCCCATATTTCATCTTGAAGGTTTAAAGGACAAAGAAGCATTCAGGCTATTTGAGAAGACGGTCGGTGACAGGCTCAAAGACGATGAGGAATTGAAAGCAATAGCACCTAAAGTCATCAAGAAGCTTGCAGGTTTGCCTCTTCCGATTATCTCCGTCGCGTGTAGCTTGAAAGATCGGGATGTGGCCGCATGGAGAATCGCTTTGAAAAAAATAGACCAGTCAAAAATGGAGACTATAGTGAAGTTGAGTTACGACCATTTGAAGAGTGAGGACACCAAGACCTTATTCTTGCTCTGCGGTCTTATTGGCGGGACCATTGACGTGGAAATCCTGCTGGTTTTAGGCATGGGTTTAGGCTTGTTTGAGGAATTCGGAAGGACGATACAAGATTCAAGGGATGGATTGAATACTATGCTTGATGAACTCCGTTCTGTTTGTTTGTTGCTGGATGGTGGTGATGACAAGAACAATGTGACCCTAGATGAGCTGCTGGGTGGTGACAACGACAAGAACAATGTGACCATACATGATCTTTACAGCGAGGTGGTTGTCTCAACTCCATTTAGTAGTCAGAATTCTTTGATGATGCACAGCAATTATGGCTCAATGTCAAAGGAAAAGCTTGAGAAATGTTGGGCTATATGCCTAGCTGATGTTGACAAAAGGAGACTTGATGAACTAATGAAGTATCAGTTTCCTGACTTGAAGATACTCATATTGTCTCTATCGGAAGGCTGGCGTTGGAAACAAAAACACGAACGTGAAGTGGGAGATTGCTCGGGACTACTAGATTTCACATATATGAAGGAGCTCTGTGTCCTATATTTTCGCTCGATGCATATCGTCAGTTTACCTCCCTCGATTGGAATCCTCGGGAACCTCCACTCTTTATACTTAGACTGTTGCAATGTGAAGGATGTGGCAATTCTTGGCAAGCTCAAAGCATTGCAAATTCTCACCTTCGCACGGTCCACCATTTCTAGGTTGCCTAAAGAAATTGGGGAACTCACAAATCTAAGATCGTTGAATCTAAGCAAATGCTACAACCTTGAAACAATTGCACCCGGTGTCCTAAATTGCTTAACCAACTTGGAAGAGTTACATATTTACCGCTTTTCTCAATGGATGGGTAAGGTTCGAATACCGTTAGAATCATGTAATGCTAGGCTTGCCGAGTTGAAGAGCTTGACAAAGCTAGCATCTCTGGAAATATCGATTTCTAATCCCATCATACTCTTGGAGGATGGTGACCTACCATTTGAGAACTTGGACAAATTTCGAATCAACATAGGAAATGCTAGGGGGTGGAAATATGGAGGTTTGCCAACCATGGGGCTCAATTTGGGAGGGTGCGATAGTATTCTTTCGAGAAAATGGGTTAAGAAAATTCTGCAGAAGACTCAATACTTATATTTAACCGGGTGTAGTGAGTTCAAAGAGAGCCCTCGTGAATTGTGCACCCAAGAATTCCAAGAAGTGAAGTGTCTTCGCATTGGAGACAGCCCCTCAATCAAGTACATTGTTGATTCATCCAATGACCTCCCTCTCACTGCTTTTGGGAAGTTAGAGTCTTTTTCCCTTGATAATCTTATTAATTTGGAGAAGATATGCCACGGCCCCATAGCGCCAGAGT
Organism: Eucalyptus pauciflora; assembly: GCA_007663325.1. Classification (NCBI taxonomy): domain Eukaryota; kingdom Viridiplantae; phylum Streptophyta; class Magnoliopsida; order Myrtales; family Myrtaceae; genus Eucalyptus; species Eucalyptus pauciflora. The sequence continues at coordinate 400,983 of VMYD01000211.1, read as the reverse complement.
GCTTCAACAAATTGAAAGATGTGAGGGTTGTACGATGCAACCGATTGAAATACTTGTGGCGTCTTTCAGATGTGCAAAGACTTGTACGATTGGAAAAGATTGACGTGTTTCAGTGCGGCTCAATGCAATCCATTGTCACACATGATGCAGGAGAAGATATAGTTTCTACCAATAACAGAGTTGAGTTGCCTAACATACGTCATCTGGGATTGCATGAGTTACCAAATATGACAAGCTTTTGTGATACTTCAATTCAGGTAACTTTTTTTTTTTTTCATTTTTCCCCCCGTCAATTTGTTCTGTTAGGATGAGATGATATTGGTTTTCACTCAACGTCGGTACATATTGCATTTAACTTTGACTATTTGTACAATTTGATTTAGGTTTTGATTTACAAATAAAAAAATCCTCTCAAATGGAACACAGACCATATTATAGTTAAAGGGAAGCCTCTTTCCATGACTGATTTTTTTAATTTTTCAAAAAAAAAAATGTCAACATTAGATAATTGCACTGCTAACTTGGGTTTCTTCTGTGACTAATTTATTACTTATTTAACATTCTTAATGAGACGAAAAAATAATGTACTGAACGAATGAAAGGGAGAATGAATCTTGAATGAATAAATAAAATTTAGTAATTTCAAAATGAAGAAAGCGTTGTCCAGAGATTCAATAAATGGATGGAGCCACGTAACAAAGAAAGTCCCCATAATTCAAGTCCCACCTAACATGCAATTTGCAACTGATTCCAACATGTCATTCCAAGTTGCCAACATCACCGGATCAACATCACTATTAATTTGAGCTGCATTAACGGCATGATAGCAGTGAGGATTTCCTCAAGAGAATGATTTCGCTTTTCATGGAAGAGAAATTATTTCCTTTTTTTTTTTTTTAAGCCCTAGAGTTCCACTTATTTTCTTGTGAAAATAGCTTTACTTGTAACAGACTTACCTTTAATGAGCTTCATTGTGGTGCCACGTCAGGTTTCATTGCCTCACTTGGAATCCCTCGTAATGGTTGGATTCCTTGACCCAGAAAAGATACTCTACAGTGAACCTTCATTAAAATACAGCAATCTAAGATGGCTAAGGATAAGAGCATCTATATCTGCATGGAAGAGTATTCTGAAATTAGATTGGATTTTGAAGTTGCCGAATTTGGAATCAATGTCACTTGGGAGCTCTCCATCAGTAGAAGTAGTTTTTGACCTAGAGGAGCTAAAAGTCATCGAAGATGTCGAGATTTGCTCTCGGCTAACGAAATTGACATTAGAGAAATTACCAAACCTGCAGTGCATGTGGAAATGGGATGTAAAATTACAAGGAATATCGATATTTCGAAACCTGAGGGACCTCTTTGTCTATAAAACCGGGCTGTCATTTCTCTTTTCAGTGTCTATGGCTAAATGTTTTAGAGAAATTAGAGTCATTAGAATGTGGGACTGTCCAAATATGAAGGCGGTGATTGGGGATGAAGAAGGAAGAAATGAAGGGACATATGATATTATAGAGTTCCCACTACTGGAGCATCTATCTATACGGCAATGTCCAATGGAAAAATTCTTCCTATATCCTCATGGAAAGAAAGAGCCAGTAACCACTACTTCAGATTTGCAAGATGCTTACTCCAATTCCTTCTTTGATCGAAAGGTACAAATCCCTTCTATCGAGATTATACCCATAATAGCCATAGGCACACACTTTGTGGGGGGTGTAATGAAATCTCTTTGAAGAATTTTATTTGGTTTTATTAGTTAGAATGTGTTCATTATTTATAATTACATTTGTCATAACAAGGCGATTAGTGAAAATTCATTCTTCCATCGTATCAAATATATTGCTAGGATTAGGCCAAATTGCCAGATGTTTCATAGCTATGATCTAATGTATAATGAGTAGGTTAGTATGTCAAGCTTGGAATTTTTATGGCTTCATTCAGTAGGATCCTTCAAAAGGATATGGCAAGATGAACTTCCAAGAAGTCCTTTATACAAATTAGCCACCCTCATCCTTGAAAATAGCTCCGAGCTACTCAAATGTCTTCCCTTGACAATCATAGGGAGATTGCACAATCTAGAAGAAGTCAGAGTTTCAAATCGTTGTTTGACTGTAGGTCCTTTCGCATTATCATGTATTAGAACGAACAATGTAATAAATTTATCCTATTTTTCCTCCTTTCTCACATTATCCTCATGCATGCAGGTTACATTTCCTAACATAACAAAACTGGAAATTGGTGGCCTTATGTGCCAAGAGATATGGAACAATCAAATTCCCACCGATTCGTTTCAGAAGTTGGAATCTCTTGTATTGATGAAGTGTGACAGTCTCCAAAGTATTGCTACTTCTTATATGTGGAAGAGGCCGCAGCGCCATCCTGAGATCCTAGAAGTGATTTCATGTCGTTCGATCAAGATCATATACGAAGGTGATGGGACGGATATAAAGAGTGGTAAATTGAGGAGGTTGGTTTTGCGTGATCTTGAAAACTTGAGGTGCATTTGGCAGTCCGACAGCCTTCCAAACATCCCGTTCCCAAATTTGAGAGTCGTAGAGGCCGTGGGGTGCCCCCGTTTGGAAATGGTTTTCCCTACCTTCACTGTGAAATTTCTCAGGCAAATCGAAGAGCTGATAGTGGATTCATGTGAAGATATGAAACTAATTGCTGGCCATGAAAAAGGGGAAGGAGCGACCCACACGACAATCACCTTCTCCAAATTAACTCTTCTAATGCTTGTCAAGTTGCCGAAATTCAAGAGGTTCTTCTTACCTGAGAAATACTCTCTGAAATTCCCGTGCTCCGAGGACTTCCCGTCCTTGCGAGACTTGAGTGTAGAAAGCTGTGGAGCAGAGCCGGACCAAGGCCTCAATTCGGTACTCCTCCAATTAATTCGAAGCATGGGCATAGATTCACAGTTGGACAAAGTCCTTTGTGACCGGGATTTCGACAGTATAGAACGAAAACGTGGCATGCTATTTTATGGGACGCGAGGTATTCCTTCAATATTTCATTGCTTTGGTTTGGCTCTCTGTTCCTTTGAATCGAAAATCGATTTGTATTAGCTAAGACACAATTCTCAGTGGGAGCCACACGCACTCTACATCACGTGGCCCTCTCTCTTCCTTTCTCTCTCTCTCTCTCTCTCTCTAGCTCTCTTCCATACCCTCTTCAACTAACCGTCTGTCGATTCCCTTTTATGCTCAAGAACCGTCGCCCCTCCATCCACCAACAGCCGCCGCTGAGAGTCCATCGCTGGCCACCACACGACATGGCACGCTGAGAAGGGACAAAGAACAGAGAGCATTGATCGAAGGCTGTCGGTGATTTCGATTGAATCCTTTCCTCTCACTTCGCTGCTTGTCGTCACCGCTTCCCGATCACCACCTGTTCCGCTGCTACGAAGAAGTTCTGTAATGTCGGAGTGCTCGAACTTCGGTCACGACTGCCTTGCCTACTTCGACGATTCCATCCCTTGATGTTGCTTCTGTTATCTCCTTACTCATGTCTGATGTCAATCGCTATAGGTAATCGTTCTCTATTCAACTAAACCATATATGCTCTGTGTCTGTGTGCAAATCGATTGTGATTGAAGGGTTGTATTTATGATTTGAAGCAGTGCTCCTCGGCCGAAATCAATGTATGCTACCTGTTTGATGAAATTGCTGAACTAAGTCGGTGTGTATTTTTTATTCAGTTCTTGACCGAGAATTCCCTTGATTACTAGATTGCTGATCTATTCTGGTCATATAAGCACATTTGAGTTCTGTTTCTTCATTAAAAAAAAAAAAAAACCACACGTATTCAATTTCAAACTTGTTTGGAATCTGCTTGGAATCTGCTGGAACTTTGTCGATACTTGCTTATTCGCCACTGTTGCGGCCTTGAGCTGATGTCGATTGGTACTTGATTTCCACTCAAGTAAGCATGTGGAGTGATATAAGATTTGTGTTATGGTGAATTTCATGTTCACTTTGAAAAGAAATTATGTCATGAATGAATGAAATTCTACTAGAAATTGATCCGTGTATGCTAACCCTGTATTGATATCCCTGATTGAGTGTTGCTTTTGATTCCAGCTTGAGGCTAGTTTGGTTATGGGATCATATATGTTCATGCTAGGAAAGTAATAGGGTGAATCTCATACCATTTAGCGAGAATTGGGTTCATCTCCAAACTTGAATGTGCTAGAATTAAGTATTGCATGCTGACCACGATTGTTTTGTTTAAATTTGGCGCTAATTTGGTCTTGGATTGATGTCATTTTGATCAAGTAGACTCATATGCGCTTATAGGAAGATATGGCTTCAATTCATGTCAATTAGTCATCGAAAGATCACAATTTGTGGTTTTTATGCTCTGTTGCAATTTTGAACATGTGCCGGAATTTGTGGAATACGCATATGAATTGGATGGATTTTGTCTTAGTTTGGTTGCCTTCTTTAGTGCCCGTGGATAAGTGATATGCATGTGCATGATTAAATTGATGAGATGCGTGCTTGATATTTCCATGAGAGTCTTGGCCTGATAAATAATTTAGAGGACTCTGATGTTAATTGAAGTTTAATTCCATAATTCTTGCAATTCCAAAGCAAACCCTCTACTAGTACACATATTTTGAAGGTGATCTGGTAGACTAGCTAGATCTGAGGAAATCTCTCAACGAAGCTCGTCAATGAGGCCCCTCGAAATATCGCATGTATGACACTTGCCAGCAAAGTACATGTATTCTCTTCCTCTCCTTCGACGCTCACCATTCAAGGCTTATTTACGAGAGCTATTGCTTAAATCTAATTGATCCTTCAAGTGTGTGTGTTTGTGCCAACATACCGTGCACAACACCAATTGCAACCTAATTCATGATGTCCTTCTCGGAGTGTTCACTGGTCACTACTGTTCATAATGATGTTTCAAATATACGATTTTTGTTTTCCTCCCTCCCCCATAGAATTCGCAAAAGCATGTCACCAACACTGCCAGTAATCTGCCCTTGAAATCCATCAAGACCCTGCCCATATGTTCCACCAGTAGTAGGTCCCTACTCCCTAGTTCCGATCATCTCTCCTATAAACTATTCTGCAATGGAGGTGCAGAGTTCCATCTATCTCCTTGCAGCAGGTCTCTCTGTTGATGATAGTAATTATTTTTTATGACCCTGCTGATTGGAGGTCCCCTGATCTGAAAAAGTTGAATCTTTTCCCTCTAAGAAGTTCTCGAATGGAAAACACTTAGCCAAGAAGAACTTGATGAAACATATGCATTTATCTTAATGTCCACACGATAACATCAACTCATCCAAAGCATTTTATACAACAATGGCATCGTGTGTCCTTTCCACAAGTTGCTTTAATTAGTAGAGAGTATCCATCTGAATCACAACTTTGTCCTGCTCATGAATGCTCATTCTACTCATATTTCTCAATTTCAGCTGCTCAAAACACTGCGATTTAACCCAAAATCACTTGAAAAATTTTGTTATATATCATTGCATTTGCACGCTCGCAGAATCAAATGCCACTAATTTTACATAGTCGATCATGTCGTGAGAGCATCAGGAAGAGTGGTGGGTGATCCAAGGATTTTGCCACCCACATCGGGAAACGTTTCGAAACCGGCCAAAGGACCAACTTTACCGTCTCTGCTCACATGGATGGGATACTGCATCAGGTGGCCTCTCATTTCCTTGGGATTATGTTGGTCCTCATCCACATAAGCTTTCCAATTCCGTTCGGCTATTTTGTTCACCCTCTTCACGCATTCAGTGCTTTGAGGTTCCCTAAAGCTGTCCTCTAAATCTCCCAAGTGCTCCGCCCAAAGCGACATCCTATAACCATAAACCTGCGCAGCATAAGTTAACATTATTAGTCACAAGCTTAAGGTTTTGATATATGTTGCTACCCTCGCAAGGGTGTCTACCTAGTACCTCAATTTAGATAAGAGGCTAATCCGATGTACTAACCTGGCCATGCGGATGCTTCTTTTTCCCAGCCCAAGTGTGATGCGGCTGATAGGCCCCCATCGCGATTTCGGTGTCTCTTGAGCCATCTAGAGATCTTTGGTTGATATTTGCCGATCCCATGATCACATACTCATCATCTACTATCATCCCTTTGGCATGCACATATATCATGAACCTGCGAAACTTTTGAACCGAAGCCTGCATGGATAGAAACGACAGCATGTTTCAAAGCAGAAGTCTTTCTACCACTCGTTCAAAAACCATAGCTCTTAATGACTATTTTTGTTTTGCTTTTTTAACAGATTAGTCAAAGGAAGAATCCATGAAAAGAGTATAGACATATACTAAGGCATTATTTTCGGATTGCTGATTCATTGCTTGGGATGAAGATTGTGTAGAGGACAAGGGCTCCCGCTTGCCAAGGCAATAGAAGTTCAAGTAATCTGACGGATGGCACTTGTGTGACAACCCGGCCTTTTCGAGAGCCTGGGCTATAATTTTGTACATCATCATCATGGTTTGTCCCTGTCCACATTATCAATACACAAATATGAGAGTAGTGAATGTTTATCTCATGGAGAAAAATACTAAAATGACCTAAACAAGGTCGGGTCTCAAATTTTCCCCTTTAAGTAGCTAGGTTTGTTCTGCTTGGATCACTTCCTTTTCTACTTAACTCTGTTCATTGTGTTATTTAGTTTCAATTTGCTAGGACATTATATTTATTGATATACCGTTATCGAAAGGCATGTGTCATCGCTATTTCTTTGCAAGATGAAAGAGTTTATCCTTGATCTGACCTGCCAGAAGAGAATTTCCTGCACTGCAGCACTAGTAGGGACACCCTCCGGCCACATCGGTATCACTATATACACACAGAAGCGCTCGTTTTCACTTATCTTACTCGCGATCTTCAATGCCAGCTCCATCGGCACTAGATTGTTTGCACCTGGTTGTCAAAACCAAATCAAGCGTTGGTTGCCATCAAAACTTGAACTCAAGAAATTAGATAGGCCGAAACAAAACTAGAAATGGGGGAAAAAATCTAAATTTAAAAAATTTTGATCTCAGAAATATAACATATTGAAACAGAAGTCAATTTTATGCCTTACACAGTGAGTTCTAGCTATTATTAGCTGATACACAATCCCTAGAGGAAGCAAAGTCTGAATACTCTTTACTAGAGGTGCTATTGCTCACTAAACTCAAGTCAATCAGAATGAATAGAAATCTGAAACTTATACCTGCATTTTTGTATGATGGCCAATGGTAGGAAGAGCCAAGAAAATACTGGTTTTCAATGTAGATGAAGTGTTGCGCCGATCTAATTGCTTTCACGTACGCCGTGTGAATGCTCTTGTCTACTTTCAAGTTCTTTCCGCATATAAGATTCTGCAACCATGAAGAGATTGAAAGAAACAACATGATCATTGTGGGCTTCAATCTATATTAAAAAACACTAATGTTTGTGCATAAGAAAATAGAGTGACTTTCTAACATGAGGAAAACTTTTCGAGTTACGCATATATAACAGCCACTTGCAAATCTACCAGCATGGTATTAGCAGCTAAAACTTACTTGCTTTGCAGCTTCTTCAACGCTCTTTGGGAATCCCTTTACAGATCCCGAATCAATCGATCTGAAGATCTAGGCCAATGTAAAATAGAAATGAAAGACAATCATTACACTTCATTTTGTTTACGAATGAAGTCCTTAAAAATGGTCATTAATTTCACACAAAGTTTCCCGACCTGCACGTGCCAATTTTCCAGGTCGTCTTCGTCCCTGACTTGTACTTTTCTGTCGCCATTAGGGCTTGTCGAGGGACAAAGTATCCATGAAATCCTATCGAGCCTCAAGAGAGCATTATCATGCCAACGCTTGACGTTTTTCAGCTTGAACTCGCGCCACTTTGCCGCCTTTTTCCATCTCTGTTCAAAATTCTTCAATATGTCATACGCAGCTTGTCCCTCAACTTTGCAATGTAGATCATGCCACGGTTGCCTTGGGACATTGACAGTGGACTGCAGTTGTCACCAAAAAAAAAAGAAAAAAAAAAGCAATGATCAAATGATTGGAAAATAACATTTACATGTGTTTACAGTGCTGAAGGTAAACATTAGCTTAATTACCGTGAATGTTGGGTTGTGAATGTCATTCTTAAAGACAGTGTCGAGATCACTATAGAGTCTATGCTCGGGAGTGTCGTATCGGCCATCACATAGGTCCAACCCACCAATGAAAGCCGTTATTTTGCGGTTGTTTCCCGAGGCTTGAGTGTCGAGAACCACGCACTTTTGGTGGTGCGTGTACAAGGTCCCCACCACCTGGACTACAAAGATCCATACACCAACAAATTAAACCAAACATTTTCATAGATTTATGCTGGATTTCAATCGAATGGGCAACCTCTGCAACACTGTAAAATTCCCTATTAGAACTGTCCTAAATGCATGTAATTAGGTTAGAGAACACATCATATGATCTAGGACAGCATGAGATAGATCAATAACTTATGCGGATTGTCTGATGAAAAGAAAAACTTTCCTATGAAATTATACCTGAATGGAATAATCAGGTAATATACAGCAAAAGCAATGCTTTTGATGCAATCAAACAATGAGATTTTGATTAAGAATCGACCTAAACATCTAAGGATTCATACCTGTTGCTTGAAAATGCTGAGTTTGGTGCTTGCATAACGAGGAGCAAGCACACAACGGACGCCAGAGTGTCGGAAAAACTTCTTCGTCTCTTCATCATGAGTTTGCATCACGCCATCCTGCACAAACAACATGGCACATGCCGAGTCTCAATGATGAGAGATCTCAATAAAGAACTATCTTTTCCTAAGTTGAAAAACGTACAGATTTTCAGTCACAAAGAGCATGGATTTGAAATTTGGCCAAATGGTGGGTTGCACCATAAATAAGGATACTTATTCAAGAAAGAGCCATTATGTAACATATTCTCCATTCGCATTTTGTAAAGGCTAACTGAAAGAAAGAACTATTAAAGGTCAAGATTTTGATTAGTCCAGCCTTTGTGTTAAAAAACAGAAAACTTCTTATTCTGTAAATGTTCATTAAGCCAACAGTAAAAGTAAGAAAATCCTTTACTAACTATGCACCATTGATAAAAGGGTGATCCTTAAATGCGATGCTGGTAGAATAAAAAATGTGTTCGCATGCAGCTCTCACCACCATTGATGCATTAGTCATAACTTTGAACCACTCTACTGCACCGGCCCAACAAATCAATAGTGTTGGAAGCCGTGGGCGGATAAATTTTTCTCGACCCAGCAGTATTCCAATCATTTCAAAAACCATAAAGACATTTCCATGTTTCAGCAATGAATTACATGTAAGTATGGTTTAGTATTACCGTCTTCAAGAGGAACTTGTCGTGTGAAGTCTTGTCGTCCCAAACAAGCACGACCACTCGGACACCTTCCTCGGACTTGTACTTCAGGAGCTCCCCTAAAGAGAGCTCTCCTCCATTCGGCAATTCCCTTGTGGGCTCTCTCACAAGCCTCACAGGATGATAAATGGACCAACCAATGATGTAGATCAAGTGGTGGGCCTCCAAAATTGCATGGCATATGTCCTCCCAGCACCTGCCTTGCTCATAAATCTTCCCATCATCAAGCAAAATCTGAGGCAGCTTGCCATCTGGGACATGAGCATCTTGGTATAGTGTAACATCCCCACCTTTCCTAAGTGGAAAATATGTGTTTGGGACACCAACGTAGTTTGGCCCAACCCCAACACCATCCTTGTATAAGGGGTTGTCGCTAACCGGCCTGAATTGGATTGAGATGTGAAGTTCCGGATAGGGCTTGAGGGGGCTCCCGAAGTTGCCGATTATCGGGAACCAGTCATTAATCATGTCGCCGGATACGATCTTGGCCACCGGTATCTCCACGACCCCGATGAGCTCGGCCCCAAACATGTCATTGTCCTTCACGTGGAACTCCACCTTCATGACCGGGTGTGCCACGGGAACGCAGAACCGCTCGTCCCACAGGGGGTTCTCGCAGTTGGAGATCACCCGAGTCTGGGCAACTGTGGCTCCCGCCAGACAAACGGACACATAGGGGTCACTCGTGATCATTGAGTTCTTCCCCGAGGAGCGGGTGGGGATGGGCCGCTGCCCGCGTAACGCGGGCACGCAGGGTGGCCCGAGCATGGAGCAGCACTGCCTTATTCTCTCCGAGGCCAGGTCCATGTTTGGGAGGGATTTGGCCTCCACTATGTACATGTCCAGTTCGCCGTGCAAGAAGATTAGCCCTGTCGTGACGTTAAGCCCATTGAGTTTTCCCGGTTCTGGGTTTGCGTTCCCTGGTATTTCATCCTCGTTGCCCACGCTTCTTTTCGCTGGGTGCCGATCTTCCATCTTCTCAAGCACTTCTTGATCACCTCAATTTAACCGAAATTTGTGCAGACTTTGGCACCTAATAAAAGTTGATGCAGTCTGCTAAAATGGAAGTCGGTTGTTCTAAAGGAAGTATCGCTTTGTTCACGTAATTTGTGAAACCCTCGACGAAATCGGTCTCCGCACAATTAGGATCCGCAGGTGCTCCTTGCTGAAAATTATACGGAATTAGGGTACATTATTTTTCTTGCGCGTGAAAGAAAAGGATCCCATTCGTAAGTTCATTTAAAGAGGTACAAGAAAATCTTTAATAACTTTTCCAAAAAGAAGGAAGGATTAACAGATCTTGTAATTCAAGCAATTGAAAATCCACAAATCACAATTGATCGATCGGTAAAAACAGTATGCCCGGAAATCTTAAGCCTTGGGAAAATAGCTTGACGTGAAGGAAAAAGAGTGAAAAGGAGAGTTACCTGGTGTTGGAAAAGCAAGGAGGACCCAGAATTGAGGAGACGAAAAGACACCAGACAATGGAAAAAGAGCTTTGCAAGGTTTTCGCTCGTTGGAGAGAAAGAAAACAGAGGGAAATGGTCAAAAGACAACACCACAGAGAGAAAATACAGGAAAAATCGAAAGCGAAGATGGTGGGAAGCCTCAGATGATGATGTGTAAACCATCTTTATCTCAAGGACTCGTCTTGGTGACCCCCTTTCTCATGTGACCCGATGAGGTACACCTTTCGATTTTAGACGGCTGATGGGAAAGTAATTGCGGGGAATTAGGGGGTCGATCGAATGTCATTCGATTCATCCTCTCTAGTCATTAGCAAAACTTAATTAATTGACTTGGCAATAGTCCACTGAAAAAGGAGAAAAAAATCACACATGTATGTGTGAGATCTAGAGGAAAAAGGCAACAAGTTTCGTTGAACCATATTCAGGCATTTAGTAAAGCAGCTTATTCACCAGTGGTGCAAGAGAGTGACGATCCAACGAGGTATATTTTGAATAAGTACAGACTTGGCGACGAAAGTTAAATCTGACGCAAGAGATCCAAATTTTCTGGAAGAAAACAAATGCATAATCCAGCTCACAATCGCATTAATTTTGGTGAGGGAAATGGGATATGCATTTTGTAGTGATTATTATTGTTTCCATGCATGTTTGCTGAACTTGGACTTGCATGCATGCACAAATACCCACACACAGGGGAATCCATCTCACACCTCACAATCATTTATAGAGAGAACCGCCAGCTTATGTGAAAAATGACATGATCTAAAAAGAGGACTTAGTTCTCAACCTACTATCCTGACCATGTGTAAATCGTGACTCCTGCAGGAACCACGTCAAATCCTCTCGAGAGAAGTCATGTAAATCACCATCTTTGCGAGGCTTGCCATCCCAAGGACCCCATTTGAGCTCTCTAATATCTCCTCTGCAGAAGACAGCGGTGTTGAGGTATGTCAGAGGCAGCAAGACAAGAAAAGCTCACACTTAACAGCTACAATGTAACAAGTTAAGATATCCCCAAATGAAGCAATGAATTGACGAGAAGAAAAGCAAATGCAATACTGGACAACACTAAAATAATTTCTCTCTTTTCTATCATATTTCCGGGGCAGAGCAAGAGGTAAAGAATGCCTGTGAGCCTACCTTGCCCATAAACTTGGAAAAGCTAACCCCATGGAAAAAAAAATAACACATCAGATAGCAAAATTCTCATGTTAAAGACTAGAATGCAGAAGTATGCTTCCGCCCGAGAGGAAAAGAAAATACACAAATATAATGAGATTTGGATGAGTATGCACAAAAAATCAAGTGACAGGACAAGTTCATCTGTATTTTAATCACAGAAAAAAATGGCTAATTTCAAGGTCCAGCCCGCAACCAACATTAAAGCCAATGTCATGACAGATGCAGTGCAAGCATGTATCTCCATCTTAAAACAAGAAAATGTGCATTACTTTGGAAGAGCAGCATAACTAACTTCGCGGCCCTTGTTCACAAAAGCAACCGCCCACTGTAAACTACTTAAGTTTACACACGACATAGATCAACCGTCCCCTTATCCAAGTTCAGTGAAGAAATCTCGCTAAGCATCCCACTTAACACCTCTCTCAAGAGTAAAATAGCAACAATCAAAACCAATTCTTCATAATCTTATGGCAGATGCATAGCAAAGTACTCATTTGCCTCAACGCATCACCCAAACTTGGCATAGTTGAAATCCCATACAATGATAATCATTTTACACATGGCTAACAAGTAATGACTACCATACTCTTTATATATTACTCCACTCAAGGATCTATTTCAATAGACTATAAAAACTTACTTGCTCAATTCCCCCTTGTCCTTCTGGTCTGTAGCTCCTCTGGTCTTGCTGCGTGCTCCACTGGTCTTCCTGCATGCTCTTTTGCCCTGGTGGTGTGAACCTTTGTCCTTCGCCATATCCCCCATAATTCTGTCCATAACTGGGATTCATTCCTTGGCCAGTACCCTGCCCTTGAAATCCATCAGAACCCTGCCCATGTGTTCCACCAGGAGCAGGTGCATAGTTCCGATTGTCGCTCCTATAATCATTCTGCACTGGAGGTGCAGAGCTCCATCTATCTCCTTGTGGCGGGTCTCTCTGCTGCTGATGGTAACTGTTGTTATGACCCTGTTGATTATAGTTTCCCTGGTATGAAGGTACTGGATCCCTCCTCTGCCCTTGATATGGATCCCTTCCACCAGGGGCATAATTCATATTGCCCATTGGCATGGGATTTCTTCTTTCACCTTGCCCCGGGGGACCATAACTTTGCTGAGGAGGATAATTTTGTGGAGCATCCCGATGCATAGGTCCTTGATAACCATATTGGGGGCTCCCTTGTCTGTTTGGCATTTGACCTCCTTCCCGGTCATATCTAGGTTGTTCATAATTTCTATTGCGCTCACGCCCTCTACCTCCCGGCCTCCCATACTGAACTGGTGGTGGCCTATGCGTGATTACTCCATTTTCATATTTGTCACCTAATAATTAGAAAGTTCGACGAAATAACAAGCGTTCCAGGGTTACCATAAACATATCACAGAGTTGGAATTAAGGAATTAGAGGCTGAAGGGATTAATTGAATACAAAAGTTGTGGCAGAGATGTCTAGTAGATTAAATTCCCTGTGTAGTCAAATCATACCTCCATACTCCTTGTTTTGGGGATCAATGTAGGAATCAGGTAATATAAAGACAACTCCAGGTAGATCTGTTTATAGCTCAATAAGTCAGTGCAGAACGATGATGAGATACTATCATTCATTGATTCCAATGAGAAACTGATTAAAGACACTTGCCTCTAAATTGCTCTGACTCTGCTTCAGTCATCACGGCCTGAAACCCCTGATAAGTGGTGGTGCTACAGGCATAAATTCTCTTTTTTGCTTCTTCCAAACTGAAACACAAAAAATGTCATCTCATTCAACACGCAACTAAGAAATATCAGCAATGATTCAACAGAAACTGGCATATCTAGTGTAAATGCAGAGAACAAATTTAAAATTACCTAGCTTTCAACTATGAGAATCATTCACTTGACATTTACTTAAGAAAATTACAAGATAAGAAAAAGCCTTACCATGACATTCCTAAGTACAGCGAGAAGAAATGCTGTCAGAAGGATAAAAAGGGACACTAGTGTCATTGTCCCTAAACTTCACCCCAATGTACGATGTCATCCTTACTTTTAATTCATTTAATGTGGTTCTTGATTTACTTGTGAATGTATAATGTGGTCCTTTCGTTTGATCACCCATGGGAAGATATCGCCACAAGTCCCAAATTATTGGGTAATGTGCAACCGAGTCCCTCAAATTACAATTCGTTCAATCTAATTCCTCAACTTTTCCTTACAAATTCAAAGAAGCTTTCTGTACAATTCACAAGGATCATTGACTATAAAAAAAAAAAAAAAATTGATTTAGAAAATAAATTGAAATGAAAAGATAATCTTCAATTTAGACAATACTACAATTATGAAAACTTGAGAATGATACCACATGACCAATCTGATTTTGTTGTGGAAAGGTAAGCGACTAGATTAACAAAATGAAAGTTTAGGGACTAGATTGCACATAATGCGATAGTTAAGGGACATGTGTTTTCTTTCTCCCTCATTCAATGAAACAAAAAGACTACATTGTAGCAGAAAGTTCAAAGGAGACACAGAATGAATTAAAAGTCAAGAATGAAAATGCACATTAGACCAAATTTTAGGGGCTATTAGTATCATTTACCCCCATAAGAAATACTCAATTCAGACCCTGAACATTTTTTGGCTCATCCCGATGCCAACTTCCAGTCTGATTAATTTGTTCATTCCAATTTGTTCATCTGCACGGCCCCTATTGGGTGGAAAGGCGCAGGCACTTGAGTAGCTTCAATGAGTTATGAGAACAAGTCAAACCTTTAGCCCAGGGGCTGACCTCCCCAAGTCACAACCAGTTAGGAAAGAGAGAAACTTCAGCCTCTTCCAAAATCACTAGCCAATTCTACAAGATATGTCACCTTACACCACTGACATTCTGCCTTAACTACCATATCACCTCTTCCCTGCATCAGAAGAGCCTCCCAATTTCCCAGAAATCCCTTTTTTTTCTTTTACTGTTGAGGAGGGCTTCAATCCCTCCCATAAATTAGAGTTCACTAGACTTCCAATCTGTATTGGCAATGCTTTTCGGCAACACCTGACTTATCCCTAAGCATTGCCAGTACTGAGACACCCATAAATCTCCAAGCAACACTCATTTTCAAATTTTAAATCTTATAAATTAAACATGAGGCTCCAAAGCCTCTTGATGACCCACTCCACCTATGTCTTCAATTGGCAATGCTCAAGCTACCACTAACGGGCAACAAAAGAATGGAGTCTTTGTCACAAAATTGATAAGGCACTAACCTAAACACTTTGGACTAGATCTAGCACTGTATACTCTATAGTCTGGCCACAGAAACAATTAGATAAACATGTCAACTAATCATTCTAAGGGAGATGTCTTTCTCTCAGGTTCAAGCGCATGGACAAAAAGAAAAGGACACACATACATGTGCATCCGGATGGAAGCATACCACAGAAAGAGAGAGATCGCAGGTGAACAAGAATTCGTGTCGCTTATTTTATTGCTAAACTAAGTGAGTTCAGTAATATTACAACACTTTTTATCATGTAACCGAGGCACAGACTTAGCATCCCGTATTTGGTAGCTCAAATTAGTAAATGAGTTCGACTCAATGGCACCATTTCCCACACACTGCAGAAATAAACAACGCAAGCGAAAAGAGAGATCAAAACCTGATGTTGAGCCCTCTGGCGCAAGTCTCCTCGTAGGTGCGAACCATCTCCTCGGGCGTGGGCTTGGGGTCCTTGGGAAAGTCTATGGTGATGAGCCAGTGGTTGAAGTCGCACCCCTCGAAGAGCACCGTGTCCGGGTCGATCTTGTCGCCGTCGTTGTAGCCGCCAGCGTTGTAGGCCAGCGACCGCGAGAAGAACAGCGACGCCGCCGCCGCAGCCGGCGACGAGGAGCGAGGCCGCAGCGCGGTTGCCGCGGGAGGCGTCGTCGCATGCCGCGACGGGGACGACGCCGGCGCGGGGGCGGCGGGGGGCTGGGGGAGCGCGGCGAGGGGGCGGCGGAGGGCGGCCGGCGGCGGCGCGGCGAGGGCTCGCCGGAAGCGGACCAAGCGCATCGCCATGGCTGCTGTTGAAGATAGAGAGAGAGAGAGAAAGGGTTTTAGGGGTTTTTTGGAGGAGCTTTTCTCTGGAGAATGGCGACTTCCAATTTGCAGGAGCGAAATTTGATTTTTTTGTGATTTTCGACCCGAGAAATTACGATTCGGCCCCAGATTTTCTAATTAAAATGCACGAGTCAATATTAGTTGAAAATCGATTCGAGACCTAAACAAGGGATCAAGGGGCCTGCCCCTCCTCCCCATCCCCAACCTCTTTCTCTTCATCTCTTTTTTAGTCTTCTTTCATTTTTCTAATTCTAATTAAAAATCTTGTAATTTACCGTCGCCGTAAGGAGAAGATTGTCAAGATTTTTTGAAAAATCAAGGGGCATATTGCGAAACTTTGATACATCGAAAGGTCATTTGTAATTACTTGACAAATTTCGAGGCAAAATTAATTTATTAGACAATTTTTCTTCAAGTTTTTGATTCCAAAAATTTGGAAACCGCTCGGTCTCGAATTCCTCGTCTACTTCCTCTTTTTCTCTTATTTTGGTCATTTTTCTGGATTTGTTTTTATAGCCTTTCTGAATTTTACTTATTCGAGACCAAAAGAAAATAATTTTTAGCATATTTGCACAAAGAAAAATGAAGAAAACTTAATTGATTTCATATATCTTGGTTTCTGTTTCTCTTCCTTCTTAAAAGTTAAAACTCCCCATCCTGAAAAAGGGCAAAAATGAAGGAGTGGCACAGGAATTAAACTTCACTGAAATTTAAATAATAATAATTAAAAACACCTAGCTTATTCCCAAACTGGCCCCAAGCCATTTCAGGCCGATAGGATTGCTATCCAATTCCATGAATTTTTAACCGATTCTAACTTGATAAATTCCATCGACCGATCCTGAAACTTCACCCATACTTTTGATATGACTTACTTAAAAAATAATGTCTTCACAGTTTAACATTTTATTGAGCAGATTCCTCATTTTGCTTCTTAGCCTACGAAATCTAACAATACAATAAAATAAGCAGTCTTTCAATTTTTTTAATTAAATATAAGCTAAATAAATGGACGAGAGAGAAACTTTTCAGTTTTGACTAATATTTTCATCAAAGAGATGATTTACCTTTGAAAAATAAGTAAAGAAAACCATTTACAAATTTAATCTATATCAATAAATATTTTTTAAAATATTAAATATAGTGAAAAAAGCGGAAGTTAATAAATATAATCCGTTATGTGTCTTAATATTAGAATTCTACAAATCTTTTACATATTATTAAACATTTCTTTTGTAAATTATATATATTGTCAGTATTTCTTTTCCATAATTTGATACTTCAAATATTTAGCAATGAAATAATTTTGATTGATCTTTAAAATGTCAACTTTTCGCATACACACAACGCAGTGCACTTTTTTTTTAAAAAAAAATTAGATATGTGTGACATTTATTTTTATTTTATCAACAAATATTTTGCATTAGCTAATAATTCAAATGTTTCTTAAAATGCGTGGCGAGTTTATGAAAAATTGCTAGACCTGTTTGATGGGTCAAATCAAAAAGCATGGATTTTGCTAGGGAAAATAACTTCGAAATTGAAGACTTCACCATCAAGACATGAAAGAATGCTCCGCCAATCAAATATAATTAATTTTGACGTTCAACACCAAAGAATTAGAATAAAATGAATTACTCGCTCAAGAAGAATTCTCATATATTATCAACTAAATTTTGAACTTTTACAATTAAGAATGCACCTCCCATTTACGAACGGGTTAAGACATAAGAATTTAAAAACATTGAATTAGGAAACATTCAACTTCTTAGAAACTCTATCTTATACCTTCTCCTCATTGGTCCCATCAAATCATGCTGTGGTCCAAATTTCCGTTTGTCTGCGCAAATATCAAATGGACCTACTTGATTGTGGAGGTTTGAGATGGGCTTGTGGGTAAGAGTGCGCAAAAGAATTGAAACCACTTGAAATTGGATCGGATTGTTGTGAAACCGGCTGTTCCCATGGGACTGGTTTGATTTCTGGTTCTAGTTGTGGAACTGCTCACCCGAACTAAATTGGCACATACATATATATGATTTTTTTTTAATGCAAAGCATCTATATGCTCTTGAGTTTGATGTGTTTGGGCTTGGAGATGACCAAAGTGAGTTCAACTCTAGCTTTAGGGGCTCTTTTAGTGAGTTCGATTCTATGGGCTAGATGGAAAACGGGGAACCTCTAGTAGGTGTTTTCCATAAGTGGGCAAATAACTTGAGTGCTAGAGGCATCTTTGGTCCAACATTCCTCAAATCTAAAAAGAGACAATGGAGCGAGGGATTATTCAGTGTAGGTATTGAGGACGATTGATTTGTGGTCCGAAGCAATTGCGATGAGGTGAGTGACGGTGGCATTCTAAAGCTAATGATGCCAGTCTGGGTTGGAACTACACTTGTCAACTATTTAGATTACCTAAGATCGAATCTGTTGGGGACATTTCAACTGGTCCCGTGAACTACTATACATGTTAATTGTTCAGAACACTCCAAAATGAATTTGTTGGGGACATTTCGACTGGTTCCATGGACTCACTAGGAAATTGTGGTTCTCGGTTTCAATTTTTTAGAATCAGTCCTTAGTGAGCGATTCTCAATTTTAGAGTAGAGAGTCCACCTTAAAACCAATCACCCATACTGACAAGTTAATTGTCATCAAGAAACTTGATGCTTCCGCATCACTTTAATAATTCAATTTTACAGAATCTTTAAAGTAGATTATTTTCATTTGGAAATTGTGTTCGTAGGATGGTCACGCGGGGAACTTCGCATCTAGGAAACAAAAAAGAACGTAATGATAAAGCAAAATATTATCGTTTTTAAACTATTGAGCTTGTCAGATAACCGTATCCGTAGTTTACCAGAAACTATTTGTGGCCTCTCTCATCTGCGGACCCTTGATTAGGAGTTGTGCAAAGAGCTCAAGGGGCTTCCAGAGCTTCCTAATAGTTTGATTAATTTACGAGTTAGTTCTCAGTCAATGGAGAAAATCCCAAACCTCTCCAATCTGATTAATCTGAGACGTTTGTATTTGTCTGACGGCTCTCATCTACATGGGTGTCGCGACCAAATTTTCAGGTGAACCACCTAAAATTAGGTTAATGGATTGCTAAGCCTAGACTTAACTCGGGCTCTCCCAAGCCCATACCAACTCGAGAATTTAAATTCAAATATCTAGCATGCAAAAAGGGAGTCACACTAATCAGTTTATGGTAGGTCGATTAGACACCTAAGTAAAATAATGGGAGGATCATCTTACTCTTACGAACCAGAGATTTGTGAGTTCGGGGACTTGATTACGTTAGATTTCTCTAACGCCCTTTCGGTACATTTTCTTTTATCTTTTGAAAAAAAATGTTTGGCAAGCAGTTTGAATTAATTTCGCTTTCCTAACATGTGAGGTGATTATACGAGTGCGCAAACCACCAATTTAACACTCAAGAAAGCAAATAAAATAATGCAGGACTTACCTCAAAGCAACGAAAGCATCTGCATTGTTAGATCAGAATTCACATCAACAATTTTAGATATGATTTCTAATTAACAAACAATCATTCAATTTTTGCTTTCACTTTTTAATGAGAATATAGTCCATATGCAATGCATGCTAGTAATCTAATATGGCATGGCAACATGACCTAAATTACATGACATGGCAATATGATCTAAATTATATGACATGAATAGAGTAAATCCTAAAGAAATGCAATAATTAGATGCAATCTAAATGACCTAATTTTATTGACAGGCAATCTCTAATTAAATTGGCCTAAAAAAAGAACTAAATGTCGTGCATTTCAATTAATCTAACCCTAAATGACATGTTCATTACCCTAAAAAAAGGAAGTAATTTATCCTAAGACATTTTTTGGATTTTTTTATGAAATTCGAAATTATATTTAAAAAAAAATGTGAGAATTATTTAGCTAGGTTAAGATCCTATTCAATTTATATTAGGAATTAGGTTAAACTGAATCCTAATTTAAACTAAAATCTTAACTTAACCCAAATAATCCTAGAATGCAATCTATTAAAAAAAATCTATCTAAACTTAAAATTAACTAGGAAGTAAAATTTAACATGCAATCTTACCATAATATGCAATGACGTGCAAAATATGCCTCATAATTCTACATGACATATTCATGATGATTTTTTGTTTTTTTAATTAAAATTCGAAATTAAAGTTGACACATAATTAAAAGTGCAATTTAAATTAAAGAAAACTAACATCCTAAATGAATGCATTTTTTTTAAAAAAAAAAAATTCGAAATAATGAATTTCCTATTCTAAATATGCAAAACAACCGTAAAACAAGAAATATTCTAAAATGAACCTAACCTCAACTCAATTTCCTTAAGGTTTTCTTCTACGAGAACAAAATCAATTCAAATAACACGACGGCAAATTAAGCAAGATAAGATTAATATCCATAAATTGACGAATCATATCTCGCGCATAAGATCGGATTGGCCAATTTTAAACAAAATTGCAAATCAAATCTCGAGCGTGAGATCGGATTGGCGATTTTTCCATGCAATTACGAGTCAGATTTCGAGCGCGAAAATCGAAAGATTTATTTTGGATAGGACAATATCAACTGAACATTCTAACATGATTGCAATCTGCAAATTAGGCATAAGATATATGAAACTGAATTAATCAAGATTCTTACCTAATTTGCGATATCGCCCGGATATTTTCCTGAGTACGGACGGACGGATGGCAGGGGTGCTCAACAAGCTTGGTGCTGAACAAGCTTGCGGCTCATACTGCTTTGCAGTGGTCTGTGCGATGGGATTCCCAGTGCGAGGCTTTCACGGTGATTGGCGACCGAGTGCTTTTCGGCCGCCGAGGAAGTCTAGCATTGATGACTTGATCGGTGAATGCTTTTGTTTTGTGGGGGCATGCATTGAGTCAAACTTCCCATAATTCTATGCACGCCCGCCGCTGCTATGTTGACCGAATGAGGTCTTGCAAACAGCCCAAGATCTCCAATATATTCATGCATGAATTTGGAGTACGCTGCCTCTATTGGCGTGTTCTTTCTATACTTGAAATTTCTTTATAAACTCTCTCCCTTCGACTTGATAAGGGCGGTGGGGTAGCTTGAGTGTAGCCGGACTGCTGCGTGCGATCAACAACTGGTGCGGAGGATGGCAATCGACGGCAAACTCAAAACAGCAACCTTGAACTCCAGGAAGTGCGATGGCAAAGATTTTGGTCAGAGAAACCAGAATCGCTTTTGGTCGTGGGGAGCACAGTGGCTCGCGGCCGAGAGTGGTGGTGCATGTTGAGAAGAGCCGATCTCAGATGGGTACGTCGGTCTATTGAGCACGCGAGGCGATGAGTTGCTGCACCCACCGAACCCCCTTACATATAATCAACACGTCAGAATTTTGCCACTTGGGCTCCTTCTTGCTTGTGAATAATTCAAGTGCACTCGTCACACTTTTGGCACAGCTACAAGCAATTGGGATTGTTGGGTGAAGCTGGGCTTGGCTGCTATGCTGTCATCGGATCACGAGCTTCGTCGCCTGGACTGAGGCAGCGACGCGTTTGAGTCGCGTCACCGACAGGAATGGCACGATAGGGAGGAAAGCAACGGCTTGCAACGGGGAATCCTCGGCGCAATCTGGTACGGGCCCACTTCAGGTAAGGCAGTGGCTAGAAGGGATGGAACGGCTCGTGGTTGCTGGTGCAGTCACGAGGAGGGAGCTGCAGGTGGCGAGAGTCAGAGTCGTGGGCTGCAACTCGGCTGGCTCACGTCGGAGTAGGGGCCGGTTCAACGTTGTTGTGCGGGGATTACCAGGGCTGAGAAGCAAAGAACTCGTTGGAACACCAAGGTTGTAGGATCCCCGATGGCCGTGAAATTGTTGGGCTGGCGAGGCACGGATCTGCGGCTACGTTGCGGGGAGGGAGGAGCGCTGGTTGTTGGCTTCCTTTTTCCTTTTATACTGAACGGCTAGGGTTGGTAAAAGGAAAGCCCAAAATCCTCTTTCCTTCCTTCTTCTGATCCTTGCATATCATGCACATATCAGCCAATTCTTCCTTATTTCCTATTTTTATTGACTGAATATTGCTCCAACTTCGAATCGTGAGAATCAAAATTCGCCTTTGTTTTATTTCTTGATGCCCACGCCTCCTGTTCTTTGCCAATCTGCCCTTTTTATTTTGTTTCCTTGTGACTCACCAAATCAACCATACTTTATTATTTCTTTTCACTTTTGTTATTTCCTTATACTTTCCAGACGACTCACCTCATCTAGCTGACTTTTTCTTTCCATTTTTTATTCAACCACGTGAACATATGCGAATTCTCAAGATCATCGTAATATTGCTCGTTATATTTCTACCTTGAAGTATCGCACATGGAGAGCATATATCGATTTTAGCCTCATTAAAGGAATAATGGGCTTACATGAGCAACAATTTCAGCGGAATTTTCATCGCCGTGGGATTAGCTCAACTAGCTAAATTTAAGCTTAGAACCATCAAGTCAAAACCCATCCGTCGCCGGTCCGATGCAAATGGAATAAAAAAGTGCTCCTAAAACTATATGTAATGCGATTTATTTTTTTATTTATAAAAAATTAACCCCAAAAATTTAGGTGTCAACAATGGGTTTCCCACCAATGACCCAACGAAGCTGGTTCAAGATCCTAACCCCATGTGGCTTGGAATGCTATCCAAGTTAGAGACATTGCAGCTTTCCCTCTCAAAAATCACTACATTACCAGCTGATCTGGGTTCGCTTTATCGACTCAAGAAGCTGGTATTGTCTGTGTAGATCTGCAATCCTTTACTGAACTTCCCTCAAGCTTATCTACACTATATATAGGGAACTGCAAGTCTATGACAATTGTTCCTGATCTTTCAAGCTTGAGAAATCTGTCAGAGTTGGAGCTTCTTCACTCGGCTATATCAGAGATTCAGGGCCTTGAAGGGTTGGAGTCGCTTCGAGTTTTCGATGCGATATACAGCAAATTGAAAAAGCTTGATGGGCTTGAACAGTTAAAATCCCTGAGACGCTTGGTTCTACGTAACTGTGAGTCCCTTGACAGATTTCCCAATCTCTCAAACTTGAAAAAGCTTAAAGAATTTAAGCTGCGAGACTGTGAGAAGTTGCTCGAGATCCAAGGGCTTGATAAGTTGGTATTATTGGAAGAACTGCAGATATCCGACTGCAGATCCATCGGGAGTTTACCTGATTTGTCGAACTTGAAAAAGATGAAAGCTTTGGAAATTAAGAATTGTGATAAGATCAAGGATATAGGAGGGCTTGACAGATTGGTATCCCTGGAGGGATTGCAGATTTCGGAGTGCAGATCCTTGGAGAGACTACCAAACTTGTCAAACTTGGAGAACCTGAAGGACTTGGAGTTCGAGAATTGCGAGAAGGTAACTGACATTGAAGGCCTTGACCGATTGGAGTCCTTGGAGAACTTGAGAATTATTGGCTGCAAATCTGTGGAAAAGTTGCCAGACCTATCGAACTTCAAAAGCCTGAAATCTCTGTACATTGAAGATTGTGAAAAGATACGTGAAATCGTAGGTCTTGGGATCCTGAGATCCATCAAAGGAGGTAACTGTTTCTAGGCATTACACAGCTTTATTTTCATCAAATTGAGCAATGATAAGCTTTTTGTACAGGAAAAAAGGCAAGAAAAAAGAATTTAAATGTTGCTTCTTCTTCTTTTTCCCTTCTTTTGATGGCGTCCTCCATATTTGTACAGATATAGATGCAAGTGGACCGTTGACGGGGTGAAGTTATATATTGTACAAAGTCTGGGGTGCTAATAAGATTATCTTTCTCGTCCAAAAAAAATAAAAATAATAAAAAAAGATTATCTTTGTTTTCTCACTGGTTCGTGGGATATTTTCTCTTGCAGTTCCCTGTCATACATAAGCACAGTAATGGAGTTGAAAGCTCAATGTATGAACTTTCTTGTATCTATCGGCACTTTGCAGGGTAAAGATTACTCCCAATTTTTTTTTTGTCTTACCAATAGTTCTAAATTTATAGGGCATGTTAGATTTTCCCCTCATAATGGAAGTTAAATATCCAACATGATAGTATTTATTAATAACGTGAGGCAAGGGGGCTTCCTTGGGTCACAAAAAAAAAAAAATAACGCGAGGCAAATAAATTTAATGTGGCAATGGATGTACGTTATCACGTGTAATTATGTTAGAATTTCAACGGTTATGCACGCTCTTGGAATGGATTTTCAAAAGGATGGTACAAGTTTAGAGGATATTGATGAGATGAAAAAAAAAAAAAGCTTAAGGTATTAATGTTCGATGGCAAGAAGTTTCGGATTTTTTATATCCAAGATTATTCAAATGAGGTGTTTACCTATTAGTTCTCCATCGAGCGCGTAGTCGGGGTTCCGTGCAATCCAAATATAATTGAAATTCATATACAGACTCAATCATGAGTTTAGAGACACATAAACTCTACGGGCCCTCTTTACCAAAAAAAAAAAACTCTACGGGCCCTACTTTTAGTACAAAGGCCCAAAAATAATTTTTCATGAGCTTAGGCAATGGCAGTTAATGAGAAGGCCCAGCCCAACTCAATCGGACCTCAGCCAAGCCCAAACGTGCCAAAAGAATCGTAGATAAGAAATCATGTTATAATCTGTTTTTGGTCGTCATCGGTGGTAGTTCACTGAATGCTTTGAGAAATCATCTTCTTCTTGTTGGCGGAATAGACGTATCCCTGCAATGATCGGTTTGGACAAGCTTGGTTTATTACGAGCGGATGATTTACCAAGCGCTAGGGCGGCGGAGATGGGTGGGCGGAGGCGTGGCCGGGGCGTGGCGGGGGCGTCGAAGAGAGAGAAAGACATGGCTGAAGATTGAGGAACAGGGGAGAAACAGGGGAGGAACAGGGGAGGAGAGGGAGGTGGGGAGGGAGCTCTGTTTCAGCTTCTTCTTCTCATCCTCGGCCTCAGGTTCGAGTGGGGCTGGATCGCCTGCGGTCCGTCGCAGAGATGAGTGGATACGGATTGGGATTTTACAGATTCCTTTTCCAGACATTAGGATAATTCCACCTGAAATCTTTGGAGTTTTTTCCTCCATGGGGCATCAATACTCCAATTATTTTTTTCGTCTCACCAATAATCCTAAACTTGTACCGGTGGAATGTTGAATTTTCCCCTCATAATGGCCGTTATATATTTCAATACGATAGTATTTATTAATAATGATTGCCGAACGAATTAGTAATTTACGCATTCCTTTTTCAAGCATTAGAATAATTCTATCGGAAATCTTTAGACTTTTTCCCACACAGGGCATTGATACTCCAATTGTTTATCAGAAAAGGGTTACCAACGCATGTCCATTCTAGACATCAGAATAATTCCGTCAGAAATCTTAGAGCTTTTCTCTTGGGGCATTAATACTCCCAAAAAAATTTTGTCTTACCAATAGTTCTAAATTTATACCGAGTGGCATTTTAGATTTTCACTCATAATGGAAGTTAAATATCGGACATTTATCAATAACGCGAGGCAAACGAATTTAATGCGGCAATGGACGCACGTTATCATGTGTAATTATGTCAGAATTTCAACGGTTACGCATGCTATCACAACGGATTCTCAAAAGAACGGTGCAAGTTTTGGAGATATCGATGAGATGAAAAAAAGAAGAAGATGAAGCTTAAGATATTAATGTTCGACAGCAAGAAGTTTAGGAATTTTTTTTTTTATATCCAAGGTTATTCAAATGAGGTGTTTACCGACTAGTCGACTAGTCCTCCATTGAGCATATGATCAAGGTTCCATGCAAACCAAATATAATTGAAATTCATATGTAGATAGTTTAGGGACACATAAGCTCTCTCGGGCCCTACTTTTAGCACAAAGGCCCAAAGACAATTTTTCACGAACTTAGGCAATGGCAGTTAATGAGAAAGCCCAGCCCAACTCGATCGGACCTCAGCCAAGCCCAAACGTGCCAAAAGAATCGTAGATAAGAAATCATGTGATGGGCAAGCTTATGCCAAAATTAGAGCTGTCAAAATGGGTCACTAATTCATGTTATAATCTGTTTTTGGTCATCATCGGTGGCAGTTCACTGAATGCTTTGAGAAATCATCTTGGTTTGTTACGGGCGGATGATTTACCAAGCGCTAGAAGAGACTTTGTACTCCGTTATTGCAATGGATAGTTTGGAATAACATGTCAGACCAAGCTTGTAGCTGTGTTTTGTCATCGACACTTGAACCATGTGATAATAAAAGTTCTTGGATAAGTCCTGCAATGTAATGGCGCAATTAGTATTGTGTTGAGCTCGCTTGAAATTCTCACTTTCCTTTGGAGTTTTTGTACCAAGGAAACGAACTGTATTCCATATAAATGCCACCAATAGTGTGTTTTAGTAATTTGGGTGAGGTATAAATCATTAGATTTGTATTACAAATAAATAGGTCGATATGGGTCAGATCATTTTTGGCCCGACTCGCCCATTTAACAGCCTCAGCAAAAATTAAGGCCAGCCCAATTATTAGCATTATATTGTTGGTGGCTCTAAGAAAAGTGGGACTAAAATGATTCGACTTGAAACATTGAATGATGAACATGGACATGCTTATCACATAAAGTAACCTTAGGTTGATTTCAACGTTGGTTTTGCACTATATTGTCTCTTTGTAGACGTTCCACTTTGGTTTCCAGAAAAATCAAGTTGTCGCAAGTGAAATTAAGCCTTTTGGAGGGTGGATGCTTATCGAGTCAATTACATATATTGATTATTCAAAATGAGTTGTACCAAATTGAAATGTTGTGATTGTCCACAATGCAAGAATTCGAATACACAAAAATGATTTTCTCTCTATGAAAAGATTAATAATATATGAGGGTTTACTAATAGGTTGCTCAAAAGTTTTGAGCAAAATTAATCAATAGGTATATACAAGTGAGATTGAAAATATCTATAGAGGAAGCAAGAATTGAATTTTACCAATTAAGAAAAAGAAGCTCGAGAACCTTATTGAGAAAATAACGTAACGGACATAAATGGAAGATCCAAATCTATGCAACAAAGGCAGCATGCTGTAGCAGCAAAAAGTAAGCTATGTGAAAGGTACCACACGGTGGGCGAGGTATTACTATTGATAAAACAGTGATAGTCTCTTAATTTAATTTTTACTGAAAAAGTTCTCACTTGCCTAGAATCTCGATAACAACCACCCAATACTTCCCAAATCAATGCATATATATATATATATATATATATATATATATATATATATATATGAAAAGTAATACTCACATAGTAAGCATTGTAGTTTCTCTAAATCTAGAGGTCCTTTTATCTTTTTTTTAGGATAATTTTGCATATGTAATTATCTCTAATTATTTAGGATCTCTATGGTAAATGACGTTTTGCCTGATCATTATCATACCTTTTTCAGCAAAAAACGCTTCTTCTCCTTCTTTTTTTTTTCCCGAAATTTCATTGGTTGGGCCACGAGTGATGGTTTGGGTCAAGAATTGAAATGTCCATTACCATGTGGAAGCCCAAAGAAGCCCACGGTCTCATTAAATGGATAAATGCACAGAAAATGCGGGTATATATGCATATTTCGAATGGTTGGTGTTCCCATTAATATGAAATGTGATGTAACATAAAAAGATGAGATTCGCACGATGGAAATATTTCATAGTTTTGTAGAAGGATATCGTATTTTTCGAAGGTCTAAGATCAATGCGTGACAAAGAAAGGATGCTATCATGTTAAGTTTCAACAAAAAAATTTCGACAAAATTAAAGGATAGAGATGGCATCTCTCAGCTTAAGTTAGATAAGTTCAACGTGAGACTCACATAACTCGACAGTTCAAACACTCTAAATCGATGATGAGCACCAAAAGCATGCAAGAACGTTTCACAAGGAGCTACCATTAACCCTTTGACAATCTTCTACGTGATGGGAAATATGAAAGTTTTGACATTTGTAATATGCAATAGCTTTGATTGAAGCTATTTTTTTTCTTTTAAATATAACTACAAATAAACCTAATGAAGGGGAGGGGTAGATTCGGCATCAGGTCTGAAATTTCTTGCCTATAGCAGTCTATGGTGAAAAGAAAAATACATTTTATGTAGAATCGATCAAAATCTAATCAAGCTTGAAGGACTAAATCAGCAGAACCCAAGAAAAAAAAAATGACTTGTGAAAGTCCAGTGATTTTGCATATCTAGTCGATCGGGCCAGCTTGGCTCTAGCGAGCCTCATGCCCACGATCATTTCAACGTGATAAGGAAATACGAGTTTGGATACTTCTAGTCGGCCAAGTAACATTGACTTGAAACTGCCAATTAGTAGAATGAAAAAAAAAAAAATATTATCCATGAAAATTTTAAGACGTAAAGTGTTGTCAATGATGGAACAAGTACTATAAGCTATTATTTTCAATAAGATATTTTTCAAATCAAATTATTTTTTATGAAATAGACGAGGCTTACTTATTAAAAGAGACTATTGATGTGCAAGCAGCACGCGAATGACTTTTTTGCCTCTTTAGACAAAATCTAATATTTCACTCATATTGAATAGGTGAATCTCAAGTCGGTCAGATGAAGGGGAACAAGTAATTATGAGGGTTGACATTGTGGAATTGCAAAGTACAAGAGACGTTATTGACTTAATACTCCATTTGTTCCGCGAAAAATGCTTGATAAGGTATCAATAGACATATATAAACCCCATTGACCAGAAGAAAGGGGCAGACTAACATATACTGGAGGGTCGAGATTCAACTCCCTTCCAGTGCAACTTGAATTTTTTAAAGTAATAGTTAAGCCAATCGTAGTTTTTAGTAGATTAACTGGCATGCATATTGTAGTAGCATTGGGATGCCCAAGTGATTAGGCATATGCACTAATTCCAATAAGGCAGGAGCCTAACCTCTAACCCCTCCCACGACAATTCATTCTTCAAAATGTCTATCACAGGTCAAGTGATGTTTTTGAAGAAATCTTGGTAAACCGTAAGCAATTTAATGATGATTCACAATGTTACGGAGGAGTTAAAGGATTGCGTTTGGGTTGAAGAATGGCTTAAATATGAACCCGAAACGTACTGTTTTGGCATATTGTTAGGATGAAATATGAGACCCTTATGAGCACCGAACTTGAGTAGAAGATTTTAAGCGAATCGTAATAAACTAAGACGGATTTGACACGAAATATGTCGATTTAGACCTTTATGCATCATCTTTGACTTGAAAATCGTAATGAACTTCACATACTATGTACTAAAATGACACTGCACAGAAATAACAAATAGACCACTTTAAAACATGCTTAGAAATAGAAACAGTGCCAGAAAAAAAGTGTTCATGAATGAACTTAAAAACTATCTTTGTGTTTGAGTTTAGGGTTTCTACAGCGACAAGAAAGGGACCGAGCTCTCGTCTCTTTTCGTCTATCTTTGCTCCTTCAGAAGCGGCATTCTCTTACTGCTCTTGCTTCGTGGTGGCACAGCGAAAGGTGATCAAGCAGCCGAAATTTCCACCAACTAGGCAGAGCGCCGAAAATTTCCACAAATTTCATACGTTCCTAGGCTAATCGCAAATAGCGATTCGACTAAATTGGCGAGCATCAAAGGAGAAACACACCTTGATCCTGAAACGGGACTTGGGAACATCCGTGCACTCCGGACGAACATCAGTGGGAGAGTGTGTATGTGTAGGGTCAGAAATGAATCCAAGAAAATATCCATTTTTATGTTATTTTCAGAGAATTTAATTCGATGCCCACGTCTGTTTTGCTTTCACCGTACTCAATGCTGTGTTTAACCTTCAAGATATATCAGGTACCTAAGTCGACCCACTTAGATTCCAAAATTAGAAGAATTTAACGAGGTTGTGGGACCCACTTTAAGTACCAAGTCCCATTAAGTAAAGATTTTGAGGGACTTCGTTGTTATTTGACAATTTTACTTTCTTTTTTCTTGGGATTGAATACATTAGAAATGCTGCATGGATCTCAGAACTTAAGAATTGAATTGTGTAGAGAGTTGGGATCAGAGAGGGAGAGTAGATAATTGGACAATGTTTGATACTGCCCCATCCCCAATGATTATCAGTATCTTTTAAGATCGCACATATATCGCACGTATTTTGCACGTTTATTGTAGATTTCTCTTTTATTATGTATATCTAAATTAAGATCTTAAAGAACAAGTAGCTTCCTCAGACTGACCTGATAATCAATTTTTCTTTTTTTTTGGTCAGAACCTGGTAATCAATTGAGGTGTTGACAATATGTTTGTTTTTCATACCGAGATATAAATGGATGTTCCGTTATGGTACAGCATTTTGCAGATCTTCTCTCATCAAAATGCCGACACTGCCACTATTTTTGCTAATCAGGTAAATATGTACCTTTCAGATTTCAATGGAATGATAGACACTCTTTACACGCTATCAAAACCTATGCCATAGTAAGTGAGGCAAACTTGAGTGGAAATATTCAAGCAGCATAAAAGAATTTTCAGAATTAGAAGAGATTTGCCAACGTATTACAGAAATCACCTGCAAGTTTCATTGTGAAGAGTCCAAAAACTTGAGGACATATACCACGAATGACAGCGTTTAGAATGAATCGACGATTCAAGGAGAAATAACATAGATGTCGCATAAGGGAAAATTCTTTAAAAACATGGATTAGCACGGCAAGTCAGGACCTATTAACTATCAATACCTTTCAGTGGCGCATCCTTGAAGCAATTCCAGAATTTTCTATATTTCATGATGACATCATTAGGAACATCGATTGCCGACTTCAGTTCATTGGTTCTCCTATGGATTAGAGGAACCCATATTCAGCCAAAAACCAAAATGAGTCGTAGAAACACGAAGCGAGTGGTCAGATACCCAACCAAATCACCAGTGTAACTAGTGATGATGGGCCAGTTACTTTTACATTGATAAGCATAATTTGTCATCAAATGCTTGATAAGGTATCAATAGACATATATAAACCCCATTGACCAGAAGGAAGGGGCAGACTAACATATACTGGAGGGTCGAGATTCAACTCCCTTCCAGATTCAACTCTTTGTAGTTGTAGTCTAGTGTCACGGTCCGTGAATCCTCTCGTACTCGTGACACTTGTGAGTGGCACTTGGGGTTATCTGGTGAAGAGTGTGAGGCAGAAGGGTAGAACACAATTGGTCCGTGGGAGTGGCGTCAGGACGGTTGGTGCTAGGAGTTCTAGGATAGAATGATTACATTACTTAGGAGCTCTGAAGACGGGGTAGGCCTCCCGTGCACAAACTGGTCGGGAGCTGATGCCGCTCTCCTGACAAGGCCATGGCAGGCCGAAATCAGTTGTCATACCTAAATGGACCTGCTGTCTTACTCGATGGACCAGACGCCTGAGCGAAGCTGGACGTGGTAGGATCTCGCACGAAGGAGCATTCACCGTATCGATCGTGGAACAGCTAAAGAAGAAAGGTTGGCCTGGTGAATTCCGCTCGCCAAGCGCCCACGGGTCGTTCCGAGGCCAAGGAAACTCTCGGCCCGTGACACTAATCTGTGCCCCAAAAGCACATTTCCCACTCTCCATTCTCCTTCACTTCTCCCAAACTATGCCTTGATACAAATTTCATTTTGTATGCATGTTTTCTGCTAATCATATCATTCAGATCTCCACAGACCCATACTCTCTTCTCTTATACTCTTCGTATCCATTGATTTCAACTCTACAATGAAGCCATTATGTACCTACGATACAAATAAATAAAATCAAAGGTTCAACCTTAAATTCTGATAACTTATTTCACACATCATTGTATTATAGCATCTGCCTTCATGCTGAAAGAAAGGCAAGAGGAGAAGGAAGAAAATAGAGAGAATGTTGTGTAGGAATTTTCTGTATTCCGATGTATAATGAATGTACAATTCAATCTAATAAATAATACAAGTTGTATTCTATGCAAGGAAATAAAAGATCTAATAATCAATCTAGATCTAAATCTAATATTCAATTGACATAAATACATAAAACACAATCAATCAAGATATGAAACAATTCTGCATATCTCCCAACACTCCCCCTCAAGCTGGTGGCTTGTAGATGTCCAAGACGCCTAGCTTGCTTAGTAGATATGCGTGTTGTCTCTGACATACAGGCTTGGTGAACATGTTCGTTGGTTGTTCTGTTGTGCCAATTCCTCTTGTCTCAATTACTCATTCTTGAATCTTTTCCCGTGTAAAATGACAATCCACTTCTATATGCTTGGTTCTTTCATGCACTATAGGATTAGATGCAAGTTTAAGAGCCGCATCATTATCACAGTACAGCTTCGTGGATCCTTGTACTTCTACTCCGAGATCCTTGAGTAATCCTCGTATCCAAACTACTTGACACGTAGCCTTAGCCATAGCTCGATATTCTGCTTCGGCTGAAGAAAGAGACACAGTAGCCTGTTTCTTGGTCTTCCAAGAAAGAATAGATTCTCTCAATTTGATACAATATCCAGTGACAGATCTTCTACTAATGGGATAAGTTGCATAGTCTGCATCACAATATGCTGACATTCTTAAGTCACTCTTTCTAGATAGAAGTATCCTAAGTCCTGGACATTTCTTCAAGTATTTGACGACCTTCAAGGCTGCATCCAAATGAGATCGCTTTGGCTGATGCATGAATTGACTAAGTGTCTGAACAGCATATGAGATATCAAGTCTAGTCATTGTCAGGTATATAAGTTTCCCAACAAGTCTTTGATAGCCTGATGAATCGCTGAGTACAGGATCATCATTTTGAGACGTTACTTTATCATAATCTGCGATGGTCAGCTTAGTATTCTGCTCTATGGGAATTATAGCTGGCTTGCATCCCAAAAGACCTGCCTCTGATATGATCTCTAAAATAAATTTCCACTGACTAAGGGAAATTCCTTTGTCAGAACGAGCAATTTCAATTCCAAGGAAGTATTTTGGTGCTCCTAAATCTTTAATATGAAAAGTAGCGTGCAAATATTCCTTGAAATTCTCTATATAGGTTCTATCATTTCCCATGACAAGTATGTCATCAACATAAATCATCAGATATATAGATGACATACCTTTAATACGTGAAAATAAGGCATAATCATGCTTGGATTGTTTGAAGCTTGCTGTTGTAAGAGCACTAGCAAATTTGGCATACCATTGTCTGGATGCCTGTTTCAATCCATAAAGGGATTTACGGAGACGACACACTTTATTCTCCCCCTGTTTCCGTATGCCTTGAGGAATATCCATGTATATTTCTTCATCCAAATCACCATAGAGGAAGGCATTATGAACATCCATCTGGTGTAGATGCCAGTCATTAATGGCAGCAACAACTAAGAAAGAACGTACTGTAACATCTTTGGCAACTGGAGAGAACGTCTCGTGATAGTCAAAACCTTCCCTCTGGGTGAATCCTTTAGCTACCAATCTTGCCTTGTATCGTTCAATAGAGCCATCAGCACGATACTTGATCTTATAGACTCATTTGCATCCAATTGGTTTCCGATGATGTGGTAAGGGAACAAGATCCCATGTATGGTTATCAGTAAGAGCCTTCAATTCTGCCGTCATGGCTTCTTGCCATTTTGGATGAGTGGAGGCTTCGTTATAACTAAACGGTTCCTTGTCATCGGATAAACGACTAATACAACATCTATGCTCCTTAGATAATCTATGAAAAGAAACATAGGAGGAGATTGGATGTTGAATACCTGGAGAATTGTGAGCATCACATACATAATCCTTTGTCCAAGTTGGAGGTTTTGTAGCCCGTCCAGACCGCCTAGGATACTCAACTCCAGTTGGAGATTGTGATGGCTCTTGTGAGGAAGTTGGTGCAGGGTCATGTACATCCATAGTGGCAATGGAATCTTCTTCTGCATCTTGCTGGATATGTTCTGAAGTGTCCAAGTGTGCATCAGAACTTGGCGAGACAAATTTGTGAGAAGAATCAAAACTCCTTGGTTGTGTCACTGGTATGTAGGAGAGATCTTGATAAGAAGCCTCATTAGAAAAATTCTGATATCTGGGAATTGTCTCTGGACCTTCATTTGGAGATGCATTTTCTGAAAATGGGAAAATATTCTCATGGAAAATCACATCGCGACTGACGAAGAATTCTTTTGTTGAAATCTCAAGAACTCAATATCCTTTATGTAGATTGGGATATCCCATAAAGATGCATCACCGTGCACGTGGGCTCAATTTATCTAGACGTCCCGTCGTTGCTATATAATAGAGACAGCCGAAGATCCTGAGATGGTTTAAGTCTGGCTTCTTTCCAAATAGCAGCTCAAATGGTGTTCGCCCATTCAGGATTCGAGTAGGCATTCGATTAATAAGATAAGCTGCTGTAGTGACACAATCGCCCCAAAAATTGTCTGGAATAAATGCCTGAAATTTTAAGGCACGAGCAACTTCCAGTAGATGTCGATGATTTCTTTCAACTATGCCATTTTGTTGTGGTGAATACACACATGAATGTTCATGTTGAATGCCATGAGAATTGAATAATGAGGAGCATTCATGACTAAAAAATTCACTCCCGTTATTAGTACGTATCCGCTGAATCGATTTCTGGAATTGATTCTTAGATAGTAAGATGAAATTCTTCAGGTGAGAAACGACCTGATTCTTAGAATGCATCAAGAAAAGCCATGTTGCTCGAGAATAGTCATCTACTATAGTAAGAAAATAACGAGAACCATCATGATTGACTGTATGATATGGTCCCCAAATGTCCACATGAATTAATGCAAATATGTCACTAGTTCATGAAGTACTAGAAGGAAAAGGTGTTCTTGATTGCTTTGCAAGAGGACAAATAGAACACTCAGGATATGGAAATGAAGCACTATGACCCAATCTCATGTGCATAGTAAAATCTCTATCATTGGTAGTGGAATTACACAATGATTTCTTATTGCAAGGAAAATTGAAATTACTTGGAAAATCCGTCCAGAAATAGAGTCCCTCAGATAGATTACCCAAGCCCATCAGTCTGCCAGTCGAAAGGGCCTGAAATAAATAGGTGTCAGCATCAAAAAATACCCGACATGAATTTTCTTTGCAGGCTCTAGACACAGATATGAGGTTGAACTGGAATTCTGGGACATAAAGCACATTCTGGAGAATAATCTGTGGACTGAGATTCACTGTTCCTGTCACTTTGACATAGGTGAAATTGCCATTGGGTAATTGTATAGAGACATGATGATCTAAATTTTCATTCATATCTGAAAATAATCCCTTGTCGCATAAAATATGGTCACTTGCCCCAGAATCAATAATCCATGCCTTTCTGAAAATATAATTAATTAGGCAATGTGAAATACCTGAGAAATTTCCCCCTTTGTTGGAAATATCCATTTTCTGTAATGCCTGCATGAGCTGCTGGTACTGGCCAATTGAAATAGCCTGATCATTTTTTGGACCAGTTGGTCCAGTCACTTGATAGGCTATGGAAATTTTTTTCTCCTTATCACCCGGTTTCCTGTGTAATTTCCAACAATTGTCAATAGTATGATTAGTACGCTTGCAATAATCGCAAAAAAACTTACCCTTTCCTTTAAAAAAATTTGCGAAATTTCTGGATGACGTGGCGAAGATCTGCCCGTCCGTTCCTTTGATCGTGATCTCCTGTCCACCATCCGATCCGAGCGCGTATATGCCCCCTTGGATGCCATCCGATCCTCGCGTGAATTCCTGGCCATTCGATCCTCTCGCGAAATCTGGGCCATTTGATCCTCGCGTGTGATATGGACCGTTCGCTCCATCCCTTTTAAAGGAGCGTGGATCTGCTTCGCCGAACCCTAAGAGAGTCTTCCTTTCGCGAGCTAGGGTTGAAGGAGTCCTGGCGGCCGTGTCTCTTCGTTCTCCATGGGCGGCGAGAGCGATGCTCTCGCTGTTCCTCGTATGTTCGACTGATGCGAGTCGCTGACTCTCCTCCTGCATCGCCAACTGGAAGATACGTCCGATCGATGGCATGGGATCCATGGCCAGGATGTGGGATCGGAACGTGAGGTATGATTCGTTTAGAATCATGAGGAATCTCGTGGCCTTTTCTCTCTCTTTGATCTGTTTATATTGTTTGAGAGTTGATTCTGGCCCTTCTAGCCTTTCCTCTGCTGCTTCGAGTTGATTCCACAGAGACGATAGTCTATTGAAGCAAACCGTGACCATCGTGTTTCCTTGTTTGAGTTCGCTGATTTCCCGCATTAGGTTAAAAAATTTCGCTTGTTCCAATTTACCATACATTTCTCGTATGTTTTCCCACATGGTTTTGGCATCCTCTGTGGGTGGAAGCCCAGCCGCGACCTCTGGGGATAGGCAATTACCGATCCATGTTCGGACGAGGTGATTGCACTTCCGCCAATGTCGGGCTTGGCATTCATTAGAAGGGATTGCGATGGTTCCATCGAGGAAACCATCTTTATCCTTTGTTATCAATGCCCACCGGAGCTCTTGTGACCACTTCGAATATATTTCTGCTCCGGTCAATTGTTGGCTTATCAGTCGAAGCTCCGGTCCGTCGGCATTGGAAACGTACAAGGGGTCGCCCAGCTCTAGTCGCCCAGTGAACGCCGCCGTTGGAACAAGAAGAAATCCGGGCATGAAATTCGGGTAGGGATTCGTCCCTTGGCCCGATTTGCCCAACTCGATCGGATGACCCGCATTGAGATATCCTGGGTAGGGATTTTGTCCGATACCCGAGTCGCTCGAACCGCTTGATCCGCCCGTTTGCTCTATCACGATGGTTGGGCTTGCCCCGTTTGTGGTTGGCGGGCCCCCATCGTGACTTTGGTGGCCCATGAAACCAAGCGGTGATGACATTGGGCTTGGCCCAAAATAAAGTGGATATGGAATCCACTGGTATGGTTGGCTCGTCGTGGGTTGCCCCAACTGGATCTGAGCTTGTGTGGGCCACCATTGCGGAGGTTGGGCCTGGATCAAAAATTGATCAGATGTTGCGATTGCCGCAGGAGGATTCTGGTGCAACGGAGCTTGTGGAGTGTCTTCTCCTCTGGTGTTCCTGCTGTCAGCACCCAGATTGGATTCCTGCTGAGAAGTCATGATAAGTATTCAAAAACAAAAAATTTCTTCCTTCAAGAGTATGCCTTCTAATGCCAAATGACCAATCCTTTTTTGTAGGTTGGAGATTTCCTTCGGCAGTAGCTTGAGGCGGAAGCGAGTCAGAGACCAAGGGCTCTGATACCATGAAAGAAAGGCAAGAGGAGAAGGAAGAAAATAGAGAGAATGTTGTGTAGGAATTTTCTGTATTCCGATGTATAATGAATGTACAATTCAATCTAATAAATAATACAAATTGTATTCTATGCAAGGAAGTAAAAGATCTAATAATCAATCTAGATCTAAATCTAATATTCAATTGACATAAATACATAAAACACAATCAATCAAGATATGAAACAATTCCGCATATCTTCCAACACATGCTTTGCTAATCATCATGTCATACTCAACCTTCCTCAGCAAAGCGTGATATAGAGGATCAACAATAGTGGTCGTCATCGTTGTGGCAATACAGATCACAGTTGTGTAGCACACACAAGTATGAGATAGAATTAAACTTCACGATTAATGAGGTCTCAACTCTTGCACACTATAGTGATGCTAGATTACTTATTGTTTGCTTTTCATGAAAAAATACCAATTTTGAAATGGCTGTACTACCAGTTATGGCATAATAATCGTTATGGCTACAACACAATTCAGAATTGCCTATAACAACAAGAAATAACTGGTCCTTGACAAGCTGCTTCATGAGCAGTGTAAGTTAAGGATAAGCTGTCATGTTCCTCCCTTCTAGATTGAGCAAGAAAAGATGTATCCACGTTGACAAAGATGCGATAGGAGAAATGCAAATGTTGTAGGCAATGCCAAAAAAGTCTCTTCAAGAACTTAATTTACCTCCAAGCAAAGGAAAAAGAAGAGCCTACGATTCCATAGTTAAAAAAATCTATTTCTATTTAAATTGAACTTCTTATGCCCTAAATTGTCACAAGATGCGAGGACTTGAAACTAAGCACTGATGTAAGGCTATTGCTATCGGGAAATCCTTTGTTACTCTCAGTGTTCTAATTGAACTCACCACCATCTGCCATTGCTACTCTTCATTGCTCGTATGGAAGGGGAAAAAGAAAAACTCTTTCCCTCTAGAAACCCCCGAAAACTTCTGTAGGAACCATTTCCTTAGCCTTTTCCTGATGTACGAAAATTTTGAGCAAACCTTCTTATTTTTCCTTTTATTGATCCATCATCAATAAGCAAAAGAATAAAAACTGAATGTAAGGGCCATTGGAAAATGTCCTAGTTCGGTGGACCTAGCACCAGAAAAAGGTCGTCATCTTAGTTTGTGCATGTAGTCTTTCATTCTGAGTAATATTTGTAACTTGAAATGTTGAAAAGAGACCTACGACTTGCCTGCCTCATTCTTCTTTCATCTTCGCATGCCTCCACTAAAAAATGGTCCTTTTCATTTGCCCTAATTTGTATTTAAGAATGCAGCCGTACAGCTGTTTGACCTAGTTGACCAAGATCCAAGGGGTCTTCTATTTGCTTACTATTTTGCTCCTCCCCCGCCCATCCTTCAAATCAAAAGAGAAGGTGTTTCCAGTAGAGTTACAATGCGTTGGTTATACATCCGCTTAAAGAAGTTGAGTAACGTACTATTCCTGAATTCATGTGATTTTGGCTAATATGTATCTGGCGATGGTGATGCACATATCAATGTTTTGAGCACCTAACCGAACTGGATGGTTCAACTAGATACGGGAAGCTGGTCCAGTTCAGTCTTATTATGTAAAATGTCTAGGTTAAGAACCGGAGTTGACCTGGTTTGACCAGGTTAAGCTGGTTCTACTCAGTAAACCAGCAAATAGGTCAACGTAGGCCTTTGAAAATGGGTTATTTGCATTTTATTCCCTCCAGAACTCCAGAGCTAGCAGCACATCCACAAAGTACTAAAATTCACTTCCAAGATCAAGATATACATAGTCTGCACTTTATTTTAATGATCTGTTTTCTGGGGAAAAAAAAAGACAAACCCATCTCTGAGAAACATAATTTAGAAAGATGTGTCAGCGGCTTCATCACCAAAAAAGGTAGAAGAATAAGATTGCCCCAGTCCCATTAAGCCATCACCCTAGATTAAGTTCTACCAGATACCTCCATCTCTATAGCACTATAATGTAAAGTGCAAAACTGAAGCTTTCTAAGGTAATCCTTCATTATCCGCCAAGTTTACCATGGCATTAAAACGCCACATATCGAAAATATCCAACCAAAAAACTTGAATTCTCACTTGAAACGACAAACCTTAAATAACACAGTTTAAAATCAAATCTACGAGGCATGACAAGCAATTCAGTTGAACCTCCAATCTACAGATGACTGCAGCAAAGAATCTAAGCCAAGGCTACGGTACAGTTCAACAATGTTCACGCCATCATCCTAGTAATAGAGACAGAAAAATGTGGAGGCACAAACAATTGATATTGCAGTATTTTTTATCAACCTGACAAATATTCCCAAAAGATATCCACTTACATCAAAACACTAAATCAGATGATGCACATGATAAATCATTATGTTCTTATGCAAGCTGGCAGACAATAAGCTTCACAGTTTAACTGCACATGAATGATGAAGAAATTACCATCACTGTGGATCAAAATCATGTGTTTGTTTCCAATAGACGACTAGATTCTATTTCTTCTCTAGACTGCCTGTGCTTTTTAGCCTCGTGACTGTATTTAAATCTATTTTGACTCAGTACGTAAATGAACAATACTAATAGGAGAATGACATCCATGCTTTAGATGACAGGAAAAATCATTGAGATAGTTGACTAAACCAATGAAGCAAGAAAACAGGCAAAAGGATTTCATACAAGCAAGAGACATAAAGTTTACACCAAGGAAGCATGTTTCAGCTACGAATACAGCATAAGCTGTTGAGAAGGCATGTTCATAACTACGACCAAGACAGACGTGACATGGAATCTGCTTTTCCATTTCATAGTTGAAATGAAGGAATTTAATTAAGAAAAAAAGGTCACTAAGAGTGCCTCAGCAGTACGATCTTTCAATGTATCCCGACAGTTAAAAGCTGCCATGTTCAGAACCTTGCCACACCCGCATAGTGTGCAGATCAAACGGATAATCATCTAGAGGAAGTACGACAAAATTATAGCAGTAACTACTTCGACAAACTATTGCAATCATTATGTATAGAATGAAGAGCACAACGTATTCGGAGTCAACTAGGGGTGAGCGCGGTTCCCGGTTCTTAAAGGATCGGTTCCGGTTCCCGGTTCCACTCGGAACCGGAACCGGTCGCAGAACTGGTTTCGGAACCGGTTTTGGAACCCCCTCCCCTGCTCACCTCACATCTATTGCTCTGCTCTTGACTCTTGAGTCCCCACTCCCGAGTCCCGACCCTCTGAAACTCTCGTCGGACGCCGCTCGCCTTGAAGGCCGCCGCCACCGGACGCCAGTCGCGGAACCGCTTAGGGTTCCAAAAGGAACCCTCTCCCCTGCTCACCTCACATCTATTGCTCTGCTCTTGACTCTTGAGTCCCGACTCCCGAGTCCCGACCCGGAACGCCCTCCCTGTATGTTATAGTTTTTTTTTTGTAACGTGCGCGTACATTATAGTTTTTTTTGGTAACGTGCGCGTACGTTATAGTTTTTTTTGATAACGTTACAGCGTAACTACTAACGTGCATGTACGTTATAGTTTTTTTTGGTAACGTGCGTGTACATTATTATTATTATTTTTTTTTGGTAACGTGCGCATACTTTGTAGTTCAAATATGAAAATAACCAAAAATGTATAGAATGAAGAGGAACCTGTACCCGAGGGTAGGTTCTAGATTCCAGACGGAACCGAACCGGAACCTGGAACCGCTCACCCCTAGAGTCAACCACATGCAATGGAAGATATTCACTGGAATTATTTATTTTCTTCTCTTTTCCCCTTTCCTGTCATAAGTGTGACATGCGGACTTCTATGTGCAGAAGATTCAATGTTCAGTAGTACATCAGATGAATAGTACATGCCACTAAGAGTTCATGTTGTATTAGGGGCGAAAGAAAAAGATTTTTCGAGAAAAGAGTCCCAAGCCACCAGACATTTTTAACATCTCCTGACACCCTCGGGGAAAACATACATTCTGGCCTGCATGTCGATAAATCCAACAGCAGGATGCATAATCAAGAATCGGCCAAGAGGATAATTCATGGGCATGTAATAAGTGTTAACTATACTAGGCAACTAATTATTGTATTGTACAGTTGACTCAACATTTCACAATAACCACAGCATTTTAGGGAAGAAAATCGTCAAGTCATTCCCAAATAAAAATACTTTTGCACCTTTTGTTTGCTCTGCATTTTAGGGAAGAAAAACGTCAACTAATTATTGTATTGTACAATTATGTAAATAAAAGTGTTCGACTTTAACTTATAAAAAATTTAGTTGCTGTGTATCATTTTAATTATAGGAAGGGAAGCTGAGGGATGCGCTTTCGCTATATTTCGGCACATGGACCAATGTAAGAAATGTAAACCCCCAGGATTCATGGACTTGTTAAGTTTTTAATGGTATCAGAATAATAGGCTATTAGGTCAAGAGAAAGGCAAATGAACTGTGGTGACCCTAACAAATCGGTGGCCGTCAGGGGATGCCACACTAATGATCCTGAAAATGCAAAAAAAAAAACGTATGGACATGTTAAGAAAACACAACATACTATTTAAGTATCGAAATTGCGCTAATAAAAATATTAGCATAACCCAAGTTCCCGAATCTAGATATTTGGTTACATAGGAATTGAGGGAACACTCCCGACCCTCAATTGAGTTTTCTATCCGACTCCCAAAATGAGGTTAGTGGTGACTCCTGTCTTATTTTTAAGTTGTTATAAACAACTAGACCGTATAAATAAACCCGTCGCGCGAGGATATGAGTTTTGATGAAACTTACCATGGTTTAGCATACTCGATATGGGGGTAATCCAAAGGATGAAGTGATGTCATCCTTATGGGCGAGGCGTACTGTCGAGAGGGTTACCATGGTAAAGGTACCCTTAAATTCGATATCTACACCCAACCTCTTCTTCGAAGGTGTGTCGCTCGTGTGGGTATGGATTGCGACACTCCGCTGTCACACGGGGTACTAGCTTAGGAGAGCTCACAATCTCGTGGAGAGAACTTACGAGAGGCTTGATAAAAAAGGCAAGGTGATAACGTCTTTTGGAACGTGAGCCGTGACGGAATTCTCATGATCAAGTACCCTAAACTCGACCTTTCCCCCTTTTCTCTCTTTGTGATGATGAGAAATTCGAGGACGGCGAGATCGGGTCACGACAATATGCCATATATTTCTCATTCTCGCGCTAAGCACAAGCCTATCGATAACCAAATCAACTTTTCGTATCAATAGGTTTGAACTATTTTTAGATGGCAAATTCCCTAACCCAAGTGAACCACTTTGGTTTAGGTAGTAGACTAGCTCATAGCAAAGCACGGTTGAAAAAGAATGAGGAAGTGTATGGAGATATTTATGTTCAAAAAACAATGTCTAAAAAGGAAATTGTTGCAATGTAACCCCTCTCGCAGGGGAGAGAGTTTGTTATACTTAGGGGTATTGTCAACTTCGGGCTAATAACCTTCCATTGACTTAAGCTTTTTGAAACCTATACCTCACACGATGTCGAGCATTCAAATTTTTAATCAATTAAGCCTATGCAAATTTTGATTAAGGAGTAGCGACTAGCCTTTTTTTGCTTGACCAAAAACCCATTAAGATACGGGAGAATATCTTATTATTTACGCAACTAGAGATTTGAATTCGGGTACTTGATTATGTTAGCCCTAAGATTCTTAACCTAATCATGTGCCAATTAATGCCATGGCAACCTATCAAGAAAATTCTAAGAATTATCTTAACCATTGATCAATAACCGTTTGGGGGGTGGTGCTATTCTAAGAGTTCATTGCAAATCCAAGGACGACGATGTTGGAGTCCACGATATAAAGGAAAGCTGGTCTCATTCAGACCCAATTTCTTCGGAGGCACATTGTTCTTTTGCAGCTTTTCATGGCCGGATCGATTTCGCATAGAACTTAAAAATCTGAACTTGACATTTTGCTGATGTGTTTTGCACTTCGAAATTGATATATTTTTTATTTATTTATTTTCTTTATTTACTTCATGATGACAATGATCGTGGTGATAAATTAGAAGTTTATATGAACATGGTTAACGTATAATTTAAGCTATAAGAGATAACTTAGATTGAGGCATAGAATGCAATATCAATTAACTTTCCGAAGGTTTCCTTTTTTTACAAAATGAACTCAACTTAAATATGACTTAATTACATGTTACGACTCTGTATACCCTAATCTAACGTCAACTAACATAAAATCCTAAATATCTTTTGTGATATTGTGAATTTGTTCGATGTAATCTATAAACTTTTGTTTGATGTAGTCCATAAACTTCTGGTACATATTTAATACAGTTTATGAACCGTATGAAAGTGTTTGATATAGTCTTTTCATTATTTTATATAATTCGGGAATTATATTGAATACATACTAAAAGTTCATGGATTAAAGATTTGGAGATCACATTGCAAATTGCATTTATTAAATAAATCAAAAGCTTAAGGGTGAAATTGCACAATGGAGTAATGTTTGCGGTTCAGTCTTCCCAAACCGGCTCTTTGCTCTTTTAACATCGAATCCCACCGTTTCCACCTCCACAGCCACCGCCGATAAGAACCACGTAATCAATATTGGCGCGAAAAGGGCGAACTGAAGCGGGCGATTCGCGTCCTCTCTCGAGAACCCGACCACACCTGGCGCACCGCCATCTTCTGGAGAATGGCTTCGACCAGGACCCGTCCCTGGCGACCAAGCTCATCAACATGTACTCCGAGGTGGACGCCATCGAGAATGCCCGGATGGTGTTTGATAAAACTCGCAAAAGAACTATTTATGTTTAGCACGCGCTGTTTAGGGCGCTCGCCTTGGCGGGTCATGGACACGAGGTCGTTGACTTGTGCAGAAGGATCAACCGGATCGGGATTCCTTCGGATAGGTTCATTTACACCTATGTGTTGAAAGCATGCGTAACTTCGGCATGAGCCCTCTCGCCTTTGTAAAAGGGAAGGTAGTACCGTGCCCATATTCTGCGGCATGGGTACGGGGGTTATGTTCATATCATGACTATTTTGGTGGACATGTATGCCAGGTTTGGGAGGGCGAAATGTGCTGGAATCATGTTTGGTGAGATGCCTGAGCAGAATGTAGTTTCTTGTTGTGCTATGATTGCTTGTTATGCTTGGGATGCCTTTTGAAGCTTTCGAACTTTTCAGGGAGATGATGCTTAAGACCCATGATTTGCTTCCAAATTCTGTGACATTGGCCAGGGAGCTGCAAGCCTGTGCTGCACTTGCTGCATTGGAGCAGGGTAGGTTGATTAACGGATATGTTCTGCGATGAGATCTGCAGTCAATCTTGCCGGTCATTAGTGCCCTGGTGACAATGTATGCAAGATGCG
Source organism: Eucalyptus pauciflora (assembly GCA_007663325.1). Lineage (NCBI taxonomy): Eukaryota > Viridiplantae > Streptophyta > Magnoliopsida > Myrtales > Myrtaceae > Eucalyptus > Eucalyptus pauciflora. Next base: position 356,268 of record VMYD01000211.1, on the reverse strand, counting down.
GTGAGCTCGACTGAGCACAACAACTTTTTGATAAGAAGTCTCCCATCACCTGAAAGCTTCTTTGAGGCAGTTCAATCAAGGTTTAGTTTTTCTGGGGGCAATCAAGTATATTATGGCAATTTTTGTGCGTGTACATTACCAAGAAGGCAAGAAGCTTCACCTTCTTCGAGGCCGTCCAAGTTCTCTTCTTGTTCATTTTGGCCATTTTATCGACAATCTCATAAGAAGCTTAACAGGCGGTTTCCAGTTTGCTTGTGTTTTCTGCAAGGATTGGAGCTGAAACACATGATGCAACTTTTCTGTAAGAGGAATCTCATCTAGATTTTCTTCATGTCTTCATAGTCAAGTAATTCGGCTAAATGAATCCATAGCCAAGTAGTGCAGATCATCTGGAGAGTCTTTTGCATTTGAAGGTGATGTTAACGACCTCCAGTATTCTAATTAACCTAAAGAGACATTATTGATTAGCAAAGGCAAGATCAAGAATTTTCTAGCGGCAACCAAGTACAATAGTTTCTTACCGGATGCTCCTCAAAACCTGGTCTTTGCCTTTGATTGAATAGTACTCTGTTGATGAAGTAGCAGACATAGAAAAGTAAAATTGCTTGAAGTTTCTACTTTCTTTTCTGTATGTGGCAGACGTCCTATCCAAAAGAACTCTCTAGTTCTCTAAGCAAAAATGGATAGAGAACTCAACTTCATTAATTATCACTCATCAGGCAATCAACAGAAATTAGCTAAACTTAGCTATAAATCCTCGAGGCTTCCAATAATATACTACTGCATCGCTGATAATTCAAAAGATTGAGAAGATCGGAAATACATTTTTATAAGAAAATTGGGAACATGGCCAAGTAAAAATTCTTTGAAGTTACTGTTCTTGATGGGGAATGGAACTACACTACGCCAAAGCCAAAGCAAATATTCAACCGCTAGATATCCCACGATGACTCTGTGTTTCGAGCCAGAGCAAATAATCCGCGATGACTCTGGAATCATCGTATTTCCTGCAAGCAAATTATAGAAAATGGAACTCTCATGCATCATAAACAAGGAAAGTGCCCACCTTTATCACGTCGCAGACCAGGGTTCCGCTGGGGTTCCGCTGGGGACGGCACCATAACTAGCATTTCTAGGGATCGTGCTGGTCTAATTGTTACGGGCTTTGCCATACTTGAAGTGTTCTAACTTGCAACTTCGTGCGAAGACATAGGTATGTGAACTTTTCGCTATATGAGTCCGACCATGCTGATCTTGTGGAAGCTTTGATAAGCGGGTCTACAGATCAGATCACGTCAATTGGGATTAGGAGGAGCGCCTTCTTATCATGGACTACTTAAAACTTGTTGTTTCTAAACTTTTGCCTATGTGATATATTTAATTCAAAAATTTGGTCTCATCGAAAACAAAATTTAGGGATAAATGTGTTACATGGGCATATTATGGGATTTTGGTGTCAGAAAATATTTGTGATAAATGTGTTACATTGGTGCAAGTTTAAGGTTTTTGGTGTCATAAAAAAATACTTTAGGATAAATATATTTTAGCGGGTAAACTTGGGGGGTTTTTTTATGACTTTTTTCATACTCAAAAATAAAGATGGGAAGTAATAACTCAATGTACCCTTTCTTTTTTACCCAAAAAAAAATAAAAATTCAAGCACCAATTACTTGATTTCTCAAAGGGTTTGTTAAGGGACGTGCTTATGGTCTCCAGATCATACGGGGGTGCAAGCATCATAATCCCTCTTTCCATTAAAGCTTCTTGTGACACTAAAGTCCCAAAAATGACAATTAAGGGAGAAAAGGAAATCAAAATTCCATAATATACAAGGCAACTTATGTAAAAAGTGCAAAGATAGAAAAGGAAGGGGGGGATGAAAGTGGCCTTATTTTGCTCCTTCTAGCAACTACTCTCTATTCCGAAGTTCACTATGATAGGAAAATGAATAATTATTCTAGACGGATCATCATCTTAATTATAGTCACTCGGGATTATAATGTCTTTGCCCCAATGTAATGCTCGGCTGATTAAATTGACATTAGTAAAAGGGTGAAAATATAGTCCGCAAATGTTCATTCCATGTTTTCATTAAGGAGGAGATTTTGTAAGAAAGTTATTCTTTATATTTATATCTTTGCCTTTTATTTTTTAGTATTAGAGTCGATAGGCGAACTTTAAGACTAATTCTGTTTTTAAATATCTTTATAAAAGTAGAAAATAAAATCTTGCTATTGTTCTTTTTTTGTGAATTTTCAAACTAAAATTAAAAGTTTGATTTCACATTTGGCCGGGCAACAAGAATACTTTAACGATATTATATCCATGTATACAAATTACCAAGACTTAGAAGTGATGGTTTGCTTTTTCAAATAAACTTGAAAATGATTATTATTATTCGGCATTCTCAATGCTCGAGTTTTAAGTAATGAATATGTGTAACCTGTTATAATCGATAATTTATTTTTACTAAATACAAAAATATACTTATTCTCTAATTGTAAATCAATTTACATATTTAATCTAAAAAATTAAGTTATCTGCTAATGAGCTTGAATTTCGATGTAAAGTGCTTGATAAATCACTTATTGGCTAAATGAAAAAAGAAACTATCTTTAATTAATTATTGTAGTCAATCTAACTAACAAAATGATGCATTTTATTTTTGAAATTAGAAAAACGCAATATTACCCTTAGTGGCCCTCGTAATCGATGAACATATCACTTGATATACCCTTAATATAGGTGCCGGGTAGGATCTCTAAAAACTTTCCGATTTCCACGAAGAAGTAAATGTCGCAACAATTTTGCATGAATGGCTTGGACATTGCAAGCATGTATTGGCGGGTCCACTTGTCTTAAAATCCCTGAAATATTTTCCTTAAATTTTAGATGCAATTTAAAAAACAATGTTAAGAAAAATTGAAATACTATACAGTAAAGACTTAATTTCTCTAAGTTCTGAAAATAAATCAATTGCAAGGTTCAGTATTTGATATTCACTATTTTGAAGATTTCCAAATATTTTGTAATAAATAAAATTCAATGAGATAATCTCGTAAAATTTAAAGAGAGTAAAAAACGAATAAATTGTGCCCTTCAAGATTACATAAACGGACCAATTGTAAACTATGTTATTTGATATTTCAATATATTCAAAACTTTCAAGTAATTTGTGAAGACGGTGGACAAAGTTTTATTGTAACCAAGCACATCAATGATTTTTTTTAATATCATGGTTATGATAGTGCACAAAGGATTTCCCATTTATGGTATAAGTAAAAAACTTTATTTTTATTTACAATATGTAAATTTCCAACATTTGATTACATGGTATCAATATTTTAATTTTGGACCAATTTCCATGTCTAAAATTGGTAGTCAATTCCTCATGAATTTCTCTTTCTTGGATATTATTAGATTTGTTTCTTCAACTACTACAAATATGCAAAATCGATAGTTTCCATAACAAATTTATGTTCAGTCGCTTGTTGACACATAAATTTTCGTCAACGTTTTATGTACCCATTTATTTTATAAAAATATAAAAAAATTATATAAAAAAGGATAAAAGATAAGAAGCCAAAAAAAAAAACTGAAAAAATGGACCAAATGAAAAGGAAATAAAAATGAAGGAAAGTGATATATAAAAAAAAGTGAAGAAAATGAAAAAAAAAAAAAAAAAAAGCGAGCAGGCCGGTGTGTCAAGCCCATTTTTTTAATTCCTTGGGCCCATCTTTCTTTTTCCTTTAGCCCATCTCTGTATTTCTTTTTCAGCCCATCTCTTTTGCAGTGTCTTGACAGGGCAGCTCAGGCCCGTCTCCACCCGCTCCGACAATAATTTTGTTGGAATTGTAAACGGGTGCGGGTACGGATTGGGAGGCCCAATTCTTCGAGGCCCGTCGTCCAATGTTGAGCCGAGCGAAGAAGGAGAGAAAAGGGAGAGAGCAGCGGAACGAGGCATGGAGGAAGAAACTGAAGCAATTGACATTTACTCTCTTTTGTTTACAACAGCTACTTGCATCAGACTCTTAGGGCACGAAATGCTGCCAAGGCAGAAGAAAAGAAGTTGGAGTTGCTGTTTTTGCACTGGACTGAGCACCACAGAAGATTTGGCAATTTTATAAGTTCGGTTTCTCACTCTCCTGGAATACCATAGGTCCATAATTATGTTCCCTCATATGAGTGACTTGGTGCAGGTCATCTTGTTTGCAGGTACTTCAATAATCCTTCCACATGGTTTCTAATTATTTCCCCTGCTGCAGGTTATCTATCCTTTTGGTCCAAAGGGTCCCTATTCACAATTTTATTGAGCCGAAGATAAGTTTCTGTTCACCTGGTGGCCGTGATACAGCAACTGGATGCTGAATTTATGCTTTCATTGCGGTAGGTAGAATAACTCTTATTTGCTTACTGTTTTTGATATGCTTAATGGGTGATGCTATGCATATGTTGCAGGACGGAAACGATTGGAGACAGATGCAACCTTGATTGAGCGGCAAAAGGATCAGGTTGGTTTCTTTCTGCTGTTATTCTCAAGGAAAGTGGAGGCACATGTTTCATGTATAGAGATGTACAGGTATTTTGATCTGAATGTATGCACTCATATATAGCGCAAAGGAAATAGGTTCGTCATTTTGTCGGTGTTGACAAGAACAGGAGAAAATCCTAATAATTCCCTCTCCAAGAGGACGTTGAAGACGACATTAACGTTGGAGAGGATGACCTGACATGATGTGCTGGATGTCGACGAGAACTACTGCAGAGGTGATGAAATATCCAAGGCTGAAGCAGGTCTTACCACTCCACAACCCGATAATACTAGTCACTAGCTAATGAAGCCAGCGTCTTCCCGTGCTGTTTCCCATCCAAGTAATTCCCTTTCACCATGGCTGTTGCTGGTTATTTCCCTTTCAGACTGCAGAGAGAATGCCTCGAGGTTGCCAATGCCACCCTCAGCCTCCCCATCACCCTTCCTAGCTGCTCATCAGCGCGATCTACTCCACCTTCGTGGGGCTCATCAAATGCAGAGAGCACAACCTCCTTGTGTCCCGTTTGCGCCACCCTCCCTCGATCCCCTTGTTGTCGTAAGACATGGGGAGCATAGCCTTTACTCATGCGGCTTGAGAAGGTGACGTTGGGGTTCATGAGGAACAGCTCAACTGCCTCTGCCTACACATACGCGGAAGTCTCCATTTCTCTACCTCTTTATTGCTCTGAGAGGTTACACGAGAGAGAACTCCCTTCGAGAGAAGGAAGAAGACGAGTAAAGTGAACATGGGACTCACAAGAAAAGAAATCAAAATCTAATTAAAAAGAGGGACTCGACTAGAAAAAAATGTAACGACACTGTCTTAGAACATTAGCGGACGATGGATGCTAAAAAGTGGGACCCACCAAAGGCAACACAATAATTGTGTCGAGGAGTGTCTTAGCTAAAGAGAGAGTGAAAAAAACGCGACCCAAATGAGAATGGTCGATTGTGAGGGTAATAACATTTTAGACTATGGCTAGTTTTTGAAAATTTTCAATTTTATGAAATTTAGAAAAGTCGACTTAGGCTTGATTTGGGCAATTCTCCTGTGGTTTGAACAAAAATCCCGGCTTCTTCACTGTACAAATCGTCAGCATGCAAAATTAATCAACACTAAACTTCGAAAGCTTGACATGCCATTGAATATAGAATCTCGTTAGCCAACACATTCTTAATCTGCCCGAGACTTGGGGAGGTGAAGAAGCTTTAAAGGCCATCGAGCTTGAGAAGAACGCTGACTTTAGCCGTGAATATCGCCTTCACCAGTCGATGTTTGGAAAACTTTGAGTTGCAACTCATGTGCAGATGCAGCTTCTATCCTTTCTTGTATCATATTATCCTATCACACCTATATACCTCATGAACGACACGAATTAGATTAAGAAAAGCATGGTAAAGTACTCGTACGTATACCGGGTTTTATGTATATTTACAAGGTTCATGTTACAAATGAACCAAAGTAGAAGGGTGTCTAAGCAAAAACATTCCGATGTAGAACAAATCAATAAATTAATGAGACAAAATGAAGAGAGAAAAAGTTGCAAATCGAAATCGAAATGACGAGGAAATTAGAAGAGATACAAAATTAATAAATGCCATCTTATTCCATCCAAATCACGACATGGCAATTTGCCACATCATTTTCTCCATCATACATTCATGTAAGAGGTTTTCTCCCCATTTGTGAAGTAGGATTCCAAGGATAACATTTTGTGAAATCTCCGGTCATCTTATCAAGCAAACAAGGACCATTGGGCGAAATCTTCCAAATACAAGTGGAGCATTGCATTTCGTCCCTATTTTGGTCATATATGTCGAAATAACGAAAATGACCTGGCCATGAAAAGCTACAAAAAAACAAGGTATTCCCAAATAAGCTGGGTGTGAATGAGAAACTCCAGCTCCTCGTCGTCGTAATATCATGAAATCCGAGATCGTCCTGCTTCGATTTGCAATGAATTCTCACAGTAATTTCATCCGTCATATTGCTCTTCATCTCGACATAGGTCTTTTTCCAAATGCTTTTTCCGACACATCCGGTTACAAATAGGGAGCAAATAAATATGAGCGTAGCTAATGTCTTCATTGTGACGTAAATTGCTTCGATATCAAAACCATTAAGCTATTTAAGGATGAAGAATGGGGCGTATAAGATCTATTACCTTTTAATTTTCTTCTATTTTATTTTGGGACGAGAATTGCGACATTATTATTATTGTTTCCTTATTTGTTTTCCATTTATCAAAGTTTCCTTTTTGGCTGACGCCACTATTGGAAAATAATTGCTATATTAGCCCTTTTTTTTTTCCTTCTTTTATAGTCTGGGATAAGAATTTCCACATCACCTTTAAAATTCTTTCCTTTTTACTTTTGTATGAGATTTGCCATTTCTTCTTTTTAACTTTTAGATCAGAATTGCCAAAATTGTCACGTGAGATTAACTACATTGCTCCAATATCATCGTCATTCAGATATTTAAAGATGGAGAATGGAGCATATCGACTCTCGCCAGCTTGCCGCAACCATCTTTTACTTTTTATTTTTCTTCTTCTTTTTTGGGGAGGAGAATTGTGATATTAGTTTTGTGTTTTTTCCTTTTTTGGCAGACGTCAGTATGGGAAAAGGATTGCTATATGACCTCTTTTTTCTTTCCTTCATTTATAGTCTGGGATAAGAATTTCCATGTTACCTTTAAAATTCTTTCCATTTTACTCTTGTATGAGATTTGCCATTTCTTCTTTTTTACTTTTAGATAAGAATCAAACGCAAACAACTTTGTGATAATTAATGTCTAATTTTTTTTTTCTCTCATTAGCATCTTTGGATTTGCTTGGAATGATGCTCACTTTTAACTTGTTACAGATTTTTTTTTTCGAACTTTACACCACGCTCAATTAGAATTTTATTTAACTCAGTACAAAACTTTTAAATATACAATACAATGTAAATTAACATAAAATTCTTTTGGTAAATTTTTTTAAGAAAGGGCATAATTGTCAGTTCATTATAATACTTCTTGTGAAACTGACATCCTCATGCTTAAATTAGATGTGGTCCACTTATGGTTCTGAGCAATGGTTACCTTTTAGCATTTAAACAAGCCAATTACCATTGATCAATCTCTAATTGCAAAAGTTTAGGCATAAAAGGACCATTTGATCAATTTCTTCACAAAATCAAAATGAGATTGTGAGATGGTTGCCTTTTAGCATTTAAGCAAGCCAATTACTGTTTATCAATCTCTCATTGCAAATGATTTGGCATAACAGGATCATTTAATCAATTTTTTCACAAAATCAAAATGAGATGGTGCGGCGGTTTCCTTTAGCATAATGATTGCTGCATCATTTTATTCTCGATGGTTTGATCAATTTTTTTTACAAAATCAAGATGAGATTGTGCAAAAGTTTCCTTTTAGCATTTCAACAAGCCAATTACCATTGATCAATCTCTAATTGCAATAGTTTAGGCATAAAAAGACCATTGGATCAATTTCTTCACAAAATCAAAATGAGATTGTGCAATGGTTGCCTTTTAGCATTTAAGCAAGCCAATTACTATTCATCAATCTCTCATTGCAAATGATTTGGCATAACAGGATCATTTTATCAATTTTTTCACAAAATCAAAATGAGATGGTGCGGCGGTTTACTTTAGCATAATGATTGCTGGATCATTTTATTCTGGATCGTTTGATCAATTTTTTTACAAAATCAAGACGAGATTGTGCAAAAGTTTCCTTTTAGCATTTAAACAAGCCAATTACCATTGATCAATCTCTAATTACAAAAGTTTAGGCATAAAAGGACCATTTGATCAATTTCTTCACAAAATCAAAATGAGATTGTGCAATGGTTGCCTTTTAGCATTTAAGCAAGCCAATTACTGTTTATCAATCTCTCATTGCAAATGATTTGGCATAACAGGATCATTTTATCAATTTTTTCACAAAATCAAAATGAGATGGTGCGGCGGTTTACTTTAGCATAATGATTGCTGGATCATTTTATTCTGGATCATTTGATCAATTTTTTTTTACAAAATCAAGATGAGATTGTGCAAAAGTTTCCTTTTAGCATTTAAACAAGCCAATTACCATTGACCAATCTCTAATTGCCAAAGTTTAGGCATAAAAGGACCATTTGATCAATTTCTTCACAAAATCAAAATGAGATTGTGCAATGGTTGCCTTTTAGCATTTAAGCAAGCCAATTACTATTTATCAATCTCTCATTGCAAATGATTTGGCATAACAGGATCATTTTATCAATTTTTTTCACAAAATCAAAATGAGATGGTGCGGCGGTTTACTTTAGCATAATGATTGCTGGATCATTTTATTCTGGATCGTTTGATCAATTTTTTTACAAAATCAAGATGAGATTGTGCAAAAGTTTCCTTTTAGCATTTAAACAAGCCAATTACCATTGACCAATCTCTAATTGCCAAAGTTTAGGCATAAAAGGACCATTTGATCAATTTCTTCACAAAATCAAAATGAGATTGTGCAATGGTTGCCTTTTAGCATTTAAGCAAGCCAATTACTATTTATCAATCTCTCATTGCAAATGATTTGGCATAACAGGATCATTTTATCAATTTTTTCACAAAATCAAAATGAGATGGTGCGGCGGTTTACTTTAGCATAATGATTGCTGGATCATTTTATTCTGGATCGTTTGATCAATTTTTTTACAAAATCAAGATGAGATTGTGCAAAAGTTTCCTTTTAGCATTTAAACAAGCCAATTACCATTGACCAATCTCTAATTGCCAAAGTTTAGGCATAAAAGGACCATTTGATCAATTTCTTCACAAAATCAAAATGAGATTGTGCAATGGTTGCCTTTTAGCATTTAAGCAAACCAATTACTATTTATCAATCTCTCATTGCAAATGATTTGGCATAACAGGATCATTTTATCAATTTTTTCACAAAATCAAAATGAGATGGTGCGGCGGTTTACTTTAGCATAATGATTGCTGGATCATTTTATTCTGGATCGTTTGATCAATTTTTTTACAAAATCAAGATGAGATTGTGCAAAAGTTTCCTTTTAGCATTTAAACAAGCCAATTACCATTGATCAATCTCTAATTGCAAAAGTTTAGGCATAAAAGGACCATTTGATCAATTTCTTCACAAAATCAAAATGAGATTGTGCAATGATTGCCTTTTAGCATTTAAGCAAGCCAATTACTGTTTATCAATCTCTCATTACAAATAATTTGGCATAACATGATCATTTGATCAATTTTTTCACAAAATCAAAATGAGATGGTGTGGCGGTTTCCTTTAGCATAATGATTGCTGGATCATTTTATTCTGGATCGTTTGATCAATTTTCTTTCAAAATCAAAATGAGATTGTGCAAAAGTTTCTTTTTAGCATTTAAACAAGTCAATTACCATTGATCAATCTCTAATTGCAAAAGTTTAGGCATAAAAGGACCATTTGATCAATTTCTTCACAAAATCAAAATGACATTGTGCAATGGTTGCCTTTTAGCATTTAAGAAAGCCAATTATTTTTTATCAATCTCTCATTGCAAATGATTTGGCATAACAAGACCATTTGATCAAATTTTTCACAAAATCAAAATGAGATGGTGCGGCGGTTTCCTTTAGCATAATGATTGCTGGATCATTTTATTCTGGATCGTTTGATCAATTTTTTTACAAAATCAAAAGGTGATGGTGCGGCGGTTTCCTTTAGCATAATGATTGCTGGATCATTTTATTCTGGATCGTTTGATCAATTTACTTACAAAATCAAAATGAGATTGTGCAAAAGTTTCCTTTTAGCATTTAAACAAGTCAATTACCATTGATCAATCTCTAATTGCAAAAGTTTAGGCATAAAAGGACCATTTGATCAATTTCTTCACAAAATCAAAATGAGATTGTGCAATGATTGCCTTTTTAGCCTTTAAGCAAGCCAATTACTGTTTATCAATCTCTCATTGCAAATGATTTGGCATAACAGGATCATTTTATCAATTTTTTCACGAAATCAAAATGAGATGGTGCGACGGTTTCCTTTAGCATAATGATTGTTGGATCATTTTGTTCTGGATCGTTTGATCAATTTTTTTACAAAATCAAAATGAGATTGTGCAAAAGTTTCCTTTTAGCATTTCAACAAGCCAATTACCATTGATCAATCTCTAATTGCAAAAGTTTAGGCATAAGAGGACCATTTGATCAATTTCTTCACAAAATCAAATTGACATTGTGCAATGGTTGCCTTTTAGCATTTAAGCAAGCCAATTACTGTTTATCAATCTCTCATTGCAAATGATTTGGCATAACAGGATCATTTGATCAATTTTTTCACAATATGACTAGCATTGCCAACAAAAACTGGATTTGTAACTTACCTTATGTGACAATTCTTATCTCAAAGTAGATAAGAACAAAAATATATATTATTTCCGCAATTAATTGTGTCAAAATTAAGAAAGAAATGTGGTTGCTGCCAGCTGGTGAGCTCTAACATGCTCCATTCTCCATCCTTAAATTGCTTAAGGATGTTGATATCCGAACACTGTAAGCCACGATGATGAAGACATCAGCCACGCTTACGTTCATTTGGTTTTTACTTTTAGCAAGCTATCCAGGAATTGTTATGGGCAAGACAACTGTTTTGATCAATAACCGTTTGGGGGGTGGTGCTATTCTAAGAGTTCATTGCAAATCCAAGGACGACGATGTTGGAGTCCACGATATAAAGGAAAGCTGGTATTTCTCATTCAGACCCAAATTCTTCGGAGGCACATTGTTCTTTTGCAGCTTTTCATGGCCGGATCGATTTGAGTGGTTTGATATATACGAGGAGAATAGGGACGAGCGTTATTGCGAACAGTGTATGTGGAATATCTCACCCGAAGGTCCTTGTAGGCTTAGTGACTCCGGAGAGTACGATGTTTGTTATCCATGGAATCCGAAACCTCTAATGTGAATGTCTGATAGAGAAATATGACGTTGTGAACTCATAATTCTCGATTTACATGGAATAAGAATCATCTTTGTTATCTTTTAAATCAAGATTCACGCACATGTGTTTCTCTTCAAACGTCCTCATCATTGACTTTTGATTGGCATCTAATTTCTTTAAATTGTTGTCCCTTCTCTTTTTGTCATTTTATTTGCACTTATTACTTACATTGTTTTCATATCTCTATTAAAATGTTTTGATGTAATTATGTTTTCATAAATAAATAAATAAAAAAGGTCAAGAAGTGTCAAGCCACATCGGTTTTGAATTTGTAATGTTATGTCGTATCACGAATCAACATACAAAAAATAGTTTACGAGAAGCAGGCAGTTGTTGTTGGTGCAACTTAACCTAATACATGCTAGCTACCGGATATGAGTGTTGCCATTAGCAAGTCTGAAGTTATGGATACATGATGCTGCCACTTTCTATCGAAAATAAGGGTGATGCTTCAACTCCTGGTTTGCTGCGGATTCGTGTACGGACCTCTCCTTCAGAGCGTTTATTTGCTCATATGTAATTGGAATGTTACCCATAAGTTTGCTTCACAAAACCGCAAGGTAGTCCTTCAGTAGCCTAATCTCTCAAACTTTTCTTCCGCATTTTGCTGCATCTGCTTGATGCTGTGTCTCAAATAGCGAGATTAGGCTTAGAGAAATCATTTTGCGAGATCATGGTTTTGATGACAAGAAGCTACTTGAACAAGCTTTTGAGTTTAGGGTCTGCTGAAAGCAAAACATTGGCTCGAGAAGCACACAAAAGAACGTGTTGAGATTGAGCAACTACTCTTATGCTCGCTTAACTCCAATCCTGATGACTAAAGCTCCGACTTACGGTATCTATCCTAATTCTCCAGAATGACATGCGCAGCAAAGATTGTTCCTCAATTTCAAAGATGCAAGAAACCATGATGCTCAAATATCATCATTATGTGACCAATCACACCAGTAACAAACATAACACCCATATGCCCCTGAACCCATAACGTACCTCCTCCGAGACACTTCTTCTTCACCCACTTCGCGTGATGGAGGTCCTCCAATGGCGCAATTTGACTCAAAAGCCTAGCCAATAACCAAACAATTGACTCCCAAATTTGAGTGAAAAAATCAAACCAGATAACGAAATAGCAAGGTCTGAGAAGCGCAGAACGAGCTCACTACCTAGAGTCTGACATAAGACACTGAGACTGACCTGATGATAGTGTTCGTGAGCTTCGGCTGCTCAATCTGAGCGACGACCACGTTCACTGCTTGCAAAAAATAAAAATAAAAAAGCAACGGAACACCAATTTCGAAGTGCAAAACACATCAGCAAAATTTCAAGTTCGGATTTTTCGCTCAGGATTCGGTCAGTCGTCTATTGAGAAGATACCCATGAGTTGCTGATCACACGGAACCGGCAGCCTGCCGGCAACATGGACGATTCGCCACGAGTCGTCGTTCTCCCCGCTCATTGTTCTTCGCAACTATCCTCCGGTCGCCGGGAGCACGAAAGCGGCGGGAAACCGCAAGGCCGTCTAGACGGTGGTCGCAAAGCTCGACGGCGGCGGAAAGTGGAAGAAGCCGCCTCTCAAGAGGGAGGGAGAACACTCGGGCCTAATTGTGGGCCTGAACCGGCCCATTCACTTTCAAGCCCGTCCATTCACTGTCTCTTTTTCTTTCTTAATTGTTTTTCTTTGAAAGATATTTATTGCATTTTTTTAACAATTGTAATATGGTACACGATTTACCATTTTCTTAACATTCGTAATCAGGGCTTAATCACGTGCTCCAAAGATAAAAGAACCCGAAAAAGATAGATAACTTATTGAAAAAGATGAAAAAAGAACCTAGAATGCATGAGCAAGCGAAGGTGAATCCCTATTTATCGCATGATGAAACAAGGGTTCTGCAAACTTCATCTCTTAGATATGACTCATCGAACGAATCTGATTATGCAGCGACAATGAATTGCTACAATGTAGATCTACTGTGCAAGCTAAGTTTATATATATATTATTTCTTTTCTTTATTTACTTCATGATGACGATGATCGTGGCGATAAATTAGAAGTTTATATGAACATGGTTAACGTATAATTTAAGCTATAAGAGATAACTTAGATTGAGGCATAGAATGCAATATCAATTAACTTTCCGAAGGTTTCCTTTTTTTACAAAATGAACTCAACTTAAATATGACTTAATTACATGTTACGACTCTGTATACCCTAATCTAACGTCAACTAACATAAAATCATAAATATCTTTTGTGATATTGTGAATTTGTTCGATGTTGTTTCTAAACTTTTGCCTATGTGATATATTTAATTCAAAAATTTGGTCTCATCGAAAAAAAAAATTAGGGATAAATGTGTCACATGGGCATAATATGGGATTTTGGTGTCAGAAAATATTTGTGATAAATGTGTTACATTGGTGCAAGTTTAAGGTTTTTGGTGTCATAAAAAAATACTTTAGGATAAATATATTTTAGCGGGTGAACTTGGGGGGTTTTTTATGACTTTTTTCATACTCAAAAATAAAGATGGGAAGTAATAACTCAATGTACCCTTTCTTTTTTACCCAAAAAAAATAAAAATTCAAGCACCAATTACTTGATTTCTCAAAGGGTTTGTTAAGGGACGTGCTTATGGTCTCCAGATCATACGGGGGTGCAAGCATCATAATCCCTCTTTCCATTAAAGCTTCTTGTGACACTAAAGTCCCAAAAATGACAATTAAGGGAGAAAAGGAAATCAAAATTCCATAATATACAAGGCAACTTATGTAAAAAGTGCAAAGATAGAAAAGGAAGGGGGGGATGAAAGTGGCCTTATTTTGCTCCTTCTAGCAACTACTCTCTATTCCGAAGTTCACTATGATAGGAAAATGAATAATTATTCTAGACGGATCATCATCTTAATTATAGTCACTCGGGATTATAATGTCTTTGCCCCAATGTAATGCTCGGCTGATTAAATTGACATTAGTAAAAGGGTGAAAATATAGTCCGCAAATGTTCATTCCACGTTTTCATTAAGGAGGAGATTTTGTAAGTAAGTTATTCTTTATATTTATATCTTTGCCTTTTATTTTTTAGTATTAGAGTTGATAGGCGATCTTTAAGACTAATTCTGTTTTTAAATATCTTTATAAAAGTAGAAAATAAAATCTTGCTATTGTTCTTTTTTTGTGAATTTTCAAACTAAAATTAAAAGTTTGATTTCACATTTGGCCAAGCAACAAGAATACTTTAACGATATTATATCCATGTATACAAATTACCAAGACTTAGAAGTGATGGTTTGCTTTTTCAAATAAACTTGAAAATGATGATTATTATTCGGCATTCTCAATGCTCGAGTTTTAAGTAATGAATATGTGTAACCTGTTATAATCGATCATTTATTTTAACTAAATACAAAAATATACTTATTCTCTAATTGTAAATCAATTTACATATTTAATCTAAAAAAATCAAGTTATCTGCTAATGAGCTTGAATTTCGATGTAAAGTGCTTGATAAATCACTTATTGGCTAAATGAAAAAAGAAACTATCTTTAATTAATTATTGTAGTCAATCTAACTAACAAAATGGTGCATTTTATTTTTGAAATTAGAAAAAAACGCAATATTACCCTTAATGGCCCTCGTAATCGATGAACATCTCACTTGACATACCCTTAATATAGGTGCCGGGTAGGATCTCTAAAAACTTTCCGATTTCCACAAAGAATGTAAATGGCGCAACAATTTTGCATGGATGGCTTGGACATTGCAAGCATGTATTGGCGGGTCCCCTTGTCTTAAAATCCCTGCAATATTTTCCTTTAATTTTAGATGCAATTTAAAAAACAATGTTAAGAAAATGTGAAATACTACCGTTACTGCTGCTGCTGCGGCTAATAATAGTAGTAGTAATAATAATAAAAAAAAAAAAACAACAACAACAACAACAATAATAATATACTTGTTTGGGATAAAAATTTCTATATACAGTATAATTTCTCTAAGTTCTGAAAATAAATCAATTGCACAGTTCAGTATTTGATATTCACTATTTTGAAGATTTCCAAATTTTTTGTAATAAATAAAAGTCAATGAGATAATCTCGTAAAATTTAAAGAGAGTAAAAAACGAATAAATTGTGCCCTTCAAGATTACATAAGCGGACCAATTGTAAACTATGTTATCTGATATTTCAATATTTTCAAAACTTTCAAGTAATTTGTGAAGACGGTGGACAAAGTTTTGTCGTAACCAAGCACATCAATGAATTTTTTTAATATCATGGTTATGATAGTGCGCAAAGGATTTCCCATTTATGGTATAAGTAAAAAACTTTATTTTTATTTACAATATGTAAATTTCCAACATTTGATTACATGGTATCAATATTTTAATTTTGGACCAATTTCCACGTCTAAAATTGGTAGTCAATTCCTCATGAATTTCTCTTTCTTGGATATTATTAGATTTGTTTCTTCAACTACTACAAATATGCAAAATCGATAGTTTCCATAACAAATTTATGTTCAGTCGCTTGTTGACACATAAATTTTCGTCAACGTTTTATGTATCCATTTATTTTATAAAAATATAAAAAAATATATATATATAAAAAAAAGGATAAAAGATAAGAAGCCAAAAAAAAACTGAAAAAATGGACCAAATGAAAAGGAAATAAAAATGAAGGAAAGTGATATATAAAAAAAGTGATGAAAACGAAAAAAAAAAAAAAAAAAGCGGCAAAAGGATATCTTTCCTTGCTGAAAAAATGGACCAAATTATTTCCCCTGCTGCAGGTTATTTTTCCTTTTGGTCCAAAGGGTCCCTATTCACGATTTTATGGAGCCGAAGATAAGTTTCTGTTCACCTGGTGGCCGTGATACAGCAACTGGATGCTGAATGTATGCTTTCGTTGCGGTAGGTAGAATAACTCTTATTTGCTTACTGTTTTTGATATGCTTAATGGGTGGTGCTATGCATATGTTGCAGGACCGAAACGATTGGAGACAGATGCAACCTTGATTGAGCGGCAAAAGGATCAGGTTGGTTTCTTTCTGCTGTTATTCTCAAGGAAAGTGGAGGCACGTGTGCATGTATAGAGATATACAGGTATTTTGATCTGAATGTATGCACTCATATATAGCGCAAAGGAAATAGGTTCATCATTTTGTTGGAAGGAGCTTCGCAAGAAGGAACTGAAACGCGGGATTGATTTATGTTCACTCGCGGCCTTCTCTTTTTAGGTTTCTCAGAGTTGTTCATTTGGTAATTGGGTTCGTCGAGTTTGCTTTGCCTTTAGCAATTGGGGATTGCTCTGTCCAATTAGGCATTTAGTGATTGTCGTCTTCTTACGCCCGTCTCGGTCCGTTCACCGAACCCTTTGTCCTCTTTCTCTATCTTGGATTTGTCTCCTTATCAGGGCACGCCAGGGGCACCACGTGTTCGATGAAATTACTCTGATGACGGGTCTGAGTTTTTGTTGTTTCTTTGGTGTTGCTCAGTGATCGGAATATATGGAGCAATTCAATGCTCTAGTGTTCAACTGCTCTTTTCGTCATCTATCCATCACGCATTCTTCCTGGAACCCACAGAATTGCTCAGGTCTGTACTGTTTATTTGGATTTGCAAGGGCAAAGAAGAATGTGGCAATTGATAAGAACTTCCCGTGCTACTCTTCGTGATTTTCTTTGGTCGAACGTAAATGCTTGAGTGTGCAGGATAGACATTGGCTGAGAAGGAGTACTGGCTTGCTTATAAACGATGGCTCTTATGCAACATGTTGGGGATCGTGGTTTACGGCAACAAAGGGCAATGAAGGAAGGAGTGTGCCTAGATAATTATTGTCTCGTTAATGGTTGCCTCCATCGTATACCCTTGTACTTCAATCTTGCTGGAGTTGATTTGTGCTCACTGCCTTCAACTTTATCCTACTTTGATTTGCAACTGGCGTCCCCCAGTCGTAAGTCATGTAGAATGGTAGACGCCAAGAACCACCAAACCTTTTTTCGTGAAGGCAGGTGGCTCAATCAGGATAGAGGGGAGGCAATTCCTACTGAGTGGCCTGCTGCTTGGAGCAGGCGGTTTGTCAGAGCGCGAGGGCAAGGGAGGAGAGGAGAGGTTCGACACGTGAGCTGTGGAGAATGGAGGGGTGATGGAACAGAAGCGGATTCGAGTTTTTTCGTCAAGGGAGCGATGGCGTGACAGAGAGAGATGCCGAAGGAGATCGCTCTATTGGAGGAGGAGGAGGTGGAGTTCTCTATGTTGACGTTTGCTGCTTCAAAAGTTCGTTTACGCAGTTGGGCTTGGGCTTAAGAAATTTGGGCCTTAAAGTGGATATGTACACATTTGTGCCCTTTTCCTGTATCTCATCAAATGGGCTGATCGAATCGGACTTGGGTCAAATAGAAAATGATCTAATCCAAATTAATCAATTTAACTTGTGTGAACCTATAATATACTGATCCATATTCAACCCATATCCAACTCGACCGTTATTGCAAAAATACATAATTAACCCAATTCAAGAAAACTTATACCAAAATTGAGGTGAGAGAACAAGCGAGAGTGAGATCGAATGAATGTGAGAGATTAAGAGTGATAAAGGTGGGTTATGAATTTATTTAATACACATTATTTTGGCCTTGACCATTCTAACTCGTATAACAACTTAGTCTCATCAAATACCAATTAAAAAATGGGTATAAGGCCTATTTTGATAGATCTAGCTTTTATCGAAGAACCATTGTTCCCAATTCTTTTCCTTGTTTGGTTTTGGGTCTTGTACCTTATTCATATCGAGTTTGTGATAAGAAGAGCTCACGGGCCATAGGAGGATGCCGGAGCAACAATTGACATAGTGTCTAGGATGGCCTGGTTGAGCATGAAGGAGGTCGCTTCCAAACTTCTACAAAGCTCTAGATGTGATAAAACATACAAGACTGACATATTTGAACGAGATAATGAGCGCCTTCAGACATGTGAGTAAGTGACACAAGAACGTGCTCTCTTTTATAAGAAACGTGTTCTTGGCCGACATAGTGTTTGGCGACTTGTGAAGTAATTTTAGTGAATTACTACTAGTTTATATTGGGATTAGTAAATCTATACAAGGATATTAAATCAATATCAGAATCAGTTTCAAACTTGCTATAAAATAATTAAAAAAGAAAAGATTACGTTGCAATTTGGTTAATAAAATTATATATTAATTGGCGCGCATTTATGTTTCTTGACCTTTGGTCACGAACTGCATGATTGTAGTCAATTAATTCAAGACAAAAGCAAAAGAAAAGGGTGAGAAGAAGAAGAGAAAAGCAAATGGAGCCAAAATTATAAATAATTATTTTCAGAGAATTTGAGAAAAGGACAAAAAGGAGACCGTGGGAGAGTGTGCATGTGTAGGGTCAAAAATGAATCCAAGAAAATATCCATTTTTACGTAATTTTCAGAGAATTTAATTCGATGCCGTGTCTGTTTTGCTTTCACCGTACTCAATGCTGTGTTTAACCTTCAAGATATATCAGGTACCTAAGGTGACCCACTTTTTTTTTTTGGTCGATCCTACTTTATTCCTACTCTATCGCTCACTCTCAGTTTTTTGCCCTGCCTCATTGCAGGGCGTGGGAGTCAAAACTCACTCCTGAAATTACAGTGTCCCCACCCCAACCCCCCTGAGAAGGTTGGGATTCGACCCACTTAGATTCCAAAATTAGAAGAATTTAATGAGGCTATGGGACCCACTCTAAGTACCAAGTCCCATTAAGTAAATATTTTGAGGGACTCTGTTGTTATTTGACAATTTTACTTTCCTTTTTCTTGGGATCGAATGCACTAGAAATGTTGCATGGATGTCAGAACTTAAGAATTGAACTGTGTAGAGAATTGGGATTAGAGAGGGAGAGTAGATAATTGAACAATGTTTGATACTGCCCCATCCCCAATGATTATCAGTATCTTTTAAGATCGCACATATATCGCACGTATATCGCATTGCACATATATCGCACGTATTTCGCACGTTTATTTTAGATTTCTCTTTTATTATGTATATCTAAATTAAGATCATAAAAGAGCAAGCAGCTTCCTCAGACTGACCTGATAATCAATTTTTCTTTTTTTTGGTCAGAACCTAGTAATCAATTGAGGTGTTGACAATATGTTTGTTTTTCATACCGAGATATCCTTTTCTTTTCTTTTTGCATGACTTTTTTGTGGCAATCTGCTCCCATGCTGCAGAGAGTCAAATCTGAATGGCTCTGTTAATTAAAAAAAAATTGAGAAAATGCTAATATATATTTATGGCAAACATGTGATCCATATCGAAATTAAGCGAGTCTTCTCGTCCGCTCTGAATAAAAATGAAATTCCTCCTTCTTCTTCTTCTTCTTCTTCTTTTTTTTTTTTTGTATATAAAGGAAGATTTGAGGGAAATCTCGAGTTCCTAATTCCGATTTTTCCCGAGAAAAGAAATCGGCTAAAACAAGTTAAAGTGGTATCCTAGAAAAACTAGGGTTGGTGGAGAAGCCGTGCTTGACCTCCTAATTTCCCTTTTTAGGATTGAGGTAAACACGGAAACAATTGGCAATTGCTATTGGCGACCCAAACATGAATTGAATTGGAGTTCCTTCATCGTTTCAAGATAGTTAATTTTTTCTAATGGCACAAATAGCACACAATGCAGTTGAGATTTCATTATAAGGACTTGCGATATTTAATTTAGGCGAAGATGTGCTTGACCTCCTCCTCGTCCTCCTTGTTGACCGACTCGTCGAGCTGCGGCGACTCCTTCCCCTCAGACCAGTCTGACAGGGCCTCGTCAGACGACGCCTGCTCCCCAAATCTGGGCGAGCATCACCAACCCCAGGCGAGGGTCGGCGAGGCCTCGCCCAGGGCGGGCAATGGTCGCCGGCCCCCCGCGAGGGCCGGCGTGCCCAAATATGGGCGTCCTCGCCCGACCTGGCGGGGGTAGCCAGCCCTCACCTGGCGCCGACAAGGCCTCGCCCGGGCAAGGGCCGGCAACCATCGTCAGCCCCTCCAGCGATGGGCGATGGCGGAAGCTCCGATGCCTTTTTTTTTTTTTTTTGAATAGTTTTGTTTTTTTAAATAAATTTAGCTTTTCCTTTTTATTTTTTAATCTAATTTTTTAAGATTTTGAATAAAAAATAATTTCAAAAAGCCATATAGAAAATAAAAATTTCATTTAAAATATGACATCAACACCATGTCAACAATTTCCATTAACTTACCCTTCACAAAAAAAAAAACAATTTCCATTAACTTTCTTGATGATATTAACTTTAGGATTCAATTGAACCAACTTGACAAGTTTTAGGACTTGATTGCAATTTTTGTAAGTTTTAGGACTTAATTGCACTTTCTTAACAAATTTTAGGACTTCTGCTGAACATATCCCTAAAAACAAAAGCAAAGAAAACAAAAAAAGCAGCCAAAGGGGCTAGGCTTATGAGCCCAGCCCCTCCTTCTCTCTCGCGCGGGCCTCCACAGCCCGCATAACAAAGCCAGCCCCCCCTTTGGTCTTCTTCCTCCTTGGCTTCTTCGCCGGCCTCTGCAACACATGCGCGACGCTAGAAGGACAGGCGGACGGCGATGCATGCTGGCGATGCATGGGACGTGCCTTCAAAGCGAGCAAGTAGGCTGTTGAAGTGACGCCGGTCTGGCCGCATCAAGGTCGGTCAGTGCGCGGAGGACCGGCGGCCAAACCTCCACGTCAACCAAACTCCCTTGCCTATAAATAGGTCGACACCACCTCCATCGAAGGGGCACCAAAACAGAGAGACAGGCGGAGAGATCGAAAGTTTGCGAGCGCCGGAAGCTTCCCTTGAGAGACTTCAAGGGAGGCCCGAACGTCCGCAAGCCCAGATTTGCAAGCAGTCGAGGCCAGAGGAGAAGAGGGGGTTATGGATCTACGAAGTAGGGGCTAAGCAAGAAGGAAACCAGAAGGTGGAGGGCCAAATCCGTCCATCACCGTGCTGTGACCCCCCCCCCCCTTGATGCCATCGCCGTCGCCCAGTCGCCACCGACGAGGCCGCCTGCGCCCACAGTCCCCAACGCCAACCAGCAACGCCCCTGCGTCATTCTCTCTTTGCAAACAGGTATTAGCCATCACTCGATGTTGCTTTACCGTTCGAAAACTAACAACCGCCTCTGCCTACCACGTCACGGCTGTCATTGACACATGCCTCCACCCCAGCCTCACCTTCGGTGCCGCTAGTAGAGAGAAAGAGGGAGTGCTGCGGAAACCGGGTTGGAAGCCGGGTCATGGGTCTCATTCGGGTAGGGTTCCGCCTAGGCCTGGTTGTGCACGTGGGCATGTTTGTTGTTGGGCTGCACCTTTTTGTGAAGTAGGCCAATTCCAGCGTGTGGGCCGAGCCTTTTTAGAAAAACAAAAAATCCCGAGTCAAGCCTGCATGGGCGAATGGCTTGGGTCGGACCCAACCCGCGGATCCGACCCGGATCATTTTTTAATAATATCTTAATATATTATAATATAAAAAAAATATTTTTTTAAAAAAATATTTTCCAAAAAATAAAAATGGTTAATACCCTAAAAAACCCAAAACTGGTACATATGTGACAATTTTACCAAAAACTATTTTTTTTATCATGAAAAACCCCAAATCAGTACACCCGTGACAAATTTACCCTAACTAATCATAAAAAACCCTAAACTTGTACATTTATGACAAATTTACCCCCAAACTAATTTATTCGACAGCAAAAAACTCCAAACTGGTAAATTTGTGACACATATACCATCCGCTAAATTGGATTAATACAAAAAAAATCACAAAAATTGTAAACTGTGACAAACGAAGCGTACAATCCCAATTTTGTATATCAATTAACTGTCACGTGTCATTTAACTTAATAATTTGACAATAAAATTTAATAAAAACTAACAGAGAATAAATTTGTCACAAGTATATCAATTTAGGTTAAATTTGAGAAAAAGATCAAAAAGCCAAAAATGCTTTTTATGTCCAAAAAATGAGAAAAAGACCCAAAAAAATGTTTTTCCTCCACAAATGCATGGAAAATCTCTCAAAAATCCAAAAAGCCTTTGGGTTTAAACAAGATTAGGTACCGAAGAGGCATTAGTAATTAACTAGTAAAATCAAGTCCACAATCCTAATTTCTCTAGTTGCGCAGGAGCAAGAAATTCTCCCAATACTTCGCTTGAGTTTTTAATCGACCCACCACAAACTGATTAATGGCAATTCTTTTTTAAATTAACTCACAGGTTAAAAACTTGAACCATTAAGTCGTGAACTGGTGGGACTTGGGAGAGTCCGGGCTACGCTTAATAAGCCTAGCCGAACCATTAGCCTCCGCAGGTGCACGCCCCGATCAGGCGCCAAAAAAAAAGAGGTCGCGACAACCCATTACTTTCAAGGGCTGAACCCAATTAAATTTTTAGACTTGAACCAACGTTATGCTAAATGTATTGTGTATTTAGGGCCTAAGCGAGGCCCAACTAGGATAGGCCCATTTTTCAATATTTGGCCCTTAAGAGCCGTTTGGCCATTACTTTTAATGGACCAAATTCTGCAAAATGCATTGGGCCTTCAAGGCCCAAGCTAGGCCCAACTAGGATAGGCCCATTTTGCAATATTGGGCCCTTAAGAGCTGTTATGGGCCATCTTCAGCCTAATATGTTGGGCTTTTAGGGCATTTGTCAAGCCCATGATTTTTGGCCCATTTAACGTTGGGCCTCATATAGGTGGCCATTGGCTCCACCGGAGGTCCATTATTTTCATGGGCTATACTTAGCCAAATATTGGAACTTTAATGGACTGTTGATGGTCCAATATTTGGCCTAATACTTAGTTCCAGATTCAGCCCAATGCATTGGGCCTTAATTGATTGGGCCAAGTTTGGCACTATAATATCGGCCTTTTATCTTCGTGGGTCAAGACCAGGTGTATATTAGGACTTAATGGGCTTTCAATTGGCCCAATGTATTGAACATAAAGGGTCCAAACCAGGCCCTTCATTCTCACGTGTCGAGACATTCGGCCTTAAATGTACTTTTAATTGGCTAGATCAGACTTAATGCATTGAGCCTTTAAGAGCCATAGATGCAGGCTTAGTTGATGGGCCACAGATGGGCCCATCAGCAAAACGTTGGGCACTCTTTAGGCTCTTGAAGGCCCGATGTTGGAACTAGATTATACCCAATGCAAATTAGGCATCAAATGCGAAGATCTAAACCGAGAACTTTCTTGACAGGTTTGTCTCACATTGGATGACTAGGAATCATAAAGTTTCATTCATAAGAAATACCCAGAACCTTAGCTCAGAAAACTTTGTATGAACCCTAAGAAAGCTGCAAAGGAAGACAACTACAAGCAAATGGTTAACATTTGACATTGGCATTATAATATTTTTATTACCTTCCCGGTCTTAAGAAGATAAGGAGGCGAAGATTTGAAAAGCACTTGCTTCCATCAAAAGCAATTCCGTAGCTCTGTCCTCAATCGTAATAGAACGACAGACACCAAAAATTTGGTACCTAGAGTGGGCTGCAAAATCTTTGCTTTTCGAGTATTCACACCCTCACAACACATCCAAGTGGTTCAAAGCTAAAAATTCTTCCACTGCCTCGGGTATCAAAGTTTATTGCCCGCCATATGAGGTATGTGTAGTCAAGATGTCACAAAGTGACTGCTAGCAGAAATTAGTTAAGCCATCTGAGCGGGCATACAGTACTGATTCGCATTCCTCTCTGCAAGCAATTAAATTGACATAAGCTTTAACATTAAAATTAAATACAATCCATAAAGAAGAATGGATAAGATGAGAACCAGAGGGAAGATAAGATAAACAACCTGACAAATATGTAAGCAGTAATTAACTCAGGCATTTTCATTAACTCATTCAATCTTACCTCCATCTTTAACTGCAGTTACAGTCAATCCAGCACTTGTGCTTCCCAAGCCAGTAGTTATGACCAATCAATTACTCAATTTGGCAGCAAATTTCAAGAACTGGGATTTTCCAGTACCTACAAGTTGTTCCATAGTCCAGGCATGCATATTCAGTATACAATCAGCAATCTGAGATGACATGTGATGATGTGCAAAGTGCATTGGTGACTCTTGAAGAACAAGAATCAATAAAGGCACATATTGTAGTGAAATGTTGAGTCTAATATTTACCTGGATCCCCAACCAGAAGCAAATGAGATTTTCCTCGAATCTTTGTTCCCATAGCATCAACATGCTGAACACCTCCAATGAGCGTCAAATCAACTGAAGTTGACAAAGGATAAAAAGACGATATTAAAGAAGTCAACCAACCCCACTGCATAAGGATATAAGCTACAAACAGGAATGAATGAGCAAATTACCCACTAAGTTATCACTCATCGCTGAAGTTATGCCAGGGAAATATCTAACACTTGCGTTTGGGTTGAAGAATGGCTTAAATCTGAACCCGAAACGTACTGTTTTGGCATATTGTCAGGATGAAATATGAGACCCTTATGAGCACCGGACTTGAGTAGAAGATTTTAAGCGAATCGTAATAAACTAAGACGGATTTGACACGAAATATGTCGATTTAGACCTTTATGCATCATCTTTGACTTGAAAATCGTAATGAACTTCACATACTGACACTGCACAGAAATAGCACAGAAATAGCAGACCACTTTAAAACAAGAAATAGAAACAGCTCCTGCCGAACCTCGTAGAACGAATCGGCAGGAGCTCCAGGATCCCTCCACATTCAAGAACACCGGACGGCTGGATTGGTCGCCGCACTCCGCAACCGAACCGGCTAGGGTTTCTGCAGCGAAGCGAAGGGGAGGGCAGCGAAGCGAAGAGAGTTCTGCAGCGTTCTGGAGCGCAGAGAGAGCGTTGCCGACTATATAAACGAGGCGGATTTGAGCCCAGTCCATTCCCCCCAAAAAAGAAGCCCAGTGACTGTGGATCCGGGTAATCCGTCTTGTCCCTCCGTATTTTTCTTGTATATATTTTAAATAATCATATTTCAAAATTGATTAACGGGGCCTGGAATTGTTTTTGGACTCCTTTCAATTTCATGTAATCCATCATAGAGCAAAAAAAAAAAAAAAGGGATGTGCTACTGGATTATTGTGGCTGGACTTATTTGCGGAATTCTGATGTTTTTCATTTCTATGCTTCATTCGAATTATGGCAATGCTGCACCTATGTGAATTACATTGGACCCTTGTTTTGATATTATCATCATTTAAAACAAAATTAGTGAAAATAAAAAGAAAATAATCTTGATTCTCTTTTTGCAGCATTGTTCTCAGCCATTTAGGATGGACGATAGCTATCGGGAGTTTTTGTTGCGCATGTTCGACGAAGGAGATGAAGAGCCATTTGGACTGGACGATAGCTACCGCACATTTTTGTTGCGGATGTTCCATGAGGGGGGAGAAGGAGAGAATGGGAGTGATGGGACGATAGCTACTGCACATGAGATAGAGATAGAGATAGAGCTAGAAGATGATGGGGAAGATGCATCGGCTCCTTCTCCGGTCGACAATGATCGTCCTGATCGGTTCGTTTTGATATCTCTCTTTATTTTTTATAAAACAAGTATCATTACAGTGAACATTGATTTCTAGTATAGTGGATAGTGGATAGTGGAAAGATCAAGGCTGTGGTATAACATATATTTGAATAGAATAAACAAATCAATTGCAAAAGCAACAATAGATTAGAGTGGGGTTATTAAGGGCTGTTATCTATTAATTGTTCATTGCCTAGTTTAACTTTTAGCGATCGAATATCATAACTTATGAAATTTTATATGATACCTTAGCTGATCTTTATTCATTTTGTCATTGCTAGACAAGGAAGGATTGAGGACTTCGATCATCCGGCGAGGCCGCTTCCAAACAAGTATGCCACAATTTATGCCTTGGCTGCATCTTTGACCACCATCTCGCCAGCTTATGGTTAGTCTCTCTTTTGTTCAATATCGTTAAGGGAAGACCATTAGTCTAGTGATTTTGGTGTACTTTTTTGCAAATAGATTTTCTCGTTATTATTATTTTTTGAATTTTTGGCAGTTCAAGTGCTGATGACCGGGCTTGCGTCATATATCAAGACGGACCTAGCTCTAAGCGCTTCACAGCTTCAGCTCATGATGGGGATCCTTGCCGTGTTCTCGTTGCTGGGGGTGGTGTTAGCAACAGTGATTAGTGAGAAGTTTGGGCGTCGTTGGACAATTGTGATGGCGGGGGCCTTATATTTCGTTGGGCCCGTCATTATGGGTTCGGCCCAAAATATTGCCATGTTGCTGGTCGGCCGCTCCTTGGCCAGCCTCGGCGCGAGCTTCGCCTTGACGATTGCCCCAGTCTACACGACCGAGATCTCCCCTGCCTTCTCCCGTGGCATCCTGATCTCCTTTCCCGAGGTACTTATTTATTTTCATTTCCTTTTTTTCCTTTCTAATTTTGTGGCATCTTTTTCATTTTTTGTTTCCATCATTCAGGTGTGTATTAGCGTTGGCACTCTTTTTGGCAATCTGTCAAATTATATCATCTCCAAACTCCTCCTCAAATATGCATGGCGTGTGATGCTTTTCGCTGGAGCAATCCCCTCGGTTGTACTTGTGGTTGCCTTCACAGCTTTCCACATGCCAGAATCGCCGGAGTGGCTCATCAGACGGGGCCACCTAGGCCTCGCCAAGCCCATCCTTACCAAGACCTCCAAATCTGAGGAGGAGGCTGCACTCCGGCTTGCCCAAATCAAGAAGGATGCTGGCATACCCGAGGAGTGTGACCAGGACATTGTGGACACCCACGTGGGCTCGTGGCGAGACATCTTTCACCCAAGTAAGGGCGTTTGTCACATGCTACTATGCACTGTTCTAATCCAGTTTGTCCAGCAGACCTGTAGCATAGACACCATGATGGTGTTTGCCCCTCTCATTTTCACGGAGCTCCGCATCATCCCATCCTCCAGAAGACTTCTTGTGAGCTTGATGGATGATTTGCTGAGGATACCATCCGTCCTCATCGCCACCTATTTCGTCGACCGGCTCGGGCGGCGGCGGCTATTGCTTAGCAGCATTGGTGGAGTGGTCATCTCAGTAGTTTGCTTTGGAGCGTGCCTCAGGTTCATTGAGGCCGGCAACACAAGGCCCTTGTGGGTGGTGGTGACGTGCTTGGTCACCGGGATTGGCTACGTGATCTCCTTCTCCATCGGGCTAGCATCGATAGCAGCACTCTACTGTTCAGAGATCTTCCCCACAAGATTGCGTGTGCAGGGATACGCAATTGGCGTTGGCGTGAAGCAAACGGTGAACATAGGCTTGTCACTGAGCTACATACGGCTGGCCAAGGCCATTACCCTGGGTGGGACTGCCATATCAGTTGCCTTTATCGCCTTGATTGTG
The DNA here is from genome assembly GCA_007663325.1 of Eucalyptus pauciflora. Taxonomy (NCBI): domain Eukaryota; kingdom Viridiplantae; phylum Streptophyta; class Magnoliopsida; order Myrtales; family Myrtaceae; genus Eucalyptus; species Eucalyptus pauciflora. The sequence goes on along the minus strand of VMYD01000211.1, from coordinate 328,346 downwards.
GGGCTGCTACTTTATTGGTGGATGCCAGAGACTAGCGGGAAGACTGCAGAAGAGATCAAAGTATTGTTTGGTACATCCACCACAGCGAGGGAATTGCAACAGGAAGGACGACAATGATTCCAGGAAGGCACACTAACTATTAGGAGTGAAATTAACCCACTTAGTTTGTCTGATGATGTATAGGAAATTGAGGTTATATATATATATATATATAGCTAGCTTTCCATTAGTATTCAAGCACACCAGTTGAACATGCCTGAGTAGCCTGTAGTTCTTCATTGTGCTTTTAACTCCAGTTGCTGAGTAGTTTGCCTTGCGGTCTATTCTCCAGCTAAGTGTCCATGCCTTACTTCGAATCTCCACAAGGCAAACCGGTTTGAGCAGTTTCTAAAGTACTGGTTGGCTGGTATCATGCCACTGAACGGATCCAAAATTTCAAGCAGGTGTCGCCTTGTTGGAGGGGTATGGATAGCTTCAAAAAGACGCTAAATAAAATAGCTAGACGACTGAAGCAAGAAAGAAATTCATTGAGTTTGGACACAGATCATCCTAATTAGGGGAACGGTATGGTATGAAAACTCCCATTTGTCAATCGCCGATAGCTGGTGGAAATGATGGTCTCTGATGACATGGCCCTCAATACATCACTTTGCAGGAAACGAAAACCCAAATCTTCGATCGTGAAAAACTCAAGGCCATGGAGCATGCAGATGTGTACAATGGCAACGCCTAAATGCCCTAAGACGCACAAGCAATGCGCGCGCAAGAGGCCGAGTCCTTGATACATTGAATTTGCTGAAACCCAAATCTTCAATCACGAAGAATTCAAGGCCATGGACCATGCAGATACATATAGTGGCATGATATGCCCCAAGAAGCACGAACAATGCACTTCGGGCCGCGAGAGTGAGGCAATTGGCACATCGAATTCCATGTCCATTTGAAAAATATAATGAGCAAATCATACATATGAAACGGATCAAATCAGGAATATTGAATGAGATTCTCCTCGCATATTCTGCTGTCTTTAGGAAGTAAATGGTTGTCTTTAACCTAATAACTAAGTCTGCGATCGATTGCTGAATATTTTCACCCAAAGCAAATGAGACAGCCACTTCCAGTGAAAAATAATTGAAGAAAAATTAGGGACACAGAAGGAAAGCCCTAATATGGACCAAGCGCCCAACTGCCTCACACTTGTCTCTTTTCTTTCTCCTCCTTTTGCTTCGTTGTTGGCACATTCAGTCATGGGATGTTACAATTGGCAGAGAGGAAAGCAACATAAGACTACACAGCGACAAGGTCAGGTGTTTCCACTTCAACGGATAACAAAGCAGTGTGTACTTTATCCGGCCAACCATCCAACCGATCTCGCAAGGATGTAACTTGCAAAATGCCCAGAACTCTTGGTTGAACCCAGGAAACATGCACTGTTCCCTCTACTTGATCAATTAGACCCTCAATAAGATGAACCTGTATCGACATAACCTTAGTTAAATACAACAGAATGAACGGGCAAAAAACAGTCTTTCAGAAAAAAATGACAAGGTACGAGAAAACGATGCAATCCTCTTGGACTTTGGGATAACCAAAATTGAAGAGATGTAGGAAAGAACAAAAGACCTTCATGTATCTGCAGGATCAGACCAATGAGAAAAAGAAAGGCTCTTTTATGCTCTCTTAACTAGGAATAAAGCTTCCACCTATCCATAAGATTATCAAGTATTCATTTTTTGAATCATCTAAACCACCAATCTATTCAGATGGAGTTCATTCTGTCTTAAAGCTTCATGTGTACAGCTGCACCATAAGGCCGAGTCAAACTATAGCCCAATGAACTCAAAACTAGAGAAGGATCATATACACAGCCATAATAATGATCACGTCCAATCTTCTCATCAAATGACATAGAACAGCCCACCAAATAAGATGTTACAGAATGACACAACCACCAAGAGAGATACAAAAGAATTGGGAAGACTTACAGAAAGGCTCTTCATGAGAAGGTGCTCAACATCAGCTACACAAAGCTTTGTGCATTCAGCAATAACACTCAGTGGAATTGTCCTATCTTCTGATGCACGGCTGCAAGGATAAAATTGTATACTTTATATGGGGAGGAATATATGCTTATAATGCAAAATATGAAATACTAAGTACGACAGAAATGGAGATACGAAAAAGAATAGGAAGCGGGACCTGAATATGATTTCCATTAGGCAGAGAATGTTGATTTTCTCCAATAGTTTTTTCTCATTTTCAACCAAACCAGGTTGTGCATTGAGAGCAGCATTGTGTACATGACATAGTTCTTGATAGCGTTGCAAATTACCAGCATTAAATGCCTCGAGAATATAGTACATCCACTCAACATTTGTTCCCAAGAGGCTCTTGATCTGTCAAATTTGTTGAAATCAAGATATAACATGATGATAAAAAATAAAATAAAAAAAATGAAACAACTAATGGCAAATTGGAAAGGACCATATGACCAAAAAGCAAGTTATGCTTTAAGTTGCTTTGTAGAAAATGTGTCATCCACATAGTATTAACAGCTACGCAATGAACATGTGTTACGAATGTGCCTCAAGCAAAACTAGGGAAATCGTTATGTACTTGGTTAAGTTAATGAGACCTACCACTAAGATTTTGATGCTGAAACTGGCATATCTAGTGTAAATGCAGAGAACAAATTTTATTACCTAGCTTTCAACTATGAGAATCATTCACTTGACATTTACTCAAGAAAATTACAAGATAAGAAAAAACCTTACCATGACATTCCTAAGTACAGCAAGAAGAAATGCTGTCAGAAGGATAAAAAGGGACAGTAGTGTCATTGTCCCTAAACTTCAGCCCAATGTACAATGTCATCCTTACTTTTAATTCATTCAATGTGGTTCTTGAACTACTTGTGAATGTATAATGTGGTCTTTTTGTTTGATCACCCATGGGAAAATATCACCACAAGTCCCAAATTATTGGGTAATGTGCAATCGAGTCCCTCAAATTACAATTCGTTCAATCTAATTCCTCAACTTTTCCTTACAAAGTCAAAGAAGTCTTTTGTACAATTCACAAGGATCACTGACTTTAAAAAAAAAAATTATTTTTGATTTAGAAAATAAATTGAAATGAAAAGATAATCTTCAATTTAGACAATACTACAATTATGAAAACTTGAGAATGATACCACATGACCAATCTGATTTTGCTGTGGAAAGGTGAGTGACTAGATTGACAAAATGAAAGTTTAGGGACTAGATTGCACATAATGCGATAGTTAAGGGACATGTGTTTTCTTTCTCCCTCATTCAATGAAACAAAAAGACTACATTGTAGAAGAAAGTTCAAAGAAGACACAGAATGAATTAAAAGTCAAGGATGAAAATGCACATTAGACCAAATTTTAGGGGCTATTAGTATCGTTTAATTTATTCATTTAATCTTTCCCCATAAGAAATACTCAATTCAGACCCTGAACATTTTTTGGCTCATCCCGGTGCCAATTTCCAGTCTGATTAATTTATTCATTCCAATTTGGTTCATCTGCACGGCCCCTATTGGGTAGAAAGGCACAGACACTTGAGCAGCTTCAATGAGTTATGAGAACAAGTAAAACCTTTAGCCCAGGGGCTGACCTCCCCAAGTTGCAACCAGTTAGGAAAGAGAGAAACTTCAGCCTCTTTCAAAATCACTAGCCAATTCTACAAGATATGTCACCTTACACCACTACCACTGACATTCTGCCTTAACTACCATATCACCTCTTCCCTGCATCGGAAGAGCCTCCCAATTTCCCAGGAATCCCTTTTTTTTCTTTTGCTGTTGAGGAGGGCTTCAATCCCTCCCATAAATTAGAGTTCACTAGACTTCCAACCTGTATTGGCAATGCTTTTCGGCAGCACCTGACTTATCCCTAAGCATTTCCAGTACTGAGACACCCATAAATCTCCAAGCAACACTCATTTTCAAATTTTACATCTTATAAATTAAACATAAGGCTCCAAAGCCCCTTGATGACCCACTCCACCTCTGTCTTCAATTGGCAATGCTCAAGCTACCACTAATGGGCAACAACAAAATGGAGTCTTTGTCACAAAATTGATAAGGCACTAACCTAAACACTTTGGACTAGATCTAGCACTGTATACTCCATAGTCTGGCCACAGAAACAATTAGATAAACATGTCAACTAATCATTCTAAGGGAGATATCTTTCTCTCGGGTTCAAGCGCATGGACAAAAAGAAAAGGACACACACATACACACATACATGTGCATCCGGATGGAAGCATACACCGCAGAAAGAGAGAGATCGCAGGTGAACAAGAATTCGTGTCGCTTATTTTATTGCTAAACTAAGTGAGTTAAGTAATATCACAACACTTTTTATCATGTAACCTGATGTTGAGCCCTTTGGCGCAAGTCTCCTCGTAGGTGCGAACCATCTCCTCGGGCGTGGGCTTGGGGTCCTTGGGGAAGTCCATGGTTATGAGCCAGTGGTTGAAGTCGCACCCCTCGAAGAGCACCGTGTCCGGGTCGATCTTGTCGCCGTCGTTGTAGCCGCCAGCGTTGTAGACCAGCGACCGCGAGAAGAGCAGCGACGCCGCCGCCGACGAGGAGCGAGGCCGCAGCGCGGTTGCCGCGGGAGGCGGCGTCGCCGGCCGCGACGGAGACGGCGACGGAGACGGCGCCGGCGCGGGGGCGGCAGGGGCCGGGGGGAGCGCGGCGAGGGGGCGGCGGAGGGCGGTCGGCGGCGGCGCGGCGAGGGCTCGCCGGAAGCGGACCAAGCGCATCGCCATGGCTGCTGATGAAGACGGAGAGAGAGAGAGAGAGAGGGTTTTAGGGGTTTTTGGGAGGAGCTTTTCTCTGGCGAGTGCGACTTCCGATTTGCAGGAGCGAAAATTTGACTTTTTGTGATTTTCGACCGGGGAAATTTACGATTCGGCCCCAGATTTTTAGGGTGGTTATTGATTTCGCCCCAACCAGTGTCTCGAGATTTTGGCATAAATCCCTCGATATTTTTTCCGAACTGGTTTTTCAACGTACGCCCGCCCCGACTCCGACCGCAAAGTTCGCCTCAAGGGTCGGTCACGTGACCGAGGGCGGTGAGGACTTCGAGGGCGAAATCGTCTTTTCGCGGCGAGAATTATATTTTCGCCCTCGGATTTGTTGCGCGGTTGGAAATTGCCTCCCGACGTTTCGAATTCTTTTTCTAATTTTAGAAAAAGTTTCGTAAGGAACAAAAACTGTTTTTCTAAAAAGCTACGTAAATTGTTAGGATCAAAAACTGTTTTTTTTTCGTAAACATGATAAATCCTCCTTCCTCCTCGTCCTCCTCGCAGAACCCATCCCCAGAAACTCAAAAATGGTAGACCGCCAGGAAGTATGTCTCTTTGCTGCACTATATGTAACGTTCGGTTCCGCCGCGATGATCTTCCTCATAATACCTTTGTCTATGTTCCCGGAGATGGGGCTCAGCCCTCTTTCTTCTATATCCTCCCTCGACGTGTCCAGCACTCAGGTCACCGGTCATTTAAACATATTTCTCTCGATCATAAACCACAGCCAGAGGATTGGCGTGGAATACAACAGCATGAGAATCATCTTGAAATTCGATGACAGCCTCCCCCTCTCTCGTCCAATGCTCGTTCCCACCTTCATCCAGGATCCCAACAACGTGACCATTGTCCGAGCCGAGGCGCTGTCGAAGATCCCGATCTTCAATGACTTGTACGTGAGGGGCCTGGTGCGTGCCTTGAAGCGCGAGGAGGTGAACATCCAAGTGGTCGTGAAAGCCAAGCGGAGGCTGCACTTTGGTCTGTTCTCTATGCCCATATACGACCTGCTTGCCCAGTGCCCATACGTTACCTTCACTGCTCCAAGAGATGGCGAGGGCAGCAGAGATTGGATGAGTCTCGGAGGCACCCTGGGTTGCCATTAACTCAACCTCCCTATATACTGGTGAGTATAAGTTCCTGGTCTCGTTGCACAGAAAAACATAGGTTGTGTAGCCCAACGGCGATGCCCATGCCTGAGGTGTAGGCTCAGCTCGACGGCACGTGAAGCTCTGCCATCGGAAATGAGCTCTGTCGAGGAGGCTGAGCTTCAGCAGCGGCAATATGACCATGGAGTTTGGCTTTGTCCACCTTCAGGGTCAAGAGCTCTGTCGGTGTTGATTTTCATTTTTCAGAAAGAGGACATCGTTTTTCTTATTTTCCGATATGGACTTTCCGGTTCGAAGAAGATAGATCTTCCATGTTGATATGAACAAGGTTTGATTCTGTTCTGATCTTTTTTTTCTTTTTTCTTTTTTCAGATTCTAGAGACTCTGGTGGCTTCTCCAACTTCGGACATCGGTTGGGCATCGGTTGGAGTTATCTTTCCTAGGCTTCTTACTTCAAATGCTGTTACTGGTTTATATGCTGTACTTCTTTCGACAATGTGTATTTCTCCTAGTCTCAAATGGAGTCTGTCCTTTTAACATAAAATTTCGGATCATGCATCGGCATACAATCTCAAAGCTCGTACAATGAGAGTCAGTAGTTAAGTGATTTCATTCGATGACAATTTGCTATTTGCTTTCGCCTCCATTTCCTGCTTTCCTCCACTCGGTCTTCTTTCCGACCACATCCGACTTCCCTCTCCCACCCTCTCAATCACTTCTCCAGGCTTCCGTCTGTAAATCTCTCAGATCCGACTTCCCTCTCCCACCATCCACATTTCTGTGAACCCAATAATGATAAAAACAAAAGCTGACGTATACCATGGAAATTATGACACTGCAAAGCAGAATCGCCATTGAAGAGACTCGAAGTTTGCTCATTACTCTGTCGCTGTGGATTATCTCTGCATCACCACCACCATATCTTCTCTGTTTCCGAAGGTCAATCAGAACCCACGTCACCAAAACGAACCCAAACACTACATTCACTAGCTCAAGTGCTATATACAAGTTGACAGCTCCCAAAACTCCAGGCGAGATGCTTCCCATTGAAATGGCCATGGACACTGGAAGAACTCTGCAACTACAAGAACCTGCAACCCAAATGAAAAAAGAAAGAAAAAAAGGAAACTCGGTTCAAGCTTTTCGCACTAGAATATCAAGAAACTACAGAACGAGAGAGCTTTCTGTTTTCCTTTTCAGATTCAAACCTGGGGAGAGAGATGATGAAGAGAGAGCACGTGGTTCTTCGTCGCGCGTGGGTTGGTGGGCGATAAAGCGTGCTTTTCAGTGGGAATGCGCGGTCACTGAGCCTGGTTTCTGAGACTGGTTTAAACAGACGCCAGAGCAGCGAGAAACAAAAGTCGAAACGAAAGAAAAGAACGTCATCTATTTTATAGTATTAACATCATTATGTTACCAAAGCAATACAGTAAAACAGGCCAGAATCTCGACCGCCGCTCCCCCTCAAAACCACCGAGCACTATTCATGCCGGAAGAGCGAGCCTGTCGCCATTTCTTTTGGTAAAGCTTCTTCATCTTCGCCGCTTTGCTGTTCTTCTTTCTGTTTCCTTTACATATTCCTTCGCCAGGGAGGCGTTCTAGGGCATGCACTGTTTGCTTCGCTTAGTTGTCAATTCTGAGGGCAGAGGATGTCTTCGTTCGTGTCTTCATCTAACGACACATAATCTGCCTCTCGGCTCTTTCTTGTTCGTATTCTTGCACCGAGACTATCACCTCCTGAAAATGCGGCCAAGAGAATATCCCCCGCTGTTGCAGTCCTATAAAAGAAATACGGAGCTGGCGAACGAACTGCCGTACGGGTCTATGCCATCGAATAGTAATAATGAGTTTCCGAGGCTTTCCATTTGAGTTCGTTTCCACATGTTCATCGACCATCGAGTGTTTCCACTCGATTGCGAAGGAGCGACCATTGGTTTTGCTCTCCGTAAGAACAGCTAATTTGGACTGAAGACACATTCCTAACCTTGCCATCACAACTCATCATTCACCAATGCTGTTAGCTGTTAAAAGAACACGTAGGAAGCTTTCCCTCTGATTGCGAAGGAGCGACCATTGGTTTTGCTCTCTGTAAGAACAGCAAATTTGGACTGCAGACACACTTCTAACCTTGCCATCACAACTCATCATTCACCAATTCCACTTCCAGGGTTTCACCATCGAGATGAAAAGCCACAAAATTCTGGCAGTGTCGTTCTTATTCTTAAAAAGACAAGAGTACTACAATCTGAAGGACTCTTGCAATATATTCGGCTGCTATGGAACCGGAAAAGAATAGCGGATGCATAGCAAAATTAGACATGCTCACTCGTTTTTCTTCATTTTTTGAAGATTGCCGGCGAGATTTAAAAGTCATGTGGAATCAAATCGGACAATAACATCGCACGATCACAAATAACTGAAAAAAAGACGCAGAAAACACAAGAAAGATAAGAAAATTTGATTAAATCGGACAGTTTTGCATGTCTTGCATGGAGAGAAACCTTCTTTGACATGTAAGCCAGGCGCCTCGCGCGTATTTCTATTTGTGACTTTTGGTTGGTGTGGCCACTCGTACGTAATCCTATCTTATTATTTTTGGCTCGCAACTCGCACGTGTTCAAGTCCTTTTCGCATCACGAGCTTGAGTGTCTATAATTGCAACTTGGCCCCCGATATTCAACTAATTGATCGCATTGCTTCCATTGGCGTCAACTCCAACCAAATTTTGCTTGGAATTCCAGTTACTTAGACTTGTCGAAATGGGTCTCAAACCCATTTATTAACCCAAACTTATTGAAAAGGGTCATAAATAGGTCTCAAATTTAAGGTGTCTAGTCCTAATAGGTTAGAAATGAAAAAGCTCAAAATTAATGGGTCTAAATGACAAAAGTGAGCGGTTTTAGGTTCCAAATATCGGTCGAAATATGTTCAATAATTTTTGGAATATGGAATTTACCCTACATACCCAACAATCAGGACCTTGTTATAGATTCTGGAGTTTACCCGAATTTCATTTGTACTCTAAATTGAATAGTTGTAGTGAATCATTACCTCTAGTAACCACCATTTGCTAATTCATTTATCACAATTTATATTTAGACACACAGCGATTATAAACCATTAACAAAATCAAAGTCTTAGTCATGGACCTTACCGAAAATAAAAGTTCAAATTAGTGGTTTCATATTACATAATCATTATTACCGAAAGTTTAGCCTAAAGGACTTTAGGCAAATGTAAAAGCCGTTTGGTAAACTATGCTTTGAAAAGCAATTTTGAGAGAAATGTCGTTTGGCAGAAAACACATTTAAAAAGCCTCTAGGTGATTAATATTATTTTTTTTAATTTCATTTGTTTAAAATTGAAAAAATAATGTATGCAACTTTTTAATATAAATTTTTACAATAATGCTAAAAAAATCAAATACATATATATATTAAATAAAAATATCAAATCCTTCGTCGAAATTTTTTAATTTTTATTTGCTTGAAATTGAAAAAAAAATAATGTATGCAACTTTTAAATATAAATTAGAAAATAATGCTAAAAAATCAAACACACACACACACACACACACATAATTTTTTTTTAAAAGTCCAAACCCTTCATTGGAACTTTTTAATTTTTATTTGTTTAAAATTGAAAAAATAATGTATGCAACTTTTTAAATATAAATTTTATAATAATGCTAAAAAAATCAAATACACACATATATATAATTTTTTTTTTAAAAGACCAAATCCTTTGTCAAAATTTTTTAATTTTTAATTGTTTAAAATTGAAAAAAATAATGTATGTAACTTATAAATTTGAAAATAAAAAATCAAATTCATATATATATATATATATAAGGCCAAACCCTTCGTAGGAATTTTTTAATTTTTATTTGTTTAAAATCGAAAAAAAAATAGATGCAAATTTTTAAATATAAATTTTGACAATAATGCTAAAAAAATTCAAATATATAAATAATTTTTAAAAAATACCAAAATAGATTTAATTTTTTTAGCATATATGTAAATTTAGTTTTTTTAGCATTATTTTGGCATTTAAAAATAATAATAATGACAACAAAATAAGAAATTTGAAGAATGAGTGATTATAATTTTGGAAAAAAAAATAAGTTTCAGCATTTGGCCAAATGTAAAAAGCTCAAAACTAATTCCTACTAGCATTGGGCTTTCAACCTTCCTAATGCCGACTTTCACTTAAAAGCTACTTCAAAATTATTGCCAAACGGTCCAGCATTTTCCCAATGGGCTTTGGAGGCTGAAAGCCCATTGGGAATATTGAACCAAACGCACCCTACAACTGGTTATTGTACCTTCCTTGGAGGTAATTTGGTAACTTGGAGGAGTAAAAAATAGAATGCGGTGGCAAGATCAAGTGCAAAATCTAAGTTTAGGGCAGCGACTCAAGGAATATGTGAGTTATTATGAATCAAGATCATTCTTGATGACTTGAAGGTTGAGTGGCAGAGTCCTATGAAGCTATTTTGGGTCTGCATGGTAACATTTCTATTTCTCCCAATTTATGTTCTTTTGTTCTGCGGAACAAAAAAAGAACAGAAACCCATTTGGTAACGCCAAGTTGATTTCTATTCCCCGGAATAGAAAAGTTAGCCCGGGAATAGAAACGAGAAACAAAAAAAAATTGCTTCTTGTCCTAGGAACAATTTCTAGAAATAAGCAAATTTTCCTTTTTATTTTTGTTTTATTTCTCTCTTGCCATGGCCACCTCCAACCGCCCGGAGCCACCGCCGCCCGTCGCCGCCGACCGTGAGCAAGAGTAAAAAAACAAATAAATAAATAAATAAATACAAAAAAACAAATAAATACAAAAAAACAAATAAAATAAAAAAATACAAAAATAAATACAAAATAAAAATAAATACAAAAAAATACAAAAAAAAACAAATAAATACAAATAAAAAAACGCAAGAAAATAAAAATATAAAAAACAAATAAATACAAAAAAAAACAATAAATAAATAAATAAATAACAAATAAAATATATATACAAAAAAACAAATACAAAACAAAAAATACAAATAAAATACAAATAAAAAAACGTAAGAAGATAAAAAAAGAAAATTTGGTTTTTAATTTAGTCATTTATTTTTTTCTAAACAAAGGAAGTCTTGGTAATATTTTAAATGCTAGATATCATCAACTCGACTCACTTACTATCTTTGGTTTTTAATTTAGTCACCTATATTTAATGCAAAATCTGGTGTTATTTACTCAAATTCAATGGGCGGATTTACCTTCCACAATAAGCATCAATGGTTCACTTGACCTCGTATGGAGCCCGAAAAGGATTCAAAGTACATGGTAGATGTGATCCAACCAATAAGATATTGGCATAAATGGTAATGGAATTTGTTTCTCTTCTCGTGGTCTTGGGGTAATTCTTTTTAGGAGCATTCCGAAGGTAAAATCTTAAATTTACCGAACTGATGCAAGGGAAGTGTGCCATTAAGATTATCCCGGTAAGTGGACCGAGACACGCGAAAGCGGTCTGAACACCACTCTCGACCGCCAAAAACAAAACCAAATTGCCCAAATATCATCCTAACGATATTTTAAAAGATTGGCGGGCGGGATGTTACAGAACTCAGAATAGCAATATCCGGAAAGAGAGAAGTAGGGTCGATATTGTTCCGCCATTGATTCAGTAAATTTTCTTCTGCTCATCACATTATTTTCTAGCTTCGTAATCCATAAATCCACCCTTTATCTGTATGAATCCTCACCAAAATCATGTCATTTTCCCTCTACTACATTTTTCATTCCTTTTAATCGGAAAAATAATTTACTTTTCCCCAATTTTCCAACAATTTTAACAGGAGGTAAAGCCACCATGTCGTGGTAATTCAATGTCCCAAGCAAGAAGGTGACTAGATTGGAAGAATCTCTTGGAGGACGAGGACGAAATTGAACAAAAAAGGCAAAAATCCTGTGCCTTTTTCCTTTTGCTCGACTGATTTATAATCTTCTGCAGCGGCCCCTCCATTTCTTCATCTTTCAACTTTTCAACCCTAAAATTCTCTCTCTCTCTCTCTCTCTCTCTCTCTACCGGCCAGCGGCTTTGCTACAGTGCGCGGCGTCTCCGGCGGCGGGCGGCGGCGGCGGAGCGGAGCCACGACCTCTGAGGAGCGGCGGCGGCTCCTAGACGGCAGCGTCCACCAGCTCGATCCTCTCTTCGGCCGGCGGATTCCTGGCCCGAGGTTCGTTCCTCCGCTTCATTTTTCCCGGGCAAAACTCCCCGCTTGCGATTTACTTCGGTGCCTGCGCGTGTAGAAATGATCGGGGCTATCGATCTCGGTCGCGGAATCGCGTGTAGTTCTGAGCGGCAGGCTGTTTGATTCCGGTCGTTTTCAGTCGGTTTGGTCGGATTTTTCGACCGTTAGTCAGTGGCGATTGGTTTTTGTCACTGGTGTTTGCTGTGTCTGATTCGTTGAGGTCGGCAGGAGTCCGGAATTCGTCTTCCCGCGTTCTTCATTTCTTCGATAGCTCTCCCGTTTTCTCTCATTTCATACTCCGGGTTCGCCGTTCTTTTCTTAGGAAATAAGTAATTCAAAGGTTTGGTTAGGGATCTTGTGTCGAAGGTTACGCAGGGCACCCTTTTAGGTTTGCTGAGATGTGTGATACTTTCTCATGGATGTCTGCTGCGGATGCAACGAGTTTGAAATGCGCAATTCGAGGACCCTGCCTCTCGAGGGACTCCTTTACATTCTGGGTATTTGAAGAACTATCTGTAGATGTGGATTTGCAAAGGAAGAGAATCCGATAGCCTTAATTTGATTCTTTTGTACATTCCTCAGTTGAGTGAAGTGTTTGGAATTAAGATGACTGAGAGTTTAGTGGACGAAAGGATCCGCAAACAACAATGCTTCCTTTTATTCTTGGCCAAATACAAGCAGCAATACACCAGTCACATGCTTTAAAATTGAACCGATTGAATTTATAAAATTCATCATGGACTCCAGTCCACAGTTGCAAAAATAATAATAATAAATAATAATAATAATAAATTGAAGAATTAGATGGAGGTAAAGTTCTTGGTTGACTGTGTTTTTGGCGAAGATAAGGAAATATTTTGGCAAAAGCTTGAGAATATTAAAGGCAAAGGCATAGTAGAAGATGAGGCAGAGCTTCGTTATGGAAAAGTGATGCAGAAAAGTAGTTATGGAACGTGTATGTCAGCATGGGAGGTTTGATGCTAATGGTTAATTAAAGAGGTACCTAAGTGGAAGTAAAGAGTTCAAATTCTTTCCCCATCTATTGGCTGAAGAGCTAATGGCTGCATTGGGTTGGAGAATCATGTACCCCATGGAAGTATTTTGGGTATATTTTAACAAGCATTAAATTTCCTGCATTCATGTTTGGTTGTCATCTTTTCAATCCTTTTGTCTTGTATATAACTCTGTTATATGAGGAAACAAAGAGAATGGGAACCGATGGAATGCGTAAAGGCAGAAATAGAACAAGAAGAAGTGGCAGCTAAATGCAATGATGAAGTTTCAAATACAACATTTTCCTTGGGAACAAGGATTCTTTCTTGAAATTTTTCCCTAAGTTTTTCTGCTTACATCAGCTTCTAGGTGTTTGGGAAAATTTTTGTGGCTGTTGATTATATTTTGGTTAGATGTCAGATGAAAGTTAAAAGTTTACATACTATATTGTAGATCCAAGAACTGTAATAACCAGGTTTTGAATAATGGCCAAGTCTGAACAAGGGAAAAAAATTAGTTTTTTTCACTGGTGAACATTCCTTTGTTCATTTAGGTGGTTAAAGTTGTGTTTTTAAGGTGGCGTATTATCAATTGGGGGGTTCATAAAATTTCGAAAGTTCAGGTCTTCTAGGAGTAATGGCATAAGACTTGTGGCTTGTAATTAGATAATGTTCTGGAAGATAATTGTCGTGAACTTTTAACGATTCTTTCTTACAAGCATCCTTGCCAATGGCAATCGCGAACATTAGTAACTTTGTGGATGTGATAATGTTGATAAGAAGGAGCATCCCAAACTACTCGAGTCCTTGTGGATTTGTCCATATCTTTGTGGTTTTAGCAATAGATTGTATGCTTATGTTTGCATACATCCATGTTGACAGAGAGGGAGATTTTCCAACTTTTACTTTATACGTCACAAAGACTGATCTTCAGGATCCTTTGGTATCCCTCTTGATCTTTTATGTAAAGGTTTTAATAGTTCCATTAAGATCTATAATAGTAATTGGTTTGGTTTAGTGGATATGATAACCTTTTTTGTGACTAGTCTATTCAAGAAATCTCGTTTCATTTAATATGATAGCAATATGTGTGGGTATGATTTCTTGTATCTTTTCTTTTTATGTGCCAAAGTTTATAGAGTGGTGGATCATCATTTATTTTTGTTGCCTCTTAAATGCTACTACGATTTTATTCTGCAGTAATGCAGACATCAAATTTAAATTTTACGTATTGCTTCTTGATTTGCTTTTTTGTTTTACTTTATGTGATGAGTTCATTAAACGAGCAATTATCTTCTCCTTGCAGAATATGAGCAGCTTGGTCGAACGGCTACGTACTAGATCAGAACGAAGGCCAATTTACAGTATAGATGAATCGGATGATGATGATTTTGTTCCCCGAAAACCTGGGGTGACTCAGGACAAGCTAGAAAAGATAGTCAGGGATGACGTGGTCTGTATTAGCATCCTTTTTTTCCATGAGTGTAGCATGTTTAAATCGATGCTTCTCCTTTACACTTGAGAGTATGCATTTAAGATGGAAACAGAGGAGTGGGCTGGAAAAGATGGACAGTAAGGATTGCATAATGTCATTTAATCAGCTTCGTGACGGAAAGTGGCTTCCAATTGTGCCCTAATTTGGATTTGGGTGTTCACTGTACTTTTGTGCAGTGCTTGAGATTTGTTTTATTTTCTTTTTCTTGTATCTTTTATTACTGTGATTCGAAACACGTATTCTCGGTTTTGCCATTTTTATTGTTATTAGTCGTGTAATAATACTGCTATGTTAACCTAGTTATCTAGTTTAGTTTTCTAAATGAAAGTTAGATCACAGTTGCTTCCTTAATGATGCAGTTTTCATTTCTGAACTGGTTATCTGCTTTCTTTGATTAACAGAAGGAAGATTCATGTCAAGCCTGTAGTGAAAGTGAAAATCTTTTGTGCTGTGAGACATGTAATTATTCTTACCATGCCAAGTGTTTGATTCCACCACTCAAAGCTCCTTATCCCAGCAATTGGAAATGTCCTGAATGTGTATGGCTCCATTATATGTATTCTCTTTTCTTTCTTTTGGCAACTTTTCAATTGTTCGGCTTATGTGAGAACTGGTATTTTGTGATTTCAGGTTAGCCCCTTAAATGATATTGAGAAGATTTTAGACTGTGAACTGCGCCCCACTGCAGCTGACGAAAGCGATGCTTCTACACTGGGTTCAAAGCAAATTTTTGTGAAACAATATCTTGTGAAGTGGAAGGGATTGTCCTTTCTGCATTGCACCTGGTAATTTTAGGCTGCATCATTTCCTCAGTAATGAGAATTGCCATATGAGATTGATTACTTCTATGATTTTGCTTTTTGTGTCTCTTTTGCTATTGCTGGGGAAATCCAACTTTTCGTTGGGTGTTCAGCTGTGCTTGTTATGCAACTTCCAATTCCATCGTATATTCTGTTCAGGATCCCTGAGAAGGAGTTTTTTAAAGCTTTCAAGTCAACTCCACGGTTAAAGACAAAGGTGAACAACTTCCACAAGCAAATGGCATCAAACAATAATGCCGAGGATGAATTTGTTGCCATAAGACCAGAATGGACTACAGTTGATCGGATTATTGCGTGCAGGTTTGATTATCTTGACCTCTAGTTCTTTGGGAGTTACAATTTATTTTTGCTACCTAATCTACTCTTGAGGTGGGGTTTTGAGTACAAGTGCTCCTAGGTATAATGTTGTACATCCATTGTGCTGCTAGTACTTTTCAATCTTTCCAACTTAGACTGTCATAAAGAAGAATTGGCTTCTTTATACTTGGTAATGAAGTCAAGAAAATATTTAATTTGTGATCTGGTTTTATTTATTCCTCAGTTTCCATGCTATGTTGATCTTTTCGAAGTTCTCATCTGGCGATTTATTGGTATTTTGATTTTTGATTTGTATTATTGAGCGTGGTATCGTGTACTGAATGCTGTAGGGGAAATGATGATGAAAAGGAATATCTAGTGAAGTGGAAAGAGCTTTCCTATGATGAATGTTACTGGGAATTCGAGACGGATATATCTGCGTTCCAGCCGGAAATTGAAAAATTTAATCAAATACAGACCAGGTCTCGCAGATCATCTTATGCTAAACAAAAGAGTAGCCTTCGAGACTCTTCTGATCTGAGGAAGAAGCATTTTTGTTGATACAAGTCTGAGTTCCTTTACTTTTTCCGGGTGGAGTCAAGACTAGTGTTAATTTTGTGTGTAAGTAATTTAGAAGAATTACCTTAGGTGGGTGGTTCGCAGTGAGTAAACTTTGGATGTTGGTTAAAGCATGGAATAGTTAAGCCAAGCACCAGTGTCTTAGTTGTGGTAACAGAACTAAGGATTAGATTATCTTGTGTGTGGAATTTTTCCCTTTTCTAGCTTTTCTTCTATTCATGTCTGTGTTCTGTATTACCATTGTTTTACTTTAAGTTATTAGCAACAATTACTCACAACTGTTTGGTTGGTACATTTTCAGAATAATCTGGATGAGCTTTTTATGCTTATGCATTTTCTTGATACTGGGAAGGTTTGTCTACATGGACATTTAGAATATATCAGAGTACTTTTTCTAGATCTATGATGGATTTGAATCTGGCTGATACCTCCCCAATCGATTTTGGTGCCTGCAGTTTGGAAGCTTGGAAGAATTCCAGGAAGAATTTAAGGACATCAATCAGGAGGAGCAGATTATGAGGCTTCATAAAATGCTGGCTCCACACCTTCCCCGTCCCTGTTCTTGTCCGATTATTCAGACACAGCAGCAGAAAGACCAGGTCCAGGGCAATTATAGGGCCGGTTTCTTGCATGATGGAGCAAATGCTTAGCGAGGATTTATGCTGATGTCTGTAGTAATTGAGGAACCATTTTCTCTAGGAAATCCAGGCTCCTACCTTAACAGCTTTCGTTGGTTGTCAAACTTGGACTCGCAAATGAAAAATCAGCCACCAAGCGACATGCTTCTACAACTTTGTAAACTCCCAGTACTGAGTTGCATTTTCTGTTTACTGACCAATATCATAACAATGCATGTAAAGCCTCCAAATTGCACTTTCACAATGCATAATTGACCAAAAATTCTATACTATTATGATCAAAATTATTGGTCAATGTAGCTTTACTGGTCCTGTTGAGCCAATGATTTCATTTTGTGATAAGCACTTAGCAAATAGGGAAAAAAAAATAGTCGATTGTATTTATCACTTTGTTTCACTGGATCGACAAAATTGAATGCAAAGTGACAACATGAGTTCACAGCAAGCGCTCGTTCAGAAACAGAAAAGACAAAACATCCGCACCATTTGAACATATAGCGATTAACTAATCCAACATTGTCAGAAAAACGAAAAAACTCTCCCATTCAAACATTTAGAAGTGCCTATAACCGCAGTCTTCTGACTTGAATGTCTCGACAATATGGAAAGGAACTCATCAGCGCGAAGATCCATATATAAACATCAAACGCGAGACGTTACTGTAGCGCATCAAACGAACAATGATTAGACAATAAGTAAAATACAACTATCAAAACCAGCATGAGACCAGTAATGCACTCCAAGTGTAAACAGATCAGTCTATAGACACAAACTATCATATCTCATAGCAAGAACACATGTCGAAGAGATAAAATGCACATCTCGGATTCGCAATCCACTCTATGAGACTAACCTTCATGCCGAAAGGACCGACAGGATAGTTGGCCGCGTTCTTCGGCAGGTCGTCGATGTCCCTCGCAGAGGCAGAGGTGGAGGCGTAGGCGTCGGAGTCGGGGGCGACGGAGGCAACCTGTGGAGGCGGACGTGGAGGCGGAGGCGTTGGAGTCGGGGGCGACGTAGGCAACCGGCTTGAGGGGCGTCGGAGTTGGGGGCGACGGAGGCAACCGGCGGAGGGGCGTCGGCGTCCGACTCGGGTTCAAGGGCGGAGGCGGAGGCTGCGTCGGCGTCGGCGTCGGCGTCGCGGTTCACTGGAAAGGGCGTCGGCGTCGCGGGCAACCTGTGGAGGCGGAGGCGGAGGGGCGTCGGCGTCGTGCGTAGGAGCGTCGGCGAGAACGGGGAGAGAGAGCAGAGGAGGGGAAGAGAAAATGGAAGGCGAAGGTTCGTTTTTGTTCTCCTCGCAACGGAACGGAACGGAGAACGGGGGAGAGAGAGAGGAGTCGACAGGTCACAAGCGTCGCAGAGGAGAGAGAGCGTCAGAGTGGTGGGCCTAGGAGCGGCGCGCCCAAATTTTGAACCTCTGACGCCGTCGCCAACGTAGAGCCACGTGTCGGATTCTGAATGGTCTTACCCTTGACCTACGTGGAGGGTTAAACACAGCCAATATTTCCTCTCGGGGAAATTTACGATTCAGCCCCAGATTTTAGGGCCTAAGCCAGGCCCAGCTAGGATAGGCCCATTTTTCAATATTTGGCCCTTAAGAGCCGTTTGGCCATTACTTTTAATGGACCAAATTCTGCAAAATGCATTGGGCCTTCAAGGCCCAAGCTAGGCCCAACTAGGATAGGCCCATTTTGCAATATTGGGCCCTTAAGAGCTGTTATGGGCCATCTTCAGCCTAATATGTTGGGCTTTTAGGGCATTTGTCAAGCCCATGATTTTTGGCCCATTTAACGTTGGGCCTCATATAGTTGGCCATTGGCTCCACCGGAGGTCCATTATTTTCATGGGCTATACTTAGCCAAATATTGGAACTTTAATGGACTGTTGATGGTCCAATATTTGGCCTAATACTTAGTTCTGGATTCAGCCCAATGCATTGGGCCTTAATTGATTGGGCCAAGTTTGGCACTATAATATCGGCCTTTTATCTTCGTGGGTCAAGACCAGGTGTATATTGGGACTTAATGGGCTTTCAATTGGCCCAATGTATTGAACATAAAGGGTCCAAACCAGGCCCTTCATTCTCACGTGTCGAGACATTCGGCCGTAAATGTACTTTTAATTGGCTAGATCAGACTTAATGCATTGAGCCTTTAAGAGCCATAGATGCAGGCTTAGTTGATGGGCCACAGATGGGCCCATCAGCAAAACGTTGGGCACTCTTTAGGCTCTTGAAGGCCCGATGTTGGAACTAGATTATACCCAATGCAAATTAGGCATCAAATGCGAAGATCTAAACCCAGAACTTTCTTGACAGGTTTGTCTCACATTGGATGACTAGGAATCATAAAGTTTCATTCATAAGAAATGCCCAGAACCTTAGCTCTGAAAACTTTGTATGAACCCTAAGAAAGCTGAAAAGGAAGACAACTACAAGCAAATGGTTAACATTTGACATTGGCATTATAATATTTTTATTACCTTCCCGGTCTTAAGAAGATAAGGAGGCGGAGATTTGAAAAGCACTTGCTTCCATCAAAAGCAATTCCGTAGCTCTGTCCTCAATCGTAATAGAACGACAGACACCAAAAATTTGGTACCTAGAGTGGGCTGCAAAATCTTTGCTTTTCGAGTATTCACACCCTCACAACACATCCAAGTGGTTCAAAGCTAAAAATTCTTCCACTGCCTCGGGTATCAAAGTTTATTGCCCGCCATCTGAGGTATGTGTAGTCAAGATGTCACAAAGTGACTGCTAGCAGAAATTAGTTAAGCCATCTGAGCGGGCATACAGTACTGATTCGCATTCCTCTCTGCAAGCAATTAAATTGACATAAGCTTTAACATTAAAATTAAATACAATCCATAAAGAAGAATGGATAAGATGAGGACCAGAGGGAAGATAAGATAAACAACCTGACAAATATGTAAGCAGTAATTAACTCAGGCATTTTCATTAACTCATTCAATCTTACCTCCATCTTTAACTGCAGTTACAGTCAATCCAGCACTTGTGCTTCCCAAGCCAGTAGTTATGACCAATCAATTACTCAATTTGGCAGCAAATTTCAAGAACTGGGATTTTCCAGTACCTACAAGTTGTTCCATAGTCCAGGCATGCATATTCAGTATACAATCAGCAATCTGAGATGACATGTGATGATGTGCAAAGTGCATTGGTGACTCTTGAAGAACAAGAATCAATAAAGGCACATATTGTAGTGAAATGTTGAGTCTAATATTTACCTGGATCCCCAACCAGAAGCAAATGAGATTTTCCTCGAATCTTTGTTCCCATAGCATCAACATGCTGAACACCTCCAATGAGCGTCAAAGCAACTGAAGTTGACAAAGGATAAAAAGACGATATTAAAGAAGTCAACCAACCCCACTGCATAAGGATATAAGCTACAAACAGGAATGAATGAGCAAATTACCCACTAAGTTATCACTCATCGCTGAAGTTATGCCAGGGAAATATCTAACACTCGGGCAGCATCAAAGAATTTTCAGAACTAGAAGAGATTTGCCAACGTATTACAGAAATCACCTGCAAGTTTCATTGTGAAGAGTCCAAAAACTTGAGGACATATACCACGAATGACAGCGTTTAGAATTAATCGACTATTCAAGGAGAAATAACATAGATGTCGCATAAGGGAAAATTCTTTAAAAACATTGATTAGCACGGCAAGTCAGGACCTATTAACTATCAATACCTTTCAGTGGCTCATCCTTGAAGCAATTCCAGAATTTCCTAAATTTCATGATGACATCATTAGGAACATCGATTGCCGACTTCAGTTCATTGGTTCTCCTATGGATTAGAGGAACCCATATTCAGCCAAAAACCAAAATGAGTCGTAGAAACACGAAGCAAGTCCTCAGATACCCAACCAAATCACCAGTGTAACTAGTGATGATGGGCCAGTTACTTTTACATTGATAAGCATAATTTGTCATCAAATGCTTGATAAGGTATCAATAGACATATATAAACCCCATTGACCAGAAGGAAGGGGAAGACTAACATATACTGGAGGGTCCAGATTCAACTCCCTTCCAGTGCAACTTGAATTTTTAAAAGTAACAGTTAAGCCAATCGTAGTTTTTAGTAGATTAACTAGCATGCATATTGTAGTAGCATTGGGATGCCCTTAGGCATATGCACTAATTCCAATAAGGCAGGAGCCTAACCTCTAACCCCTCCCACGACAATTCATTCTTCAAAATGTCTATCACAGGTCAAGTGATGTTTTTGAAGAAATCTTGGTAAACCGAAAGCAATTTAATGATGATTCATAATGTTATGGCGGAGTTAAAGGATTGCGTTTGGGTTGAAGAATGGCTTAAATCTGAACCCGAAACGTACTGTTTTGGCATATTGTCAAGATGAAATATGAGACCCTTATGAGCACCGAACTTGAGTAGAAGATTTTAAGCGAATCGTAATAAACTAAGACGGATTTGACACGAAATATGTCGATTTAGACCTTTATGCATCATCTTTGACTTGAAAATCGTAATGAACTTCACATACTATGTACTAAAATGACACTGCACAGAAATAGCAAACAGACCACTTTAAAACACGCTTAGAAATAGAAACAGTGCCAGAAAAAAAGTGTTCATGAATGAACTTAAAAACTATCTTTGTGTTTGAGTTTAGGGTTTCTACAGCGACAAGAAAGGGACCGAGCTCTCGTCTCTTTTCGTCTATCTTTGCTCCTTCAGAAGCGGCGTTCTCTTACTGCTCTTGCTTCTTGGTGGCACAGCGAAAGGTGATCAAGCAGCCGAAATTTCCACCAACTAGGCGGAGCGACGGAAATTTCTACAAATTTCATACGTTCCCAGGCTAATCGCAAATAGCGATTTGACTAAATTGGCGAGCATCAAAGGAGAAACGCACCTTGATCCTGAAACGGGACTTGGGAACATCCGTGCACTCGAACGAACATCAGTGGGAGAGTGTGTATGTGTAGGGTTAGAAATGAATCCAAGAAAATATCCATTTTTACGTAATTTTCAGAGAATTTAATTCGATGCCCACGTCTATTTTGCTTTCACCGTACTCAATGCTGTGTTTAACCTTCAAGATATATCAGGTACCTAAGTCGACCCACTTAGATTCCAAAATTAGAAGAATTTATCAAGGCTGTGGGACCCACTCTAAGTACCAAGTCCCATTAAGTAAAGATTTTGAGGGACTCGGTTGTTATTTGACAATTTGACTTTCCTTTTTCTTGGGATCGAATGCACTAGAAATGTTGCATGGATCTCAGAACTTAAGAATTGAACTGTGTAGAGAGTTGGGATCAGAGAGGGAGAGTAGATAATTGGACAATGTTTGATACTGCCCCATCCCCAATGATTATCAGTATCTTTTAAGATCGCACATATATCGCACGTATTTCGCATTGCACATATATCGCACGTATTTCGCACGTTTATTGTAGATTTCTCTTTTATTATGTATATCTAAATTAAGATCTTAAAGAGCAAGCAGCTTCCTCAGACTGATCTGATAATCAATTTTTCTTTTTTTTTGTCAGAACCTGGTAATCAATTGAGGTGTTGACAATATGTTTGTTTTTCATATATAAATGGATGTTCCGTTATGGTACAGCATTTTGCAGATATTCTCTCATCAAAATGCCGACACTGCCACTAGTTTTGCTAATCAGGTAAATATGTACCTTTCAGATTTCAATGGAATGATAGACACTCTTTACACGCTATCAAAACCTATGCCATAGTAAGTGAGGCAAACTTGAGTGGAAATATTCAAGCAGCAAAAGAGAATTTTCAGAACTAGAAGAGATTTGCCAACGTATTACAGAAATCACCTGCAAGTTTCATTGTGAAGAGTCCAAAAACTTGAGGACATATACCACGAATGACAGCGTTTAGAATAAATCGACGATTCAAGGAGAAATAACATAGATGTCGCATAAGGGAAACTTCTTTAAAAACATGGATTAGCACAGCAAGTCAGGACCTATTAACTATCAATACCTTTCAGTGGCGCATCCTTGAAGCAATTCCAGAATTTCCTATATTTCATGATGACATCATTAGGAACATCGATTGCCGACTTCAGTTCATTGGTTCTCCTATGGATTAGAGGAACCCATATTCAGCCAAAAACCAAAATGAGTCGTAGAAACACGAAGCGAGTGGTCAGATACCCAACCAAATCACCAGTGTAACTAGTGTAACTAGTGATGATCGGCCAGTTACTTTTACATTGATAAGCATAATTTGTCATCAAATGCTTGATAAGGTATCAATAGACATATATAAACCCCATTGACCAGAAGGAAGGGGAAGACTAACATATACTGGAGGGTTCAGATTCAACTCCCTTCCAGTGCAACTTGAATTTTTGAAAGTAACAGTTAAGCCGATTGTAGTTTTTAGTAGATTAACTAGCATGCATATTGTAGTAGCATTGGGATGCCCAAGTGATTAGGCATATGCACTAATTCCAATAAGGCAGGAGCCTAACCTCTAACCCCTCCCACGACAATTCATTCTTCAAAATGTCTATCACAGGTCAAGTGATGTTTTTGAAGAAATCTTGGTAAACCGAAAGCAATTTAATGATGATTCATAATGTTATGGCGGAGTTAAAGGATTGCGTTTGGGTTGAAGAATGGCTTAAATCTGAACCCGAAACGTACTGTTTTGGCATATTGTCAAGATGAAATATGAGACCCTTATGAGCACCGAACTTGAGTAGAAGATTTTAAGCGAATCGTAATAAACTAAGACGGATTTGACACGAAATATGTCGATTTAGACCTTTATGCATCATCTTTGACTTGAAAATCATAATGAACTTCACATACTATGTACTAAAATGACACTGCACAGAAATAGCAAACAGACCACTTTAAAACATGCTTAGAAATAGAAACAGTGCCAGAAAAAAAGTGTTCATGAATGAACTTAAAAACTATCCTTGTGTTTGAGTTTAGGGTTTCTACAGCGACAAGAAAGGGACCGAGCTCTCGTCTCTTTTCGTCTATATTTGCTCCTGCAGAAGCGGCGTTCTCTTACTGCTCTTGCTTCATGGTGGCACAACGAAAGGTGATCAAGCAGCCGAAATTTCCACCAACTAGGCGGAGCGCCGGAAATTTCCACAAATTTCATACGTTCCCAGGCTAATCGCAAATAGCGATTCGACTAAATTGGCGAGCATCAAAGGAGAAACGCACCTTGATCCTGAAACGGGACTTGGGAACATCCGTGCACTCAGGACGAACATCAGTGGGAGAGTGTGTATGTGTAGGGTCAGAAATGAATCCAAGAAAATATCCATTTTTACGTAATTTTCAGAGAATTTAATTCGATGCCCACGTCTGTTTTGCTTTCACCGTACTCAATGCTGTGTTTAACCTTCAAGATATATCAGGTACCTAAGTCGACCCACTTAGATTCCAAAATTAGAAGAATTTAACGAGGCTGTGGGACCCACTCTAAGTACCAAGTCCCATTAAGTAAAGATTTTGAGGGACTCGGTTGTTATTTGACAATTTTACTTTCTTTTTTCTTCGGATCGAATGCACTAGAAATGTTGCATGGATCTCAAAACTTAAGAATTGAATTGTGTAGAGAGTTGGGATCAGAGAGGAGGGAGAGTAGATAATCGGACAATGTTTGATACTGCCCCATCCCCAATGATTATCAATATCTTTTAAGATTGCACATATATCGCACGTATTTCGCACGTTTATTGCTTCCATCACTTTTCGTGTGCCAAGCTAGAGCAAGGGATCGAGTAACTGTTGATGAGTCGTTCAAGTATATAAGGGAGGTTCTCAAGTGGAAAGAGGAGAGAGACGGAAACTATTACCGCGGGCAGGCGGATTCGTTTTACAGTACAGACATGAGCTCTTCACCATACATTAGGCAAGAGTAATACAAGGACTTATCTAAGATTCAGAGCAAGTGTACAGTAGACATGAAACGGGAGGTAAGTGTATGAATTGATTGTATTTTATGTTGTAAACAACACTAGTTTTGATTGACAAAAGAATAGCAAGTTTGTCAGTCTCGAGACTTTATTTCAGGTTCTTGGTTGATTGTAGTACAATAGAGAATGCAGATCACCGAAACTGTCTTCAAGCAGGAGTCGTCAGAATGGGGTGTTGCTCGCATTTCTAGTCCTTTTCTTTATTTTTTTCGTAATTGTCCCTTTATTTTTCAAAAATACCCTGGGGGAATGTATATGTCAAGAAGAGATTCAAGCAAGAGTATTTTTTGCTGAGGGAATGCCCCCTTCTTTCCTTTTCTTTTCCTGCCTTATAAAATCTTGGATCTTCCTCCTCTGTAGTTCTATTATACATAGTAGCCTGTAGTTCTTCACTGTGCTTTTAACTCCAGTTGCTGAGTAGTTTGCCTTGCGGTCTATTCTCCAGCTAAGTGTCCATGCCTTACTTCGAATCTCCACAAGGCAAACGGGTTTGAGCAGTTTCTAAAGTACTGGTTGGCTGGTATCATGCCACTGAACGGATCCAAAATTTCAAGCAGGTGTCGCCTTGTTGGAGGGGGTATGGATAGCTTCAAAAAGATGCTAAATAGAATAGCTAGACGACTGAAGCAAGAAAGAAATTCATTGAGTTTGGACACAGATCATCCTAATTAGGGGAACGGTATGGTATGAAAACTCCCATTTGTCAATCGCCGATAGCTGGTGGAAATGATGGTCTCGTATGACATGGCTCTCAATACATCACTTTGCAGGAAACGAAAACCCAAATCTTCGATCGTGAAAAACTCAAGGCCATGGAGCATGCAGATGTGTACAATGGCAACGCCTAAATGCCCTAAGACGCACAAGCAATGCGCGCGCACGAGGCCGAGTCCTTGATACATTGAATTTGCTGAAACCCAAATCTTCAATCACGAAGAATTCAAGGCCATGGACCATGCAGATACATATAGTTGCATGATATGCCCCTAGAAACACGAACAATGCACTTCGGGCCACGAGAGTGAGGCAATTTGCACATCGAATTCCATGTCCATTTGAAAAATATAATGAGCAAATCATACATATGACACGGATCAAATCAGGAATATTGAATGAGATTCTCCTCGCATATTCTGCTGTCTTTAGGAAGTAAATGCTTGTCTTTAACCTAATAACTAAGTCTGCGATCGATTGCTGAATATTTTCACCCAAAGCAAATGAGACAGCCACTTCCAATGAAAAATAATTGAAGAAAAATTAGGGACACAGAAGGAAAGCCCTAATATGGACCAAGCGCCCAACTGCCTCACACTTGTCTCTTTTCTTTCACCTCCTTTTGCTTCGTTGTTGGCACATTCAGTCATGAGATGTTACAAGGTCAGGTGTTTCCGCTTCAACGGATAACAAAGCAGTGTGTACTTTATCCAGCCAACCATCCAACTGATCTCGCAAGGATGTAACTTGCGAAATGCCCAGAACTCTTGGTTGAACCCAGGAAACATGCACTGTTCCCTCTACTTGATCAATTAGACCCTAAATAAGATGAACCTGTATCGACATAACCTTAGTTAAATACAACTGAATGAACGGGCAAAAAACAGTCTTTCAGAAAAAAAATGACAAGGTACGAGAAAACGATGCAATCCTCTTGGACTTTGGGATAACCAAAATTGAAGAGATGTAGGAAAGAACAAAAGACCTTCACTGCCCATGTATCTGCAGGATCAGACCAATGAGAAAAAGAAAGGCTCTTTTATACTCTCTTAACTAGGAATAAAGCTTCCACCTATCCATAAGATTATCAAGTATTCATTTTTTGAATCATCTAAACCACCAATCTATTCAGATGGAGTTCATTCTGTCTTAAAGCTTCATGTGTACAGCTGCACCATAAGGCCAAGTCAAACTATAGCCCAATGAACTCAAAACTAGAGAAGGATCATATACACAGCCATAATAATGATCACGTCCAATCTTCTCATCCAATGACATAGAACAGCCCGCCAAATAAGATGTTACAGAATGACACAACCACCAAGAGAGATACAAAAGAATTGGGAAGACTTACAGAAAGGCTCTTATGAGAAGGTGCTCAACATCAGCTACACAAAGCTAATCTTCAATTTAGACAATACTACAATTTAGATAATCTTCAATTTAGACAATACTACAATTATGAAAACTTGAGAATGATACCACATGACCAATCTGATTTTGCTGTGGAAAGGTGAGTGACTAGATTGACAAATTGAAAGTATAGGGACTAGATTGCACATAATGGGGTAGTTAAGGGACATGTGTTTTCTTTCTCCCTCATTCAATGAAACAAAAAGACTACATTGTAGAAGAAAGTTCAAAGAAGACACAGCATGAATTAAAAGTCAAGGATGAAAATGCACATTAGACCAAATTTTAGGGGCTATTAGTATCGTTTAATTTATTCATTTAATCTTTCCCCATAAGAAATACTCAATTCAGACCCTGAACATTTTTTGGCTCATCCCGGTGCCAATTTCCAGTCTGATTAATTTATTCATTCCAATTTGGTTCATCCGCATGGCCCCTATTGGGTGGAAAGGCGCAGACACTTGAGCAGCTTCAATGAGTTATGAGAACAAGTCAAACCTTTAGCCCAGGGGCTGACCTCCCCAAGTTGCAACCAGTTAGGAAAGAGAGAAACTTCAGCCTCTTTCAAAATCACTAGCCAATTCTACAAGATATGTCACCTTACACCACTACCACTGACATTCTGCCTTAACTACCATATCACCTCTTCCCTGCATCGGAAGAGCCTCCCAATTTCCCAGGAATCCCTTTTTTATCTTTTGCTGTTGAGGAGGGCTTCAATCCCTCCCATAAATTAGAGTTCACTAGACTTCCAACCTGTATTGGCAATGCTTTTCGGCAGCACCTGACTTATCCCTAAGCATTTCCAGTACTGAGACACCCGTAAATCTCCAAGCAACACTCATTTTCAAATTTTACATCTTATAAATTAAACATAAGGCTCCAAAGCCCTTGATGACCCACTCCACCTCTGTCTTCAATTGGCAATGCTCAAGCTACCACTAATGGGCAACAACAAAATGGAGTCTTTGTCACAAAATTGATAAGGCACTAACCTAAACACTTTGGACTAGATCTAGCACTGTATACTCCATAGTCTGGCCACAGAAACAATTAGATAAACATGACAACTAATCATTCTAAGGGAGATATCTTTCTCTCGGGTTCAAGCGCATGGACAAAAAGAAAAGGACACACACATACACACATACATGTGCATCCGGATGGAAGCATACACCACAGAAAGAGAGAGATCGCAGGTGAACAAGAATTCGTGTCGCTTATTTTATTGCTAAACTAAGTGAGTTCAGTAATATTACAACACTTTTTATCATGTAACCTGATGTTGAGCCCTTTGGCGCAAGTCTCCTCGTAGGTGCGAACCATCTCCTCGGGCGTGGGCTTGGGGTCCTCGAAGAGCACCGTGTCCGGGTCGATCTTGTCGCCAGCGTTGTAGGCCAGCGACCGCGAGAAGAACAGCGACGCCGCCGCCGCCGCCGGCGACGAGGAGCGAGGCCGCAGCGCGGTTGCCGCGGGAGGCGGCGTCGCCGGCCGCGACGGGGACGGCGCCGGCGCGGGGTCGGCGGGGGCCGGGGGGAGCGCGGCGAGGGGGCGGCGGAGGGCGGTCGGCGGCGGCGCGGCGAGGGCTCGCCGGAAGCGGACCAAGCGCATCGCCATGGCTGCTGATGAAGACGGAGAGAGAGAGAGAGAGAGGGTTTTAGGGGTTTTTGGGAGGAGCTTTTCTCTGGCGAGTGCGACTTCCGATTTGCAGGAGCGAAAATTTGATTTTTTGTGATTTTCGACGGGGGAAATTTACGATTCGGCCCCAGATTTTTAGGGTGGTTATTGATTTCGCCCCAACCAGTGTCTCGAGATTTTGGCATAAATCCCTCGATATTTTTTCCGAATTGGTTTTTCAACGTTCGCCTCAAGGGTCGGTCACGTGACCGAGGGCGGTGAGGACTTCGAGGGCGAAATCGTCTTTTCGCGGCGAGAATTATATTTTCGCCCTCGGATTTGTTGCGCGGTTGGAAACTGCCTCCCGACTTTTCGAATTCTTTTTCTAAACATAAAATGTTACGTAAACTTCTCCCGACTTTTCGAATTTTTTTTGTTACGTAAACTGTTTTGAACAAATTTTTTCCTTAAATAGTTTACGTAAAAAACAGTTTTTGAACAGAAAACAGTTTTACGTGAATTAATATAAGCATCATAAATTATCGGCTTTTCACCCACAAAAATCTGCTCAAAATGGCAAATCACCTCGAGGTTTGTGTACCTTTTGCCCTTGTTGCAACATTTGTCCCAATGATGTTATTTTCATTTGTACCTCTGCTCTTCCCTCCGAGTATAGAGATCAGCCCGGCCTCCTCCCTCACATCCCTCGAGATCTCTCCCTCTTTAATCAGCGGCCACTGGAATATGACCGTTTCAGTAAAAAACCCCAGCCAGAGCTTTGCCATGCAGTATAGTGATATGCAACTCCTGATGGATTTTGATGAACATTTACGCCTCTCCGGTCCCATGCTGATTCCAGCCTTCATCCAGGGCCCCGGCAACGTGACCACTGTCCGAGCCGAGGCGCCGTTAAAGATCCCGATCGTCAATGACTTGTACGTGAGGGGCATGGTGCGTGCCTTGAAGAGCAAGGAGGTGAAGATCCAAGTGTACGTGAAAGCCAAGCGGAGGCTGTACTTGGGTCTGTTCTCCGTGTCCGTGTTCGACCTGAACGCCTGGTGCCGACGCGTTACCTTCACCGCTCCAACAGACGGCGAGGGCAGCAGAGATTGGATGAGCCTCGGAGGCACCCTGTATTGCTATTAACTCAACCTCCATATATACTGGTAAGTATAAGTTCCTGTTCTCGTTGCACAGAAAAACATAGGCTGCCTGAGGTGTAGGCTCAGCTCGACGGTACGTGAAGCTCTGCCATCGGAAATGAGCTCTGTCCAGGTGGCTGAGCTTCAGCAGCAGCAACATGTCCATCGAGTTTGGCTCTGTCCACCTTCAGGGTCAAGAGCTCTGTCAGTGTTGGTTTTCATTTTTCAGAGAGAGGACATCATTTTTCTTACTTTCCGATATGGACTTTCTGGTTCGAAGAAGATATATCTTCCATGACCGACGTTTTTCTCAGTCCCAAATATTGGAAATTGATGAAGAAAATATTCCTAAAATACATTTTTTCTTATGTACTTTATTCTGTTGATATGAACAAGGTTTGATACTGTTCTGATCTTTTTTGTTTTTGTTTTTTTTCAGATTCTAGAGACTCTGGTGGCTTCTCCAAATTTGGGCTATCGGTTGGGCATCGGTTGGAGTTGTCATTCAAATGCTGGTTTATATGCTGTACTTCTTTCGACAATGTGTATTTCTCCTAGTCTCAAATGGAGTCTGTCCTTTTAACATAAAATTTCGGATCATGCATCGGCATACAATCTCAAAGCTCGTACAATGAGAGTCAGTAGTTAAGTGATTTCATTCGATGACAATTTGCTTTCGCCTCCATTTCCTGCTTTCCTCCACTCGGTCTTCTTTCCGACCACCGCGCAGCGAGAGAGAGAGCCGCGAAAGTGAGGATCCGACTTCCCTCTCCCACCCTCTCAATCACTTCTCCAGGCTTCCGTCTGTAAATCTCTCAGATCTGATTCTTCCGCATCGTTATTGCTGTTAGCCTATTACCATTTCCAAGTTTACAGGAGTTTCAGATCTTGGTTTTGTCCGCTTTCTTCCTCATCATTTAGTTCCTTAATTGCTTAAAGGTTCTCTAGTCATGTGCTGGTGTTTGCCTACTGTTATTTCCAACAAGATATCTTTCTCAAATTCTCTAAGCGTTTTGCCGACGATGGATTATTATATGCATTCCTAACCACACCAGTCCCACTTAAAACAGAAAACACTCATTTTGCAATAGACAGAAAGTGAACAGAAAACAGTGACCAAAGAATTAGCACAAGAGGCCAGTTGCTTCTGCCTCCTTCGACAATTGTGTTCCTAGCGTAATATGAAATGAAAGACGCGAGGATCCAAGTGACGGCCCAAGAAACAGTGTCACCATCCACATTTCTGTGAACCCAATAATGATAAAAACAAAAGCTGACGTATACCATGGAAATTATGACACTGCAAAGCAGAATCGCCATTGAAGAGACTCGAAGTTTGCTCATTACTCTGTCACTGTGGATTGTCTCTGCATCACCACCACCATATCTTCTCTGTTTCCGAAGGTCCATCAGAACCCACGTCACCAAAACGAACCCAAACACTACATTCACTAGCTCAAGTGCTATATACAAGTTGACAGCTCCCAAAACTCCGGGCGAGATGCTTCCTTCCCATTGAAATGGCCATGGACACTGGAAGAACTCTGCAACTTTGGTCTGTTCTCTATGCCCATATACGACCCTCTCAATCACTTCTCCAGGCTTCCGTCTGTAAATCTCTCAGATCCGACTTCCCTCTCCCACCATCCACATTTCTGTGAACCCAATAATGATAAAAACAAAAGCTGACGTATACCATGGAAATTATGACACTGCAAAGCAGAATCGCCATTGAAGAGACTCGAAGTTTGCTCATTACTCTGTCGCTGTGGATTATCTCTGCATCACCACCACCATATCTTCTCTGTTTCCGAAGGTCAATCAGAACCCACGTCACCAAAACGAACCCAAACACTACATTCACTAGCTCAAGTGCTATATACAAGTTGACAGCTCCCAAAACTCCAGGCGAGATGCTTCCCATTGAAATGGCCATGGACACTGGAAGAACTCTGCAACTACAAGAACCTGCAACCCAAATGAAAAAAGAAAGAAAAAAAGGAAACTCGGTTCAAGCTTTTCGCACTAGAAATATCAAGAAACTACAGAACGAGAGAGCTTTCTGTTTTCCTTTTCAGATTCAAACCTGGGGAGAGAGATGATGAAGAGAGAGCACGTGGTTCTTCGTCGCGCGTGGGTTGGTGGGCGATAAAGCGTGCTTTTCAGTGGGAATGCGCGGTCACTGAGCCTGGTTTCTGAGACTGGTTTAAACAGACGCCAGAGCAGCGAGAAACAAAAGTCGAAACGAAAGAAAAGAACGTCATCTATTTTATAGTATTAACATCATTATGTTACCAAAGCAATACAGTAAAACAGGCCAGAATCTCGACCGCCGCTCCCCCTCAAAACCACCGAGCACTATTCATGCCGGAAGAGCGAGCCTGTCGCCATTTCTTTTGGTAAAGCTTCTTCATCTTCGCCGCTTTGCTGTTCTTCTTTCTGTTTCCTTTACATATTCCTTCGCCAGGGAGGCGTTCTAGGGCATGCACTGTTTGCTTCGCTTAGTTGTCAATTCTGAGGGCAGAGGATGTCTTCGTTCGTGTCTTCATCTAACGACACATAATCTGCCTCTCGGCTCTTTCTTGTTCGTATTCTTGCACCGAGACTATCACCTCCTGAAAATGCGGCCAAGAGAATATCCCCCGCTGTTGCAGTCCTATAAAAGAAATACGGAGCTGGCGAACGAACTGCCGTACGGGTCTATGCCATCGAATAGTAATAATGAGTTTCCGAGGCTTTCCATTTGAGTTCGTTTCCACATGTTCATCGACCATCGAGTGTTTCCACTCGATTGCGAAGGAGCGACCATTGGTTTTGCTCTCCGTAAGAACAGCTAATTTGGACTGAAGACACATTCCTAACCTTGCCATCACAACTCATCATTCACCAATGCTGTTAGCTGTTAAAAGAACACGTAGGAAGCTTTCCCTCTGATTGCGAAGGAGCGACCATTGGTTTTGCTCTCTGTAAGAACAGCAAATTTGGACTGCAGACACACTTCTAACCTTGCCATCACAACTCATCATTCACCAATTCCACTTCCAGGGTTTCACCATCGAGATGAAAAGCCACAAAATTCTGGCAGTGTCGTTCTTATTCTTAAAAAGACAAGAGTACTACAATCTGAAGGACTCTTGCAATATATTCGGCTGCTATGGAACCGGAAAAGAATAGCGGATGCATAGCAAAATTAGACATGCTCACTCGTTTTTCTTCATTTTTTGAAGATTGCCGGCGAGATTTAAAAGTCATGTGGAATCAAATCGGACAATAACATCGCACGATCACAAATAACTGAAAAAAAGACGCAGAAAACACAAGAAAGATAAGAAAATTTGATTAAATCGGACAGTTTTGCATGTCTTGCATGGAGAGAAACCTTCTTTGACATGTAAGCCAGGCGCCTCGCGCGTATTTCTATTTGTGACTTTTGGTTGGTGTGGCCACTCGTACGTAATCCTATCTTATTATTTTTGGCTCGCAACTCGCACGTGTTCAAGTCCTTTTCGCATCACGAGCTTGAGTGTCTATAATTGCAACTTGGCCCCCGATATTCAACTAATTGATCGCATTGCTTCCATTGGCGTCAACTCCAACCAAATTTTGCTTGGAATTCCAGTTACTTAGACTTGTCGAAATGGGTCTCAAACCCATTTATTAACCCAAAGTTATTGAAAAGGGTCATAAATAGGTCTCAAATTTAAGGTGTCTAGTCATAATAGGTTAGAAATTAAAAAGCTCAAAATTAATGGGTCTAAATGACAAAGGTGAGCGGTTTTAGGTTCCAAATATCGGTTGAAATATGTTCAATAATTTTTGGAATCTAGAATTTACCCTACATACCCATCAATCAGGACCTTGTTATAGATTCTGGAGTTAACCCAAATTTCATTTGTACTCTAAATTGAATAGTTGTAGCGAATCATTACCTCTAGTAACCACCATTTGCTAATTCATTTATCACAATTTATATTTAGACACACAGCGATTATAAACCATTAACAAAATCAAAGTCTTAGTCATGGACCTTACCGAAAATGAAAGTTCAAATTAGTGGTTTCATATTACATACTCATTATTACCGAAAGTTTAGCCTAAAGGACTTTAGGCAAATGTAAAAGCCGTTTGGTAAACTATGCTTTGAGAAACAACTTTGAGAGAAATGCTGTTTGGTAGAAAACACATTTAAAAAGCCTCTAGGTGATTAATATTAGTTTTTTTAATTTCATTTGTTTAAATTGAAAAAAATAATGTATGCAACTTTTTAATATAAATTTTTACAACAATACTAAAAAAATCAAATACATATATAATTTTTTTTAAAAGACCAAACCCATCATCGAAATTTTATAATTTTTATTTGCTTGAAATTGAAAAAAAAATAATATTGTATGCAACTTTTTAAATATAAATTTTGACAATAATGCTAAAAAAATCAAATACATATATATAATTTTTTTAAAAGAAAAATATCAAATCCTTCGTCAAATTTTTTAATTTTTATTTGTTTAAAATTAAAAAAAAATAATGTATGCAAATTTTAAATATAAATTAGAAAATAATGCTAAAAAATCAAACACACACACACATAATTTTTTAAAAAAAGTCCAAACCCTTCATTGGAACTTTTTAATTTTTATTTGTTTAAAATTGAAAAAATAATGTATGCAACTTTTTTAAATATAAATTTTATAATAATGCTAAAAAAATCAAATACATATATATATATATATATATATATATATAATTTTTTTTAAAAGACCAAATCCTTTGTCAAAATTTTTTAATTTTTAATTGTTTATAATTGAAAAAAATAATGTATGTAACTTTTTAAATATAAATTTGAAAATAAAAAATCAAATTCATATATATATATATATATATAAGGCCAAACCCTTCGTAGGAATTTTTTAATTTTTATTTGTTTAAAATCGAAAAAAAAAATAGATGCAAATTTTTAAATATAAATTTTGACAATAATGCTAAAAAAATTCAAATATATAAATAATTTTAAAAAAATAACAAAATAGATTTAATTTTTTTTAGCATATATGTAAATTTAATTTTTTTAGCATTATTTTGGCATTTGAAAATAATAATAATGACAACAAAATAAGAAATTTGAAGAATGAGTGATTATAATTTTGGAAAAAAAATAAGTTTCAACATTTGGCCAAATGTAGAAAGCTCAAAACTAATTCCTACTAGCATTGGGCTTTCAACCTTCCTAATGCCGACTTTCACTTAAAAGCTACTTCAAAATTATTGCCAAACGGTCCAACATTTTCCCAATGGGCTTTGGAGGCTGAAAGCCCATTGGGAATATTGAACCAAACGCACCCTACAACTGGTTATTGTACCTTCCTTGGAGGTAATTTGGTAACTTGGAGGAGTAAAAAATAGAATGCGGTGGCAAGATCAAGTGCAAAATCTAAGTTTAGGGCAGCGACTCAAGGAATATGTGAGTTATTATGAATCAAGATCATTCTTGATGACTTGAAGGTTGAGTGGCAGAGTCCTATGAAGCTATTTTGGGTCTACATGGTAACATTTCCATTTCTCCCAATTTCTGTTCTTTTGTTCCCTGGAACAAAAAAAGAACAGAAACCCATTTGGTAACGCCAAGTTGATTTCTATTCCCCGGAATAGAAAAGTTAGCCCGGGAATAGAAACGAGAAACAAAAAAAAATTGCTTCTTGTCCTAGGAACAATTTCTAGAAATAAGCAAATTTTCTTTTTTATTTTTGTTTTATTTCTCTCTTGCCATGGCCACCTCCAACCGCCCGGAGCCACCACCGCCCGTCGCCGCCGATCGTGAGCAAGAATAAAAAAACAAATAAATAAATAAATAAATACAAAAAAACAAATAAATACAAAAAAATACAAAAAAACAAATAAAATACAAAAATAAATACAAAATAAATAAATACAAAATAAATAAATACAAAATACAAAAAAAATAAAAATAAATACAAATAAAAAAAACGCAAGAAAATAAAAATATAAAAAACAAAAAAATACAAAAAAAATAAATAAATAAAGAATAAAAAACAAATAAAATATATATATATACAAAAAAACAAATACAAAACAAAAAATAAAAATAAAATACAAATAAAAAAACGTAAGAAGATAAAAAAAAACACATAAAAACAAATAAATACAAAAAAATACAAAAAAGAATAAAATTAAATAAAATTAAATAAATAAAAAAGAATAAAAAACAAATAAATACAAAAAAGAATAAAAAAAAATAAAAAAGAACAAATAAAAAACAAATAAATACAAAAAAGAATCGTTGTGTTAACAAACGCATTTCTATTCTTTTTCTATTCTACGAGTAGAAATTTTGTATAGTTACCAAACGGGTTCTTTTACTCAGAAATTGTTCCTCGGAATAGAAATAGAAAAGAACTGTTTCTGAAAAAAAACTCTTCCTCAGACAAGAAGCGTTACCATGCGCACCCTTTGTGACAATAAGTCTGCAATTAATATTGCTCATAATCCTATTAAGCATGACAGGACGAAACATATTGAGATTGATAAGCATTTCATCAAGAAGAAACTTGAAGAAGGATTGATTTGTTTGTCTTATGTTCATTCAGGACAGCAAGTGGCGGATGTCTTGACCAAAGGGCTTAACGGTGGAAGTTTTCATGAGCTAATTTCCAAGCTGGGAATGGAAGATATCTATATGGCTATAAACACATAGGATTTTTTAGGAGGTTTTTTATTCTTATTTGATTCTAATTAAATCCCACAAATCATGGGATTATAGCTGTTAACCCACAAATCATGGGATTTTAGCTTTTCTTTCCTTTATTTTTGTTTGCTAGGATTTATCTGTGTATTAGCCTATAAATACAATATTGTAAAGCACCAGAAGATATGAATGAGAATAACAATTTCTCTCCATCTACAATTTCACAAAGAGGTGGTTGACCTTCTTTCATATTTTAATTCTAATTAAAATCTTGTAATTTACCGTCACTATAAGGAGAAGATTGTCAAGAATTTTAAAAAATCAAGAGGCATATTGCAAAACTTTGATACATCAAAAGGTCGTTTGTAATTACTTGACAAATTACGAGGCAAAATGAATTTATTGCCTTAAAAAGACGTTTTGCCTTCAAGTTTTTGATTCCAAAAATTTGGAAACCGGTCGGTTTCGAATTCCTTGTACTGAATTGGTAGAACCAGCAATGACCCTAATTCCTCTTTTGCTCTTATTTTGGTCATTTTTTCTGGATTATTTTTTTTTAGCCTTTCTTGTATTTGTTTGTATTGGAGAAATCTTGTGCTACAGATGGTGAAGGATTGTGAAGGACCCATCTTCTGAATTTTACTTTTTTGAGACCAGAAGAAAATAATTTTTAGCATATTTGCACAAAGAAAAATGAAGAAAAGTTAATTGATTTCATATATCTTGGTTTCTGTTTCTCTTCCTTCTTAAAACTCCCCAACCTGAAAAAGGCAATAATGAAGGTGTGGCATAGGAATTAAACTTCACTGAAATTTAAATAATAATAATAATTAAAAACACCTAGCTTATTCCCGAATTGGCCCCAAGCCATTTTAGGGCTAATAGGATTGCTATCCAATTCCATAAATTTTGAACCGATTCTAATTGGGTAAATTCCACCTCTAGAGTGAGAATTGACCAATCCTGAAATTGATCACCCATACTTTTGATATGACTTAATTAAAATATAATATCTTCACAGTTTAATATTTTATTGAGCAAATTTCTCCTTTTGCTTCTTAGCCTACGGAATCTAACGATACAATAAAATAAGCAGTCTTTCAAATAAATTAAATATAAGCTAAATAAATGGACAAGAGAGAAACTTTCCAGTTTTGACTAATATTTTCATCAAAGAGATGATTTACCTTTGAAAAATAAGTAAAGAAAACCATTTACAAATTTAATCTATCATCTGTTACCAATAACTATTTTTTACAAATATTAAATCCAGTGAAAAAAGCGAAAGTTAATAAATATAATCTGTCATGTGTCTTAATATTAGAATTCTACAAATCTTTTACATATTGTTAAACATTTCCTTTGTAAATTTTATATATTTATCAGTATTTCCTTTCCATAATTTAATACTTCAAATATTTATCAATAAAATAATTTTGATTGATCTTTAAAATGTCGACTTTTCGCATACATACAACGCATGTGCACATTTTTTGAAAATAATTCTAAATATTTGCGACATTTATTTTTACTTTATCAACAAATATTTTGCATTAGCTAATGATTCATATGTTTCTTAAGATGCGTGGCGAGTTTATGAAAATTTGCTAGACTTGTTTGATGGGAAAAATGAAAGAGCTTGGATTTTGCTAGGGAAAATAATTTCGAAATTGAAGACTTCACCATCAAGACATCAAAGAATGCTCCGCCAATCAAAGATAATTAATTTTGACATTCAACACCAAAGAACTAGAATAAAATGAATTTCTCGCTTGATAGGAATTCTCATATATTATCAACTAAATTTTGAACTTTTACAATTAAGAATGCACCTCCTATTTATGAACAGGCTAAGACATAAGAATTTAAAAACATTGAATTAGGAAACATTCAACTTTTATAAACTCTATCTTATACCTTCTCCTCATTGGTCCCATCAAATCATGTTGTGGTCCAAATTTCTGTTTGTCTAAGCAAATATCAAACAGACCTACTTGATTATGGAGGTTGGAGGTGGGCTTGTGAGTAGGAGTGCGCAAAAGAATTGAAACCACTTGAAATTGGATCGGATTGTTGTAAAACCAATTGTTCCCATGGGATTGGTCTGATTCCCTGTTCTAGTTGTGGAACTGCTCACCCGAATTGGATTGATACATACATATATATGATTTATTTATTTGTTTATGTTTTTATGCAAAGCATCTATATGCTCTTGAGTTTGATGTATTTGGGCTCGAAGATGACTAAAATGAGTTCAATTCTAGCTTTGGGGGCTCTTTAGTGAGTTCGATTCTATGGGCTAGATGGAAAATGGAGGAACCTCTAGTGAGTGTTTTCCATAAGTGGGCAAATAACTTGAGTGCTAGAGGCATCTTTGGTCCCAACATTCCTCAAACCTAAAAGGAGACAATGCGGCAAGGGATTATTCACCATAGGAATTTTTTAAAAGACCAAATCCTTTGTCAAATTTTTTTAATTTTTAATTGTTTAAAATTGAAAAAAATAATGTATGTAACTTATAAATTTGAAAATAAAAAATCAAATTCATATATATATATATAAGGCCAAACCCTTCGTAGGAATTTTTTAATTTTTATTTGTTTAAAATCGAAAAAAAAAATAGATGCAAATTTTTAAATATAAATTTTGACAATAATGCTAAAAAAATTCAAATATATAAATAATTTTTAAAAAATACCAAAATAGATTTAATTTTTTTAGCATATATGTAAATTTAGTTTTTTTAGCATTATTTTGGCATTTAAAAATAATAATAATGACAACAAAATAAGAAATTTGAAGAATGAGTGATTATAATTTTGGAAAAAAAAATAAGTTTCAGCATTTGGCCAAATGTAAAAAGCTCAAAACTAATTCCTACTAGCATTAGGCTTTCAACCTTCCTAATGCCGACTTTCACTTAAAAGCTACTTCAAAATTATTGCCAAACGGTCCAGCATTTTCCCAATGGGCTTTGGAGGCTGAAAGCCCATTGGGAATATTGAACCAAACGCACCCTACAACTGGTTATTGTACCTTCCTTGGAGGTAATTTGGTAACTTGGAGGAGTAAAAAATAGAATGCGGTGGCAAGATCAAGTGCAAAATCTAAGTTTAGGGCAGCGACTCAAGGAATATGTGAGTTATTATGAATCAAGATCATTCTTGATGACTTGAAGGTTGAGTGGCAGAGTCCTATGAAGCTATTTTGGGTTTGCATGGTAACATTTCTATTTCTCCCAATTTATATTCTTTTATTCTCCGGAACAAAAAAAGAACAGAAACCCATTTGGTAACGCCAAGTTGATTTCTATTCCCCGGAATAGAAAAGTTAGCTCGGGAATAGAAACGAGAAACAAAAAAAAATTGCTTCCTGTCCTAGGAACAATTTCTAGAAATAAGCAAATTTTCCTTTTTATTTTTGTTTTATTTCTCTCTTGCCATGACCATCTCCAACCGCCTGGAGCCACCGCCGCCCGTCGCCGCCGACCATGAGCAAGAGTAAAAAAACAAATAAATAAATAAATAAATACAAAAAAACAAATAAAACAAATAAATACAAAAAAACAAATAAAATACAAAAATACAAAAATAAATACAAAATAAATAAATACAAAATAAAAATAAATACAAAAAAAACAAAAAAAAAACAAATAAATACAAATAAAAAAACGCAAGAAAATAAAAATATAAAAAACAAATAAATACAAAAAAAAACAAAAAATAAAAAAATAAAAAACAAATAAAATATATATAAAAAAAACAAATACAAAACAAAAAATACAAATAAAATACAAATAAAAAAACGTAAGAAGATAAAAAAAGAAAATTTGGTTTTTAATTTAGTTATTTATTTTTTTCTAAACAAAGGAAGTCTTGGTAATATTTTAAATGCTAGATATCATCAACTCGACTCACTTACTATCTTTGGTTTTTAATTTAGTCACCTATATTTAATGCAAAATCTGGTGTTATTTACTCAAATTCAATGGGCGGATTTACCTTCCACAATAAGCATCAATGGGTCACTTGACCTCGTATGGAGCCCGAAAAGGATTCAAAGTACATGGTAGATGTGATCCAACCAATAAGATATTGGCATAAATGGTAATGGAATTTGTTTCTCTTCTCGTGGTCTTGGGGTAATTCTTTTTAGGAGCATTCCGAAGGTAAAATCTTAAATTTACCGAACTGATGCAAGGGAAGTGTGCCATTAAGATTATCCCGGTAAGTGGACCGAGACACGCGAAAGCGGTCTGAACACCACTCTCGACCGCCAAAAACAAAACCAAATTGCCCAAATATCATCCTAACGATATTTTAAAAGATTGGCAGGCGGGATGTTACAGAACTCAGAATAGCAATATCCGGAAAGAGAGAAGTAGGGTCGATATTGTTCCGCCATTGATTCAGTAAATTTTCTTCTGCTCATCACATTATTTTCTAGCTTTGTAATCCATAAATCCACCCTTTATCTGTATGAATCCTCACCAAAATCATGTCATTTTCCCTCTACTACATTTTTCATTCCTTTTAATCGGAAAAATAATTTACTTTTCCCCAATTTTCCAACAATTTTAACAGGAGGTAAAGCCACCATGTCGTGGTAATTCAATGTCCCCAGCAAGAAGGTGACTAGATTGGAAGAATCTCTTGGAGGACGAGGACGAAATTGAACAAAAAAGGCAAAAATCCTGTGCCTTTTTCCTTTTGCTCGACTGATTTATAATCTTCTGCAGCGGCCCCTCCATTTCTTCATCTTTCAACTTTTCAACCCTAAAATTCTCTCTCTCTCTCTCTCTCTCTCTCTCTACCGGCCAGCGGCTTTGCTACAGTGCGCGGCGTCTCCGGCGGCGGGCGGCGGCGGCGGAGCGGAGCCACGACCTCTGAGGAGCGGCGGCGGCTCCTAGACGGCAGCGTCCACCAGCTCGATCCTCTCTTCGGCCGGCGGATTCCTGGCCCGAGGTTCGTTCCTCCGCTTCATTTTTCCCGGGCAAAACTCCCCGCTTGCGATTTACTTCGGTGCCTGCGCGTGTAGAAATGATCGGGGCTATCGATCTCGGTCGCGGAATCTTGTGTAGTTCTGAGCGGCAGGCTGTTTGATTCCGGTCGTTTTCAGTCGGTTTGGTCGGATTTTTCGACCGTTAGTCAGTGGCGATTGGTTTTTGTCACTGGTGTTTGCTGTGTCTGATTCGTTGAGGTCGGCAGGAGTCCGGAATTCGTCTTCCCGCGTTCTTCATTTCTTCGATAGCTCTCCCGTTTTCTCTCATTTCATACTCCGGGTTCGCCGTTCTTTTCTTAGGAAATAAGTAATTCAAAGGTTTGGTTAGGGATCTTGTGTCGAAGGTTACGCAGGGCACCCTTTTAGGTTTGCTGAGATGTGTGATACTTTCTCATGGATGTCTGCTGCGGATGCAACGAGTTTGAAATGCGCAATTCGAGGACCCTGCCTCTCGAGGGACTCCTTTACATTCTGGGTATTTGAAGAACTATCTGTAGATGTGGATTTGCAAAGGAAGAGAATCCGATAGCCTTAATTTGATTCTTTTGTACATTCCTCAGTTGAGTGAAGTGTTTGGAATTAAGATGACTGAGAGTTTAGTGGACGAAAGGATCCGCAAACAACAATGCTTCCTTTTATTCTTGGCCAAATACAAGCAGCAATACACCAGTCACATGCTTTAAAATTGAACCGATTGAATTTATAAAATTCATCATGGACTCCAGTCCACAGTTGCAAAAAAATAAAAATAAATAATAATAATAATAATAAATTGAAGAATTAGATGGAGGCAAAGTTCTTGGTTGACTGTGTTTTTGGCGAAGATAAGGAAATATTTTGGCAAAAGCTTGAGAATATTAAAGGCAAAGGCATAGTAGAAGATGAGGCGGAGCTTCGTTATGGAAAAGTGATGCAGAAAAGTAGTTATGGAACGTGTATGTCAGCATGGGAGGTTTGATGCTAATGGTTAATTAAAGAGGTACCTAAGTGGAAGTAAAGAGTTCAAATTCTTTCCCCATCTATTGGCTGAAGAGCTAATGGCTGCATTGGGTTGGAGAATCATGTACCCCATGGAAGTATTTTGGGTATATTTTAACAAGCATTAAATTTCCTGCATTCATGTTTGGTTGTCATCTTTTCAATCCTTTTGTCTTGTATATAACTCTGTTATATGAGGAAACAAAGAGAATGGGAACCGATGGAATGTGTAAAGGCAGAAATAGAACAAGAAGAAGTGGCAGCTAAATGCAATGATGAAGTTTCAAATACAACATTTTCCTTCGGACAAGGATTCTTTCTTGAAATTTTTCCCTAAGTTTTTCTGCTTACATCAGCTTCTAGGTGTTTGGGAAAATTTTTGTGGCTGTTGATTATATTTTGGTTAGATGTCAGATGAAAGTTAAAAGTTTACATACTATATTGTAGATCCAAGAACTGTAATAACCAGGTTTTGAATAATGGCCA
Organism: Eucalyptus pauciflora; assembly: GCA_007663325.1. Lineage (NCBI taxonomy): Eukaryota > Viridiplantae > Streptophyta > Magnoliopsida > Myrtales > Myrtaceae > Eucalyptus > Eucalyptus pauciflora. The sequence goes on along the minus strand of VMYD01000211.1, from coordinate 285,298 downwards.
AGTCTGAACAAGGGAAAAAAATTAGTTTTTTTCACTGGTGAACATTCTTTTGTTCATTTAGGTGGTTAAAGTTGTGTTTTTAAGGTGGCGTATTATCAATTGGGAGGTTCATAAAATTTCGAAAGTTCAGGTCTTCTAGGAGTAATGGCATAAGACTTGTGGCTTGTAATTAGATAATGTTCAGGAAGATAATTGTCGTGAATTTTTAACGATTCTTTCTTACAAGCATCCTTGCCAATGGCAATCGCGAACATTAGTAACTTTGTGGATGTGATAATGTTGATAAGAAGGAGCATCCCAAACTACTCGAGTCCTTGTGGATTTGTCCATATCTTTGTGGTTTTAGCAATAGATTGTATGCTTATGTTTGCATACATCCATGTTGACAGAGAAGGAGATTTTCCAACTTTTACTTTATACGTCACAAAGACTGATCTTCAGGATCCTTTGGTATCCCTCTTGATCTTTTATGTAAAGGTTTTAATAGTTCCATTAAGATCTATAATAGTAATTGGTTTGGATTAGTGGATATGATAACCTTTTTTGTGACTAGTCTATGCAAGAAATCTCGTTTCATTTAATATGATAGCAATATGTGTGGGTATGATTTCTTGTATCTTTTCTTTTTATGTGCCAAAGTTTATAGAGTGGTGGATCATCATTTATTTTTGTTGCCTCTGAAATGCTACTACGATTTTATTCTGCAGTAATGCAGACATCAAATTTAAATTTTACGTATTGCTTCTTGATTTGCTTTTTTGTTTTACTTTATGTGATGAGTTCATTAAACGAGCAATTATCTTCTCCTTGCAGAATATGAGCAGCTTGGTCGAACGGCTACGTACTAGATCAGAACGAAGGCCAATTTACAGTATAGATGAATCGGATGATGATGATTTTGTTCCCCGAAAACCTGGGGTGACTCAGGACAAGCTAGAAAAGATAGTCAGGGATGACGTGGTCTGTATTAGCATCCTTTTTTCCATGAGTGTAGCATGTTTAAATCGATGCTTCTCCTTTACACTTGAGAGTATGCATTTAAGATGGAAACAGAGGAGTGGGCTGGAAAAGATGGACAGTAAGGATTGCATAATGTCATTTAATCAGCTTCGTGACGGAAAGTGGCTTCCAATTGTGCCCTAATTTGGATTTGGGTGTTCACTGTACTTTTGTGCAGTGCTTGAGATTTGTTTTTTTTTCTTTTTCTTGTATCTTTTATTACTGTGATTCGAAACACGTATTCTCGGTTTTGCCATTTTTATTGTTATTAGTCGTGTAATAATACTGCTATGTTAACCTAGTTATCTAGTTTAGTTTTCTAAATGAAAGTTAGATCACAGTTGCTTCCTTAATGATGCAGTTTTCATTTCTGAACTGGTTATCTGCTTTCTTTGATTAACAGAAGGAAGATTCATGTCAAGCCTGTAGTGAAAGTGAAAATCTTTTGTGCTGTGAGACATGTAATTATTCTTACCATGCCAAGTGTTTGATTCCACCACTCAAAGCTCCTTATCCCAGCAATTGGAAATGTCCTGAATGTGTATGGCTCCATTATATGTATTCTCTTTTCTTTCTTTTGGCAACTTTTCAATTGTTCGGTTTATGTGAGAACTGGTATTTTGTGATTTCAGGTTAGCCCCTTAAATGATATTGAGAAGATTTTAGACTGTGAACTGCGCCCCACTGCAGCTGACGAAAGCGATGCTTCTACACTGGGTTCAAAGCAAATTTTTGTGAAACAATATCTTGTGAAGTGGAAGGGATTGTCCTTTCTGCATTGCACCTGGTAATTTTAGGCTGCATCATTTCCTCAGTAATGAGAATTGCCATATGAGATTGATTACTTCTATGATTTTGCTTTTTGTGTCTCTTTTGCTATTGCTGGGGAAATCCAACTTTTCGTTGGGTGTTCAGCTGTGCTTGTTATGCAACTTCCAATTCCATCGTATATTCTGTTCAGGATCCCTGAGAAGGAGTTTTTTAAAGCTTTCAAGTCAACTCCACGGTTAAAGACAAAGGTGAACAACTTCCACAAGCAAATGGCATCAAACAATAATGCCGAGGATGAATTTGTTGCCATAAGACCAGAATGGACTACAGTTGATCGGATTATTGCGTGCAGGTTTGATTATCTTGACCTCTAGTTCTTTGGGAGTTACAATTTATTTTTGCTACCTAATCTACTCTTGAGGTGGGGTTTTGAGTACAAGTGCTCCTAGGTATAATGTTGTACATCCATTGTGCTGCTAGTACTTTTCAATCTTTCCAACTTAGACTGTCATAAAGAAGAATTGGCTTCTTTATACTTGGTAATGAAGTCAAGAAAATATTTAATTTGTGATCTGGTTTTATTTATTCCTCAGTTTCCATGCTATGTTGATCTTTTCGAAGTTCTCATCTGGCGATTTATTGGTATTTTGATTTTTGATTTGTATTATTGAGCGTGGTATCGTGTACTGAATGCTGTAGGGGAAATGATGATGAAAAGGAATATCTAGTGAAGTGGAAAGAGCTTTCCTATGATGAATGTTACTGGGAATTCGAGACGGATATATCTGCGTTCCAGCCGGAAATTGAAAAATTTAATCAAATACAGACCAGGTCTCGCAGATCATCTTATGCTAAACAAAAGAGTAGCCTTCGAGACTCTTCTGATCTGAGGAAGAAGCATTTTTGTTGATACAAGTCTGAGTTCCTTTACTTTTTCCGGGTGGAGTCAAGACTAGTGTTAATTTTGTGTGTAAGTAATTTAGAAGAATTACCTTAGGTGGGTGGTTCGCAGTGAGTAAACTTTGGATGTTGGTTAAAGCATGGAATAGTTAAGCCAAGCACCAGTGTCTTAGTTGTGGTAACAGAACTAAGGATTAGATTATCTTGTGTGTGGAATTTTTCCCTTTTCTAGCTTTTCTTCTATTCATGTCTGTGTTCTGTATTACCATTGTTTTACTTTAAGTTATTAGCAACAATTACTCACAACTGTTTGGTTGGTACATTTTCAGAATAATCTGGATGAGCTTTTTATGCTTATGCATTTTCTTGATGCTGGGAAGGTTTGTCTACATGGACATTTAGAATATATCAGAGTACTTTTTCTAGATCTATGATGGATTTGAATCTGGCTGATACCTCCCCAATCGATTTTGGTGCCTGCAGTTTGGAAGCTTGGAAGAATTCCAGGAAGAATTTAAGGACATCAATCAGGAGGAGCAGATTATGAGGCTTCATAAAATGCTGGCTCCACACCTTCCCCGTCCCTGTTCTTGTCCGATTATTCAGACACAGCAGCAGAAAGACCAGGTCCAGGGCAATTATAGGGCCGGTTTCTTGCATGATGGAGCAAATGCTTAGCGAGGATTTATGCTGATGTCTGTAGTAATTGAGGAACCATTTTCTCTAGGAAATCCAGGCTCCTACCTTAACAGCTTTCGTTGGTTGTCAAACTTGGACTCGCAAATGAAAAATCAGCCACCAAGCGACATGCTTCTACAACTTTGTAAACTCCCAGTACTGAGTTGCATTTTCTGTTTACTGACCAATATCATAACAATGCATGTAAAGCCTCCAAATTGCACTTTCACAATGCATAATTGACCAAAAATTCTATACTATTATGATCAAAATTATTGGTCAATGTAGCTTTACTGGTCCTGTTGAGCCAATGATTTCATTTTGTGATAAGCACTTAGCAAATAGGGAAAAAAAAATAGTCGATTGTATTTATCACTTTGTTTCACTGGATCGACAAAATTGAATGCAAAGTGACAGCATGAGTTCACAGCAAGCGCTCGTTCAGAAATAGAAAAGACAAAACATCCGCACCATTTGAACATATAGCGATTAACTAATCCAACATTGTCAGAAAAACGAAAAAACTCTCCCATTCAAACATTTAGAAGTGCCTATAACCGCAGTCTTCTGACTTGAATGTCTCGACAATATGGAAAGGAACTCATCAGCGCGAAGATCCATATATAAACATCAAACGCGAGACGTTACTGTAGCGCATCAAACGAACAATGATTAGACAATAAGTAAAATACAACTATCAAAACCAGCATGAGACCAGTAATGCACTCCAAGTGTAAATAGATCAGTCTATAGACACAAACTATCATATCTCATAGCAAGAACACATGTCGAAGAGATAAAATGCACATCTCGGATTCGCAATCCACTCTATGAGACTAACCTTCATGCCGAAAGGACCGACAGGATAGTTGGCCGCGTTCTTCGGCAGGTCGTCGATGTCCCTCGCGGAGGCGGAGGTGGAGGCGTAGGCGTCGGAGTCGGGGGCGACGGAGGCAACCTGTGGAGGCGGAGGCGGAGGCGGAGGTGGAGGCGGAGGCGTTGGAGTCGGGGGCGACGTAGGCAACCGGCTTGAGGGGCGTCGGAGTTGGGGGCGACGAAGGCAACCGGCGGAGGGGCGTCGGCGTCCGACTCGGGTTCAAGGGCGGAGGCGGAGGCTGCGTCGGCGTCGGCGTCGGCGTCGCGGTTCACTGGAAAGGGCGTCGGCGTCGCGGGCAACCTGTGGAGGCGGAGGCGGAGGGGCGTCGGCGTCGTGCGTAGGAGCGTCGGCGAGAACGGGGAGAGAGAGCAAAGGAGGGGAAGAGAAAATGGAAGGCGAAGGTTCGTTTTTGTTCTCCCCCGCAACGGAACGGAACGGAGAACGGGGGAGAGAGAGAGGAGTCGACAGGTCACAAGCGTCGCAGAGGAGAGCAGAGGAGAGAGAGCGTCAGAGTAGTGGGCCCAGGAGCGGCGCGCCCAAATTTTGAACCTCTGATGCCGTCGCCAACGTAGAGCCACGTGTCGGATTCTGAATGGTCTTACCCTTGACCTACATGGAGGGTTAAACACAGCCAATATTTCCTCTCGGGAAAATTTACGATTCGGCCCCAGATTTTAGGGCCTAAGCCAGGCCCAACTAGGATAGGCCCATTTTTCAATATTTGGCCCTTAAGAGCCGTTTGGCCATTACTTTTAATGGACCAAATTCTGCAAAATGCATTGGGCCTTCAAGGCCCAAGCTAGGCCCAACTAGGATAGGCCCATTTTGCAATATTGGGCCCTTAAGAGCTGTTATGGGCCATCTTCATCCTAATATGTTGGGCTTTTAGGGCATTTGTCAAGCCCGTGATTTTTGGCCCATTTAACGTTGGGCCTCATATAGGTGGCCATTGGCTCCACCGGAGGTCCATTATTTTTCATGGGCTATACTTAGCCAAATATTGGAACTTTAATGGACTGTTGATGGTCCAATATTTGGCCTAATACTTAGTTCCGGATTCAGCCCAATGCATTGGGCCTTAATTGATTGGGCCAGGTTTGGCACTATAATATCGGCCTTTTATCTTCGTGGGTCAAGACCAGGTGTATATTGGGACTTAATGGGCTTTCAATTGGCCCAATGTATTGAACATAAAGGGTCCAAACCAGGCCCTTCATTCTCACGTGTCGAGACATTCGGCCGTAAATGTACTTTTAATTGGCTAGATCAGACTTAATGCATTGAGCCTTTAAGAGCCATAGATGCAGGCTTAGTTGATGGGCCACAGATGGGCCCATCAGCAAAACGTTGGGCACTCTTTAGGCTCTTGAAGGCCCGATGTTGGAACTAGATTATACCCAATGCAAATTAGGCATCAAATGCGAAGATCTAAACCCAGAACTTTCTTGACAGGTTTGTCTCACATTGGATGACTAGGAATCATAAAGTTTCATTCATAAGAAATGCCCAGAACCTTAGCTCAGAAAACTTTGTATGAACCCTAAGAAAGCTGAAAATGAAGACAACTACAAGCAAATGGTTAACATTTGACATTGGCATTATAATATTTTTATTACCTTCCCGGTCTTAAGAAGATAAGGAGGCGGAGATTTGAAAAGCACTTGCTTCCATCAAAAGCAATTCCGTAGCTCTGTCCTCAATCGTAATAGAACGACAGACACAAAAATTTGGTACCTAGAGCGGGCTGCAAAATCTTTGCTTTTCGAGTAGTCACACCCCCACAACACATCCAAGTGGTTCAAAGCTAAAAATTCTTCCACTGCCTCGGGTATCAAAGTTTATTGCCCGCCATCTGAGGTATGTGTAGTCAAGATGTCACAAAGTGACTGCTAGCAGAAATTAGTTAAGCCATCTGAGCGGGCATACAGTACTGATTCGCATTCCTCTCTGCAAGCAATTAAATTGACATAAGCTTTAACATTAAAATTAAATACAATCCGTAAAGAATAATGGGACCAGAGGGAAGATAAGATAAACAACCTGACAAATATGTAAGCAGTAATTAACTCAGGCATTTTCATTAACTCATTCAATCTTACCTCCATCTTTAACTGCAGTTACAGTCAATCCAGCACTTGTGCTTCCCAAGCCAGTAGTTATGACCAATCAATTACTCAATTTGGCAGCAAATTTCAAGAACTGGGATTTTCCAGTACCTACAAGTTGTTCCATAGTCCAGGCATGCATATTCAGTATACAATCAGCAATCTGAGATGACATGTGATGATGTGCGAAGTGCATTGGTGACTCTTGAAGAACAAGAATCAATAAAGGCACATATTGTAGTGAAATGTTGAGTCTAATATTTACCTGGATCCCCAACCAGAAGCAAATGAGATTTTCCTCGAATCTTTGTTCCCATAGCATCAACATGCTGAACACCTCCAATGAGCGTCAAAGCAACTGAAGTTGACAAAGGATAAAAAGACGATATTAAAGAAGTCAACCAACCCCACTGCATAAGGATATAAGCTACAAACAGGAATGAATGTGCAAATTACCCACTAAGTTATCACTCATCGCTGAAGTTATGCCAGGGAAATATCTAACACTCGGGCAGCATAAAAGAATTTTCAGAACTAGAAGAGATTTGCCAACGTATTACAGAAATCACCTGCAAGTTTCATTGTGAAGAGTCCAAAAACTTGAGGACATATACCACGAATGACAGCGTTTAGAATTAATCGACTATTCAAGGAGAAATAACATAGATGTCGCATAAGGGAAAATTCTTTAAAAACATTGATTAGCACGGCAAGTCAGGACCTATTAACTATCAATACCTTTCAGTGGCTCATCCTTGAAGCAATTCCAGAATTTCCTAAATTTCATGATGACATCATTAGGAACATCGATTGCCGACTTCAGTTCATTGGTTCTCCTATGGATTAGAGGAACCCATATTCAGCCAAAAACCAAAATGAGTCGTAGAAACACGAAGCAAGTGCTCAGATACCCAACCAAATCACCAGTGTAACTAGTGATGATGGGCCAGTTACTTTTACATTGATAAGCATAATTTGTCATCAAATGCTTGATAAGGTATCAATAGACATATATAAACCCCATTGACCAGAAGGAAGGGGAAGACTAACATATACTGGAGGGTCCAGATTCAACTCCCTTCCAGTGCAACTTGAATTTTTAAAAGTAACAGTTAAGCCAATCGTAGTTTTTAGTAGATTAACTAGCATGCATATTGTAGTAGCATTGGGATGCCCTTAGGCATATGCACTAATTCCAATAAGGCAGGAGCCTAACCTCTAACCCCTCCCACGACAATTCATTCTTCAAAATGTCTATCACAGGTCAAGTGATGTTTTTGAAGAAATCTTGGTAAACCGAAAGCAATTTAATGATGATTCATAATGTTATGGCGGAGTTAAAGGATTGCGTTTGGGTTGAAGAATGGCTTAAATCTGAACCCGAAACGTACTGTTTTGGCATATTGTCAAGATGAAATATGAGACCCTTATGAGCACCGAACTTGAGTAGAAGATTTTAAGCGAATCGTAATAAACTAAGACGGATTTGACACGAAATATGTCGATTTAGACCTTTATGCATCATCTTTGACTTGAAAATCATAATGAACTTCACATACTATGTACTAAAATGACACTGCACAGAAATAGCAAACAGACCACTTTAAAACATGCTTAGAAATAGAAACAGTGCCAGAAAAAAAGTGTTCATGAATGAACTTAAAAACTATCCTTGTGTTTGAGTTTAGGGTTTCTACAGCGACAAGAAAGGGACCGAGCTCTCGTCTCTTTTCGTCTATATTTGCTCCTGCAGAAGCGGCGTTCTCTTACTGCTCTTGCTTCATGGTGGCACAACGAAAGGTGATCAAGCAGCCGAAATTTCCACCAACTAGGCGGAGCGCCGGAAATTTCCACAAATTTCATACGTTCCCAGGCTAATCGCAAATAGCGATTCGACTAAATTGGCGAGCATCAAAGGAGAAACGCACCTTGATCCTGAAACGGGACTTGGGAACATCCGTGCACTCAGGACGAACATCAGTGGGAGAGTGTGTATGTGTAGGGTCAGAAATGAATCCAAGAAAATATCCATTTTTACGTAATTTTCAGAGAATTTAATTCGATGCCCACGTCTGTTTTGCTTTCACCGTATTCAATGCTGTGTTTAACCTTCAAGATATATCAGGTACCTAAGTCGACCCACTTAGATTCCAAATTAGAAGAATTTAACGAGGTTGTGGGACCCACTCTAAGTACCAAGTCCCATTAAGTAAAGATTTTGAGGGACTCGGTTGTTATTTGACAATTTTACTTTCCTTTTTCTTTGGATCGAATGCACTAGAAATGTTGCATGGATCTCAAAACTTAAGAATTGAATTGTGTAGAGAGTTGGGATCAGAGAGGAGGGAGAGTAGATAATCGGACAATGTTTGATACTGCCCCATCCCCAATGATTATCAATATCTTTTAAGATTGCACATATATCGCACGTATTTCGCACGTTTATTGCTTCCATCACTTTTCGTGTGCCAAGCTAGAGCAAGGGATAGAGTAACTGTTGATGAGTCGTTCAAGTATATAAGGGAGGTTCTCAAGTGGAAAGAGGAGAGAGACGGAAACTATTACCGCGGGCAGGAGGATTCGTTTTACAGTACAGACATGAGCTCTTCACCATACATTAGGCAAGAGTAATACAAGGACTTATCTGAGATTCAGAGCAAGTGTAAAGTAGACATGAAACGGGAGGTAAGTGTATGAATTGATTGTGTTTTATGTTGTAAACAACACTAGTTTTGATTGACATAAGAATAGCAAGTTTGTCAGTCTCGAGACTTCACTTCAGGTTCTTGGTTGATTGTAGTACAATAGAGAATGCAGATCACCGAAACTGTCTTCAAGCAGGAGTCGTCAGAATGGGGTGTTGCTCGCATTTCTAGTCCTTTTCTTTATTTTTTTCGTATTTGTCCCTTTATTTTTCAAAAATACCCTGGGGGAATGTATATGTCAAGAAGAGATTCAAGCAAGAGTATTTTTTGCTGAGGGAATGCCCCCTTCTTTCCTTTTCTTTTCCTGCCTTATAAAATCTTGGATCTTCCTCCTCTGTAGTTCTATTATACATAGTAGCCTGTAGTTCTTCACTGTGCTTTTAACTCCAGTTGCTGAGTAGTTTGCCTTGCGGTCTATTCTCCAGCTAAGTGTCCATGCCTTACTTCGAATCTCCACAAGGCAAACGGGTTTGAGCAGTTTCTAAAGTACTGGTTGGCTGGTATCATGCCACTGAACGGATCCAAAATTTCAAGCAGGTGTCGCCTTGTTGGAGGGGGTATGGATAGCTTCAAAAAGATGCTAAATAGAATAGCTAGACGACTGAAGCAAGAAAGAAATTCATTGAGTTTGGACACAGATCATCCTAATTAGGGGAACGGTATGGTATGAAAACTCCCATTTGTCAATCGCCGATAGCTGGTGGAAATGATGGTCTCGTATGACATGGCTCTCAATACATCACTTTGCAGGAAACGAAAACCCAAATCTTCGATCGTGAAAAACTCAAGGCCATGGAGCATGCAGATGTGTACAATGGCAACGCCTAAATGCCCTAAGACGCACAAGCAATGCGCGCGCACGAGGCCGAGTCCTTGATACATTGAATTTGCTGAAACCCAAATCTTCAATCACGAAGAATTCAAGGCCATGGACCATGCAGATACATATAGTTGCATGATATGCCCCTAGAAACACGAACAATGCACTTCGGGCCACGAGAGTGAGGCAATTTGCACATCGAATTCCATGTCCATTTGAAAAATATAATGAGCAAATCATACATATGACACGGATCAAATCAGGAATATTGAATGAGATTCTCCTCGCATATTCTGCTGTCTTTAGGAAGTAAATGCTTGTCTTTAACCTAATAACTAAGTCTGCGATCGATTGCTGAATATTTTCACCCAAAGCAAATGAGACAGCCACTTCCAATGAAAAATAATTGAAGAAAAATTAGGGACACAGAAGGAAAGCCCTAATATGGACCAAGCGCCCAACTGCCTCACACTTGTCTCTTTTCTTTCACCTCCTTTGGTTTCGTTGTTGGCACATTCAGTCATGAGATGTTACAAGGTCAGGTGTTTCCGCTTCAACGGATAACAAAGCAGTGTGTACTTTATCCAGCCAACCATCCAACTGATCTCGCAAGGATGTAACTTGCGAAATGCCCAGAACTCTTGGTTGAACCCAGGAAACATGCACTGTTCCCTCTACTTGATCAATTAGACCCTAAATAAGATGAACCTGTATCGACATAACCTTAGTTAAATACAACTGAATGAACGGGCAAAAAACAGTCTTTCAGAAAAAAAATGACAAGGTACGAGAAAACGATGCAATCCTCTTGGACTTTGGGATAACCAAAATTGAAGAGATGTAGGAAAGAACAAAAGACCTTCACTGCCCATGTATCTGCAGGATCAGACCAATGAGAAAAAGAAAGGCTCTTTTATACTCTCTTAACTAGGAATAAAGCTTCCACCTATCCATAAGATTATCAAGTATTCATTTTTTGAATCATCTAAACCACCAATCTATTCAGATGGAGTTCATTCTGTCTTAAAGCTTCATGTGTACAGCTGCACCATAAGGCCAAGTCAAACTATAGCCCAATGAACTCAAAACTAGAGAAGGATCATATACACAGCCATAATAATGATCACATCCAATCTTCTCATCCAATGACATAGAACAGCCCGCCAAATAAGATGTTACAGAATGACACAACCACCAAGAGAGATACAAAAGAATTGGGAAGACTTACAGAAAGGCTCTTATGAGAAGGTGCTCAACATCAGCTACACAAAGCTTTGTGCATTCAGCAATAACACTCAGTGGAATTGTCCTATCTTCTGATGCACGGCTGCAAGGATAAAATTGTATACTTTATATGGGGAGGAATATATGCTTATAATGCAAAATATGAAATACTAAGTATGACAGAAATGGAGATACGAAAAAGAATAGGAAGCGGGACCTGAATATGATTTCCATTAGGCAGAGAATGTTGATTTTCTCCAATAGTTTTTTCTCATTTTCAACTAAACCAGGTTGTGCATTGAGAGCAGCATTGTGTACATGACATAGTTCTTGATAGCGTTGCAAATTACCAGCATTAAATGCCTCGAGAATATAGTACATCCACTCAACATTTGTTCCCAAGAGGCTCTTGATCTGTCAAATTTGTTGAAATCAAGATATAACATGATGATAAAAAATAAATAAATAAAATGAAACAACTAATGGCAAATTGGAAAGGACCATGTGACCAAAAAGCAAGTTATGCTTTAAGTTGCTTTGTAGAAAATGGGTCATCCACATAGTATTAACAGCTACGCAATGAACATGTGTTACGAATGTGCCTCAAGCAAAACTAGGGAAATCGTTATGTACTTGGTTAAGTTAATGAGACCTACCACTAAGATTTTGATGCTGAAACTGGCATATCTAGTGTAAATGCAGAAAACAAATTTTATTACCTAGCTTTCAATTATGAGAATCATTCACTTGACATTTACTCAAGAAAATTACAAGATAAGAAAAAGCCTTACCATGACATTCCTAAGTACAGCGAGAAGAAATGCTGTCAGAAGGCTAAAAAGGGACAATAGTGTCATTGTCCCTAAACTTCAGCCCAATGTACGATGCCATCCTTACTTTTAATTCATTCAATGTGGTTCTTGAACTACTTGTGAATGTATAATGAAGTCCTTTTGTTTGATCACCCATGGGAAAATATCACCACAAGTCCCAAATTATTGGGTAATGTGCAACCGAATCCCTCAAATTACAATTCGTTCAATCTAATTCCTCAACTTTTCCTTACAAAGTCAAAGAAGTCTTTTATACAATTCACAAGGATCACTGACTATAAAAAAAAAATTATTTTTGATTTAGAAAATAAATTGAAATGAAAAGATAATCTTCAATTTAGACAATACTACAATTATGAAAACTTGAGAATGATACCACATGACCAATCTGATTTTGCTGTGGAAAGGTGAGTGACTAGATTGACAAATTGAAAGTATAGGGACTAGATTGCACATAATGCGGTAGTTAAGGGACATGTGTTTTCTTTCTCCCTCATTCAATGAAACAAAAAGACTACATTGTAGAAGAAAGTTCAAAGAAGACACAGAATGAATTAAAAGTCAAGGATGAAAATGCACATTAGACCAAATTTTAGGGGCTATTAGTATCGTTTAATTTATTCATTTAATCTTTCCCCATAAGAAATACTCAATTCAGACCCTGAACATTTTTTGGCTCATCCCGGTGCCAATTTCCAGTCTGATTAATTTATTCATTCCAATTTGGTTCATCCGCATGGCCCCTATTGGGTGGAAAGGCGCAGACACTTGAGCAGCTTCAATGAGTTATGAGAACAAGTCAAACCTTTAGCCCAGGGGCTGACCTCCCCAAGTTGCAACCAGTTAGGAAAGAGAGAAACTTCAGCCTCTTTCAAAATCACTAGCCAATTCTACAAGATATGTCACCTTACACCACTACCACTGACATTCTGCCTTAACTACCATATCACCTCTTCCCTGCATCGGAAGAGCCTCCCAATTTCCCAGGAATCCCTTTTTTTTCTTTTGCTGTTGAGGAGGGCTTCAATCCCTCCCATAAATTAGAGTTCACTAGACTTCCAACCTGTATTGGCAATGCTTTTCGGCAGCACCTGACTTATCCCTAAGCATTTCCAGTACTGAGACACCCATAAATCTCCAAGCAACACTCATTTTCAAATTTTACATCTTATAAATTAAACATAAGGCTCCAAAGCCCCTTGATGACCCACTCCACCTCTGTCTTCAATTGGCAATGCTCAAGCTACCACTAATGGGCAACAACAAAATGGAGTCTTTGTCACAAAATTGATAAGGCACTAACCTAAACACTTCATCTAGCACTGTATACTCCAAAGTCTGGCCACAGAAACAATTAGATAAACATGTCAACTAATCATTCTAAGGGAGATATCTTTCTCTCGGGTTCAAGTGCATGGACAAAAAGAAAAGGACACACACATACACACATACATGTGCATCCGGATGGAAGCATACACCACAGAAAGAGAGAGATCGCAGGTGAACAAGAATTCGTGTCGCTTATTTTATTGCTAAACTAAGTGAGTTCAGTAATATTACAACACTTTTTATCATGTAACCTGATGTTGAGCCCTTTGGCGCAAGTCTCCTCGTAGGTGCGAACCATCTCCTCGGGCGTGGGCTTGGGGTCCTCGAAGAGCACCGTGTCCGGGTCGATCTTGTCGCCAGCGTTGTAGGCCAGCGACCGCGAGAAGAACAGCGACGCCGCCGCCGGCGACGAGGAGCGAGGCCGCAGCGCGGTTGCCGCGGGAGGCGGCCTCGCCGGCCGCGACGGGGACGGCGCCGGCGCGGGGTCGGCGGGGGCCGGGGGGAGCGCGGCGAGGGGGCGGCGGAGGGCGGTCGGCGGCGGCGCGGCGAGGGCTCGCCGGAAGCGGACCAAGCGCATCGCCATGGCTGCTGATGAAGACGGAGAGAGAGAGAGAGAGAGGGTTTTTGGGGTTTTTGGGAGGAGCTTTTCTCTGGCGAGTGCGACTTCCGATTTGCAGGAGCGAAAATTTGATTTTTTGTGATTTTCGACCGGGGAAATTTACGATTCGGCCCCAGATTTTTAGGGTGGTTATTGATTTCGCCCCAACCAGTATCTCGAGATTTTGGCATAAATCCCTCGATTTTTTTTCCGAATTGGTTTTTCAACGTTCGCCTCAAGGGTCGGTCACGTGACCGAGGGCGGTGAGGACTTCGAGGGCGAAATCGTCTTTTCGCGGCGAGAATTATATTTTCGCCCTCGGATTTGTTGCGCGGTTGGAAACTGCCTCCCGACTTTTCGAATTCTTTTTCTAAACATTAAAAGTTACGTAAACTTCTCCCGACTTTTCGAATTTTTTTTGTTACGTAAACTGTTTTGAACAAATTTTTTCCTTAAATAGTTTACGTAAAAAACAGTTTTTGAACAGAAAACAGTTTTACGTGAATTAATATAAGCATCATAAATTATCGGCTTTTCACCCACAAAAATCTGCTCAAAATGGCAAATCACCTCGAGGATTGTGTAGTTTTTGCCCTTCTTGTTCCAACAGTTCTCTTTGTCCCCGCAATGCTGTTATTTTCATTTGTACCTCTGCTCTTCCCTCCGAGTATAGAGATCAGCCCGGCCTCCTCCCTCACATCCCTCGAGATCTCTCCCTCTTTAATCACCGGCCACTGGAATATGACCGTTTCAGTAAAAAACCCCAGCCAGAGCTTTGCCATGCAGTATAGCGACATGCAACTCCTGATGGACTTTGATGATCATCTACACCTCGCCGGTCCCATGCTGATTCCGGCCTTCATCCAGGGCCCCGGCAACGTGACCACTGTACGAGCCGAGGCGCCGTTAAAGATCCCGATCGTCAATGACTTGTACGTGAGGGGCATGGTGCGTGCCTTGAAGAGCAAGGAGGTGAAGATCCAAGTGTACGTGGAAGCCAAGCGGAGGCTGTACTTGGGTCTGTTCTCTGTGTCCGTGTTCGACCTGAACGCCTGGTGCCGACACGTTACCTTCACCGCTCCAACAGACGGCGAGGGCAGCAGAGATTGGATGACCTTCACCGCTCCAACAGACGGCGAGGGCAGCAGAGATTGGATGAGCCTCGGAGGCACCCTGTATTGCTATTAACTCAACCTCCTTATATACTGGTAAGTATAAGTTCCTGTTCTCGTTGCACAGAAAAACATAGGCTGCCTGAGGTGTAGGCTCAGCTCGACGGTACGTGAAGCTCTGCCATCGGAAATGAGCTCTGTCGAGGTGGCTGAGCTTCAGCAGCAGCAACATGTCCATCGAGTTTGGCTCTGTCCACTTTCAGGGTCAAGAGCTCTGTCGGTGTTGATTTCCATTTTTCAGAGAGAGGACATTGTTTTTCTTATTTTCCGATATGGGCTTTCCGGTTCGAATCTTCCATATTGATATGAACAAGGTTTGATTCTGTTCTGATCTTTTTTTCTTTTTCTTTTTTCAGATTCTAGAGACTCTGGTGGCTTCTCCAACTTCGGGCATCGGTTGGGCATCGGTTGGAGTTGTCTTTCCTAGGCTTCTTACTTCAAATGCTGTTACTGGTTTATATGCTGTACTTCTTTCGACAATGCGTATTTCTCCTAGTCTCAAATGGAGTCTGTCCTTTTAACATAAAATTTCGGATCAATCTCAAAGCTCGTACAATGAGAATCAGTAGTTAAGTGACTTCATTCGATGACAATTTGCCATTTGCTTTCGCCTCCATTTCCTGCTTTCCTCCACTCGGTCTTCTTTCCGACCACAGCGCGGCAAGAGGGAGAGCGCGCGAAAGTGGGGATCCGACTTCCCTCTCCCACCCTCTCAATCACTTCTCCAGGCTTCCGTCTGTAAATCTCTCAGATCCGACTTCCCTCTCCCACCATCCACATTTCTGTGAACCCAATAATGATAAAAACAAAAGCTGACGTATACCATGGAAATTATGACACTGCAAAGCAGAATCGCCATTGAAGAGACTCGAAGTTTGCTCATTACTCTGTCGCTGTGGATTATCTCTGCATCACCACCACCATATCTTCTCTGTTTCCGAAGGTCAATCAGAACCCACGTCACCAAAACGAACCCAAACACTACATTCACTAGCTCAAGTGCTATATACAAGTTGACAGCTCCCAAAACTCCAGGCGAGATGCTTCCCATTGAAATGGCCATGGACACTGGAAGAACTCTGCAACTACAAGAACCTGCAACCCAAATGAAAAAAGAAAGAAAAAAAGGAAACTCGGTTCAAGCTTTTCGCACTAGAATATCAAGAAACTACAGAACGAGAGAGCTTTCTGTTTTCCTTTTCAGATTCAAACCTGGGGAGAGAGATGATGAAGAGAGAGCACGTGGTTCTTCGTCGCGCGTGGGTTGGTGGGCGATAAAGCGTGCTTTTCAGTGGGAATGCGCGGTCACTGAGCCTGGTTTCTGAGACTGGTTTAAACAGACGCCAGAGCAGCGAGAAACAAAAGTCGAAACGAAAGAAAAGAACGTCATCTATTTTATAGTATTAACATCATTATGTTACCAAAGCAATACAGTAAAACAGGCCAGAATCTCGACCGCCGCTCCCCCTCAAAACCACCGAGCACTATTCATGCCGGAAGAGCGAGCCTGTCGCCATTTCTTTTGGTAAAGCTTCTTCATCTTCGCCGCTTTGCTGTTCTTCTTTCTGTTTCCTTTACATATTCCTTCGCCAGGGAGGCGTTCTAGGGCATGCACTGTTTGCTTCGCTTAGTTGTCAATTCTGAGGGCAGAGGATGTCTTCGTTCGTGTCTTCATCTAACGACACATAATCTGCCTCTCGGCTCTTTCTTGTTCGTATTCTTGCACCGAGACTATCACCTCCTGAAAATGCGGCCAAGAGAATATCCCCCGCTGTTGCAGTCCTATAAAAGAAATACGGAGCTGGCGAACGAACTGCCGTACGGGTCTATGCCATCGAATAGTAATAATGAGTTTCCGAGGCTTTCCATTTGAGTTCGTTTCCACATGTTCATCGACCATCGAGTGTTTCCACTCGATTGCGAAGGAGCGACCATTGGTTTTGCTCTTCGTAAGAACAGCTAATTTGGACTGAAGACACATTTCTAACATTGCCATCACAACTCATCATTCACCAATGCTGTTAGCTGTTAAAAGAACACATAGCTGTTAACAGATGTTAGCTGTTAAAAGAACACGTAGGAAGCTTTCCCTCTGATTGCGAAGGAGCGACCATTGGTTTTGCTCTCTGTAAGAACAGCAAATTTGGACTGCAGACACACTTCTAACCTTGCCATCACAACTCATCATTCACCAATTCCACTTCCAGGGTTTCACCATCGAGATGAAAAGCCACAAAATTCTGGCAGTGTCGTTCTTATTCTTAAAAAGACAAGAGTACTACAATCTGAAGGACTCTTGCAATATATTCGGCTGCTATGGAACCGGAAAAGAATAGCGGATGCATAGCAAAATTAGACATGCTCACTCGTTTTTCTTCATTTTTTGAAGATTGCCGGCGAGATTTAAAAGTCATGTGGAATCAAATCGGACAATAACATCGCACGATCGCAAATAACTGAAAAAAAGACGCAGAAAACACAAGAAAGATAAGAAAATTTGATTAAATCGGACAGTTTTGCATGTCTTGCATGGAGAGAAACCTTCTTTGACATGTAAGCCAGGCGCCTCGCGCGTATTTCTATTTGTGACTTTTGGTTGGTGTGGCCACTCGTACGTAATCCTATCTTATTATTTTTGGCTCGCAACTCGCACGTGTTCAAGTCCTTTTCGCATCACGAGCTTGAGTGTCTATAATTGCAACTTGGCCCCCGATATTCAACTAATTGATCGCATTGCTTCCATTGGCGTCAACTCCAACCAAATTTTGCTTGGAATTCCAGTTACTTAGACTTGTCGAAATGGGTCTCAAACCCATTTATTAACCCAAAGTTATTGAAAAGGGTCATAAATAGGTCTCAAATTTAAGGTGTCTAGTCATAATAGGTTAGAAATTAAAAAGCTCAAAATTAATGGGTCTAAATGACAAAGGTGAGCGGTTTTAGGTTCCAAATATCGGTTGAAATATGTTCAATAATTTTTGGAATCTAGAATTTACCCTACATACCCATCAATCAGGACCTTGTTATAGATTCTGGAGTTAACCCAAATTTCATTTGTACTCTAAATTGAATAGTTGTAGCGAATCATTACCTCTAGTAACCACCATTTGCTAATTCATTTATCACAATTTATATTTAGACACACAGCGATTATAAACCATTAACAAAATCAAAGTCTTAGTCATGGACCTTACCGAAAATGAAAGTTCAAATTAGTGGTTTCATATTACATACTCATTATTACCGAAAGTTTAGCCTAAAGGACTTTAGGCAAATGTAAAAGCCGTTTGGTAAACTATGCTTTGAGAAACAACTTTGAGAGAAATGCTGTTTGGTAGAAAACACATTTAAAAAGCCTCTAGGTGATTAATATTAGTTTTTTTAATTTCATTTGTTTAAATTGAAAAAAATAATGTATGCAACTTTTTAATATAAATTTTTACAACAATACTAAAAAAATCAAATACATATATAATTTTTTTTTAAAAGACCAAACCCATCATCGAAATTTTATAATTTTTATTTGCTTGAAATTGAAAAAAAAATAATATTGTATGCAACTTTTTAAATATAAATTTTGACAATAATGCTAAAAAAATCAAATACATATATATAATTTTTTTAAAAGAAAAATATCAAATCCTTCGTCAAATTTTTTAATTTTTATTTGTTTAAAATTAAAAAAAATAATGTATGCAAATTTTAAATATAAATTAGAAAATAATGCTAAAAAATCAAACACACACACACATAATTTTTTAAAAAAAGTCCAAACCCTTCATTGGAACTTTTTAATTTTTATTTGTTTAAAATTGAAAAAATAATGTATGCAACTTTTTTAAATATAAATTTTATAATAATGCTAAAAAAATCAAATACATATATATATATATATATATATAATTTTTTTTAAAAGACCAAATCCTTTGTCAAAATTTTTTAATTTTTAATTGTTTATAATTGAAAAAAATAATGTATGTAACTTTTTAAATATAAATTTGAAAATAAAAAATCAAATTCATATATATATATATATATAAGGCCAAACCCTTCGTAGGAATTTTTTAATTTTTATTTGTTTAAAATCGAAAAAAAAAAATAGATGCAAATTTTTAAATATAAATTTTGACAATAATGCTAAAAAAATTCAAATATATAAATAATTTTAAAAAAATAACAAAATAGATTTAATTTTTTTTAGCATATATGTAAATTTAATTTTTTTAGCATTATTTTGGCATTTGAAAATAATAATAATGACAACAAAATAAGAAATTTGAAGAATGAGTGATTATAATTTTGGAAAAAAAATAAGTTTCAACATTTGGCCAAATGTAGAAAGCTCAAAACTAATTCCTACTAGCATTGGGCTTTCAACCTTCCTAATGCCGACTTTCACTTAAAAGCTACTTCAAAATTATTGCCAAACGGTCCAACATTTTCCCAATGGGCTTTGGAGGCTGAAAGCCCATTGGGAATATTGAACCAAACGCACCCTACAACTGGTTATTGTACCTTCCTTGGAGGTAATTTGGTAACTTGGAGGAGTAAAAAATAGAATGCGGTGGCAAGATCAAGTGCAAAATCTAAGTTTAGGGCAGCGACTCAAGGAATATGTGAGTTATTATGAATCAAGATCATTCTTGATGACTTGAAGGTTGAGTGGCAGAGTCCTATGAAGCTATTTTGGGTCTACATGGTAACATTTCCATTTCTCCCAATTTCTGTTCTTTTGTTCCCTGGAACAAAAAAAGAACAGAAACCCATTTGGTAACGCCAAGTTGATTTCTATTCCCCGGAATAGAAAAGTTAGCCCGGGAATAGAAACGAGAAACAAAAAAAAATTGCTTCTTGTCCTAGGAACAATTTCTAGAAATAAGCAAATTTTCTTTTTTATTTTTGTTTTATTTCTCTCTTGCCATGGCCACCTCCAACCGCCCGGAGCCACCACCGCCCGTCGCCGCCGATCGTGAGCAAGAATAAAAAAACAAATAAATAAATAAATAAATACAAAAAAACAAATAAATACAAAAAAATACAAAAAAACAAATAAAATACAAAAATAAATACAAAATAAATAAATACAAAATAAATAAATACAAAATACAAAAAAAATAAAAATAAATACAAATAAAAAAAACGCAAGAAAATAAAAATATAAAAAACAAAAAAATACAAAAAAAATAAATAAATAAAGAATAAAAAACAAATAAAATATATATATATACAAAAAAACAAATACAAAACAAAAAATAAAAATAAAATACAAATAAAAAAACGTAAGAAGATAAAAAAAAACACATAAAAACAAATAAATACAAAAAAATACAAAAAAGAATAAAATTAAATAAAATTAAATAAATAAAAAAGAATAAAAAACAAATAAATACAAAAAAGAATAAAAAAAAATAAAAAAGAACAAATAAAAAACAAATAAATACAAAAAAGAATCGTTGTGTTAACAAACGCATTTCTATTCTTTTTCTATTCTACGAGTAGAAATTTTGTATAGTTACCAAACGGGTTCTTTTACTCAGAAATTGTTCCTCGGAATAGAAATAGAAAAGAACTGTTTCTGAAAAAAAACTCTTCCTCAGACAAGAAGCGTTACCATGCGCACCCTTTGTGACAATAAGTCTGCAATTAATATTGCTCATAATCCTATTAAGCATGACAGGACGAAACATATTGAGATTGATAAGCACTTCATCAAGAAGAAACTTGAAGAAGGATTGATTTGTTTGTCTTATGTTCATTCAGGACAGCAAGTGGCGGATGTCTTGACCAAAGGGCTTAATGGTGGAAGTTTTCATGAGCTAATTTCCAAGCTGGGAATGGAAGATATATATGGCTATAAACACATAGGATTTTTTAGGAGGTTTTTTATTCTTATTTGATTCTAATTAAATCCCACAAATCATGGGATTATAGCTGTTAACCCACAAATCATGGGATTTTAGCTTTTCTTTCCTTTATTTTTGTTTGCTAGGATTTATCTGTGTATTAGCCTATAAATACAATATTGTAAAGCACCAGAAGATATGAATGAGAATAACAATTTCTCTCCATCTAAAATTTCACAAAGAGGTGGTTGACCTTCTTTCATATTTTAATTCTAATTAAAATCTTGTAATTTACCGTCACTATAAGGAGAAGATTGTCAAGAATTTTAAAAAATCAAGAGGCATATTGCAAAACTTTGATACATCAAAAGGTCGTTTGTAATTACTTGACAAATTACGAAGGCAAAATGAATTTATTGCCTTAAAAAGACGTTTTGCCTTCAAGTTTTTGATTCCAAAAATTTGGAAACCGGTCGGTTTCGAATTCCTTGTACTGAATCGGTAGAACCAGCAATGACCCTAATTCCTCTTTTGCTCTTATTTTGGTCATTTTTTCTGGATTATTTTTTTTTAGCCTTTCTTGTATTTGTTTGTATTGGAGAAATCTTGTGCTACAGATGGTGAAGGATTGTGAAGGACCCATCTTCTGAATTTTACTTTTTTGAGACCAGAAGAAAATAATTTTTAGCATATTTGCACAAAGAAAAATGAAGAAAAGTTAATTGATTTCATATATCTTGGTTTCTGTTTCTCTTCCTTCTTAAAACTCCCCAACCTGAAAAAGGCAATAATGAAGGTGTGGCATAGGAATTAAACTTCACTGAAATTTAAATAATAATAATAATTAAAAACACCTAGCTTATTCCCGAATTGGCCCCAAGCCATTTTAGGGCTAATAGGATTGCTATCCAATTCCATAAATTTTGAACCGATTCTAATTGGGTAAATTCCACCTCTAGAGTGAGAATTGACCAATCCTGAAATTGATCACCCATACTTTTGATATGACTTAATTAAAATATAATATCTTCACAGTTTAATATTTTATTGAGCAAATTTCTCCTTTTGCTTCTTAGCCTACGGAATCTAACGATACAATAAAATAAGCAGTCTTTCAAATAAATTAAATATAAGCTAAATAAATGGACAAGAGAGAAACTTTCCAGTTTTGACTAATATTTTCATCAAAGAGATGATTTACCTTTGAAAAATAAGTAAAGAAAACCATTTACAAATTTAATCTATCATCTGTTACCAATAACTATTTTTTACAAATATTAAATCCAGTGAAAAAAGCGAAAGTTAATAAATATAATCTGTCATGTGTCTTAATATTAGAATTCTACAAATCTTTTACATATTGTTAAACATTTCCTTTGTAAATTTTATATATTTATCAGTATTTCCTTTCCATAATTTAATACTTCAAATATTTATCAATAAAATAATTTTGATTGATCTTTAAAATGTCGACTTTTCGCATACACACAACGCATGTGCACATTTTTTGAAAATAATTCTAAATATGTGTGACATTTATTTTTACTTTATCAACAAATATTTTGCATTAGCTAATGATTCATATGTTTCTTAAGATGCGTGGCGAGTTTATGAAAATTTGCTAGACTTGTTTGATGGGAAAAATGAAAGAGCTTGGATTTTGCTAGGGAAAATAATTTCGAAATTGAAGACTTCACCATCAAGACATCAAAGAATGCTCCGCCAATCAAAGATAATTAATTTTGACGTTCAACACCAAAGAACTAGAATAAAATGAATTTCTCGCTTGATAGGAATTCTCATATATTATCAACTAAATTTTGAACTTTTACAATTAAGAATGCACCTCCTATTTATGAACAGGCTAAGACATAAGAATTTAAAAACATTGAATTAGGAAACATTCAACTTTTATAAACTCTATCTTATACCTTCTCCTCATTGGTCCCATCAAATCATGTTGTGGTCCAAATTTCCGTTTGTCTAAGCAAATATCAAACGGACCTACTTGATTATGGAGGTTGGAGGTGGGCTTGTGAGTAGGAGTGCGCAAAAGAATTGAAACCACTTGAAATTGGATCGGATTGTTGTAAAACCAATTGTTCCCATGGGATTGGTCTGATTCCCTGTTCTAGTTGTGGAACTGCTCACCCGAATTGGATTGATACATACATATATATGATTTATTTATTTGTTTATGTTTTTATGCAAAGCATCTATATGCTCTTGAGTTTGATGTATTTGGGCTCGAAGATGACTAAAATGAGTTCAATTCTAGCTTTGGGGGCTCTTTAGTGAGTTCGATTCTATGGGCTAGATGGAAAATGGAGGAACCTCTAGTGAGTGTTTTCCATAAGTGGGCAAATAACTTGAGTGCTAGAGGCATCTTTGGTCCCAACATTCCTCAAACCTAAAAGGAGACAATGCGGCAAGGGATTATTCACCATAGGTACTGAGGAGGATTGATTTGGGGTCCGAAGCAATTGTGGTGAAATGAGTGACGGTGGCTTTCTAAAGCTAATGACGCCAATCTGGGTTGGAGCTACACTTGTCAACTATTCAGATTACCTAGGATCGAATTTGCTGGGGACATTTCAACTGGTCCCATGGACCATTATACCTGTCAATTGTTCAGAACACTCCAAAATGAATTTGTTGGGGGACATTTCGACTGATTCCATGATCCCACTTGGAAACTGTGGTTCTTAGTTTCAATTTTTCAAAATCAATCTTTAGTGAGCGATTCTCAGTTCCAAGGTGGAAAGTCCTCCTTGGAACCAATCACCCATACTTACGAGTTAAGTGTCATAAAGAAACTTGATGCTTCCACATCACTTTAATAATTCAATTTTACATAATCTTTAAAGTAGATTATTTTCATTTGAAAATTGTGTTTGTAGGATGGTCACACAGGGAACTTCGCATCTAGGAAACAAAAAATAACGTAATGATAAAGCAAAATATTATCGTTTTTAAAATATTGATAATCACAAAATTGGAGTTGAATCGATATTTGAATAAAGTGTTTCTAAATTACGAGGGCCAATAATTTATATTGTAAAATCTATGATTAAAGTATATAGGACCAGCACTTGCATTACTTTTTCATATTATGAAAAAAAATTCTTTATCAAGCTTAAGTAACCTAAGCATTTGACTCTCTTAGAGAGAACTGGATGCTCTAAATATCATCTGAGTACAACATCTCTTCTAAAGTCTTGTATTAGTAAAGTTCAAAGTCTCAAATGGTGGGCGCCAAAATGCAATGCCAGCCAATTGAAAAGAACATTCAAGAAATCACAAAAATATTACAACAACAACAAAAGTAATAATGGTGCATTTGTTTTGACAAAAATGAATGATTCGGAAAATATTTTTTTAAAAATAATTGTTTGTATCACTTTACAAAAAACGAACGAATAGAAAAAAATTCACCGTTCATGAAATTGTTTAGACATAAATTGTTGTTGATAATAATAAATTTTTCATTGATAAATTATTTCAAACGATACATGCAATTAGTTTTTAGGGAAATATTTTATAAATCAGTTATTTTTTTCTAAACAAAGGCAGTCTCGGTAATGTTATAAATGCTAGATATCATCAACTTGACTAACTTACTATCTTCAGTTTGTTAATTAATCGCCCCAATTTAATGTGAAATCTGGTGTTATTTACTCAAATTCAATGGACAAATTTACTTTCTACAATAGGCATTCACGAGTCACTCAGACTGCATATGAAGTCCATATAGGATTCAAAGTACATGCTAGATGTCATCCAACCAATGTGGTCTCGGTTTAATTTTCTTCGCGAGCATTCTGAAGGTAAAATCTTAAATATGGGTTCCAATTGTAGGATGCGTTACGCCTCAAATGAGTTTAAATTTTTTAATTTTTGACTGGGAAATTACAATTGGCCAGATGGTTATTGATCCCCCCACCCCCCAAAAAGAAAAATCCAGTATCTTGATGTTAGCATAAATCCCTCGATATTTTTAAAATTGATTTTCAATGTCCCCAGCACCGACTCCGACCACAAGTTCACCTTAAGGTCGATCACGTGACATCACGTGACCATGAGCGTGAGGAGTTCAAGGGCAATATCGTTTTTCTCGGCGAGAGATATATTTTCGCCCTTAGATTTGTTGCGTAGTTGTAAATTGCCTCCTGATGTTTCAAATCTTTCTGCACTGTGCTCCCCATCTTTTGAATTAGTTGCAATTATTCCCTGAAAATAATTGTGGAAAATGAGAGAATTAATTTTAATTAAGGAAAAATGATAGGGAGTGAAATCAATAAATAATTCTAGGGATGAGAGATTATAGAAATCATTTTCAAAGGGATATTTACTCTAATTAAAATGCTCAAGTAAATTTTAGGTGAAAATTGATTTGAGACCTAAGCAAGGGATCAAACTTCCCCACCCCCCCCCCATTTCTTTTTTAGTTTTGTTTCATTTTTTAAATAATAATTAAAATTGTAATTTACCATTAGTACAAGGAGAAGACTGTAAATAATTTTAAAAGATCATGAGGCATATTGCAAAATTTTGATACATCAAAACGTCATTTATAATTACATAAAGACGATGTTGCCTTCAAGTTCTCTTGAAGATGGGTCAATGGGTCATGTGACATCCCACGATCGACTTTTAAGTGAGAATGTCATTAGAGTCAATGCTGAAGACATTGAAATCAATTTGAAAACAACAATGATTGATGCCAAAGTTGAGATGTTACGAGGCAAGTTGTGACAACTGTCACGATTTGGAGGGCAAATAATAATATTCCATTAGTAACTTCATTTTAAAATAGTCTGACAAAAAGCAACCACGTGAACATATAAGTGGGAATAAAGGGTAAGAGTTTTAGTTTTAGTTATTGGAAAAATAAACATAACATAAATATTCATTACATTTGGGAAAAAAACAGCCATGGGGGTTGAAATCGTAGTGTACTTTTGATCACGGGGAGCATCAATCGGGTCTAGGCGATTTCCGATTTTAAAAATTTGTAATTGGTTATAAATGGACGGTTTGCAATTCCTCATGTTGAACCAGTACCCTTATTATTGACTAGAATTTGGACTCTTACAGTTCAAAATGCACCTCCTATTTACAAAGAGGATAAGACATAAAAATCTTAAAACATAGAATTAGGAAACATTCAACTCTCAGAAACTCTATCTTGGACCCCTTCTCCTCACTGGTCCCATTAAATCATGTTTTGGCCCAAAAATCCGTTTGTTTGCACAAATATCAAATGGATTTAATTGATTGAGGAGGTTTAAGGAGGGCTTACGTGTAAGAGTGTGCAAAAGAATCGAAATCACTTGGAACCGGATTGGATTGTTCCATTCGATACTAGTTCTAGGTATGGATTCGCCCATCCAGACTTAATCAGTACACACACACACACACACACACACATAATTTTTATGTAGAGCATCTATGTTCTCTTGAGTTTGATGTATTTGAGCCCCGAGATGACCAAAGTGAGTTCGATTCTAGCTTTGGGGGCTCTTCTTCTTCTTCTTCTTCTTCTTTTTTCGGTTAATGGGGGACTCTCTTAGGGAGTTCGATTCTATGGGCCAAATGAAAAACAGGGAAACCTCTTATAGGTGTTTTCCATGATTGAAAAATGACTTGAATGCTAGAGGTGTTTTTGGTTCAACATTCTTTAAACCTAAAAGGAGATGATAGGCCAAGGGATTATTCTCCATAGGTGTTGAAGAGAATTGATTCGTTGTTTGAAGCAATTGTAATGAGGTGAATGACAGTGGCTTTCGAAAGCCAATGACGCCTGTTTGGGTTGGAGCTACGCCTATTAACTATTTAAATTACCTGAGAATGAATATGTTGGAGACATTTTGATCGGTTCAATAGATCACCGGGAAGCTACAATTGTCAACTATTCAGAATACCTTGGAATGAATTTATGGGGGACATTTCATCTGATTCATGGCTCGCCTGGGAACAATGGTTCCTGGTTCTAATTTTTTGAAATCGATTATTAATGGACAGTTCTTGGTTGCAAATTGGAAACCATCTATCCTAGAACTGATTACCTCTACTCACATGTTAATTGTCATCAAGAAACTCGATGTTACCCCCATCACTTTAATAATTCAATTTTAGAGAATCTTTAGAGTAAATTATTTGACAAAACTATTTTCATTTGAAAATAGTGTTTGTTGGATGGTCGCGAGGGAAACCATGCATCTAGAAAACAAAAAAATGTAAAGATAAAACAAAATTGTTCTTGCTTTTAAAATAGTGACCGTTAAAAAGTTGGAGTTGAATCGATATTTAAAGTGAGTGTTTCTAAAATACGAAGGCCAACTAATTTATATCGTAAAATCTGTGTAACAATTAGAGTATAAAAGACCAATATTTGCATTAATTTTTCATATTATGAAAAAAAAAATCTTTATCAAACTTAATCAACTTAAGCATTTGGCTCTCTTGAAGAGAATTGGCTGGCTCTAGCACCATTTGAGCACAGCGCCTTTTTCAAAGTCTTGTATTGGTAAAGTTCAAAGGCTCTAGTTGTTGGCGCCAAAATACAATGACAACCAATTGAAAAGAACATTCAAGAAATCACAAAAATAT
Source organism: Eucalyptus pauciflora (assembly GCA_007663325.1). NCBI lineage: Eukaryota > Viridiplantae > Streptophyta > Magnoliopsida > Myrtales > Myrtaceae > Eucalyptus > Eucalyptus pauciflora. The sequence continues at coordinate 257,832 of VMYD01000211.1, read as the reverse complement.
TGCAACAACAATGTAATAATGGTGAATTTGTTTCGGCAAAATGAATGATTCGGAAAATATTTTTCTAAAAATAATTGCTTATATCGCTTATAAAAATGAACAAATAGAAAAAATTTCACCATTCACAAAAAAATTTAGACTTAAATTGTTGTTGATAATAAAATAATTTTCACTAATTTAATTATTTTAGTGATAAATACAATCATTTTGAGGAAAATATTTTTCAAGTCATTTATTTTTTTCTAAATAAACGAAGTCTTGGTAATATTTTAAATGCTAGATATCATCAACTCGACTCACTCACTATCTTTGGTTTTTAATTTAGTCACCTATATTTAATGCAAAATCTGGTGTTATTTACTCAAATTCAATGGGCGGATTTACCTTCCATAATAAGCATCAATGGGTCACTTGACCTCGTATGGAGCCCAAAAAGGATTCAAAGTACATGCTAGATGTCATCCAACCAATAATATATTGGCATAAATGGTAATGGAATTTGATATTGGCATAAATGGTAATGGAATTTGTTTCTCTTCTCGTGGTCTTGGGGTAATTCTTTTTAGGAGCATTCCGAAAGTAAAATCTTAAATTTACCGAACTATTGCAAGGGAAGTGTGCCATTAAGATTATCCCGGAAAGTGGACCGAGACACGCGAAAGCGGTCTGGACACCACTCTCGACCGCCAAAAACAAAACCAAACCGGCCAAAATATCATCCTAACGATATTTTAAAAGATTGGCGGGCGGGATGTTACAGAACTCAGAATAGTAATATCCGGAAAGAGAGAAGGAATGTCGATATTGTTCCGCCATTGATTCAGTAAATTTTCTTCTGCTCATCACATTATTTTCTAGCTTCATAATCCATAAATCCACCCTTTATCTGTATGAATCCTCACCAAAATCATGTCATTTTCCCTCTACTACATTTTTCATTCCTTTTAATCGGAAAAATAATTTACTTTTCCCCAATTTTCCAACAATTTTAACAGGAGGTAAAGCCACCATGTCGTGGTAATTCAATGTCCCAAGCAAGAAGGTGACTAGATTGGAAGAATCTCTTGGAGGACGAGGACGAAATTGAACAAAAAAGGCAAAAATCCTGTGCCTTTTTCCTTTTGCTCGACTGATTTATAATCTTCTGCAGCGGCCCCTCCATTTCTTCATCTTTCAACTTTTCAACCCTAAAATTCTCTCTCTCTCTCTCTCTCTCTACCGGCCAGCGGCTTTGCTACAGTGCGCGGCGTCTCCGGCGGCGGGCGGCGGCGGCGGAGCGGAGCCACGACCTCTGAGGAGCGGCGGCGGCTCCTAGACGGCAGCGTCCACCAGCTCGATCCTCTCTTCGGCCGGCGGATTCCTGGCCCGAGGTTCGTTCCTCCGCTTCATTTTTCCCGGGCAAAACTCCCCGCTTGCGATTTACTTCGGTGCCTGCGCGTGTAGAAATGATCGGGGCTATCGATCTCGGTCGCGGAATCTTGTGTAGTTCTGAGCGGCAGGCTGTTTGATTCCGGTCGTTTTCAGTCGGTTTGGTCGGATTTTTCGACCGTTAGTCAGTGGCGATTGGTTTTTGTCACTGGTTTTTGCTGTGTCTGATTCGTTGAGGTCGGCAGGAGTCCGGAATTCGTCTTGCCGCGTTCTTCATTTCTTCGATAGCTCTCCCGTTTTCTCTCATTTCATACTCCGGGTTCGCCGTTCTTTTCTTAGGAAATTAGTAATTCAAAGGTTTGGTTAGGGATCTTGTGTCGAAGGTTACGCAGGGCACCCTTTTAGGTTTGCTGAGATGTGTGATACTTTCTCATGGATGTCTGCTGCGGATGCAACGAGTTTGAAATGCGCAATTCGAGGACCCTGCCTCTCGAGGGACTCCTTTACATTCTGGGTATTTGAAGAACTATCTGTAGATGTGGATTTGCAAAGGAAGAGAATCCGATAGCCTTAATTTGATTCTTTTGTACATTCCTCAGTTGAGTGAAGTGTTTGGAATTAAGATGACTGAGAGTTTAGTGGACGAAAGGATCCGCAAACAACAATGCTTCCTTTTATTCTTGGCCAAATACAAGCAGCAATACACCAGTCACATGCTTTAAAATTGAACCGATTGAATTTATAAAATTCATCATGGACTCCAGTCCACAGTTGCAAAAAAATAAAAATAAAAATAATAATAATAATAAATTGAAGAATTAGATGGAGGCAAAGTTCTTGGTTGACTGTGTTTTTGGCGAAGATAAGGAAATATTTTGGCAAAAGCTTGAGAATATTAAAGGCAAAGGCATAGTAGAAGATGAGGCAGAGCTTCGTTATGGAAAAGTGATGCAGAAAAGTAGTTATGGAACGTGTATGTCAGCATGGGAGGTTTGATGCTAATGGTTAATTAAAGAGGTACCTAAGTGGAAGTAAAGAGTTCAAATTCTTTCCCCATCTATTGGCTGAAGAGCTAATGGCTGCATTGGGTTGGAGAATCATGTACCCCATGGAAGTATTTTGGGTATATTTTAACAAGCATTAAATTTCCTGCATTCATGTTTGGTTGTCATCTTTTCAATCCTTTTGTCTTGTATATAACTCTGTTATATGAGGAAACAAAGAGAATGGGAACCGATGGAATGTGTAAAGGCAGAAATAGAACAAGAAGAAGTGGCAGCTAAATGCAATGATGAAGTTTCAAATACAACATTTTCCTTGGGAACAAGGATTCTTTCTTGAAATTTTTCCCTAAGTTTTTCTGCTTACATCAGCTTCTAGGTGTTTGGGAAAATTTTTGTGGCTGTTGATTATATTTTGGTTAGATGTCAGATGAAAGTTAAAAGTTTACATACTATATTGTAGATCCAAGAACTGTAATAACCAGGTTTTGAATAATGGCCAAGTCTGAACAAGGGAAAAAAATTAGTTTTTTTCACTGGTGAACATTCCTTTGTTCATTTAGGTGGTTAAAGTTGTGTTTTTAAGGTGGCGTATTATCAATTGGGAGGTTCATAAAATTTCGAAAGTTCAGGTCTTCTAGGAGTAATGGCATAAGACTTGTGGCTTGTAATTAGATAATGTTCAGGAAGATAATTGTCGTGAACTTTTAACGATTCTTTCTTACAAGCATCCTTGCCAATGGCAATCGTGAACATTAGTAACTTTGTGGATGTGATAATGTTGATAAGAAGGAGCATCCCAAACTACTCGAGTCCTTGTGGATTTGTCCATATCTTTGTGGTTTTAGCAATAGATTGTATGCTTATGTTTGCATACATCCATGTTGACAGAGAAGGAGATTTTCCAACTTTTACTTTATACGTCACAAAGACTGATCTTCAGGATCCTTTGGTATCCCTCTTGATCTTTTATGTAAAGGTTTTAATAGTTCCATTAAGATCTATAATAGTAATTGGTTTGGATTAGTGGATATGATAACCTTTTTTGTGACTAGTCTATGCAAGAAATCTCGTTTCATTTAATATGATAGCAATATGTGTGGGTATGATTTCTTGTATCTTTTCTTTTTATGTGCCAAAGTTTATAGAGTGGTGGATCATCATTTATTTTTGTTGCCTCTGAAATGCTACTACGATTTTATTCTGCAGTAATGCAGACATCAAATTTAAGTTTTACGTATTGCTTCTTGATTTGCTTTTTTGTTTTACTTTATGTGATGAGTTCATTAAACGAGCAATTATCTTCTCCTTGCAGAATATGAGCAGCTTGGTCGAACGGCTACGTACTAGATCAGAACGAAGGCCAATTTACAGTATAGATGAATCGGATGATGATGATTTTGTTCCCCGAAAACCTGGGGTGACTCAGGACAAGCTAGAAAAGATAGTCAGGGATGACGTGGTCTGTATTAGCATCCTTTTTTCCATGAGTGTAGCATGTTTAAATCGATGCTTCTCCTTTACACTTGAGAGTATGCATTTAAGATGGAAACAGAGGAGTGGGCTGGAAAAGATGGACAGTAAGGATTGCATAATGTCATTTAATCAGCTTCGTGACGGAAAGTGGCTTCCAATTGTGCCCTAATTTGGATTTGGGTGTTCACTGTACTTTTGTGCAGTGCTTGAGATTTGTTTTATTTTCTTTTTCTTGTATCTTTTATTACTGTGATTCGAAACACGTATTCTCGGTTTTGCCATTTTTATTGTTATTAGTCGTGTAATAATACTGCTATGTTAACCTAGTTATCTAGTTTAGTTTTCTAAATGAAAGTTAGATCACAGTTGCTTCCTTAATGATGCAGTTTTCATTTCTGAACTGGTTATCTGCTTTCTTTGATTAACAGAAGGAAGATTCATGTCAAGCCTGTAGTGAAAGTGAAAATCTTTTGTGCTGTGAGACATGTAATTATTCTTACCATGCCAAGTGTTTGATTCCACCACTCAAAGCTCCTTATCCCAGCAATTGGAAATGTCCTGAATGTGTATGGCTCCATTATATGTATTCTCTTTTCTTTCTTTTGGCAACTTTTCAATTGTTCGGCTTATGTGAGAACTGGTATTTTGTGATTTCAGGTTAGCCCCTTAAATGATATTGAGAAGATTTTAGACTGTGAACTGCGCCCCACTGCAGCTGACGAAAGCGATGCTTCTACACTGGGTTCAAAGCAAATTTTTGTGAAACAATATCTTGTGAAGTGGAAGGGATTGTCCTTTCTGCATTGCACCTGGTAATTTTAGGCTGCATCATTTCCTCAGTAATGAGAATTGCCATATGAGATTGATTACTTCTATGATTTTGCTTTTTGTGTCTCTTTTGCTATTGCTGGGGAAATCCAACTTTTCGTTGGGTGTTCAGCTGTGCTTGTTATGCAACTTCCAATTCCATCGTATATTCTGTTCAGGATCCCTGAGAAGGAGTTTTTTAAAGCTTTCAAGTCAACTCCACGGTTAAAGACAAAGGTGAACAACTTCCACAAGCAAATGGCATCAAACAATAATGCCGAGGATGAATTTGTTGCCATAAGACCAGAATGGACTACAGTTGATCGGATTATTGCGTGCAGGTTTGATTATCTTGACCTCTAGTTCTTTGGGAGTTACAATTTATTTTTGCTACCTAATCTACTCTTGAGGTGGGGTTTTGAGTACAAGTGCTCCTAGGTATAATGTTGTACATCCATTGTGCTGCTAGTACTTTTCAATCTTTCCAACTTAGACTGTCATAAAGAAGTCAAGAAAATATTTAATTTGTGATCTGGTTTTATTTATTCCTCAGTTTCCATGCTATGTTGATCTTTTCGAAGTTCTCATCTGGCGATTTATTGGTATTTTGATTTTTGATTTGTATTATTGAGCGTGGTATCGTGTACTGAATGCTGTAGGGGAAATGATGATGAAAAGGAATATCTAGTGAAGTGGAAAGAGCTTTCCTATGATGAATGTTACTGGGAATTCGAGACGGATATATCTGCGTTCCAGCCGGAAATTGAAAAATTTAATCAAATACAGACCAGGTCTCGCAGATCATCTTATGCTAAACAAAAGAGTAGCCTTTGAGACTCTTCTGATCTGAGGAAGAAGCATTTTTGTTGATACAAGTCTGAGTTCCTTTACTTTTCACGCCTCGACAGATTAGCCTATTACCATTTCCAAGTTTACAGGAGTTTCAGATCTTGGTTTTGTCCGCTTTCTTCCTCATCGTTTAGTTCCTTAATTGCTTAAAGGTTCTCTAGTCATGTGCTGGTGTTTGCCTACTGTTATTTCCAACAAGATATCTTTCTCAAATTCTCCAAGCGTTTTGCCGACGATGGATTATTATATGCATTCCTAACCACACCAGTCCCACTTAAAACAGAAAACACTCATTTTGCAATAGACAGAAAGTGAACAGAAAACAGTGAAATAGACCCACCAAAGAATTAGCACAAGAGGCCAGTTGCTTCTGCCTCCTTCGACAATTGTGTTCCTAGCGTAATATGAAATGAAAGACGCGAGGATCCAAGTGACGGCCCAAGAAACAGTGTCACCATCCACATTTCTGTGAACCCAATAATGATAAAAACAAAAGCTGACGTATACCATGGAAATTATGACACTGCAAAGCAGAATCGCCATTGAAGAGACTCGAAGTTTGCTCATTACTCTGTCACTGTGGATTGTCTCTGCATCACCACCACCATATCTTCTCCGTTTCCGAATGTCCATCAGAACCCACGTCACCAAAACGAACCCAAACACTACATTCACTAGCTCAAGTGCTATATACAAGTTGACAGCTCCCAAAACTCCAGGCGATAAAGCGTGCTTTTCAGTGGGAATGCGCGGTCACTGAGCCTGGTTTCTGAGACTGGTTTAAACAGACGCCAGAGCAGCGAGAAACAAAAGTCGAAACGAAAGAAAAGAACGTCATCTATTTTATAGTATTAACATCATTATGTTACCAAAGCAATACAGTAAAACAGGCCAGAATCTCGACCGCCGCTCCCCCTCAAAACCACCGAGCACTATTCACGCCGGAACAGCGAGCCTGTCGCCATTTCTTTTGGTAAAGCTTCTTTATCTTCGCCGCTTTGCTGTTCTTCTTTCTGTTTCCTTACGTATTCCTTCGCCAGGGAGGCGTTCTAGGGCATGCACCGTTTGCTTCGCTTAGTTGTCAATTCTGAGGGCAGAGGATGTCTTCCTTCGTGTCCTCATCTAACGACACAGAATCTGCCTCTCGGCTCTTTCTTGTTCGTATTCTTGCACCGAGACTATCACCTCCTGAAAAATGCGGCCAAGAGAATATCCCCCGCTGTTGCAGTCCTATAAAAGAAATACGGAGCTGGCGAACGAACTGCCGTACGGGTCTATGCCATCGAATAGTAATAATGAGTTTCCGAGACTTTCCATTTGAGTTCGTTTCCACATGTTCATCGACCATCGAGTGTTTCCACTCGATTGCGAAGGAGCGACCATTGGTTTTGCTCTCCGTAAGAACAGCTAATTTGGACTGAAGACACATTCCTAACCTTGCCATCACAACTCATCATTCACCAATGCTGTTAGCTGTTAAAAGAACACGTAGGAAGCTTTCCCTCTGATTGCGAAGGAGCGACCATTGGTTTTGCTCTCTGTAAGAACAGCAAATTTGGACTGCAGGCACATTTCTAACCTTGCCATCACAACTCATCATTCACCAATTCCACTTTCAGGGTTTCACCATCGAGATGAAAAGCCACAAAATTCTGGCAGTGTCGTTCTTAATCTTAAAAAGACAAGAGTACTACAATCTGAAGGACTCTTACAATATATTCGGCTGCTATGGAACCGGAAAAGAATAGCGGATGCATAGCAAAATTAGACATGCTCACTCGTTTTTCTTCATTTTTTGAAGATTGCCGGCGAGATTTAAAGTCATGTGCAATCAAATCGGACAATAACATCGCACGATCGCAAATAACTGAAAAAAGACGCAGAAAACACAGGAAAGATAAGAAAATTTGATTAAATCGGACAGTTTTGCATGTCTTGCATGGAGAGAAACCTTCTTTGACATGTAAGCCAGGCGCCTCGCACGTATTTCTATTTGTCACTTTTGGTTGGTGTGGCCACTCGAAAGTATTCCTATCTTATTATTTTTGGCTCGCAACTCGCACGTGTTTAGGTCCCCTTCGCATCACGAGCTTGAGTGTCTATAATTGCAACTTGTCCCCCGATATTCAACTAATTGATCGCATTGCTTCCATTGGCGTCAACTCCAACCAAATTTTGCTTGGAATTCCAGTTACTTAGACTTGTCGAAATGGGTCTCAAACCCATTTATTAACCCAAAGTTATTGAAAAGGGTCATAAATAGGTCTCAAATTTAAGGTGTCTAGTCATAATAGGTTAGAAATGAAAAAGCTCAAAATTAATGGGTCTAAATGACAAAAGTGAGCGGTTTTAGGTTCCAAATATCGGTCGAAATATGTTCAATAATTTTTGGAATCTGGAATTTACCCTACATACCCAACAATCAGGACCTTGTTATAGATTCTGGAGTTTACCCGAATTTCATTTGTACTCTAAATTGAATAGTTGTAGTGAATCATTACCTCTAGTAACCACCATTTGCTAATTCATTTATCACAATTTATATTTAGACACACAATGATTATAAACCATTAACAAAATCAAAGTCTTAGTCATGGACCTTACCGAAAATGAAAGTTCAAATTAGTGGTTTCATATTACATACTCATTATTACCGAAAGTTTAGCCTAAAGGACTTTAGGCAAATGTAAAAGCCGTTTAGTAAACTATGCTTTGAGAAACAACTTTGAGAGAAATGCCGTTTGGTAGAAAACACATTTAAAAAGCCTCTAGGTGATTAATATTAGTTTTTTTAATTTCATTTGTTTAAATTGAAAAAAATAATGTATGCAACTTTTTAATATAATTTTTTACAATAATGCTAAAAAAATCAAATACATATATAATTTTTTTTTTAAACACCAAACCCATCATCGAAATTTTATAATTTTTATTTGCTTGAAATTGAAAAAAAAAATAATGTATGCAACTTTTTAAATATAAATTTTGACAATAATGCTAAAAAAAATACATATATATAATTTTTTAAAAGAAAAATATCAAATCCTTCATCAAATTTTTTAAATTTTTATTTTTTTTAAATTTAAAAAAAAATAATGTATGCAACTTTTAAATATAAATTAGAAAATAATGCTAAAAAATCAAACACACACACACACACACACATAATTTTTTTAAAAAAGTCCAAACCCTTCATTGGAACTTTTTAATTTTTATTTGTTTAAAATTGAAAAAAATAATGTATGCAACTTTTTAAATATAAATTTTATAATAATGCTAAAAAAATCAAATACATATATATAATTTTTTTTTAAAAGACCAAATCCTTTGTCAAAATTTTTTAATTTTTAATTGTTTAAAATTGAAAAAATAATGTATGTAACTTTTTAAATATAAATTTGAAAATAAAAAATCAAATTCATATATATATATATATATATATATATATATATATATAAGGCCAAACCCTTCGTAGGAATTTTTAATTTTTATTTGTTTACGATCGAAAAAAAAATAGATGCAAATTTTTAAATATAAATTTTGACAATAATGCTAAAAAAATCAAATATATAAATACTTTTTTTAAAAATACCAAAATAGATTTAAATTTTCTTAGCATAGATGTAAATTTACTTTTTTTAGCATTATTTTGGCATTTAAAAAAATAATAATAACGACAAAATAAGAAATTTGAAGAATGAGTGATGATAATTTTGGAAAAAAAAAATAAGTTTCAGCATTTGGCCAAATGCAGAAAGCTCAAAACTAGTTCCTACTAGCATTGGGCTTTCAACCTTCCTAATGCCGACTTTCACTTGAAAGCTACTTCAAAATTATTGCCAAACGGTCCAGCATTTTCCCAATGGGCTTTGGAGGCTGAAAGCCCATTGGGAATATTGAACCAAACGCACCCTACAACTGGTTATTGTACCTTCCTTGGAGGTAATTTGGTAACTTGGAGGAGTAAAAAACAGAATGCGATAGCAAGATCAAGTGCAAACTCTAAGTTTAGGGCAGCGACTCAAGGAATATGTGAGTTATTATGAATCAAGATCATTCTTGATGAGTTGAAGGTTGAGTGGCAGAGTCCTATGAAGCTATTTTGTGACAATAAGTCTGCAATCAATATTGCTCATAATCCTATCAAGCATGACAGGACAAAACATATTGAGATTGATAAGCACTTCATCAAGAAGAAACTTGAAGAAGGATTGATTTGTTTGTCTTATGTTCATTCAAGACAGAAAGTGGCGGATGTCTTGACCAAAGGGCTTAATGGTGGAAGTTTTCATGAGCTAATTTCCAAGCTGGGAATGGAAGATATCTATTCACCAACTTGAGGGGGAGTGTTAAGCTGTAAATAGACAGATTATATGGCTATAAATACATAGGATTTTTTAGGAGGTTTTTTTATTCTGATTTGATTCTGATTAAATCCCACAAATCATGGGATTATAGCTGTTCTTTCCTTTATTTTTGTTTGCTAGGATTTATCTGTGTATTAGCCTATAAATACAATATTGTAAAGCACCAGAAGATATGAACGAGAATAACAATTTCTCTCCATCTAAAATTTCACAAAGAGGTGGTTGACCTTCTTTCATATTGTAATTCTAATTAAAATCTTGTAATTTACCGTCACTATAAGGAGAAGACTGTCAAGAATTTTAAAAAATCAAGAGGCATATTGCAAAACTTTGATACATCAAAAGGTCGTTTGTAATTACTTGACAAATTACGAAGGCAAAATGAATTTATTGCCTTAAAAAGACGATTTGCCTCCAAGTTTTTGATTCCAAAAATTTGGAAACCGGTCGGTTTCGAATTCCTTGTACTGAATCGGTAGAACCAGCAATGACCCTAATTCCTCTTTTGCTCTTATTTTGGTCATTTTTTTCTAGATTTTTTTTTTTTAGCCTTTCTTGTATTTGTTTGTATTGGAGAAATCTTGTGCTGCAGATGATGAAGGATTGTGAAGGACCCATCTTCTGAACTTTACTTTTTTGAGACCAGAAGAAAATAATTTTTAGCATATTTGCACAAAGAAAAATGAAGAAAAGTTAATTGATTTCATATATCTTGGTTTCTGTTTCTCTTCCTTCTTAAAACTCCCCAACCTGAAAAAGGGCAATAATGAAGGTGTGGCATAGGAATTAAACTTCACTGAAATTTAAATAATAATAATTAAAAACACCTAACTTATTCCCGAATTGGCCCCAAGCCATTTTAGGGCTGATAGGATTGCTATCCAATTCCATAAATTTTGAACCGATTCTAATTGGGTAAATTCCACATCAAGAGTGGGTTTCGACTCCCGCGCCCTGCAAGAGGCAGGGCAAAAGTCTGAGAGTGAGTGTAGAATAGGAATAGAGTAGGACTGACCAAAAAACAAAAACAAAAAGATTCCGTAGGCTAAGAAGCAAAAGGAGAAATTTGCTCAATAAAATATTAAACTGTGAAGATATTATATTTTAATTAAGTCATATCAAATTAAGTACTCTTTCAAATTAATTAAATATAAGCTAAATAAATGGACGAGAGAGAAACTTTCCAGTTTTGACTAATATTTTCATCAAAGAGATGATTTACCTTTGAAAAATAAGTAAAGAAAACCATTTACAAATTTAATCTATCATCTATTATCAATAACTATTTTTTACAAATATTAAATCTAGTGAAAAAAGCGGAAGTTAATAAATATAATCTGTCATGTGTCTTAATATTAGAATTCTACAAATCTTTTACATATTGTTAAACATTTCCTTTGTAAATTTTATATATTTATCAGTTTTCCTTTCCATAATTTAATACTTCAAATATTTATCAATAAAATAATTTTGATTGATCTTTAAAATGTCAACTTTTCGCATACACACAACGCATGTGCACATTTTTTGAAAATAATTCTAAATATGTGTGACATTTATTTTTACTTTATCAACAAATATTTTGCATTAGCTAATGATTCATATGTTTCTTAAGATGCGTGGCGAGTTTATGAAAATTTGCTAGACTTGTTTGATGGGAAAAATGAAAGAGCTTGGATTTTGCTAGGGACAATAATTTCGAAATTGAAGACTTCACCATCAAGACATCAAAGAATGCTCCGCCAATCAAAGATAATTAATTTTGACGTTCAACACCAAAGAACTAGAATAAAATGAATTTTTCGCTTGATAGGAATTCTCATATATTATCAACTAAATTTTGAACTTTTACAATTAAGAATGCACCTCCTATTTATGAACAGGCTAGGACATAAGAATTTAAAAACATTGAATTAGGAAACATTCAACTTTTATAAACTCTATCTTATACCTTCTCCTCATTGGTCCCATCAAATCATGTTGTGGTCCAAATTTCTGTTTGTCTAAGCAAATATCAAACGGACCTACTTGATTATGGAGGTTGGAGGTGGGCTTGTGAGTAGGAGTGCGCAAAAGAATTGAAACCACTTGAAATTGGATCGGATTGTTGTAAAACCGATTGTTCCCATGGGATTGGTCTGATTCCCTGTTCTAGTTGTGGAACTACTCACCCAAATTGGATTGATACATACATATATATGATTTATTTATGTTTTTATGCAAAGCATCTATATGCTCTTGAGTTTGATGTATTTGGGCTCGAAGATGACTAAAATGAGTTCAATTCTAGCTTTGGGGGCTCTTTTAGTGAGTTCGATTCTATGGGCTAGATGGACAATGGAGGAACCTCTAGTGGGTGTTTTCCATAAGTGGGCAAATAACTTGAGTGCTAGAGGCATCTTTGGTCCAACATTCCTCAAACCTAAAAGGAGACAATGCGGCAAGGGATTATTCACCATAGGTACTGAGGAGGATTGATTTGGGGTCCGAAGCAATTGTGGTGAGGTGAGTGACGGTGGCTTTCTAAAGCTAATGACGCCAATCTGGGTTGGAGCTACACTTGTCAACTATTCAGATTACCTAGGATCGAATTTGCTGGGGACATTTCAACTGGTCCCATGGACCATTATACCTGTCAATTGTTCAGAACACTCCAAAATGAATTTGTTGGGGGACATTTTGACTAATTCCATGATCCCACTTGGAAACTGTGGTTCTTAGTTTCAATTTTTCAAAATCAGTCTTTAGTGAGCGATTCTCAGTTCCAAGGTGGAAAGTCCTCCTTGGAACCAATCACCCATACTTAAGAGTTAAGTGTCATAAAGAAACTTGATGCTTCCACATCACTTTAATAATTCAATTTTACAAAATCTTTAAAGTAGATTATTTTCATTTGAAAATTGTGTTTGTAGGATGGTCACATAGGGAACTTTGCATCTAGGAAACAAAAAATAACGTAATGATAAAGCAAAATATTATCGTTTTTAAAATATTGATAATCACAAAATTGGAGTTGAATCGATATTTGAATAAAGTGTTTCTAAATTACGAGGGCCAATAATTTATATTATAAAATCTGTGATTAAAGTATATAGGACCAGCACTTGCATTACTTTTTCATATTATGAAAAAAATTTCTTTATCAAGCTTAAGTAACCTAAGCATTTGACTCTCTTAGAGAGAACTGGATGCTCTAAATATCATCTGAGTACAACATCTCTTCTAAAGTCTTGTATTAGTAAAGTTCAAAGTCTCAAATGGTGGGCGCCAAAATGCAATGCCAACCAATTGAAATGAACATTCAAGAAATCACAAAAATATTACAACAACAACAAAAGTAATAATGGTGCATTTGTTTTGACAAAAATGAATGATTCGGAAAATATTTTTTTAAAATAATTGTTTGTATCACTTACAAAAAACAAACAAATAGAAAAAAATTCACCGTTCATGAAATTGTTTAGACATAAATTGTTGTTGATAATAATAAATTTTTCATTGATAAATTATTTCAAACGATACATGCGATTAGTTTTTAGGGAAATATTTTATAAATCAGTTATTTTTTTCTAAACAAAGGCAGTCTCGGTAATGTTATAAATGCTAGATATCATCAACTTGACTAACTTACTATCTTCGGTTTGTTAATTAATCGCCCCCATTTAATGTGAAATCTGGTGTTATTTACTCAAATTCAGTGGACAAATTTACTTTCTACAATAGGTATTCACGAGTCACTCAGACTGCATATGAAGTCCAGATATGATTCAAAGTACATGCTAGATGTCATCCAACCAATGTGGTCTCGGTTTAATTTTCTTCGCGAGCATTCTGAAGGTAAAATCTTAAATGTGGGTTCCGATCGTAGGATGCGTTACGCCTCAAATGAGTTTAAATTTTTTAATTTTTGACTGGGAAATTTACAATTGGCCAGATGGTTATTGATCCCCCCACCCCCCAAAAAGAAAAATCCAGTATCTTGATGTTAGCATAAATCCCTCGATATTTTTAAAATTGATTTTCAATGTCCCCAGCACCGACTCCGACCACAAGTTCACCTTAAGGTCGATCACGTGACATCACGTGACCATGAGCGTGAGGAGTTCAAGGGCAATATCGTTTTTCGCGGCAAGAGTTATATTTTCGCCCTTAGATTTGTTGCGTAGTTGTAAATTGCCTCCTGATGTTTCAAATCTTTCTGCACTGTGCTCCCCATCTTTTGAATTAGTTGCAATTATTCCCTGAAAATAATTATGGAAAATGAGAGAATTAATTTTAATTAAGGAACAATGATAGGGAGTGAAACCAATAAATAGTTCTAGGGATGAGAGATTATAGAAATCATTTTCAAAGGGATATTTACTCTAATTAAAATGCTCAAGTCAATCTTAGGCGAAAATTGATTTGAGACCTAAGCAAGGGATCAAGGACCTTCCCGGATTTCTTTTTTAGTTTTGTTTCATTTTTTAAATACTAATTAAAATTATAATTTACCATTAGTACAAGGAGAAGACTGTAAATAATTTTAAAAGATCATGAGGCATATTGCAAAATTTTGATACATCAAAACGTCATTTGTAATTACATAAAGACGATGTTGCCTTCAAGTTCTCTTGAAGATGGGTCATGTGACATCCCAGGATCAACTTTTAAGTGAGAATGTCATCAGAGTCAATGCTGAAGACATTGAAATCAATTTGAAAACAACAATGATTGATGCCAAAGTTGAGATGTTATGAGGCAAGTTGTGACAACTGTCACGATTTGGATGGCAAATAATAATATTCCATTAGTAACTTCATTTTAAAATAGTCTGACAAAAAGCAACCACGTGAACATATAAGTGAGAATAAAGGGTAAGAGTTTTAGTTTTAGTTATTGGAAAAATAAACATAACATAAATATTCATTACATTTGGGAAAAAAATGACTATGGGGGTTGAAATTGTAGTGTACTTTCAATCACGGGGAGCATCAATCGGGTCTAGATGGTTTCGGTTTAAAAAAATTGTAAATGGTTATAAATGGACAGTTTGAAATTCCTTATGTTGAACCAGTACCCTTAGTATTGACTAGAATTTGGACTCTTGCAGTTGAGAGTGCACCACCTATTTACAAAGAGGATAAGACATAAAAATCTTAAAACATAGAATTAGGAAACATTCAACTCTCAGAAACTCTATCTTGGACCCCTTCTCCTCACTGGTCCCATTAAATCATGTTTTGGCCCAAAAATCCGTTTGTTTGCACAAATATCAAATGGATTTAATTGATTGAGGAGGTTTAAGGGGGGCTTACGAGTAAGAGTGTGCAAAAGAATCAAAATCACTTGGAACCGAATTGGATTGTTCCATTCGATACTAGTTCTAGGTATGGATTCGCCCATCCAGACTTAATCGGTACACACACACACACACACATATATATATATATATATATTTAATTTTTATGTAGAGCATCTATGTTCTCTTGAGTTTGATGTATTTGAGCCCCGAGATGACCAAAGTGAGTTCGATTCTAGCTTTGGGGGCTCTTCTTATTCTTATTCTTATTCTTATTCTTCTTCTTCTTCTTTTTTCGGTTAATGGGGGACTCTCTTAGGGAGTTCGATTCTATGGGCCAAATGAAAAACAGGGAAACCTCTTATGGGTGTTTTCCATAATTGAAAAATGACTTGAATGCTAGAGGAATGCTATAGGTGTTTTTGGTTCAACATTCTTTAAACCTAAAAGGAGATGATAGGCCATGGGATTATTCTCCATAGGTGTTGAAGAGAATTGATTCGTTGTTTGAAGCAATTGTAATGAGGTGAATGATAGTGGCTTTCGAAAGCCAATGACGCCTATCTGGGTTGGAGCTACGCCTATCAACTATTTAGATTACTCAAGAATGAATTTGTTGGAGACATTTTGATCGGTTCAATGGATCACCGGGAAGCTACAATTGTCAACTATTTAGAATACCTTGGAATGAATTTATGGGGGACATTTCATCTGGTTCATGGCCCACCTAGGAACAATGGTTCCTGGTACTAATTTTTTGAAATCGATTATTAATGGACGATTCTTGGTTGCAAGTTGGAAACCATCTATCCTAGAACTGATTACCTCTACTCACATGTTAATTGTCATCAAGAAACTTGATGTTACCCCCATCACTTTAATAATTCAATTTTAGAGAATCTTTACAGTAAATTATTTGACAAAACTATTTTCATTTGAAAATAGTGTTTGTTGAATGGTCGCGAGGGAAACCATGCATCTAGAAAACAAAAAAATGTAAAGATAAAGCAAAATTGTTCGTGCTTTTAAAATAGTGATTGTTAAAAAGTTGGAGTTGAATCGATATTCAAAGTGAGTGTTTCTAAAACACGAAGGCCAACTAATTTATATTGTAAAATCCGGGTAACAATCAGAGTATAAAGGACCAATATTTGCATTAATTTTTCATATTATGAAAAAAAAATCTTTATCAAACTTAATTAACCTAAGCATTTGGCTTTCTCGTTGAAAATTGGCTGGCTCTAGCACCATTTGAGCACAGCGCCTTTTTCAAAGTCTTGTATTAGTAAAGTTCAAAGGCTCTAGTTGTTGGCGCCAAAATACAATGACAACCAATTGAAAAGAACATTCAAGAAATCACAAAAATATTGCAACAACAATGTAATAATGGTGAATTTGTTTCGGCAAAATGAATGATTCGGAAAATATTTTTCTAAAAATAATTGCTTATATCGCTTATAAAAATGAACAGATAGAAAAAATTTCACCATTCACAAAAATATATAGACTTAAATTATTGTTGATAATAAAATATTTTTCACTAATTTAATTATTTTAGTGATAAATACAATCATTTTGAGGAAAATATTTTTCAAGTCATTTATTTTTTTCTAAACAAAGGAAGTCTTGGTAATATTTTAAATGCTAGATATCATCAACTCGACTCACTTACTATCTTTGGTTTTTAATTTAGTCACCTATATTTAATGCAAAATCTGGTGTTATTTACTCAAATTCAATGGGCGGATTTACCTTCCACAATAAACATTAATGGGTCACTTGACCTCGTATGGAGCCCAAAAAGTATTCAAGTACATGCTAGATGTCATCCAACCAATAATATATTGGCATAAATGGTAATGGAATTTGTTTCTCTTCTCGTGGTCTTGGGGTAATTCTTTTTAGGAGCATTCCGAAGGTAAAATCTTAAATTTACCGAACTGATGCAAGGGAAGTGTGCCATTAAGATTATCCCGGTAAGTGGACCGAGACACGCGAAAGCGGTCTGAACACCACTCTCGACCGCCAAAAACAAAATCAAACCGGCCAAAATATCATCCTAACGATATTTTAAAAGATTGGCGGGCGGGATGTTACAGAACTCAAAATAGTAATATCCGGAAAGAGAGAAGGAATGTCGATATTGTTCCGCCATTGATTCAGTAAATTTTCTTCTGCTCATCACATTATTTTCTAGCTTCATAATCTATAAATCCACCCTTTATCTGTATGAATCCTCACCAAAATCATGTCATTTTCCCTCTCCTACATTTTTCTATTCCTTTTAATCGGCAAAATAATTTACTTTTCCCCAATTTTCCACCAATTTTAACAGGAGGTAAAGCCACCATGTCGTGGTAATTCAATGTCCCGAGCAAGAAGGTGACTAGATTGGAAGAATCTCTTGGAGGACGAGGACGAAATTGAACAAAAAAGGCAAAAATCCTGTGCCTTTTTCCTTTTACGCGACTGATTTATAATCTTCTGCAGCGGCCCCTCCATTTCTTCATCTTTCAACTTTTCAACCCTAAAATTCTCTCTCTCTCTCTCTCTCTCTCTCTCTACCGGCCAGCGGCTTTGCTACAGTGCGCGGCGTCTCCGGCGGCGGGCGGCGGCGGCGGAGCGGAGCCACGACCTCTGAGGAGCGGCGGCGGCTCCTAGACGGCAGCGTCCACCAGCTCGATCCTCTCTTCGGCCGGCGGATTCCTGGCCCGAGGTTCGTTCCTCCGCTTCATTTTTCCCGGGCAAAACTCCCCGCTTGCGATTTACTTCGGTGCCTGCGCGTGTAGAAATGATCGGGGCTATCGATCTCGGTCGCGGAATCTTGTGTAGTTCTGAGCGGCAGGCTGTTTGATTCCGGTCGTTTTCAGTCGGTTTGGTCGGATTTTTCGACCGTTAGTCAGTGGCGATTGGTTTTTGTCACTGGTTTTTGCTGTGTCTGATTCGTTGAGGTCGGCAGGAGTCCGGAATTCGTCTTCCCGCGTTCTTCATTTCTTCGATAGCTCTCCCGTTTTCTCTCATTTCATACTCCGGGTTCGCCGTTCTTTTCTTAGGAAATAAGTAATTCAAAGGTTTGGTTAGGGATCTTGTGTCGAAGGTTACGCAGGGCACCCTTTTAGGTTTGCTGAGATGTGTGATACTTTCTCATGGATGTCTGCTGCGGATGCAACGAGTTTGAAATGCGCAATTCGAGGACCCTGCCTCTCGAGGGACTCCTTTACATTCTGGGTATTTGAAGAACTATCTGTAGATGTGGATTTGCAAAGGAAGAGAATCCGATAGCCTTAATTTGATTCTTTTGTACATTCCTCAGTTGAGTGAAGTGTTTGGAATTAAGATGACTGAGAGTTTAGTGGACGAAAGGATCCGCAAACAACAATGCTTCCTTTTATTCTTGGCCAAATACAAGCAGCAATACACCAGTCACATGCTTTAAAATTGAACCGATTGAATTTATAAAATTCATCATGGACTCCAGTCCACAGTTGCAAAAAAATAAAAATAAATAATAATAATAATAATAAATTGAAGAATTAGATGGAGGCAAAGTTCTTGGTTGACTGTGTTTTTGGCGAAGATAAGGAAATATTTTGGCAAAAGCTTGAGAATATTAAAGGCAAAGGCATAGTAGAAGATGAGGCGGAGCTTCGTTATGGAAAAGTGATGCAGAAAAGTAGTTATGGAACGTGTATGTCAGCATGGGAGGTTTGATGCTAATGGTTAATTAAAGAGGTACCTAAGTGGAAGTAAAGAGTTCAAATTCTTTCCCCATCTATTGGCTGAAGAGCTAATGGCTGCATTGGGTTGGAGAATCATGTACCCCATGGAAGTATTTTGGGTATATTTTAACAAGCATTAAATTTCCTGCATTCATGTTTGGTTGTCATCTTTTCAATCCTTTTGTCTTGTATATAACTCTGTTATATGAGGAAACAAAGAGAATGGGAACCGATGGAATGTGTAAAGGCAGAAATAGAACAAGAAGAAGTGGCAGCTAAATGCAATGATGAAGTTTCAAATACAACATTTTCCTTGGGAACAAGGATTCTTTCTTGAAATTTTTCCCTAAGTTTTTCTGCTTACATCAGCTTCTAGGTGTTTGGGAAAATTTTTGTGGCTGTTGATTATATTTTGGTTAGATGTCAGATGAAAGTTAAAAGTTTACATACTATATTGTAGATCCAAGAACTGTAATAACCAGGTTTTGAATAATGGCCAAGTCTGAACAAGGGAAAAAAATTAGTTTTTTTCACTGGTGAACATTCCTTTGTTCATTTAGGTGGTTAAAGTTGTGTTTTTAAGGTGGCGTATTATCAATTGGGAGGTTCATAAAATTTCGAAAGTTCAGGTCTTCTAGGAGTAATGGCATAAGACTTGTGGCTTGTAATTAGATAATGTTCAGGAAGATAATTGTCGTGAATTTTTAACGATTCTTTCTTACAAGCATCCTTGCCAATGGCAATCGCGAACATTAGTAACTTTGTGGATGTGATAATGTTGATAAGAAGGAGCATCCCAAACTACTCGAGTCCTTGTGGATTTGTCCATATCTTTGTGGTTTTAGCAATAGATTGTATGCTTATGTTTGCATACATCCATGTTGACAGAGAAGGAGATTTTCCAACTTTTACTTTATACGTCACAAAGACTGATCTTCAGGATCCTTTGGTATCCCTCTTGATCTTTTATGTAAAGGTTTTAATAGTTCCATTAAGATCTATAATAGTAATTGGTTTGGTTTAGTGGATATGATAACCTTTTTTGTGACTAGTCTATGCAAGAAATCTCGTTTCATTTAATATGATTAGCAATATGTGTGGGTATGATTTCTTGTATCTTTTCCTTTTATGTGCCAAAGTTTATAGAGTGGTGGATCATCATTTATTTTTGTTGCCTCTTAAATGCTACTACGATTTTATTCTGCAGTAATGCAGACATCAAATTTAAGTTTTACGTATTGCTTCTTGATTTGCTTTTTTGTTTTACTTTATGTGATGAGTTCATTAAACGAGCAATTATCTTCTCCTTGCAGAATATGAGCAGCTTGGTCGAACGGCTACGTACTAGATCAGAACGAAGGCCAATTTACAGTATAGATGAATCGGATGATGATGATTTTGTTCCCCGAAAACCTGGGGTGACTCAGGACAAGCTAGAAAAGATAGTCAGGGATGACGTGGTCTGTATTAGCATCCTTTTTTTCCATGAGTGTAGCATGTTTAAATCGATGCTTCTCCTTTACACTTGAGAGTATGCATTTAAGATGGAAACAGAGGAGTGGGCTGGAAAAGATGGACAGTAACATAATGTCATTTAATCAGCTTCGTGACGGAAAGTGGCTTCCAATTGTGCCCTAATTTGGATTTGGGTGTTCACTGTACTTTTGTGCAGTGCTTGAGATTTGTTTTATTTTCTTTTTCTTGTATCTTTTATTACTGTGATTCGAAACACGTATTCTCGGTTTTGCTATTTTTATTGTTATTAGTCGTGTAATAATACTGCTATGTTAACCTAGTTATCTAGTTTAGTTTTCTAAATGAAAGTTAGATCACAGTTGCTTCCTTAATGATGCAGTTTTCATTTCTGAACTGGTTATCTGCTTTATTTGATTAACAGAAGGAAGATTCATGTCAAGCCTGTAGTGAAAGTGAAAATCTTTTGTGCTGTGAGACATGTAATTATTCTTACCATGCCAAGTGTTTGATTCCACCACTCAAAGCTCCTTATACCAGCAATTGGAAATGTCCTGAATGTGTATGGCTCCATTATATGTATTCTCTTTTCTTTCTTTTGGCAACTTTTCAATTGTTCGGCTTATGTGAGAACTGGTATTTTGTGATTTCAGGTTAGCCCCTTAAATGATATTGAGAAGATTTTAGACTGTGAACTGCGCCCCACTGCAGCTGACGAAAGCGATGCTTCTACACTGGGTTCAAAGCAAATTTTTGTGAAACAATATCTTGTGAAGTGGAAGGGATTGTCCTTTCTGCATTGCACCTGGTAATTTTAGGCTGCATCATTTCCTCAGTAATGAGAATTGCCATATGAGATTGATTACTTCTATGATTTTGCTTTTTGTGTCTCTTTTGCTATTGCTGGGGAAATCCAACTTTTCGTTGGGTGTTCAGCTGTGCTTGTTATGCAACTTCCATCGTATATTCTGTTCAGGATCCCTGAGAAGGAGTTTTTTAAAGCTTTCAAGTCAACTCCACGGTTAAAGACAAAGGTGAACAACTTCCACAAGCAAATGGCATCAAACAATAATGCCGAGGATGAATTTGTTGCCATAAGACCAGAATGGACTACAGTTGATCGGATTATTGCGTGCAGGTTTGATTATCTTGACCTCTAGTTCTTTGGGAGTTACAATTTATTTTTGCTACCTAATCTACTCTTGAGGTGGGGTTTTGAGTACAAGTGCTCCTAGGTATAATGTTGTACATCCATTGTGCTGCTAGTACTTTTCAATCTTTCCAACTTAGACTGTCATAAAGAAGTCAAGAAAATATTTAATTTGTGATCTGGTTTTATTTATTCCTCACTTTCCATGCTATGTTGATCTTTTCGAAGTTCTCATCTGGCGATTTATTGGTATTTTGATTTTTGATTTGTATTATTGAGCGTGGTATCGTGTACTGAATGCTGTAGGGGAAATGATGATGAAAAGGAATATCTAGTGAAGTGGAAAGAGCTTTCCTATGATGAATGTTACTGGGAATTCGAGACGGATATATCTGCGTTCCAGCCGGAAATTGAAAAATTTAATCAAATACAGACCAGGTGTCGCAGATCATCTTATGCTAAACAAAAGAGTAGCCTTCGAGACTCTTCTGATCTGAGGAAGAAGCATTTTTGTTGATACAAGTCTGAGTTCCTTTACTTTTTCCGGGTGGAGTCAAGACTAGTGTTAATTTTGTGTGTAAGTAATTTAGAAGAATTACCTTAGGTGGGTGGTTCGCAGCGAGTAAACTTTGGATGTTGGTTAAAGCATGGAATAGTTAAGCCAAGCACCAGTGTCTTAGTTGTGGTAACAGAACTAAGGATTAGATTATCTTGTGTGTGGAATTTTTCCCT
This sequence comes from Eucalyptus pauciflora, assembly GCA_007663325.1. Classification (NCBI taxonomy): domain Eukaryota; kingdom Viridiplantae; phylum Streptophyta; class Magnoliopsida; order Myrtales; family Myrtaceae; genus Eucalyptus; species Eucalyptus pauciflora. The sequence continues at coordinate 235,609 of VMYD01000211.1, read as the reverse complement.
TTTCTAGCTTTTCTTCTATTCATGTCTGTGTTCTGTATTACCATTGTTTTACTTTAAGTTATTAGCAACAATTACTCACAACTGTTTGGTTGGTACATTTTCAGAATAATCTGGATGAGCTTTTTATGCTTATGCATTTTCTTGATACTGGGAAGGTTTGTCTACATGGACATTTAGAATATATCAGAGTACTTTTTCTAGATCTATGATGGATTTGAATCTGGCTGATACCTCCCCAATCGATTTTGGTGCCTGCAGTTTGGAAGCTTGGAAGAATTCCAGGAAGAATTTAAGGACATCAATCAGGAGGAGCAGATTATGAGGCTTCATAAAATGCTGGCTCCACACCTTCCCCGTCCCTGTTCTTGTCCGATTATTCAGACACAGCAGCAGAAAGACCAGGTCCAGGGCAATTATAGGGCCGGTTTCTTGCATGATGGAGCAAATGCTTAGCGAGGATTTATGCTGATGTCTGTAGTAATTGAGGAACCATTTTCTCTAGGAAATCCAGGCTCCTACCTTAACAGCTTTCGTTGGTTGTCAAACTTGGACTCGCAAATGAAAAATCAGCCACCAAGCGACATGCTTCTACAACTTTGTAAACTCCCAGTACTGAGTTGCATTTTCTGTTTACTGACCAATATCATAACAATGCATGTAAAGCCTCCAAATTGCACTTTCACAATGCATAATTGACCAAAAATTCTATACTATTATGATCAAAATTATTGGTCAATGTAGCTTTACTGGTCCTGTTGAGCCAATGATTTCATTTTGTGATAAGCACTTAGCAAATAGGGAAAAAAAAATAGTCGATTGTATTTATCACTTTGTTTCACTGGATCGACAAAATTGAATGCAAAGTGACAACATGAGTTCACAGCAAGCGCTCGTTCAGAAACAGAAAAGACAAAACATCCGCACCATTTGAACATATAGCGATTAACTAATCCAACATTGTCAGAAAAACGAAAAAACTCTCCCATTCAAACATTTAGAAGTGCCTATAACCGCAGTCTTCTGACTTGAATGTCTCGACAATATGGAAAGGAACTCATCAGCGCGAAGATCCATATATAAACATCAAACGCGAGACGTTACTGTAGCGCATCAAACGAACAATGATTAGACAATAAGTAAAATACAACTATCAAAACCAGCATGAGACCAGTAATGCACTCCAAGTGTAAACAGATCAGTCTATAGACACAAACTATCATATCTCATAGCAAGAACACATGTCGAAGAGATAAAATGCACATCTCGGATTCGCAATCCACTCTATGAGACTAACCTTCATGCCGAAAGGACCGACAGGATAGTTGGCCGCGTTCTTCGGCAGGTCGTCGATGTCCCTCGCAGAGGCAGAGGTGGAGGCGTAGGCGTCGGAGTCGGGGGCGACGGAGGCAACCTGTGGAGGCGGACGTGGAGGCGGAGGCGTTGGAGTCGGGGGCGACGTAGGCAACCGGCTTGAGGGGCGTCGGAGTTGGGGGCGACGGAGGCAACCGGCGGAGGGGCGTCGGCGTCCGACTCGGGTTCAAGGGCGGAGGCGGAGGCTGCGTCGGCGTCGGCGTCGGCGTCGCGGTTCACTGGAAAGGGCGTCGGCGTCGCGGGCAACCTGTGGAGGCGGAGGCGGAGGGGCGTCGGCGTCGTGCGTAGGAGCGTCGGCGAGAACGGGGAGAGAGAGCAGAGGAGGGGAAGAGAAAATGGAAGGCGAAGGTTCGTTTTTGTTCTCCTCGCAACGGAACGGAACGGAGAACGGGGGAGAGAGAGAGGAGTCGACAGGTCACAAGCGTCGCAGAGGAGAGAGAGCGTCAGAGTGGTGGGCCTAGGAGCGGCGCGCCCAAATTTTGAACCTCTGATGCCGTCGCCAACGTAGAGCCACGTGTCGGATTCTGAATGGTCTTACCCTTGACCTACATGGAGGGTTAAACACAGCCAATATTTCCTCTCGGGGAAATTTACGATTCAGCCCCAGATTTTAGGGCCTAAGCCAGGCCCAACTAGGATAGGCCCATTTTTCAATATTTGGCCCTTAAGAGCCGTTTGGCCATTACTTTTAATGGACCAAATTCTGCAAAATGCATTGGGCCTTCAAGGCCCAAGCTAGGCCCAACTAGGATAGGCCCATTTTGCAATATTGGGCCCTTAAGAGCTGTTATGGGCCATCTTCATCCTAATATGTTGGGCTTTTAGGGCATTTGTCAAGCCCGTGATTTTTGGCCCATTTAACGTTGGGCCTCATATAGGTGGCCATTGGCTCCACCGGAGGTCCATTATTTTTCATGGGCTATACTTAGCCAAATATTGGAACTTTAATGGACTGTTGATGGTCCAATATTTGGCCTAATACTTAGTTCCGGATTCAGCCCAATGCATTGGGCCTTAATTGATTGGGCCAGGTTTGGCACTATAATATCGGCCTTTTATCTTCGTGGGTCAAGACCAGGTGTATATTGGGACTTAATGGGCTTTCAATTGGCCCAATGTATTGAACATAAAGGGTCCAAACCAGGCCCTTCATTCTCACGTGTCGAGACATTCGGCCGTAAATGTACTTTTAATTGGCTAGATCAGACTTAATGCATTGAGCCTTTAAGAGCCATAGATGCAGGCTTAGTTGATGGGCCACAGATGGGCCCATCAGCAAAACGTTGGGCACTCTTTAGGCTCTTGAAGGCCCGATGTTGGAACTAGATTATACCCAATGCAAATTAGGCATCAAATGCGAAGATCTAAACCCAGAACTTTCTTGACAGGTTTGTCTCACATTGGATGACTAGGAATCATAAAGTTTCATTCATAAGAAATGCCCAGAACCTTAGCTCAGAAAACTTTGTATGAACCCTAAGAAAGCTGAAAATGAAGACAACTACAAGCAAATGGTTAACATTTGACATTGGCATTATAATATTTTTATTACCTTCCCGGTCTTAAGAAGATAAGGAGGCGGAGATTTGAAAAGCACTTGCTTCCATCAAAAGCAATTCCGTAGCTCTGTCCTCAATCGTAATAGAACGACAGACACAAAAATTTGGTACCTAGAGCGGGCTGCAAAATCTTTGCTTTTCGAGTAGTCACACCCCCACAACACATCCAAGTGGTTCAAAGCTAAAAATTCTTCCACTGCCTCGGGTATCAAAGTTTATTGCCCGCCATCTGAGGTATGTGTAGTCAAGATGTCACAAAGTGACTGCTAGCAGAAATTAGTTAAGCCATCTGAGCGGGCATACAGTACTGATTCGCATTCCTCTCTGCAAGCAATTAAATTGACATAAGCTTTAACATTAAAATTAAATACAATCCGTAAAGAATAATGGGACCAGAGGGAAGATAAGATAAACAACCTGACAAATATGTAAGCAGTAATTAACTCAGGCATTTTCATTAACTCATTCAATCTTACCTCCATCTTTAACTGCAGTTACAGTCAATCCAGCACTTGTGCTTCCCAAGCCAGTAGTTATGACCAATCAATTACTCAATTTGGCAGCAAATTTCAAGAACTGGGATTTTCCAGTACCTACAAGTTGTTCCATAGTCCAGGCATGCATATTCAGTATACAATCAGCAATCTGAGATGACATGTGATGATGTGCGAAGTGCATTGGTGACTCTTGAAGAACAAGAATCAATAAAGGCACATATTGTAGTGAAATGTTGAGTCTAATATTTACCTGGATCCCCAACCAGAAGCAAATGAGATTTTCCTCGAATCTTTGTTCCCATAGCATCAACATGCTGAACACCTCCAATGAGCGTCAAAGCAACTGAAGTTGACAAAGGATAAAAAGACGATATTAAAGAAGTCAACCAACCCCACTGCATAAGGATATAAGCTACAAACAGGAATGAATGTGCAAATTACCCACTAAGTTATCACTCATCGCTGAAGTTATGCCAGGGAAATATCTAACACTCGGGCAGCATAAAAGAATTTTCAGAACTAGAAGAGATTTGCCAACGTATTACAGAAATCACCTGCAAGTTTCATTGTGAAGAGTCCAAAAACTTGAGGACATATACCACGAATGACAGCGTTTAGAATGAATCGACTATTCAAGGAGAAATAACATAGATGTCGCATAAGGGAAAATTCTTTAAAAACATTGATTAGCACGGCAAGTCAGGACCTATTAACTATCAATACCTTTCAGTGGCTCATCCTTGAAGCAATTCCAGAATTTCCTAAATTTCATGATGACATCATTAGGAACATCGATTGCCGACTTCAGTTCATTGGTTCTCCTATGGATTAGAGGAACCCATATTCAGCCAAAAACCAAAATGAGTCGTAGAAACACGAAGCAAGTCCTCAGATACCCAACCAAATCACCAGTGTAACTAGTGATGATGGGCCAGTTACTTTTACATTGATAAGCATAATTTGTCATCAAATGCTTGATAAGGTATCAATAGACATATATAAACCCCATTGACCAGAAGGAAGGGGAAGACTAACATATACTGGAGGGTCCAGATTCAACTCCCTTCCAGTGCAACTTGAATTTTTAAAAGTAACAGTTAAGCCAATCGTAGTTTTTAGTAGATTAACTAGCATGCATATTGTAGTAGCATTGGGATGCCCTTAGGCATATGCACTAATTCCAATAAGGCAGGAGCCTAACCTCTAACCCCTCCCACGACAATTCATTCTTCAAAATGTCTATCACAGGTCAAGTGATGTTTTTGAAGAAATCTTGGTAAACCGAAAGCAATTTAATGATGATTCATAATGTTATGGCGGAGTTAAAGGATTGCGTTTGGGTTGAAGAATGGCTTAAATCTGAACCCGAAACGTACTGTTTTGGCATATTGTCACGATGAAATATGAGACCCTTATGAGCACCGAACTTGAGTAGAAGATTTTAAGCGAATCGTAATAAACTAAGACGGATTTGACACGAAATATGTCGATTTAGACCTTTATGCATCATCTTTGACTTGAAAATCGTAATGAACTTCACATACTATGTACTAAAATGACACTGCACAGAAATACCAAACAGACCACTTTAAAACACGCTTAGAAATAGAAACAGTGCCAGAAAAAAAGTGTTCATGAATGAACTTAAAAACTATCTTTGTGTTTGAGTTTAGGGTTTCTACAGCGATAAGAAAGGGACCGAGCTCTCGTCTCTTTTCGTCTATCTTTGCTCCTTCAGAAGGGGCATTCTCTTACTGCTCTTGCTTCGTGGTGGCACAACGAAAGGTGATCAAGCAGCCGAAATTTCCACCAACTAGGCGGAGCGCCGGAAATTTCTACAAATTTCATACGTTCCCAGGCTAATCGCAAATAGCGATTTGACTAAATTGGCGAGCATCAAAGGAGAAACGCACCTTGATCCTGAAACGGGACTTGGGAACATCCGTGCACTCGGACGAACATCAGTGGGAGAGTGTGTATGTGTAGGGTTAGAAATGAATCCAAGAAAATATCCATTTTTACGTAATTTTCAGAGAATTTAATTCGATGCCCACGTCTATTTTGCTTTCACCGTACTCAATGCTGTGTTTAACCTTCAAGATATATCAGGTACCTAAGTCGACCCACTTAGATTCCAAAATTAGAAGAATTTAACAAGGCTGTGGGACCCACTCTAAGTACCAAGTCCCATTAAGTAAAGATTTTGAGGGACTCAGTTGTTATTTGACAATTTTACTTTCCTTTTTCTTGGGATCGAATGCACTAGAAATGTTGCATGGATCTCAGAACTTAAGAATTGAACTGTGCAGAGAGTTGGGATCAGAGAGGGAGAGTAGATAATTGGACAATGTTTGATACTGCCCCATCCCCAATGATTATCAGTATCTTTTAAGATCGCACATATATCGCACGTATTTCGCACGTATTTCGCATTGCACATATATTGCACGTATTTCGCACGTTTATTGTAGATTTCTCTTTTATTATGTATATCTAAATTAAGATCTTAAAGAGCAAGCAGCTTCCTCAGACTGATCTGATAATCAATTTTTCTTTTTTTTTGGTCAGAACCTGGTAATCAATTGAGGTGTTGACAATATGTTTGTTTTTCATATATAAATGGATGTTCCGTTATGGTACAGCATTTTGCAGATATTCTCTCATCAAAATGCCGACACTGCCACTATTTTTGCTAATCAGGTAAATATGTACCTTTCAGATTTCAATGGAATGATAGACACTCTTTACACGCTATTAAAACCTATGCCATAGTAAGTGAGGCAAACTTGAGTGGAAATATTCAAGCAGCATAAGAGAATTTTCAGAACTAGAAGAGATTTGCCAACGTATTACAGAAATCACCTGCAAGTTTCATTGTGAAGAGTCCAAAAACTTGAGGACATATACCACGAATGACAGCGTTTAGAATGAATCGACGATTCAAGGAGAAATAACATAGATGTCGCATAAGGGAAAATTCTTTAAAAACATGGATTAGCACGGCAAGTCAAGACCTATTAACTATCAATACCTTTCAGTGGCGCATCCTTGAAGCAATTCCAGAATTTCCTATATTTCATGATGACATCATTAGGAACATCGATTGCCGACTTCAGTTCATTGGTTCTCCTATGGATTAGAGGAACCCATATTCAGCCAAAAACCAAAATGAGTCGTAGAAACACGAAGCAAGTCCTCAGATACCCAACCAAATCACCAGTGTAACTAGTGATGATGGGCCAGTTACTTTTACATTGATAAGCATAATTTGTCATCAAATGCTTGATAAGGTATCAATAGACATATATAAACCCCATTGACCAGAAGGAAGGGGAAGACTAACATATACTGGAGGGTCCAGATTCAACTCCCTTCCAGTGCAACTTGAATTTTTAAAAGTAACAGTTAAGCCAATCGTAGTTTTTAGTAGATTAACTAGCATGCATATTGTAGTAGCATTGGGATGCCCTTAGGCATATGCACTAATTCCAATAAGGCAGGAGCCTAACCTCTAACCCCTCCCACGACAATTCATTCTTCAAAATGTCTATCACAGGTCAAGTGATGTTTTTGAAGAAATCTTGGTAAACCGAAAGCAATTTAATGATGATTCACAATGTTATGGAGGAGTTAAAGGATTGCGTTTGGGTTGAAGAATGGCTTAAATCTGAACCCGAAACGTACTGTTTTGGCATATTGTCAAGATGAAATATGAGACCCTTATGAGCACCGAACTTGAGTAGAAGATTTTAAGCGAATCGTAATAAACTAAGACGGATTTGACACGAAATATGTCGATTTAGACCTTTATGCATCATCTTTGACTTGAAAATCGTAATGAACTTCACATACTATGTACTAAAATGACACTGCACAGAAATAGCAAACAGACCACTTTAAAACACGCTTAGAAATAGAAACAGTGCCAGAAAAAAAGTGTTCATGAATGAACTTAAAAACTATCTTTGTGTTTGAGTTTAGGGTTTCTACAGCGACAAGAATGGGACCGAGCTCTCGTCTCTTTTCGTCTATCTTTGCTCCTGCAGAAGCGGCGTTCTCTTACTGCTCTTGCTTCATGGTGGCACAGCGAAAGGTGATCAAGCAGCCGAAATTTCCACCAACTAGGCGGAGCGCCGGAAATTTCCACAAATTTCATACGTTCCCAGGCTAATCGCAAATAGCGATTCGACTAAATTGGCGAGCATCAAAGGAGAAACGCACCTTGATCCTGAAACGGGACTTGGGAACATCCGTGCACTCAGGACGAACATCAGTGGGAGAGTGTGTATGTGTAGGGTCAGAAATGAATCCAAGAAAATATCCATTTTTACGTAATTTTCAGAGAATTTAATTCGATGCCCACGTCTGTTTTGCTTTCACCGTATTCAATGCTGTGTTTAACCTTCAAGATATATCAGGTACCTAAGTCGACCCACTTAGATTCCAAATTAGAAGAATTTAACGAGGTTGTGGGACCCACTCTAAGTACCAAGTCCCATTAAGTAAAGATTTTGAGGGACTCGGTTGTTATTTGACAATTTTACTTTCCTTTTTCTTTGGATCGAATGCACTAGAAATGTTGCATGGATCTCAAAACTTAAGAATTGAATTGTGTAGAGAGTTGGGATCAGAGAGGAGGGAGAGTAGATAATCGGACAATGTTTGATACTGCCCCATCCCCAATGATTATCAATATCTTTTAAGATTGCACATATATCGCACGTATTTCGCACGTTTATTGCTTCCATCACTTTTCGTGTGCCAAGCTAGAGCAAGGGATAGAGTAACTGTTGATGAGTCGTTCAAGTATATAAGGGAGGTTCTCAAGTGGAAAGAGGAGAGAGACGGAAACTATTACCGCGGGCAGGAGGATTCGTTTTACAGTACAGACATGAGCTCTTCACCATACATTAGGCAAGAGTAATACAAGGACTTATCTGAGATTCAGAGCAAGTGTAAAGTAGACATGAAACGGGAGGTAAGTGTATGAATTGATTGTGTTTTATGTTGTAAACAACACTAGTTTTGATTGACATAAGAATAGCAAGTTTGTCAGTCTCGAGACTTCACTTCAGGTTCTTGGTTGATTGTAGTACAATAGAGAATGCAGATCACCGAAACTGTCTTCAAGCAGGAGTCGTCAGAATGGGGTGTTGCTCGCATTTCTAGTCCTTTTCTTTATTTTTTTCGTATTTGTCCCTTTATTTTTCAAAAATACCCTGGGGGAATGTATATGTCAAGAAGAGATTCAAGCAAGAGTATTTTTTGCTGAGGGAATGCCCCCTTCTTTCCTTTTCTTTTCCTGCCTTATAAAATCTTGGATCTTCCTCCTCTGTAGTTCTATTATACATAGTAGCCTGTAGTTCTTCACTGTGCTTTTAACTCCAGTTGCTGAGTAGTTTGCCTTGCGGTCTATTCTCCAGCTAAGTGTCCATGCCTTACTTCGAATCTCCACAAGGCAAACGGGTTTGAGCAGTTTCTAAAGTACTGGTTGGCTGGTATCATGCCACTGAACGGATCCAAAATTTCAAGCAGGTGTCGCCTTGTTGGAGGGGGTATGGATAGCTTCAAAAAGATGCTAAATAGAATAGCTAGACGACTGAAGCAAGAAAGAAATTCATTGAGTTTGGACACAGATCATCCTAATTAGGGGAACGGTATGGTATGAAAACTCCCATTTGTCAATCGCCGATAGCTGGTGGAAATGATGGTCTCGTATGACATGGCTCTCAATACATCACTTTGCAGGAAACGAAAACCCAAATCTTCGATCGTGAAAAACTCAAGGCCATGGAGCATGCAGATGTGTACAATGGCAACGCCTAAATGCCCTAAGACGCACAAGCAATGCGCGCGCACGAGGCCGAGTCCTTGATACATTGAATTTGCTGAAACCCAAATCTTCAATCACGAAGAATTCAAGGCCATGGACCATGCAGATACATATAGTTGCATGATATGCCCCTAGAAACACGAACAATGCACTTCGGGCCACGAGAGTGAGGCAATTTGCACATCGAATTCCATGTCCATTTGAAAAATATAATGAGCAAATCATACATATGACACGGATCAAATCAGGAATATTGAATGAGATTCTCCTCGCATATTCTGCTGTCTTTAGGAAGTAAATGCTTGTCTTTAACCTAATAACTAAGTCTGCGATCGATTGCTGAATATTTTCACCCAAAGCAAATGAGACAGCCACTTCCAATGAAAAATAATTGAAGAAAAATTAGGGACACAGAAGGAAAGCCCTAATATGGACCAAGCGCCCAACTGCCTCACACTTGTCTCTTTTCTTTCACCTCCTTTTGCTTCGTTGTTGGCACATTCAGTCATGAGATGTTACAAGGTCAGGTGTTTCCGCTTCAACGGATAACAAAGCAGTGTGTACTTTATCCAGCCAACCATCCAACTGATCTCGCAAGGATGTAACTTGCGAAATGCCCAGAACTCTTGGTTGAACCCAGGAAACATGCACTGTTCCCTCTACTTGATCAATTAGACCCTAAATAAGATGAACCTGTATCGACATAACCTTAGTTAAATACAACTGAATGAACGGGCAAAAAACAGTCTTTCAGAAAAAAAATGACAAGGTACGAGAAAACGATGCAATCCTCTTGGACTTTGGGATAACCAAAATTGAAGAGATGTAGGAAAGAACAAAAGACCTTCACTGCCCATGTATCTGCAGGATCAGACCAATGAGAAAAAGAAAGGCTCTTTTATACTCTCTTAACTAGGAATAAAGCTTCCACCTATCCATAAGATTATCAAGTATTCATTTTTTGAATCATCTAAACCACCAATCTATTCAGATGGAGTTCATTCTGTCTTAAAGCTTCATGTGTACAGCTGCACCATAAGGCCAAGTCAAACTATAGCCCAATGAACTCAAAACTAGAGAAGGATCATATACACAGCCATAATAATGATCACATCCAATCTTCTCATCCAATGACATAGAACAGCCCGCCAAATAAGATGTTACAGAATGACACAACCACCAAGAGAGATACAAAAGAATTGGGAAGACTTACAGAAAGGCTCTTATGAGAAGGTGCTCAACATCAGCTACACAAAGCTTTGTGCATTCAGCAATAACACTCAGTGGAATTGTCCTATCTTCTGATGCACGGCTGCAAGGATAAAATTGTATACTTTATATGGGGAGGAATATATGCTTATAATGCAAAATATGAAATACTAAGTATGACAGAAATGGAGATACGAAAAAGAATAGGAAGCGGGACCTGAATATGATTTCCATTAGGCAGAGAATGTTGATTTTCTCCAATAGTTTTTTCTCATTTTCAACTAAACCAGGTTGTGCATTGAGAGCAGCATTGTGTACATGACATAGTTCTTGATAGCGTTGCAAATTACCAGCATTAAATGCCTCGAGAATATAGTACATCCACTCAACATTTGTTCCCAAGAGGCTCTTGATCTGTCAAATTTGTTGAAATCAAGATATAACATGATGATAAAAAATAAATAAATAAAATGAAACAACTAATGGCAAATTGGAAAGGACCATGTGACCAAAAAGCAAGTTATGCTTTAAGTTGCTTTGTAGAAAATGGGTCATCCACATAGTATTAACAGCTACGCAATGAACATGTGTTACGAATGTGCCTCAAGCAAAACTAGGGAAATCGTTATGTACTTGGTTAAGTTAATGAGACCTACCACTAAGATTTTGATGCTGAAACTGGCATATCTAGTGTAAATGCAGAAAACAAATTTTATTACCTAGCTTTCAATTATGAGAATCATTCACTTGACATTTACTCAAGAAAATTACAAGATAAGAAAAAGCCTTACCATGACATTCCTAAGTACAGCGAGAAGAAATGCTGTCAGAAGGCTAAAAAGGGACAATAGTGTCATTGTCCCTAAACTTCAGCCCAATGTACGATGCCATCCTTACTTTTAATTCATTCAATGTGGTTCTTGAACTACTTGTGAATGTATAATGAAGTCCTTTTGTTTGATCACCCATGGGAAAATATCACCACAAGTCCCAAATTATTGGGTAATGTGCAACCGAATCCCTCAAATTACAATTCGTTCAATCTAATTCCTCAACTTTTCCTTACAAAGTCAAAGAAGTCTTTTATACAATTCACAAGGATCACTGACTATAAAAAAAAAATTATTTTTGATTTAGAAAATAAATTGAAATGAAAAGATAATCTTCAATTTAGACAATACTACAATTATGAAAACTTGAGAATGATACCACATGACCAATCTGATTTTGCTGTGGAAAGGTGAGTGACTAGATTGACAAATTGAAAGTATAGGGACTAGATTGCACATAATGCGGTAGTTAAGGGACATGTGTTTTCTTTCTCCCTCATTCAATGAAACAAAAAGACTACATTGTAGAAGAAAGTTCAAAGAAGACACAGAATGAATTAAAAGTCAAGGATGAAAATGCACATTAGACCAAATTTTAGGGGCTATTAGTATCGTTTAATTTATTCATTTAATCTTTCCCCATAAGAAATACTCAATTCAGACCCTGAACATTTTTTGGCTCATCCCGGTGCCAATTTCCAGTCTGATTAATTTATTCATTCCAATTTGGTTCATCCGCATGGCCCCTATTGGGTGGAAAGGCGCAGACACTTGAGCAGCTTCAATGAGTTATGAGAACAAGTCAAACCTTTAGCCCAGGGGCTGACCTCCCCAAGTTGCAACCAGTTAGGAAAGAGAGAAACTTCAGCCTCTTTCAAAATCACTAGCCAATTCTACAAGATATGTCACCTTACACCACTACCACTGACATTCTGCCTTAACTACCATATCACCTCTTCCCTGCATCGGAAGAGCCTCCCAATTTCCCAGGAATCCCTTTTTTATCTTTTGCTGTTGAGGAGGGCTTCAATCCCTCCCATAAATTAGAGTTCACTAGACTTCCAACCTGTATTGGCAATGCTTTTCGGCAGCACCTGACTTATCCCTAAGCATTTCCAGTACTGAGACACCCATAAATCTCCAAGCAACACTCATTTTCAAATTTTACATCTTATAAATTAAACATAAGGCTCCAAAGCCCTTGATGACCCACTCCACCTCTGTCTTCAATTGGCAATGCTCAAGCTACCACTAATGGGCAACAACAAAATGGAGTCTTTGTCACAAAATTGATAAGGCACTAACCTAAACACTTTGGACTAGATCTAGCACTGTATACTCCATAGTCTGGCCACAGAAACAATTAGATAAACATGTCAACTAATCATTCTAAGGGAGATATCTTTCTCTCGGGTTCAAGCGCATGGACAAAAAGAAAAGGACACACACATACACACATACATGTGCATCCGGATGGAAGCATACACCACAGAAAGAGAGAGATCGCAGGTGAACAAGAATTCGTGTCGCTTATTTTATTGCTAAACTAAGTGAGTTCAGTAATATTACAACACTTTTTATCATGTAACCTGATGTTGAGCCCTTTGGCGCAAGTCTCCTCGTAGGTGCGAACCATCTCCTCGGGCGTGGGCTTGGGGTCCTCGAAGAGCACCGTGTCCGGGTCGATCTTGTCGCCAGCGTTGTAGGCCAGCGACCGCGAGAAGAACAGCTACGCCGCCGCCGGCGACGAGGAGCGAGGCCGCAGCGCGGTTGCCGCGGGAGGCGGCGTCGCCGGCCGCGACGGGGACGGCGCCGGCGCGGGGTCGGCGGGGGCCGGGGGGAGCGCGGCGAGGGGGCGGCGGAGGGCGGGCGGCGGCGGCGCGGCGAGGGCTCGCCGGAAGCGGACCAAGCGCATCGCCATGGCTGCTGTTAAAGATAGAGAGAGAGTGAGAGAGAGAGGGTTTTAGGGGTTTTTGGGAGGAGGTTTTCTCTGGCGAGTGCGACTTCCGATTTGCAGGAGCGAAAATTTGATTTTTTGTGATTTTCGACCGGGGAAATTTACGATTCGGCCCCAGATTTTTAGGGTGGTTATTGATTTCGCCCCAACCAGTGTCTCGAGATTTTGGCATAAATCCCTCGATATTTTTTCCGAATTGGTTTTTCAACGTTCGCCTCAAGGGTCGGTCACGTGACCGAGGGCGGTGAGGACTTCGAGGGCGAAATCGTCTTTTCGCGGCGAGAATTATATTTTCGCCCTCGGATTTGTTGCGCGGTTGGAAACTGCCTCCCGACTTTTCGAATTCTTTTTCTAAACATTAAAAGTTACGTAAACTTCTCCCGACTTTTCGAATTTTTTTTGTTACGTAAACTGTTTTGAACAAATTTTTTCCTTAAATAGTTTACGTAAAAAACAGTTTTTGAACAGAAAACAGTTTTACGTGAATTAATATAAGCATCATAAATTATCGGCTTTTCACCCACAAAAATCTGCTCAAAATGGCAAATCACCTCGAGGATTGTGTAGTTTTTGCCCTTCTTGTTCCAACAGTTCTCTTTGTCCCCGCAATGCTGTTATTTTCATTTGTACCTCTGCTCTTCCCTCCGAGTATAGAGATCAGCCCGGCCTCCTCCCTCACATCCCTCGAGATCTCTCCCTCTTTAATCACCGGCCACTGGAATATGACCGTTTCAGTAAAAAACCCCAGCCAGAGCTTTGCCATGCAGTATAGCGACATGCAACTCCTGATGGACTTTGATGATCATCTACACCTCGCCGGTCCCATGCTGATTCCGGCCTTCATCCAGGGCCCCGGCAACGTGACCACTGTACGAGCCGAGGCGCCGTTAAAGATCCCGATCGTCAATGACTTGTACGTGAGGGGCATGGTGCGTGCCTTGAAGAGCAAGGAGGTGAAGATCCAAGTGTACGTGGAAGCCAAGCGGAGGCTGTACTTGGGTCTGTTCTCTGTGTCCGTGTTCGACCTGAACGCCTGGTGCCGACACGTTACCTTCACCGCTCCAACAGACGGCGAGGGCAGCAGAGATTGGATGACCTTCACCGCTCCAACAGACGGCGAGGGCAGCAGAGATTGGATGAGCCTCGGAGGCACCCTGTATTGCTATTAACTCAACCTCCTTATATACTGGTAAGTATAAGTTCCTGTTCTCGTTGCACAGAAAAACATAGGCTGCCTGAGGTGTAGGCTCAGCTCGACGGTACGTGAAGCTCTGCCATCGGAAATGAGCTCTGTCGAGGTGGCTGAGCTTCAGCAGCAGCAACATGTCCATCGAGTTTGGCTCTGTCCACTTTCAGGGTCAAGAGCTCTGTCGGTGTTGATTTCCATTTTTCAGAGAGAGGACATTGTTTTTCTTATTTTCCGATATGGGCTTTCCGGTTCGAATCTTCCATATTGATATGAACAAGGTTTGATTCTGTTCTGATCTTTTTTTCTTTTTCTTTTTTCAGATTCTAGAGACTCTGGTGGCTTCTCCAACTTCGGGCATCGGTTGGGCATCGGTTGGAGTTGTCTTTCCTAGGCTTCTTACTTCAAATGCTGTTACTGGTTTATATGCTGTACTTCTTTCGACAATGCGTATTTCTCCTAGTCTCAAATGGAGTCTGTCCTTTTAACATAAAATTTCGGATCAATCTCAAAGCTCGTACAATGAGAATCAGTAGTTAAGTGACTTCATTCGATGACAATTTGCCATTTGCTTTCGCCTCCATTTCCTGCTTTCCTCCACTCGGTCTTCTTTCCGACCACAGCGCGGCAAGAGGGAGAGCGCGCGAAAGTGGGGATCCGACTTCCCTCTCCCACCCTCTCAATCACTTCTCCAGGCTTCCGTCTGTAAATCTCTCAGATCCGACTTCCCTCTCCCACCATCCACATTTCTGTGAACCCAATAATGATAAAAACAAAAGCTGACGTATACCATGGAAATTATGACACTGCAAAGCAGAATCGCCATTGAAGAGACTCGAAGTTTGCTCATTACTCTGTCGCTGTGGATTATCTCTGCATCACCACCACCATATCTTCTCTGTTTCCGAAGGTCAATCAGAACCCACGTCACCAAAACGAACCCAAACACTACATTCACTAGCTCAAGTGCTATATACAAGTTGACAGCTCCCAAAACTCCAGGCGAGATGCTTCCCATTGAAATGGCCATGGACACTGGAAGAACTCTGCAACTACAAGAACCTGCAACCCAAATGAAAAAAGAAAGAAAAAAAGGAAACTCGGTTCAAGCTTTTCGCACTAGAATATCAAGAAACTACAGAACGAGAGAGCTTTCTGTTTTCCTTTTCAGATTCAAACCTGGGGAGAGAGATGATGAAGAGAGAGCACGTGGTTCTTCGTCGCGCGTGGGTTGGTGGGCGATAAAGCGTGCTTTTCAGTGGGAATGCGCGGTCACTGAGCCTGGTTTCTGAGACTGGTTTAAACAGACGCCAGAGCAGCGAGAAACAAAAGTCGAAACGAAAGAAAAGAACGTCATCTATTTTATAGTATTAACATCATTATGTTACCAAAGCAATACAGTAAAACAGGCCAGAATCTCGACCGCCGCTCCCCCTCAAAACCACCGAGCACTATTCATGCCGGAAGAGCGAGCCTGTCGCCATTTCTTTTGGTAAAGCTTCTTCATCTTCGCCGCTTTGCTGTTCTTCTTTCTGTTTCCTTTACATATTCCTTCGCCAGGGAGGCGTTCTAGGGCATGCACTGTTTGCTTCGCTTAGTTGTCAATTCTGAGGGCAGAGGATGTCTTCGTTCGTGTCTTCATCTAACGACACATAATCTGCCTCTCGGCTCTTTCTTGTTCGTATTCTTGCACCGAGACTATCACCTCCTGAAAATGCGGCCAAGAGAATATCCCCCGCTGTTGCAGTCCTATAAAAGAAATACGGAGCTGGCGAACGAACTGCCGTACGGGTCTATGCCATCGAATAGTAATAATGAGTTTCCGAGGCTTTCCATTTGAGTTCGTTTCCACATGTTCATCGACCATCGAGTGTTTCCACTCGATTGCGAAGGAGCGACCATTGGTTTTGCTCTTCGTAAGAACAGCTAATTTGGACTGAAGACACATTTCTAACATTGCCATCACAACTCATCATTCACCAATGCTGTTAGCTGTTAAAAGAACACATAGCTGTTAACAGATGTTAGCTGTTAAAAGAACACGTAGGAAGCTTTCCCTCTGATTGCGAAGGAGCGACCATTGGTTTTGCTCTCTGTAAGAACAGCAAATTTGGACTGCAGACACACTTCTAACCTTGCCATCACAACTCATCATTCACCAATTCCACTTCCAGGGTTTCACCATCGAGATGAAAAGCCACAAAATTCTGGCAGTGTCGTTCTTATTCTTAAAAAGACAAGAGTACTACAATCTGAAGGACTCTTGCAATATATTCGGCTGCTATGGAACCGGAAAAGAATAGCGGATGCATAGCAAAATTAGACATGCTCACTCGTTTTTCTTCATTTTTTGAAGATTGCCGGCGAGATTTAAAAGTCATGTGGAATCAAATCGGACAATAACATCGCACGATCGCAAATAACTGAAAAAAAGACGCAGAAAACACAAGAAAGATAAGAAAATTTGATTAAATCGGACAGTTTTGCATGTCTTGCATGGAGAGAAACCTTCTTTGACATGTAAGCCAGGCGCCTCGCGCGTATTTCTATTTGTGACTTTTGGTTGGTGTGGCCACTCGTACGTAATCCTATCTTATTATTTTTGGCTCGCAACTCGCACGTGTTCAAGTCCTTTTCGCATCACGAGCTTGAGTGTCTATAATTGCAACTTGGCCCCCGATATTCAACTAATTGATCGCATTGCTTCCATTGGCGTCAACTCCAACCAAATTTTGCTTGGAATTCCAGTTACTTAGACTTGTCGAAATGGGTCTCAAACCCATTTATTAACCCAAAGTTATTGAAAAGGGTCATAAATAGGTCTCAAATTTAAGGTGTCTAGTCATAATAGGTTAGAAATTAAAAAGCTCAAAATTAATGGGTCTAAATGACAAAGGTGAGCGGTTTTAGGTTCCAAATATCGGTTGAAATATGTTCAATAATTTTTGGAATCTAGAATTTACCCTACATACCCATCAATCAGGACCTTGTTATAGATTCTGGAGTTAACCCAAATTTCATTTGTACTCTAAATTGAATAGTTGTAGCGAATCATTACCTCTAGTAACCACCATTTGCTAATTCATTTATCACAATTTATATTTAGACACACAGCGATTATAAACCATTAACAAAATCAAAGTCTTAGTCATGGACCTTACCGAAAATGAAAGTTCAAATTAGTGGTTTCATATTACATACTCATTATTACCGAAAGTTTAGCCTAAAGGACTTTAGGCAAATGTAAAAGCCGTTTGGTAAACTATGCTTTGAGAAACAACTTTGAGAGAAATGCTGTTTGGTAGAAAACACATTTAAAAAGCCTCTAGGTGATTAATATTAGTTTTTTTAATTTCATTTGTTTAAATTGAAAAAAATAATGTATGCAACTTTTTAATATAAATTTTTACAACAATACTAAAAAAATCAAATACATATATAATTTTTTTTTAAAAGACCAAACCCATCATCGAAATTTTATAATTTTTATTTGCTTGAAATTGAAAAAAAAATAATATTGTATGCAACTTTTTAAATATAAATTTTGACAATAATGCTAAAAAAATCAAATACATATATATAATTTTTTTAAAAGAAAAATATCAAATCCTTCGTCAAATTTTTTAATTTTTATTTGTTTAAAATTAAAAAAAAATAATGTATGCAAATTTTAAATATAAATTAGAAAATAATGCTAAAAAATCAAACACACACACACATAATTTTTTAAAAAAAGTCCAAACCCTTCATTGGAACTTTTTAATTTTTATTTGTTTAAAATTGAAAAAATAATGTATGCAACTTTTTTAAATATAAATTTTATAATAATGCTAAAAAAATCAAATACATATATATATATATATATATATAATTTTTTTTAAAAGACCAAATCCTTTGTCAAAATTTTTTAATTTTTAATTGTTTATAATTGAAAAAAATAATGTATGTAACTTTTTAAATATAAATTTGAAAATAAAAAATCAAATTCATATATATATATATATATAAGGCCAAACCCTTCGTAGGAATTTTTTAATTTTTATTTGTTTAAAATCGAAAAAAAAAAATAGATGCAAATTTTTAAATATAAATTTTGACAATAATGCTAAAAAAATTCAAATATATAAATAATTTTAAAAAAATAACAAAATAGATTTAATTTTTTTTAGCATATATGTAAATTTAATTTTTTTAGCATTATTTTGGCATTTGAAAATAATAATAATGACAACAAAATAAGAAATTTGAAGAATGAGTGATTATAATTTTGGAAAAAAAATAAGTTTCAACATTTGGCCAAATGTAGAAAGCTCAAAACTAATTCCTACTAGCATTGGGCTTTCAACCTTCCTAATGCCGACTTTCACTTAAAAGCTACTTCAAAATTATTGCCAAACGGTCCAACATTTTCCCAATGGGCTTTGGAGGCTGAAAGCCCATTGGGAATATTGAACCAAACGCACCCTACAACTGGTTATTGTACCTTCCTTGGAGGTAATTTGGTAACTTGGAGGAGTAAAAAATAGAATGCGGTGGCAAGATCAAGTGCAAAATCTAAGTTTAGGGCAGCGACTCAAGGAATATGTGAGTTATTATGAATCAAGATCATTCTTGATGACTTGAAGGTTGAGTGGCAGAGTCCTATGAAGCTATTTTGGGTCTACATGGTAACATTTCCATTTCTCCCAATTTCTGTTCTTTTGTTCCCTGGAACAAAAAAAGAACAGAAACCCATTTGGTAACGCCAAGTTGATTTCTATTCCCCGGAATAGAAAAGTTAGCCCGGGAATAGAAACGAGAAACAAAAAAAAATTGCTTCTTGTCCTAGGAACAATTTCTAGAAATAAGCAAATTTTCTTTTTTATTTTTGTTTTATTTCTCTCTTGCCATGGCCACCTCCAACCGCCCGGAGCCACCACCGCCCGTCGCCGCCGATCGTGAGCAAGAATCAAAAAACAAATAAATAAATAAATAAATACAAAAAAACAAATAAATACAAAAAAATACAAAAAAACAAATAAAATACAAAAATAAATACAAAATAAATAAATACAAAATAAATAAATACAAAATACAAAAAAAATAAATACAAATACAAATAAAAAAAACGCAAGAAAATAAAAATATAAAAAACAAAAAAATACAAAAAAAATAAATAAATAAAGAATAAAAAACAAATAAAATATATATATATACAAAAAAACAAATACAAAACAAAAAATAAAAATAAAATACAAATAAAAAAACGTAAGAAGATAAAAAAAAACACATAAAAACAAATAAATACAAAAAAATACAAAAAAGAATAAAATTAAATAAAATTAAATAAATAAAAAAGAATAAAAAACAAATAAATACAAAAAAGAATAAAAAAAAATAAAAAAGAACAAATAAAAAACAAATAAATACAAAAAAGAATCGTTGTGTTAACAAACGCATTTCTATTCTTTTTCTATTCTACGAGTAGAAATTTTGTATAGTTACCAAACGGGTTCTTTTACTCAGAAATTGTTCCTCGGAATAGAAATAGAAAAGAACTGTTTCTGAAAAAAAACTCTTCCTCAGACAAGAAGCGTTACCATGCGCACCCTTTGTGACAATAAGTCTGCAATTAATATTGCTCATAATCCTATTAAGCATGACAGGACGAAACATATTGAGATTGATAAGCACTTCATCAAGAAGAAACTTGAAGAAGGATTGATTTGTTTGTCTTATGTTCATTCAGGACAGCAAGTGGCGGATGTCTTGACCAAAGGGCTTAACGGTGGAAGTTTTCATGAGCTAATTTCCAAGCTGGGAATGGAAGATATCTATATGGCTATAAACACATAGGATTTTTTAGGAGGTTTTTTATTCTTATTTGATTCTAATTAAATCCCACAAATCATGGGATTATAGCTGTTAACCCACAAATCATGGGATTTTAGCTTTTCTTTCCTTTATTTTTGTTTGCTAGGATTTATCTGTGTATTAGCCTATAAATACAATATTGTAAAGCACCAGAAGATATGAATGAGAATAACAATTTCTCTCCATCTAAAATTTCACAAAGAGGTGGTTGACCTTCTTTCATATTTTAATTCTAATTAAAATCTTGTAATTTACCGTCACTATAAGGAGAAGATTGTCAAGAATTTTAAAAAATCAAGAGGCATATTGCAAAACTTTGATACATCAAAAGGTCGTTTGTAATTACTTGACAAATTACGAGGCAAAATGAATTTATTGCCTTAAAAAGACGTTTTGCCTTCAAGTTTTTGATTCCAAAAATTTGGAAACCGGTCGGTTTCGAATTCCTTGTACTGAATCGGTAGAACCAGCAATGACCCTAATTCCTCTTTTGCTCTTATTTTGGTCATTTTTTCTGGATTATTTTTTTTTAGCCTTTCTTGTATTTGTTTGTATTGGAGAAATCTTGTGCTACAGATGGTGAAGGATTGTGAAGGACCCATCTTCTGAATTTTACTTTTTTGAGACCAGAAGAAAATAATTTTTAGCATATTTGCACAAAGAAAAATGAAGAAAAGTTAATTGATTTCATATATCTTGGTTTCTGTTTCTCTTCCTTCTTAAAACTCCCCAACCTGAAAAAGGCAATAATGAAGGTGTGGCATAGGAATTAAACTTCACTGAAATTTAAATAATAATAATAATTAAAAACACCTAGCTTATTCCCGAATTGGCCCCAAGCCATTTTAGGGCTAATAGGATTGCTATCCAATTCCATAAATTTTGAACCGATTCTAATTGGGTAAATTCCACCTCTAGAGTGAGAATTGACCAATCCTGAAATTGATCACCCATACTTTTGATATGACTTAATTAAAATATAATATCTTCACAGTTTAATATTTTATTGAGCAAATTTCTCCTTTTGCTTCTTAGCCTACGGAATCTAACGATACAATAAAATAAGCAGTCTTTCAAATAAATTAAATATAAGCTAAATAAATGGACAAGAGAGAAACTTTCCAGTTTTGACTAATATTTTCATCAAAGAGATGATTTACCTTTGAAAAATAAGTAAAGAAAACCATTTACAAATTTAATCTATCATCTGTTACCAATAACTATTTTTTACAAATATTAAATCCAGTGAAAAAAGCGAAAGTTAATAAATATAATCTGTCATGTGTCTTAATATTAGAATTCTACAAATCTTTTACATATTGTTAAACATTTCCTTTGTAAATTTTATATATTTATCAGTATTTCCTTTCCATAATTTAA
This sequence comes from Eucalyptus pauciflora, assembly GCA_007663325.1. NCBI lineage: Eukaryota > Viridiplantae > Streptophyta > Magnoliopsida > Myrtales > Myrtaceae > Eucalyptus > Eucalyptus pauciflora. The sequence goes on along the minus strand of VMYD01000211.1, from coordinate 213,934 downwards.
TACTTCAAATATTTATCAATAAAATAATTTTGATTGATCTTTAAAATGTCGACTTTTCGCATACACACAACGCATGTGCACATTTTTTGAAAATAATTCTAAATATGTGTGACATTTATTTTTACTTTATCAACAAATATTTTGCATTAGCTAATGATTCATATGTTTCTTAAGATGCGTGGCGAGTTTATGAAAATTTGCTAGACTTGTTTGATGGGAAAAATGAAAGAGCTTGGATTTTGCTAGGGAAAATAATTTCGAAATTGAAGACTTCACCATCAAGACATCAAAGAATGCTCCGCCAATCAAAGATAATTAATTTTGACGTTCAACACCAAAGAACTAGAATAAAATGAATTTCTCGCTTGATAGGAATTCTCATATATTATCAACTAAATTTTGAACTTTTACAATTAAGAATGCACCTCCTATTTATGAACAGGCTAAGACATAAGAATTTAAAAACATTGAATTAGGAAACATTCAACTTTTATAAACTCTATCTTATACCTTCTCCTCATTGGTCCCATCAAATCATGTTGTGGTCCAAATTTCCGTTTGTCTAAGCAAATATCAAACGGACCTACTTGATTATGGAGGTTGGAGGTGGGCTTGTGAGTAGGAGTGCGCAAAAGAATTGAAACCACTTGAAATTGGATCGGATTGTTGTAAAACCAATTGTTCCCATGGGATTGGTCTGATTCCCTGTTCTAGTTGTGGAACTGCTCACCCGAATTGGATTGATACATACATATATATGATTTATTTATTTGTTTATGTTTTTATGCAAAGCATCTATATGCTCTTGAGTTTGATGTATTTGGGCTCGAAGATGACTAAAATGAGTTCAATTCTAGCTTTGGGGGCTCTTTAGTGAGTTCGATTCTATGGGCTAGATGGAAAATGGAGGAACCTCTAGTGAGTGTTTTCCATAAGTGGGCAAATAACTTGAGTGCTAGAGGCATCTTTGGTCCCAACATTCCTCAAACCTAAAAGGAGACAATGCGGCAAGGGATTATTCACCATAGGTACTGAGGAGGATTGATTTGGGGTCCGAAGCAATTGTGGTGAAATGAGTGACGGTGGCTTTCTAAAGCTAATGACGCCAATTTGGGTTGGAGCTACACTTGTCAACTATTCAGATTACCTAGGATCGAATTTGCTGGGGACATTTCAACTGGTCCCATGGACCATTATACCTGTCAATTGTTCATAACACTCCAAAATGAATTTGTTGGGGGACATTTCGACTGATTCCATGATCCCACTTGGAAACTGTGGTTCTTAGTTTCAATTTTTCAAAATCAATCTTTAGTGAGCGATTCTCAGTTCCAAGGTGGAAAGTCCTCCTTGGAACCAATCACCCATACTTACGAGTTAAGTGTCATAAAGAAACTTGATGCTTCCACATCACTTTAATAATTCAATTTTACATAATCTTTAAAGTAGATTATTTTCATTTGAAAATTGTGTTTGTAGGATGGTCACACAGGGAACTTCGCATCTAGGAAACAAAAAATAACGTAATGATAAAGCAAAATATTATCGTTTTTAAAATATTGATAATCACAAAATTGGAGTTGAATCGATATTTGAATAAAGTGTTTCTAAATTACGAGGGCCAATAATTTATATTGTAAAATCTATGATTAAAGTATATAGGACCAGCACTTGCATTACTTTTTCATATTATGAAAAAAAATTCTTTATCAAGCTTAAGTAACCTAAGCATTTGACTCTCTTAGAGAGAACTGGATGCTCTAAATATCATCTGAGTACAACATCTCTTCTAAAGTCTTGTATTAGTAAAGTTCAAAGTCTCAAATGGTGGGCGCCAAAATGCAATGCCAGCCAATTGAAAAGAACATTCAAGAAATCACAAAAATATTACAACAACAACAAAAGTAATAATGGTGCATTTGTTTTGACAAAAAATGAATGATTCGGAAAATATTTTTTTAAAAATAATTGTTTGTATCACTTTACAAAAAACGAACGAATAGAAAAAAATTCACCGTTCATGAAATTGTTTAGACATAAATTGTTGTTGATAATAATAAATTTTTCATTGATAAATTATTTCAAACGATACATGCAATTAGTTTTTAGGGAAATATTTTATAAATCAGTTATTTTTTTCTAAACAAAGGCAGTCTCGGTAATGTTATAAATGCTAGATATCATCAACTTGACTAACTTACTATCTTCAGTTTGTTAATTAATCGCCCCAATTTAATGTGAAATCTGGTGTTATTTACTCAAATTCAATGGACAAATTTACTTTCTACAATAGGCATTCACGAGTCACTCAGACTGCATATGAAGTCCATATAGGATTCAAAGTACATGCTAGATGTCATCCAACCAATGTGGTCTCGGTTTAATTTTCTTCGCGAGCATTCTGAAGGTAAAATCTTAAATATGGGTTCCAATTGTAGGATGCGTTACGCCTCAAATGAGTTTAAATTTTTTAATTTTTGACTGGGAAATTACAATTGGCCAGATGGTTATTGATCCCCCCACCCCCCAAAAAGAAAAATCCAGTATCTTGATGTTAGCATAAATCCCTCGATATTTTTAAAATTGATTTTCAATGTCCCCAGCACCGACTCCGACCACAAGTTCACCTTAAGGTCGATCACGTGACATCACGTGACCATGAGCGTGAGGAGTTCAAGGGCAATATCGTTTTTCTCGGCGAGAGATATATTTTCGCCCTTAGATTTGTTGCGTAGTTGTAAATTGCCTCCTGATGTTTCAAATCTTTCTGCACTGTGCTCCCCATCTTTTGAATTAGTTGCAATTATTCCCTGAAAATAATTGTGGAAAATGAGAGAATTAATTTTAATTAAGGAAAAATGATAGGGAGTGAAATCAATAAATAATTCTAGGGATGAGAGATTATAGAAATCATTTTCAAAGGGATATTTACTCTAATTAAAATGCTCAAGTAAATTTTAGGTGAAAATTGATTTGAGACCTAAGCAAGGGATCAAACTTCCCCACCCCCCCCCCATTTCTTTTTTAGTTTTGTTTCATTTTTTAAATAATAATTAAAATTGTAATTTACCATTAGTACAAGGAGAAGACTGTAAATAATTTTAAAAGATCATGAGGCATATTGCAAAATTTTGATACATCAAAACGTCATTTATAATTACATAAAGACGATGTTGCCTTCAAGTTCTCTTGAAGATGGGTCAATGGGTCATGTGACATCCCACGATCGACTTTTAAGTGAGAATGTCATTAGAGTCAATGCTGAAGACATTGAAATCAATTTGAAAACAACAATGATTGATGCCAAAGTTGAGATGTTACGAGGCAAGTTGTGACAACTGTCACGATTTGGAGGGCAAATAATAATATTCCATTAGTAACTTCATTTTAAAATAGTCTGACAAAAAGCAACCACGTGAACATATAAGTGGGAATAAAGGGTAAGAGTTTTAGTTTTAGTTATTGGAAAAATAAACATAACATAAATATTCATTACATTTGGGAAAAAAACAGCCATGGGGGTTGAAATCGTAGTGTACTTTTGATCACGGGGAGCATCAATCGGGTCTAGGCGATTTCCGATTTTAAAAATTTGTAATTGGTTATAAATGGACGGTTTGCAATTCCTCATGTTGAACCAGTACCCTTATTATTGACTAGAATTTGGACTCTTACAGTTCAAAATGCACCTCCTATTTACAAAGAGGATAAGACATAAAAATCTTAAAACATAGAATTAGGAAACATTCAACTCTCAGAAACTCTATCTTGGACCCCTTCTCCTCACTGGTCCCATTAAATCATGTTTTGGCCCAAAAATCCGTTTGTTTGCACAAATATCAAATGGATTTAATTGATTGAGGAGGTTTAAGGAGGGCTTACGTGTAAGAGTGTGCAAAAGAATCGAAATCACTTGGAACCGGATTGGATTGTTCCATTCGATACTAGTTCTAGGTATGGATTCGCCCATCCAGACTTAATCAGTACACACACACACACACACACACACACACACACACACATATAATTTTTATGTAGAGCATCTATGTTCTCTTGAGTTTGATGTATTTGAGCCCCGAGATGACCAAAGTGAGTTCGATTCTAGCTTTGGGGGCTCTTCTTCTTCTTCTTCTTCTTCTTCTTCTTTTTTCGGTTAATGGGGGACTCTCTTAGGGAGTTCGATTCTATGGGCCAAATGAAAAACAGGGAAACCTCTTATAGGTGTTTTCCATGATTGAAAAATGACTTGAATGCTAGAGGTGTTTTTGGTTCAACATTCTTTAAACCTAAAAGGAGATGATAGACCAAGGGATTATTCTCCATAGGTGTTGAAGAGAATTGATTCGTTGTTTGAAGCAATTGTAATGAGGTGAATGACAGTGGCTTTCGAAAGCCAATGACGCCTGTTTGGGTTGGAGCTACGCCTATTAACTATTTAAATTACCTGAGAATGAATATGTTGGAGACATTTTGATCGGTTCAATAGATCACCGGGAAGCTACAATTGTCAACTATTCAGAATACCTTGGAATGAATTTATGGGGGACATTTCATCTGATTCATGGCTCGCCTGGGAACAATGGTTCCTGGTTCTAATTTTTTGAAATCGATTATTAATGGACAGTTCTTGGTTGCAAATTGGAAACCATCTATCCTAGAACTGATTACCTCTACTCACATGTTAATTGTCATCAAGAAACTCGATGTTACCCCCATCACTTTAATAATTCAATTTTAGAGAATCTTTAGAGTAAATTATTTGACAAAACTATTTTCATTTGAAAATAGTGTTTGTTGGATGGTCGCGAGGGAAACCATGCATCTAGAAAACAAAAAAATGTAAAGATAAAACAAAATTGTTCTTGCTTTTAAAATAGTGACCGTTAAAAAGTTGGAGTTGAATCGATATTTAAAGTGAGTGTTTCTAAAATACGAAGGCCAACTAATTTATATCGTAAAATCTGTGTAACAATTAGAGTATAAAAGACCAATATTTGCATTAATTTTTCATATTATGAAAAAAAAAATCTTTATCAAACTTAATCAACTTAAGCATTTGGCTCTCTTGAAGAGAATTGGCTGGCTCTAGCACCATTTGAGCACAGCGCCTTTTTCAAAGTCTTGTATTGGTAAAGTTCAAAGGCTCTAGTTGTTGGCGCCAAAATACAATGACAACCAATTGAAAAGAACATTCAAGAAATCACAAAAATATTGCAACAACAATGTAATAATGGTGAATTTGTTTCGGCAAAATGAATGATTCGGAAAATATTTTTCTAAAAATAATTGCTTATATCGCTTATAAAAATGAACAAATAGAAAAAATTTCACCATTCACAAAAAAATTTAGACTTAAATTGTTGTTGATAATAAAATAATTTTCACTAATTTAATTATTTTAGTGATAAATACAATCATTTTGAGGAAAATATTTTTCAAGTCATTTATTTTTTTCTAAATAAACGAAGTCTTGGTAATATTTTAAATGCTAGATATCATCAACTCGACTCACTCACTATCTTTGGTTTTTAATTTAGTCACCTATATTTAATGCAAAATCTGGTGTTATTTACTCAAATTCAATGGGCGGATTTACCTTCCACAATAAGCATCAATGGGTCACTTGACCTCGTATGGAGCCCAAAAAGGATTCAAAGTACATGCTAGATGTCATCCAACCAATAATATATTGGCATAAATGGTAATGGAATTTGATATTGGCATAAATGGTAATGGAATTTGTTTCTCTTCTCGTGGTCTTGGGGTAATTCTTTTTAGGAGCATTCCGAAAGTAAAATCTTAAATTTACCGAACTATTGCAAGGGAAGTGTGCCATTAAGATTATCCCGGAAAGTGGACCGAGACACGCGAAAGCGGTCTGGACACCACTCTCGACCGCCAAAAACAAAACCAAACCGGCCAAAATATCATCCTAACGATATTTTAAAAGATTGGCGGGCGGGATGTTACAGAACTCAGAATAGTAATATCCGGAAAGAGAGAAGGAATGTCGATATTGTTCCGCCATTGATTCAGTAAATTTTCTTCTGCTCATCACATTATTTTCTAGCTTCATAATCCATAAATCCACCCTTTATCTGTATGAATCCTCACCAAAATCATGTCATTTTCCCTCTACTACATTTTTCATTCCTTTTAATCGGAAAAATAATTTACTTTTCCCCAATTTTCCAACAATTTTAACAGGAGGTAAAGCCACCATGTCGTGGTAATTCAATGTCCCAAGCAAGAAGGTGACTAGATTGGAAGAATCTCTTGGAGGACGAGGACGAAATTGAACAAAAAAGGCAAAAATCCTGTGCCTTTTTCCTTTTGCTCGACTGATTTATAATCTTCTGCAGCGGCCCCTCCATTTCTTCATCTTTCAACTTTTCAACCCTAAAATTCTCTCTCTCTCTCTCTCTCTACCGGCCAGCGGCTTTGCTACAGTGCGCGGCGTCTCCGGCGGCGGGCGGCGGCGGCGGAGCGGAGCCACGACCTCTGAGGAGCGGCGGCGGCTCCTAGACGGCAGCGTCCACCAGCTCGATCCTCTCTTCGGCCGGCGGATTCCTGGCCCGAGGTTCGTTCCTCCGCTTCATTTTTCCCGGGCAAAACTCCCCGCTTGCGATTTACTTCGGTGCCTGCGCGTGTAGAAATGATCGGGGCTATCGATCTCGGTCGCGGAATCTTGTGTAGTTCTGAGCGGCAGGCTGTTTGATTCCGGTCGTTTTCAGTCGGTTTGGTCGGATTTTTCGACCGTTAGTCAGTGGCGATTGGTTTTTGTCACTGGTTTTTGCTGTGTCTGATTCGTTGAGGTCGGCAGGAGTCCGGAATTCGTCTTGCCGCGTTCTTCATTTCTTCGATAGCTCTCCCGTTTTCTCTCATTTCATACTCCGGGTTCGCCGTTCTTTTCTTAGGAAATTAGTAATTCAAAGGTTTGGTTAGGGATCTTGTGTCGAAGGTTACGCAGGGCACCCTTTTAGGTTTGCTGAGATGTGTGATACTTTCTCATGGATGTCTGCTGCGGATGCAACGAGTTTGAAATGCGCAATTCGAGGACCCTGCCTCTCGAGGGACTCCTTTACATTCTGGGTATTTGAAGAACTATCTGTAGATGTGGATTTGCAAAGGAAGAGAATCCGATAGCCTTAATTTGATTCTTTTGTACATTCCTCAGTTGAGTGAAGTGTTTGGAATTAAGATGACTGAGAGTTTAGTGGACGAAAGGATCCGCAAACAACAATGCTTCCTTTTATTCTTGGCCAAATACAAGCAGCAATACACCAGTCACATGCTTTAAAATTGAACCGATTGAATTTATAAAATTCATCATGGACTCCAGTCCACAGTTGCAAAAATAATAATAATAATAAATTGAAGAATTAGATGGAGGCAAAGTTCTTGGTTGACTGTGTTTTTGGCGAAGATAAGGAAATATTTTGGCAAAAGCTTGAGAATATTAAAGGCAAAGGCATAGTAGAAGATGAGGCAGAGCTTCGTTATGGAAAAGTGATGCAGAAAAGTAGTTATGGAACGTGTATGTCCGCATGGGAGGTTTGATGCTAATGGTTAATTAAAGAGGTACCTAAGTGGAAGTAAAGAGTTCAAATTCTTTCCCCATCTATTGGCTGAAGAGCTAATGGCTGCATTGGGTTGGAGAATCATGTACCCCATGGAAGTATTTTGGGTATATTTTAACAAGCATTAAATTTCCTGCATTCATGTTTGGTTGTCATCTTTTCAATCCTTTTGTCTTGTATATAACTCTGTTATATGAGGAAACAAAGAGAATGGGAACCGATGGAATGTGTAAAGGCAGAAATAGAACAAGAAGAAGTGGCAGCTAAATGCAATGATGAAGTTTCAAATACAACATTTTCCTTGGGAACAAGGATTCTTTCTTGAAATTTTTCCCTAAGTTTTTCTGCTTACATCAGCTTCTAGGTGTTTGGGAAAATTTTTGTGGCTGTTGATTATATTTTGGTTAGATGTCAGATGAAAGTTAAAAGTTTACATACTATATTGTAGATCCAAGAACTGTAATAACCAGGTTTTGAATAATGGCCAAGTCTGAACAAGGGAAAAAAATTAGTTTTTTTCACTGGTGAACATTCCTTTGTTCATTTAGGTGGTTAAAGTTGTGTTTTTAAGGTGGCGTATTATCAATTGGGAGGTTCATAAAATTTCGAAAGTTCAGGTCTTCTAGGAGTAATGGCATAAGACTTGTGGCTTGTAATTAGATAATGTTCAGGAAGATAATTGTCGTGAACTTTTAACGATTCTTTCTTACAAGCATCCTTGCCAATGGCAATCGCGAACATTAGTAACTTTGTGGATGTGATAATGTTGATAAGAAGGAGCATCCCAAACTACTCGAGTCCTTGTGGATTTGTCCATATCTTTGTGGTTTTAGCAATAGATTGTATGCTTATGTTTGCATACATCCATGTTGACAGAGAAGGAGATTTTCCAACTTTTACTTTATACGTCACAAAGACTGATCTTCAGGATCCTTTGGTATCCCTCTTGATCTTTTATGTAAAGGTTTTAATAGTTCCATTAAGATCTATAATAGTAATTGGTTTGGATTAGTGGATATGATAACCTTTTTTGTGACTAGTCTATGCAAGAAATCTCGTTTCATTTAATATGATAGCAATATGTGTGGGTATGATTTCTTGTATCTTTTCTTTTTATGTGCCAAAGTTTATAGAGTGGTGGATCATCATTTATTTTTGTTGCCTCTGAAATGCTACTACGATTTTATTCTGCAGTAATGCAGACATCAAATTTAAATTTTACGTATTGCTTCTTGATTTGCTTTTTTGTTTTACTTTATGTGATGAGTTCATTAAACGAGCAATTATCTTCTCCTTGCAGAATATGAGCAGCTTGGTCGAACGGCTACGTACTAGATCAGAACGAAGGCCAATTTACAGTATAGATGAATCGGATGATGATGATTTTGTTCCCCGAAAACCTGGGGTGACTCAGGACAAGCTAGAAAAGATAGTCAGGGATGACGTGGTCTGTATTAGCATCCTTTTTTTCCATGAGTGTAGCATGTTTAAATCGATGCTTCTCCTTTACACTTGAGAGTATGCATTTAAGATGGAAACAGAGGAGTGGGCTGGAAAAGATGGACAGTAACATAATGTCATTTAATCAGCTTCGTGACGGAAAGTGGCTTCCAATTGTGCCCTAATTTGGATTTGGGTGTTCACTGTACTTTTGTGCAGTGCTTGAGATTTGTTTTATTTTCTTTTTCTTGTATCTTTTATTACTGTGATTCGAAACACGTATTCTCGGTTTTGCCATTTTTATTGTTATTAGTCGTGTAATAATACTGCTATGTTAACCTAGTTATCTAGTTTAGTTTTCTAAATGAAAGTTAGATCACAGTTGCTTCCTTAATGATGCAGTTTTCATTTCTGAACTGGTTATCTGCTTTCTTTGATTAACAGAAGGAAGATTCATGTCAAGCCTGTAGTGAAAGTGAAAATCTTTTGTGCTGTGAGACATGTAATTATTCTTACCATGCCAAGTGTTTGATTCCACCACTCAAAGCTCCTTATCCCAGCAATTGGAAATGTCCTGAATGTGTATGGCTCCATTATATGTATTCTCTTTTCTTTCTTTTGGCAACTTTTCAATTGTTCGGCTTATGTGAGAACTGGTATTTTGTGATTTCAGGTTAGCCCCTTAAATGATATTGAGAAGATTTTAGACTGTGAACTGCGCCCCACTGCAGCTGACGAAAGCGATGCTTCTACACTGGGTTCAAAGCAAATTTTTGTGAAACAATATCTTGTGAAGTGGAAGGGATTGTCCTTTCTGCATTGCACCTGGTAATTTTAGGCTGCATCATTTCCTCAGTAATGAGAATTGCCATATGAGATTGATTACTTCTATGATTTTGCTTTTTGTGTCTCTTTTGCTATTGCTGGGGAAATCCAACTTTTCGTTGGGTGTTCAGCTGTGCTTGTTATGCAACTTCTATCGTATATTCTGTTCAGGATCCCTGAGAAGGAGTTTTTTAAAGCTTTCAAGTCAACTCCACGGTTAAAGACAAAGGTGAACAACTTCCACAAGCAAATGGGATCAAACAATAATGCCGAGGATGAATTTGTTGCCATAAGACCAGAATGGACTACAGTTGATCGGATTATTGCGTGCAGGTTTGATTATCTTGACCTCTAGTTCTTTGGGAGTTACAATTTATTTTTGCTACCTAATCTACTCTTGAGGTGGGGTTTTGAGTACAAGTGCTCCTAGGTATAATGTTGTACATCCATTGTGCTGCTAGTACTTTTCAATCTTTCCAACTTATACTGTCATAAAGAAGAATTGGCTTCTTTATACTTGGTAATGAAGTCAAGAAAATATTTAATTTGTGATCTGGTTTTATTTATTCCTCAGTTTCCATGCTATGTTGATCTTTTCTACGTTCTCATCGGGCGATTTATTGGTATTTTGATTTTTGATTTGTATTATTAAGCGTGGTATCGTGTACTGAATGCTGTAGGGGAAATGATGATGAAAAGGAATATCTAGTGAAGTGGAAAGAGCTTTCCTATGATGAATGTTACTGGGAATTCGAGACGGATATATCTGCGTTCCAGCCAGAAATTGAAAAATTTAATCAAATACAGACCAGGTCTCGCAGATCATCTTATGCTAAACAAAAGAGTAGCCTTCGAGACTCTTCTGATCTGAGGAAGAAGCAGAAGGAGTTTCATCAGTATGAACAGAGTCCGGAATTTCTTACAGGAGGTATAATTCTCATTGTTTGTTGGTGTTGCATATTGCTGCTTTGATTTATCTTCTGTCTTTATCCTTATCTTTGTCCATCTGTTGCTTGTGAAATGAAGGTTCACTGCATCCATATCAGCTTGAAGGTCTTAATTTTCTACGCTTCTCTTGGTCTAAACAGACACATGTGATTCTTGCTGATGAGATGGGTCTCGGTAAGTCTTTGTCAGGAGGAAAATTTATGCACTGAATTTGCTTTTGTGTTTTCTGTGTAAGCTATTCTTTGTTTTTTGCAGGCAAAACTATACAGAGTATTGCTTTTTTGGCATCTCTGTTTGAAGAAAATTTATATCCATTCTTAGTTGTAGCTCCACTTTCTACTTTGCGGAATTGGGAACGGGAATTTGCTACATGGGCACCTCAATTGAATGTCGTATGTATATTAAACTCTCATTACACCATATTTAATCAGCAGTATCGGTGACCATCGTGATGTGAGGTTGTACTTTCATAGGTCATGTATGTTGGCTCTTCCCAAGCTCGTACCATTATACGGGACTACGAATTTTACTTTCCTAAGAGCAAGAAGCTCAAGAAAAAAAAATCTGGCCAGCTTTTTAGTGAGACCAAGCAAGATCGGATAAAATTTGATGTCCTCTTAACATCGTATGAGATGATTAATCTGGACACAGCATCATTGAAGCCGATACAGTGGGAATGCATGGTAAGATCTGTTGGTAATTGAACTCATAAAGATTACCCAACATGATGAAGGCTTGACACGATGTTTTCCCTCAGATTGTTGATGAAGGTCATCGTTTGAAAAATAAGGATTCTAAATTGTTCCATTCATTGAAGCAGTATTCAAGCAGACATCGAGTCCTATTGACTGGAACCCCACTTCAGGTGAGTTGTTTATAATATTATCCTGTTCTAAGTGTGAAATGGTAGTACTGCCAAGTATTGGGATTCACTTGAACAACTTTCGACTTATAGCTAGATCTGCATTCACTCAAATCTTGTAGTGTTTTTTCTTATAACAACTTCCTACTTGAATGCTTAGCTTATGTTTGATTCACTGACCATTGAAGCCTTTGATAGAGAAAATCATGTGTCCATTATTTTTTTAAAGATGATGGAGGGTGTAGTTTTCTTGAGGTGCAAGCCAAAATGTCATGAGTTTATTGCCCATATCTTTACAGATTATGGCCTACTCAATTTCTTAACCTGATGTGGAGAGAAAAACTGTAATTGCCGTACAGACTGATGGGATAAGCAAACCCAATTACATTTGCAGCTAGATTTAGCTTTTTTTAAATTCTGCATATAATCTTGTTTCCATCCTCTTGTGGCATGTGCTGAGAACAATTTGAGGACGGTGTTTACTAACTTAGTAGGGGCTTGGGTTTGAGCGACTGAGTTTGGAATGCTGACTGAATTTCTTGGTTAAATTGTCAATCTTTCCTTCTGAACACTGAACCACACGTTCTGTTTATTGGTTCTGTCATTAGTTAGTAACAACCTTATAGTATCTTTTCATTCAGAGAATGTCAGTGGAGCATTTTTGTTGATACAAGTCTGAGTTCCTTTACTTTTTCCTGGTGGAGTCAAGACTAGTGTTAATTTTGTGTGTAAGTAATTTAGAAGAATTACCTTGGGTGGGTGGTTCGCAGCGAGTAAACTTTGGATGTTGGTTAAAGCATGGAATAGTTAAGCCAAGCACCAGTGTCTTAGTTGTGGTAACAGAACTAAGGATTAGATATCTTGTATATGGAATTTTTCCCTTTTCTAGCTTTTCTTCTATTCATGTCTGTGTTCTGTATTACCATTGTTTTACTTAAGTTATTAGCAACAATTACTCACAACTGCTTGTTTGGTACATTTTCAGAATAATCTGGATGAGCTTTTTATGCTTATGCATTTTCTTGATGCTGGGAAGGTTTGTCTACATGGACATTTAGAATATATCAGAGTACTTTTTCTAGATCTATGATGGATTTGAATCTGGCTGATACCTCCCCAATCGATTTTGGTGCCTGCAGTTTGGAAGCTTGGAAGAATTCCAGGAAGAATTTAAGGACATCAATCAGGAGGAGCAGATTATGAGGCTTCATAAAATGCTGGCTCCACACCTTCTCCGAAGTATGACTCTCAAACTAGTGATACAAACATTTCACGATTTATGAAGGAGAACAAACATTTTTTGACGACACTTTTGGCCGAAAGAGATATAAATATTCTTGGCCTTTTGTAGACTTCATAAAATGCTGGCTCCACACCTTTTTTGAAGCATGACTAACTAGTGATGCAAATGTTTTGCATTTTACAAAGGAGAAGAAATGACTTTTTGTCAACACTTTTGGCTGAAAGTTATTTCATCTTCTTGGCCTTTTGTATCCCTTGTCAATTTTTCTTCACTGTAAGTGACAATAATTATCCCTAAGATGCAATTAAATTAGAGAATCAAATGTGTTCTCTCAATGAAGTTAAATTCCAGTGACGTCCTGGATAGGATTTATACTGATTGGAGACAATAGCTCTCGAGTAGAATATTTGTATGGCTGTCAGATGCATGGTATAGTAGACGTATAGTTACCATATGTAATGGGAGTTTCATTTTCAATAGGTTTAGTCTTCTTATGTGAATCAAATTTGTGTGATACTGCAGGAGTAAAGAAAGATGTCATGAAGGAGCTGCCCCCAAAGAAGGAACTTATTTTACGTGTTGAGTTGAGTGCAAAACAGAAAGAATACTACAAGGCCATTCTAACCCGTAATTATCAGATACTAACACGGCGAGGTGGTCCCCAGGTAGAATGAGAGATTTACTGGAAGGAGCTATATTTTATATTTGACAACACCATTCTAATTAAATTTTGTTCTGAGTGGCAGATATCTTTGAATAATGTGATTATGGAACTGCGGAAACTGTGTTGCCATCCTTACATGCTAGAGGGAGTTGAACCAGACATAGAAGATAGTGGCGAAGCCTACAAGTATATCGTGATCTCTTTGATTTTGTATCATGTTACTGAAGATGGCTCTAATGTTTGCATTTCACTGAATTTTATGTGATTTGCTGCCTAGAACACTTGACATGGTTATGAGAGCAGCTGCGTATTTGATCCGATGTTGTGATGGTTGGCTTGTTCGATGTTCAAATTAATGAGTCCCCTTTTTTCTTCTTCTACTTATCTTTCGACAGACAACTCCTGGAATCTTGTGGGAAATTGCACCTGTTGGACAAAATGATGGTGAAGCTTAAAGAGCAAGGACATAGAGTGCTTATTTATTCACAATTCCAGCATTTGTTAGACTTACTTGAAGATTACTGCAGTTACAAGGTATGCATCTGATGTCAATACTTTGAATGTTTTTTCTTTTTGGCATGTAATTTGTGGTATTTAGTGTTCTAATGTCATCATTGGCCTATACGATGGGTGCATTCGCATCATATTTCCCATGCAGAAATGGCAATATGAAAGGATAGATGGCAAGGTAGGTGGAGCAGAGAGACAAGTACGTATTGATCGCTTTAATCAGAAATCCTCCACCAGATTTTGTTTCCTTCTCTCTACAAGAGCTGGAGGCTTGGGAATAAACCTTGCTACTGCAGACACCGTAATTATATACGACAGGTAATATGGTTGATTTTATCCTAATTTCTAATTGTATCTCAGAGTTTGCCCTGAATAAATATTATTAAGTGGTTTGGCACCTAAACTAGTAAGTTGAGAGATAGTACATTGGTTATGTATGTGGCAATCTGTGATTTGTTGAACTAAAAACTTTTAAAAGAGAATTTGCTTTATTGTCATATCTATGTTGGATGGATAATGGTGTTGACATAGTTATCTTCCTTGGGAGGTGCCTTTCCTCTCCCACGGTAATTAATGTGAAATAGGAGGAAATGAGAATCTATTTTATTTGGCAACAAAACTTATACCTGGGGCTAACTTTGGAGGATGTCGCTTGTGAGAACAAGGAATCCAATAGGGAGGGTTTGAGGACACGTAGTGTGTTGTTTGTGTAAACATGTTATGGGGATAATCTTGTTTACGTGGTGTGTTTTGGAGGACTATGGAGTATTCGATACTCCATAGTGAATTGGAGCCTGGAAAGGTAAACTTTCTTTATCTCCTTCTTTAAGCAGTACTCCTTTTTACCCTCTCAACCAAATTTTTTATGGATCAGAGATCCTGTTTGTCGTTACTCTCTGAGTAAAACAATTTCTCATTCAATTCTGAAATCTATTTTTTCCGATTGTTATTAATTTTGATTATCACTAGATCTGGAACCTGTTCTTTGGGCAAACATAAAGAGTATTTTCCATAAATGAATAAGAACAATGTAGGTGTTTATTTTTATGACATTGGATGTCTGGTTTTATTGGACACCCAATTAGTTTAATTGGGTCTTGACATCTCCCATCATATTGCAATGAAATATTTTTTTGTGGATCAGAGATCTTGTGTGTTGTTACTCTCAGTACAACAGTTTCTCATTCAATTCTGGAATCTATTTTTTCTTATTGTTATTAATGTTGGTTATCACTAGATCTGGAACCTGTTTTTTGAGCAAACATAAAGTGTATTTTCCATAAATGAAGAAGAACAATGTAGGTGTTTATTTTTATGATGTTGGATGTCTGGTTTTATTGGACACCCAATTAGTCTAATTGGGTCATGACATCTCCCATTATATTGCAATTAGATATTTTTGTTGTATGAGTAAGGGCTTGTTTCGTATTTGGAAACAACTTGTGGATAATTAAAGATATAATTTGTAAATGATAATTATCATTTTCCATATACGTATATCTAATACTATGTATCTCTAATTATATCAAATAATGAGAGATACCAAATTAATCTGTTGTGGATCCTTTTGCAGACATTACTTGTATTTGAGCGTGTATTTTTGGGGAACTTCTATTTAAGCAATTAGTTCCTTTAAACTTTGTAACAAAGGATTCCTTGATTTTAATCAGTATGCGTTTTTTTTAATAAAATTGAGAAATTTGTCTTGAATGATTTATGCAAAATGTAAATTGTGCAAAGTTTCTTTAAAAACTGTCATATCATTTAATGCATGACGTGTTATATATTGGTGTTCGTCTAGTGCACTTTTATTTATACAGCTTTCCTATCTTTGCCCATTTTTAACAGTAGGAAATATGATTAGTATCTATGTTCAGTTTTTATATAATTATTGGTCACCTACACGTTATTTTGGTGAAGTTCTTTTAGTTTTTCTTTCACCTCCCTCCCCCTATGTCTCACACTTGACATCTCTCTCTCCCTAAGGTCTCTCTTCCTGCTCGGGCCTCACCCACCCACCCACCCTCTCTCTCTCTCTCTCTCTCTCTCTCTCTCTCTCTCTAGGTCAATTTATATTCAGGTACAAGAACGTTAGATCTGTTGAAAGCTAATTGCTAGAAATTTTATGGGCGGAGTATCTCTTAGTTTTGAACAGATACTGAGGATATATCTCATGAGTAGGAGTTGATGGATCTTTCGAAAGCAGAAATCATTACTTCTCCTATTATTTGTTTTTAATGTCTGAATGGGATAATAAAAAGCTAGAAAAGATGCGAATGAGGCGTTTTTCAGCTTGTCTATTCCAGCCATTTTGTTGGAGACTTTATGGAATGTATTTCTGTTTAGAGTGGGGGATTGCCTCAATTTTTTTATTCTTTCTTTGGTTCTGGAGTTAGTTGACAGTGTTTGTATAAGTATTCCTTTATGACGTGGTTAAGGCATTCTAGTTAGTCTAGTTTATGTCAACATTTTAGATATTGCTAATGATGGGTAGCTTTCCCTATGTGGCCTGCATTTATTTTTCTCTTTCTAATGGAAATTTCTTCCGCTTTTTTTTTTTTTTGCAGTGATTGGAATCCACATGCTGATCTACAAGCAATGGCCAGGGCTCATCGACTTGGACAAACCAACACAGTTTAGTGTTGTTATTTAGATATGCCGCAGGATGTTTTTTTTGTTTTTTGTTTTTTTTTTTTTTGTCTTGACAAAAGAGGTTCCTTTCCTGTGCTCAGGTAATGATATACAGATTGATTACGCGAGGTACCATTGAAGAAAGGATGATGCAAATGACGAAGAAAAAGATGGTTTTGGAGCATCTGGTGGTTGGAAGGCTAAAGGCTCAAAACATTAACCAGGTGGACAGCACCCATCCTCACAGATAACTCCCTCTCTCAGAAGTGAAAATATAAATTACTTCCTTCGAGCAGTTTAGACCTGTTTAAACACTTAAATGTGTTTGCGGAATTTCTTTTGTGTAATACATAGACTATATCTCTGAAATCATCATGAAAGAACTCCAGTTTTAGACCTACTTCTAACCCCCATCGCCACACCTCAGTACAGCCCCCCTCCCTCCTAGTGGTGAGAGTTCTGATCTGTTATTGTCTGGTCACAGGAAGAGTTAGATGATATAATAAGATATGGCTCGAAGGAGCTATTTGCTGATGAAAATGATGAAGCTGGAAAGTCCCGCCAAATTCACTATGATGATGCTGCCATAGATAGGTGAGCTTCCATCTTTGTTATCTCCATTACTTAAAAAATTATAAATAATCAACATGAGATTGTCATGCTTTATAACAGACTACTTGATAGAGAACAAGTTGGAGTTGAAGAGACGACAGTGGAAGATGATGAAGATGATGGATTTCTGAAGGCCTTCAAGGTTTTTAACTTAGCGTCAAACCTTGAAAATTATAGAACTTTTGTCTTTTGTGTGATGTGATGGGAGATTTGTCTTTGTCTAGTGAGCTTAAACTACACAGTGCATTTAGTTTTAGATTTCCAATATCCAAGAAAGAAGTGGCTTAGGAGTCATGAGACACTCCAAATGGCAGTTCTTTACTCCTGGATGAGGGATCATTGGTAGGCAGGATAAGTGACGATAAAACTTTGAGGTCTATTTGGTTAACAGAACTGAGAAAGTGGGAATAAAATAAAAGGAATTGGGGGAAAAAAATTGAGAACGAGAATAATAATCACTCGCTGAGTTACCTTGTTTGATGACACCTTTTGTTCACATCCTTCGTCAAGAAAATCCATCCTGCTTCACGGTGCAATGTTTCGAGGCAAAGAGGTAGTGAATCACAACCAGAGGAGATCAATAATTTCTTTTGATTTGATATTCTTTTCCTTTTCAAGGGGGGAAGAGGAGGCTAGGGGTTGTGGTTGTTGTTGTTTTACTTCATTGGGGATGCTGAATCGCACATTTCCTTGCTAGGACTAATCTTTCAATAGGCATGAGGTTTAGGGCTATGATCTGACATACTGCTCTGTATCTGACAGTTATTTGACCTTTCAGTGTACATTTTTCCCCACGAGGAACTGTATAACCTGTTCACGTTTTAATTTCACACTTTCTCAATTCTAAATCATTGCATTTGGCCTTGGTGCACGTCTTTTAATCAAGAAAGTGAGACACTGGCTGGGATGTGACCTAGATCAAAGTCCTTCTAGGATGTTCCTTCTGTATTCCATATCACCACAGGCCTTCCTTTTTCTTTTTATTATCATAGTCACAGGTGATTTGGCTTCTGTGTTCTCTGGTGGGGTAAATCTTTTTTGTGAGATCCACTAAGATGTGGAAGGTTTTCTAATAACTGTAAAGAAATTGCGAGCTTCATGGGCTTAGTTCCACACTCTGTCATTTTTTGTGACCTGGCAATGAAGGCTGGGTTGAGCAGCTAAGTTGATACTCTGGGAATGAAACTAAACTTCACAAGGAGACAAAGATTACACACATGGGAGTCCCTGCATGTCTTGAGTTGGCTTATTCTAGAAATTATCAGACTGCCAACACTTTATTCAGATGTATGCTATTAGAACTTTAGTTTCTCCATTTGAATTCATAAAATTTATGTGACCTTCTTCCATTGCTTGAGCCTCTATATACTTATTGGTGATATCTATGATCTAAACAATTTGACTTACTGCTGAGCACTCCATGGAGTCGAGTCCAAGTGTCAGTTCTTCATTTTTAGGGCATCATGCTATGAATCACTATAAAGGCCTTTTTTCTAGGTGGCGAATTTCGAATATATTGATGAAGTAGAGGCTGTGGCTGAAGAAGAAGCGCCAAAGGCTGCTGAAGAGAGTAAATCTACCATGAGCAATTCAGAAAGAACAAATTTCTGGGAAGAGCTGTTAAGAGATAGATATGAAGTGCACAAAGTCGAGGAGTTTAATGCCTTGGGGAAGGGGAAGAGAAGTCGAAAACAGGTTTGTACTGCATGTTTTTGCCATGCTATAAGAAAGTGGCTCGGGTGTGCTGTTGATGATGATTGTTGAATGAATCAAGCTCTAGGGAACTTTTTCTGTTAGGCTGTCAAAGAATTTCTCATTTTTATAGAGTTGCCTTATTTCCTGTTATATGTTTGGAGGTCTAGAGCAATCATTAACACACAATCAATCTGAACATTCAAACTTTGTTCTATTCAAAGTGGGTTATTGTGAATTTTCTAGATGGTATCTGTTGAGGATGACGATCTTGCCGGACTGGAAGATGTGAGTTCCGAAGATGAGGATGATAACTATGAAGCTGAATCCACTGATGGTGAAGCTGCTCTTCCTGGAATTCAAACTGGAAGAAGGCCTTATAGAAAGAGATCTAGGGGTATGTCAATTTCTTTTTCCATTTTAGCCGGTGCAATTTGTGCTTGATTACCATATTGTGCTTTTTCACTGAAGTGCTCATCTTTGATCATGTTTCTGCAGTTGACAGTACGGAGCCGCTTCCTCTTATGGAAGGTGAAGGACGATCATTTAGGGTACTGGGATTCAATCAAAATCAGCGGGCAGCCTTTGTGCAGATTTTGATGAGGTTTACTTCTGTATATGCAAAATTCAATCATCCATTTGTTTGGTTCAGATTAAATCCTGCAAGCTTGTGCAGTGATGAACAGACAATTTCTTTCTTTTCTCTCTCTCTCTCTCTCTCTCTCTCTCTCTCTTTCGGGTATCTTAATTGCTGATTTTTTTTCATAGGTTATCGTGGATTCTGCATATTAGAAAGTGAAGCTTATTATTGAAAATGTATTATTATGAGTTAAGAATAAACTTTTATAATGAGACTTACATGGAGCTCTGATGCAGATTTGGAGTTGGTGACTTTGACTGGAAGGAATTTACTCTCCGTTTAAAGCAGAAGACTTTTGAGGAAATCAAAGAGTAATGTGTTACCATCTTACTTTATAGTTTTGAGAAACTAGGGATTGGAACATGATTCTAATATTTTGCTCTTTTGTTTGATATATTCTGTTGGATGAACTTTTGCAGGTGCTGTTATGTGTTACTTAGGCAACTCATACAGTTGAACAGAAATGTTCGAGTTACATTTTTCAATTTTCCTCGAGAATGAGTTTTGGTTTTATCAATTCCCTTTTTCTCAGGATCACTAGATAGCACAGGTCTAAATAGGCGATTATGATCTTTCTTTCTTCTCATATAGTATGCTTTAGGCATCTTAATACTTTCAATTAAGACAGATTGGAGGATTGACTTATTGAAGCTTATTCCAGGTTTATTATATATAAGACTACTGGGAGTACTTGGTACGCTTTTGGTGGGATATTGCAATTTGATGTTCAGTTTGGGCCTTCCCCCCTTTTTTTAGAGAGAGGGGGAGAGGAGGAGGAGAGAGAGAAGAGGGGGGGGGGGGTGGTTCAGGTTCAATGGAAAACGCTGAGGTTCTCTGTAAAAGGAAGTTCTGAATACATTGCAATCACTGAAACTGGAGCAATGTTGCGAGTTCAGCCGTTCAGCTCATATCACTGCTTTGTCCTTATATGGTGCATGTTTATATCTACTTCATTGAGTATAGATTGTTGCATGGTTGCACTTGTAGTATTCCAGTTATTTTGTCAATTTAGTTCAGCTTACTATATGCATAGTGTGCTGTGTATGATTGTACAGCTGTTGATCATACTACACATTGGTAAAATATCCATTGCAGCAAGATATTAGTTTTTGGTATATAATTGGCTGAAGTCATCACTTTTGGATTTTGGATTGATATTTGGCATGATAAATGTGTATGCCATGCATGTTTGAATAGCATCAAGCCATAATTGTATTCCTCCTAAAGCTGTACTTGTTCTAGTTATAATTGGTGTTACTAAGGAGTGGATCTGTTCTTACAGATATGGAAGACTATTCTTGAGTCATATCGCTGAAGAAATTACAGATTTGCCAACCTTTGCAGGTAATTAGTGCTTGTGTCCTCTGTTTACTTAAATCTAGGGATTTTGTATGTCACATTTTGTTAATTATCTTGCTGCTTCTTGTGCCTTGTTTCTCATGATGGTTTTTACAGATGGTGTACCGAAGGAAGGACTTAGAATACAAGATGTCCTTGTCCGAATTGCTCAATTGATGCTGGTAAAGGAAAAGGTAATTTTGTCAGTAGTGCTTTAATCTTTCTATGTCAGTGTATCAGACAAACATATATTGAAGTCATTCGTTGACAGGTGGGCTGGGTTTTTGTGCTTGTCTTTTGCATTTGTCTTGTTTAGTAACACTGGAATCAATTATAGCATATGCAGAGATGGGCCATTTGGCGTTCATTAGGTCTGAGGCAATTTGCTTGATGCTTGGGCTATGATCAATGCGATTATCTAAGTGAAAAAATAAGCTGATCTGGATCAATTCTCACGATTTTGACAGACATCAAGTTGATCTTTGATAAGCGTATGATATCATAGTGCACTGATTATCTGAGTGAAAAGATAAGCTGATCTGGAGCAATTCTTATGATTTTGACAGACATCAAGTTGACCTTTGACAAGTGTATGATATTAAACTGCACCAATGTGGTTCCTCCTATTTGCAACCTAGTATTTGAAAAAGATCTAAATAATGCAACATCCCTCATTTTGAAGGCCTGCCTATCTCTCTCCTCCAAATAGTCCAAAAAATGGAAGCAGGGATTAAAGACAAGACTTTCCATATTGTTACAACAGTTCAACCTTGACCAACCTAAGAGTTACCGGTTAACAGACTCTGCCTGTGGGCAAACTAATGTGCAAGAAATGATAGAGACGCGTTTCGAAGTCTCTGAATCTTGGGGCAATGGAGCATAGGAGAAAAAAATATGTATAATGCGTACCAATAGAGCACCTGCTGGCTAGCAGCCAAGCGTTTCTCTCCAAATTTTGTATGGTTAAATTTCAACCCCTAGCACTCCCTTAAAAAAAAATTAAAAAAATCTGTAGGTTAATTAGTTTTCAAACAAATCTTGCAAGGAAATGGTTGCCAGCTTCTGCTGTGTACAAGTAATAGCTCCTGTAAGCTCATTTGCCAGGGAAGATCCCATGATAGCTATGTAGTAGTCGTCAGATAATCTCTCCATTAAATGATTATTTGCAAAAAGGTATTTTGGAGGTCAATGGCTTATGATACTGGCTGTATACTGTGGTACTTTATGACAGCTACTGGGTGGGAATCACTGCAGGCATTTGATTGCACCAAACACGTATTTTTTTAGCCTATCTATTAAAGGAATTTCTCTGGTCTGGTCCTTATCAGGGATAAAAAGTACCCATGACCAGGATTTATGTATATTCTATAGCTTAAGCTTATCATTTTGTAAATTTTCATATTCATTTCATATGTAGTTTGTTTTTTTTCTAATGTTCACATGGAAAGCTTTGGCCTGTCGGTTGTTTTATGTGTTACTGATTCTGCCTTGATAGTTTTCTTCCTTCCAATGGTGCACGATTTCACTTTCAGTCCCTGAATTAACTTTTGCACTTATTAATGGTGCTTGCAGTTTAAAACTCAAAGTAAACTATTTTGATTGTGATAGTTCATATTGAAGGATCACTTGCTTTCTTTGGCCTGATCTTGAAGAGTTTGGTCATATGATGCACGTGTCTTTAATCATAACTTGAAGAAGTTGTAGGTGGTGGTGTCTACATACAGTCTCTAAGAATCTGTACCGAACAATATTCTACACACTCATAAATTCAGTTCGGCATATGAAGATTTAGAAAATAAAATTGTTTTATTGTAGGATGTTTGCCTACTTATAAAAAATGATAACATGTAACTACAGGGGATTTTAATTTTTAAAATAATGTAAGTTACCTTTCAACAGAATTCAAGGAGATTTATGTTATTGTTGACTTCAGAAGATGAAGATGCCTGTCTGCTAAACATGCCTGTCTGCTAAACAAACTTGTGGAGGTTAGATAAATTTGGAATTTAAGTTGCATGTGTGCTGTTCACTAAAGATCTGTCACATGGTTTGGCACCTTCCTGGTCATTTTGCAATAAGAGATCTATGGCTAAAAAGAAGAAAAAAAAAAGGAATTGCTTGTCTGCTAGAGCTGGGGCTTACATAATCAAGAAGTATATGGAATTACAGCCTGCTTCCCTGTGCCCTACATAATATTCTGACTCAATCAGCTGGGGGTACAAACTTGATGTAGCTTTATGATTGGATCATTTTACGTAGGGTAGGTAGGGTATATTTCATAATATATTGTTATTACATGAATTGGCCATCTTATTTGTTTTGTCTCTCTAGTGCATTTCTTGGCCTTTGACTTTTGGTTATGTGCAAGCTGAATAGTATCAGTTCAGCCGTGAGTAATGGTGATAGCATTTTCTGAAAATGTAGGTGCTGTCAGCATCAGAAAATGTTGGGGCATCACTTTTTCCAGAGGAAATATTATTGCGCTATTCTGGATTGAAGCCTGGAAAATTTTGGAACGAGGAACATGATTTATTGTTACTGCGAGCTGTGCTCAAGTATGCCTTCTAACCTGTTTATTTACTAAATTGGTGCTCTGACATCTGGTTTCATATGGTTAGTATCTATTGAAGCAGTGTGCTTTCAACAAGTGCTCCAAATTACTATGTTTTTAAGAGCGCTTTTCCAGATTTCACTTCAGTGTATGTCCCATCATTGCCTCCAGCATTTCCCCAGGAGACTTCATACTACTTTAAGTAATGAACGAAGCCTTATAAGATTAGCGACTCAATAATTTACTAATCATTTTTCTGATTTTTTTCCATGCTGATGTGACTGAGATCCCAATGGCACTCATTGGACCAGTCTGCATGATAGAAAATGATTCCAGTTGCCAGAAGCTAGGTGAACTTAAATAGCTCTTTTTTTTCAACAACACCACCACAATCAACAAACCAATTCTTATCTTGTTAGGTGGTTGTGGACTATATGAAAGTGTTATATTTTATTGCGGTCGGTTCTCTGTCAAGTCTTCTGAAAAAAATAAAAGTCCATATCTTTTTAAATCTTCTCCTTCAAAATTGGTTTTCTATGCCCTATATAGCCTGGCTCTTCATTTCAGCAGCTCATCATTGGAGCATCCAGAGGCCTTTGTTTCACATGGCAAAACACTTTGAAAGAGTATCTGCTATCTTGTCTTCAATTGGCCCTTCACCCACGTTTGCTCCGAATAATTTCATTCATTGTGTATCTTTCCTAGAGTGTCAGCACATCCATGAATCATTTTCATCTCCACTACACTCAATTTGTGTACTCGGTGGTGTTTGACCGCCCAGCATTATGGTTCCATAAAGCACTGCTGGTCATATTGTCGCCCTATAGGTTTCCCCTCTGCTTTAGTGGCATTTGGCAATAGCCAAAACGCCACATGTACATCTTGATGTAATCCATCTTTCTTTTGCTCTACTAGTTAGGTATTTGTCAATTTCCATCCTTTTGCAAAATGGATTCAAGTAGCGAACCCCTACTCTTACTGATTTTATGCTACTACTTACATGAAAACCGGTAGACTCCAACCTTTTCCACCAGAGTTCAAGCTTCTCATTTACTCCTGCTTGGTTTATCATGTAGGAGCAATATATCGCTTTGTACCAAGAAAAGTGCCTTTTTCATATCTGCTTAGGCTGGCTTCTTTTGAAAAGTGTCATTCCATTTAATTTCTTCTATTAGTAGGGATGTCATACTAGATTGCTGGTCTAGGGTATCATGTGTACCTGATGAATGAGAAGTAAACCTTTCTGTTTGTATTAATTTGATTCTCGGTGTGTCATTTCTGTCCTTGAATTTGAAGGCATGGATATGGACGATGGCAAGCTATTGTGGATGACAAGGACTTGAGGGTTCAAGAGGTCATCTGTCAGGAATTAAATCTTCCCTTTATAAATGTACCTATCCCAGGACAGGTTCCTGTTCAACCACAAAATGTTACTAATAGTACTGATGCAACTGCAAGCAACAACCAGCCCCGGGGAAATGGCAATGGAAATGATCCGGCTGTTAATGTATCACAGAGAGTGACTGAAACTGCCACCCAGGGACAGGTGTATCAAGATTCTAATCTTCTATATCATTATAGAGATATGCAGAGAAGACAAGTTGAGTTTATCAAGAAAAGGGTGCTTCTTTTGGAAAAAGGACTTAATGCAGAGTATCAGCAAGATTACTTTGTGAGTTTAAATCTCTCCAGTTTCTGAACACTTCCCATGAAAAAATTATTTTACTGAAGGTTCTGCTTGAAGTAATTTCAAGGAATGTGGCTTTATAGTTTACTGTGTTGGGCTTCACTGTCTGCATAATGGAGATTGCATCAAATTTTGAAGATTCAGGGTATGATTGGGTTCAGAATGAACATAATGGGGAAATCAAATGTGGTAGACCAGTTCTGGAATAACTGGATTAAGTTAGACATGAGGAGTTAAAATTACTAGCTCGTAGATGCCAATATTTAAATGGTGTTTACCCCCTTTTTTTCTATTCTTCCCATGGTATACAGAATAGGGTGTGGTCCCTTGGGATTTCGACTACAAGTTTTTCAGTGTATTGGGTAATCTTTTGATATTGCAAACACTCATTTAATCCGTCTGGTTTCTCATCAGGCTGAAATAAATGATTCATTGATCTGAATGGGGCAAAACTTTGTTATTAACGTTGAGCATTTTATGTTACTCCATCATATCACATTGAGGTTTTGGTTGATTCATGCCTGGCTGATACTCTTTTCCACTGATTAATTGATTTCAGGGAGAGTTAGGAGCAAATGGGAATGCTTCTGAGGCGCCTGAATCTGAACCTCGAGTGCCAGATGCACCCCCTCCAAGCTCTGATAATGTTGATACGAAGATAATTGAGCAGCTGCCTCAGATTAAAGTCATTGGTAAGGAACCTTCCCCTAGTCTTCAATTTTGGGTGATTGTTTCAAGCTTATTAATGATGTGCACCTCATAATGACATCTTTCATTATTTTTTTATTGAAAGAAATTCTTCTTCTTCTTTTTTTTTTTTTTTTGCTTATATGTGCTGATGCATTTATTTCTTTATTACATGCACACTTCTTTGATGAATATTATCTTTTATAAGTATATGAAAGGGAACCAAGGGGGTGTGTATTCCATTCTAATGGCATTTAGTGTATGGGTGGGAGGAAATCAGTTCGTATCTTTAAATCCTTTACGTATAAATTTTTCTCACAAGTTAATTATGTGACCATTTTGAGTAGGAGAATGCAGGATTATTCCAAACGGTGGTCGCTGATTTCGTGTGCGACCATTTTTTTCAAATATTTTTCCCTCTACTGCAACCTGATTTATAGTTTGGATATGCAAGTCCTTAATTTTTTTGTAAAATGGTATATATTGAATTAAAAGAACCTTGCCTAACATAGTTAGGCATATTATGATATATTACGTGATCAAGGACAATTAAGCTTTTGAAGAAGAATCTGAGCTTGAACACTAACTTCAGCTCTTAATATAGTATGTTGGTCAAGAAAAACTCATAATAAGTATAGATTATGGGGGTTGAAATATTCTAAGCAAACTGGACTTATGCTGATAAGTAGAGATCAAGGGTAGAAAGTATACGGCCATTCTTCATTTTTTCACTTGATGTGCGCACGATAGGGATTATACAACAGAGAGGAATGCTGCATTTTGGGCAATAGATGCAGGACATATTTGCATTTAGAACTTAGAACTATCTATTTATGTCCACAAAGAAGTACATTGATTGGATGACTCTTTTGTGTCAACTCTTTCCCTGTGGTTCATTGTATGTTTGTCAACAGCTGCAGAGGAAATCTCCACTGTTGCTTGTGATGATGATTCAGACCGAATGGAGCTTGCGCGGGTGTATAACAAGGTGCCTCTATCTCATTCGTCTATGATTACTTTATTTCGAAACGTTAACATGTTGGCTTTGGTGCCGTGAAGATGAATTCTGTCCATGAAACTTTTTGTTCTTCTGAGGAGCTGCACGGTTGATCTTTAATTTTTCCATCTTGATTGCAGATGTGCAAGGTTGTTGAGGATAATGTTCATGAATCAGTGCAGACGTTCTATTCTGACAGCCCGGCCAGTCATAAGTTGCGGAAGAACCTTATTCCGCTTGAAAACGCCTTTGAAAGCATAACTCGAATCCTAACACCTGAGTCAGGTGACCCTCCTAAGCCAGAAGATCCAGCGGTTGGTCCAGGTCAACAATCAAAGGCTGAATCGTCCAAAACCACTTCTGCATCCTTGACTCAAGAAAATGGCAGCGCGAGTGCTGCCGTGGCAGACACTGAAATGCAGGAGTTAAATGAAGATACGTCGACGACAGAAAGCAGGTTAGACTTAGCGCGTGAGAATTACACGCGGGAAGAGTATGTGCCTCCAGATGATGCTGCTGCTGGGGAAGATGCTAACTTACCTGGGATTGAACGTTCGAGCGTGGCTGTCACTAAGGACGACGACGTGGAAATGAAAGAGCAGGATGTCCCTGATGAGGCAGAAAACCCCGAACCCAATGGAGCTGGTGGTACTTCCGAGCGTGTGATCGTATTGGACGACTAAAAGATACAGCGGCGACATTGCAGAGCCAGCAGCAGGGTCACCTCTTTAATAATACAGTTCTTACAGACTATCGTTTCGAACCATCTGAATTTCACATTATTGATGCATGAGACTTCTATTGCTAGACTCTTTGCTCGAGAGGTCCCGACGGACACGATGCGCCCGTCTCATTGGGATTTCCGAGGTCGTTTGTTTCTCTGCCGTCTCCTAATCATTTGGAGTCGGTTCACAGTTAATTGTTAAAGACTGGTATGGTGCAGTTTAATTGCCGAGATAAAGACTTTATTTTTACTGCAGTTTGAGACTCTGAACAGAATAATGGCTTGTGCCAATGTTTGACCGGCAGGGCGTATGATGGAGGAGCACTCCATGTACATATTTTCACAGCAGCTTTTCAAATTTACCTTCTGCAATATTTGCTATATGTCGAAGGAAATGGCCTCCTTGGATTTATCCATTTCGGTTTTTTTCTTCTTCTTTTTCCCCCTCAACATGACTTTTTTCAAAGGCTAGGATTGTAAAGCGGTCCAAAGATAGAAAATCATCGCGCCGCTTTCTAAATTCAAAATCTACATTTTACTTACGAAAATAAAATAAAATAAATGTTCTTTTTCTAATTTACGAAATAATTGCATGTGGGTCGCGTGAGTTGAGGAGCGAATCTTTTTTTTATTTCCGGATCAGACAATATTTTAGTCCGATGTTCATATTATTCAATGTGACATGATAATGGAAAAAACGTGGGCACTGCAAAATTATCAGTCTTTTCTTTCCTCAGGCAAGAGGGAGAGGTTATAATAACATTAGAGTTAATTTCTTTTTATAAAAAATAACATTATATAATTTCGTACCGTTTCATTCAATCACAGGCGTCGTACGAGAAAATATTGGGTACCTTAAAAGTGCCACGCAATCCGTGCTCTGAACCATTCAGAGCGTGACACCTGTCCGTGCGTCAGTCCACGTCGTCAAACCAACGCGCGGAAGCCTCTCTCGTCTTCTGCGCTTCTGTCTCTCTCCTCTCTCGAGAAAATAGGGGGCGGGCTCGGCTCGGCTCGGCTCGCTGCAGAAGAAAAAACAGATCACGACTCCCCGCCCAAAAGATTTCTTTTTCCTCAGTTGAATTTTCTGCGATTTTCTCTCTCTCACTTTCTCTCGATCGAGACCTGCGTTCTCCTCTCTCTCCCCTCCGCCTCCGCCGGTTGCTTCCATCGCCCCCACGCCGACGCCGACGCCGACGACGCCGACGCCGACGCTCCTCCTCCTTCCTCTCGCGACGTCCGCTCTGCTCTCTCTCTCGCCCCTCCGCGAAGTCGTGCCTCTCTTCCAGCGAAACGCAACGCCGACGGCCCTCCACCTCCGCCTCCGCCTCCGCCTCCGCCTCCGCCTCCGCCGGTTGCCTCCGTCGCCCTCGACTCCGACGCCGACGCCGACGCCGACGCAGCCTCCGCCTCCCTCTCGTGACCTCTAGTCCGCTCTCTCTTTCGTCCTCGAAGTCGCGCCTCTCTTCCAGCAAACCCCGACGCCGACGCCCCTCCGCCGGTTGCCTCCGTCGGCGTCGGAGTCCATCGCCCCCGTCTCCTCCGCTTCCGCCTACGCGTCCGACGCCAACGCGAACCACGACGGCGAAAATGGAGGAGAGAGAAACGACGAAGCAGAAGAGGGAGACGAAGAAGCAGAAGCGCGCGCGCTCGGGGTTCTAGACATGGGTGGTCGCGTCGGTCGCGTTCCGGCTCGCCCTCGTCTACCTCCCCAGGAACCTCCGCCTGTCCACCCGCCCCGAGGTCGCCACCCCTCTCACCAGCATTCGCCGCCGTAACGCCGCCTCTCTTCGCTTCGTCGATCGATCCCCGATCCCCCGCCCCCTCCTCCCTTGAAATCTTAGAGGTCCATTTTCTGATACCATTTCTGGTTTTTCTTGTTTGTGCCGCCTGCAGTTGGCGAAGGCTACTGGTTGAAGCAGTCGGTGATGTCTCCCTACGCAGGTTCAGCTCCATTCGATCTCTGTAGGAAGGAAGCTCCTTGTTTGCCTATCGCCGATGCATTTTGAGGGCTAGGTTGATTGTGAGCTTCGCTGGTTATCTGATAGAACTGAACTAGATTTATGTAGCGTTATCGAAGCGGAGGTTGTGGCTTGTGCAATTATGATCTTTTAAGAATGGCCGCCACCACATCTCTTCTTGAATCCTCCATATTCGACCCGTCATTGACTGATGCCAAGATTATGTGGGGACTCCATCACCCATACCAGACCATCATAGGGAAATCTGCGGAGAGCCAAGTTCTGTGGAAGTCAGTAAAATGCGTCTTGTGGTTCCCTGATTTTGAAATTTATGGATATGGAAAAAATTTGGAGGGACAGAGAAGTTTTTTGAAGAACTTCTTTGAGTATTTGGCGATTCAGTTACTTGCCGACGCATTATATGAAGTGCCGCTTATTCAGTTACTTTTGGCGCTTCACCAGAATGATGGCGGCGATGGACGACTTCGTGGAGGCGGACAACGTGGAGGCCATCATCTCCAGGATCGAGCACAAGTCCCGCAAGATCGAGAGCTTGCTCAAGCAGTAAACTTCCCCTCCTCGATCCCTCTCTTGCTGCCTTTCCGTCTGTGATTTCGCCGGATCGATTTTGAGCTGACCCACCTCCGCATTTTCTCGTGTTTCGTTTCGTCGCGTGCAGGTTGAAGATGGTGGAGGCTCTCAAGACTTCCCTCGAAGGATCGCCTCCGAACACGCAGGACGAGCGATGCAAGGTTTGCCCTGTTTTTTTTTTTGGGTGTTTGCTGCTTGTATTGGTAGATCTTTCCGGGTGGTGAAGTCGCAGTCTTTGCAGTTGGCGAACTGGATAGTGGTGCACAGAGCGATAATGGCGATAAAGGATCTGGACGCCCTGTTCTCTTCCTTGGATCCCAAGTACTACGACATCCTCATGAAGTGAGTGTTGCGCTGTCTTTTCCCTGTTTTCTGTACCCATCTGTTGTCAATGCTTGTTCGGATTTATTGCTTCGTGTTTGCTTAGTAATCTTTACCATGGAATTGAAATGTTTGGAGTGATGGTAGCAATTTAAGGCACAGGGGATGGTTTTTCTGGTTTCCATTAAGTTTGTAGCGCTTGAAGGCACAAGTGATATCAATGCCGAAATGCCACTGTGTGTGTGGGGGGTTTGTGAAGGGCTTAATCTTTTTACTCAACTGTCTTGTTCTTTCAATGGGACATTTGAGTACTCCTATAGTCCCTTGATACAGATTAACATAAGGATCGTGGACTCATTGGGTACTGACGATTATGCCTAATGATTATCGGTTGTGAAGGGCTTAATTATTGAGCTGTTTGTTGTGGCTGCAGCTTTTGGTAGAGATATTTAATAAAGATCAAGAATTCATGGGTGATGTAATGACTAGAAACAGCAAACTGTCTCTTCAGTTCATTGGTTTATCTGTGTCATCAGGGTTGGCACGTTAGGATCTCTGAAGACTTAACGTTTTTTTCCCCCAACGACTTAGTTTGATATTCATTTTCTTATTTCTGGTGTTCAAACCTACAAATAATTGGGTGAGAATAACTCAAACTAATGAAGTGATCTTGGAAGAATTACCATTTATGAAATTTGACCATAACGTTGCTGAGGAATAGCCTACTACTTTGGTTTAGGTTATCAGTTTCTCAATTTTGCTTATGAAGAATAGGTTGCGCCAGTAACTACTATTAATTGTATGCTTTGGCTGATCATAGTCTATCTATTTAAGGCCTTGTTAAAATGTTTGTGTTGTTGTATTGTGAATTCACTGAATTATGCTACTTGTGATTGCTCTACTTATTGTGAATTCACTGAATTAGAGTGTATCAGACTAAGCTGGACTTTCTTTATTGCTACAATGTGATTTGTATTAGGCATTCTAGTTGCCTCTTCCCAAGGATCGGTACCAATGCTTTGTTTGGGAAGGAGGGGAGGGGAAGGAAAATTGGGGTAAAGTTTGAAACTTTGGCGCAGAGAGGACAGAAATTTAAATTTTCTTTCCATTTTCATCCCATCCTTGCCCATCCTTGCCTTCTAAACGAAGTATAAGAATGATAGACTGGAGAGGATAAAGCAGGGCAGGTAAGGTTGTCAATTTGGAATAGATGGTAAGATATGCTCAATGATAGTTGCTCCTGTCCTGGGGTTATATGTGTTAATGCTTGGGGTGGTTGTGGATCTAGAGTAGCAGAAGCAACTCCTGGTTTAGATTGTCTCAAAACTATGATGACGTGTAGCTTTCCCTGAATTCTAGACAAGGCATTTCATCAATTTTATCGACAAAGTCCTTATTGGTTGCTTCTTTGTTGGTTGTATTGAGTGCCAAAATCTAGTCATGCAATCTAGTCCTAAAAGATCTCCTTTCTAGATCAAATCCCTGAGACTTCTGAGTAGATTGATCTAATGGTATTTCTGTTCTGAGTGATTGGAAGGAGAGAGGAATTAAATTGACAACTTTTGGGGTTAGCTTGATCTCAAGGCCGGTTTCAAGCAGGAGTAGAATAATTTTGTTTCTGCAGGATTCTGGTTTAGATTCCATTTTCACCAAGGTGCCATACTCTATTGGCTTGCCATAGTCTTCACAACTCAGCCAGAAAAAAAGTAGTACCATGTTCATTTGTCTCGTGTGTTCTTCTCACTCACTGAATTTTGGCATATAATGATCATACGAGACAATTGCATGCTGTTTTCCCCAGTCTCCCTGCAGTAATGTATTTAAAATTCCTTCCTGTCCATAACAGTGTCATTTGATCAGATAAATTGTGTTTGATAGCACGATACTTTTCTTTCTGGTTGGAGAACATGTTCCTTCTTTTCATCAGCACTCGAAACCTATCTTTTTCTATGGATACTGCAAATATGACTTATTGGCTTGTCAATGCTTGAGACTGGCTTAGAGCATTATCTAACTCTCCTTGAAGAATTATATGCAAATGCTCTGGGGATGTTTCTTTATCGCTATTGGTACTTGAGTTAGTCTAAACTGACAAGATGGTATACAACAAAAATTGTCTTGAGGTCATCGTCAAAGTACTTGAATGTTCTTACGGCTGTGAACATCGTCATTTAGGACTGGTTATTAAGTAGATGGGATTTGATGGCATCTGTTGTTTGCCTTATGTATGTACACTTAACATGTATTTTACTTTGACCTTCAGGCTCATCATGCAACTATGGTCTCATGACCAGCAAATTGAGCATTGTCTTCTAATTTTACCATGGTTAACTGAGATTAAAGGTAGATATATTTATTGACCAGTTGGTTTTGTTGTTTGGCTGGCCAATAAGTCCGATTCGAGGAGAGCAGAGTTTCCCCATGTATTATTTATTCCTCATCTGATCGTTACCATCTTGCTTGGATTACCGTTATTTTTAAGGCCTTTGATGGAGTTAAACATGCATTCCTTCTCTAGTGAGTAGTAAGAGAATTTTATAGTGCAAATGCTATCGCTGTTGTAGTTCGTGTGTGCTACGTTTCGTTCGTTAATGCCTTCTTCTTTTCCCACGTACAGCATATCTGCAAAACCAGAACCTACTTCATTAATTTGATCCTCTCGTTGCTTGCCAGATACCTGTACAGAGGCTTGTCTACAGGGGATCGCCCCACCTGTGACCAGTGCCTGTAGATTCACGAAAGACTCACGGAGAGGGCCGGCTTGGGGTGCATACTTCGTTCCCTAGCCGCACCACAAATACAGTATGATGATTATTGCTATCGTGATCTGAAGAGAAAAATGCCCACTGTATGATTCCTCGCCTCCCTTTCGTGTAGATTTGGGCTGCGGTGTATCCGTCATTGACATGAATGTGATCGGTATTACACTTTATTACGAAGTATCATCTCTGAGTCCTTACAAAGCTAAACTTGCTTCGGATTGCCAAAGAACATGCATTCTATCATTTCGAGGAGTTGAGCATTTGTCTACCCCCGAGATTAATTAAACACGAACATGAGAAACTTTTGTTCCGGACTTAAGTATGGCTAACTGATAATTAACAGTTTAGACTGCATCCAAATTTCACGTAGACCATTCTGCATCGTCACTTGGGGACTGAGACAGTCGAAAGCAACATTTTGATTAAGTCCAGTTTTGTCAAATTTAAATAAAATGAAATCTCCATAACTCATCTTGGTAGCTGACTTCTGTGCATTGATTGTACAAGGAGGACGAAGTGGCCATTGTTACATGAATGTGTGTGACAAGAGGCGAGGGGGAGGTTATATGGTTCACCGATGACGGATTCTCTAAGTTTAAATGGATCGTAATACATTAAAATTTCTGAACTTTAAGATTGACACATGAAAGCATCCGAACTTTAAGATCCTACACAAAATGTCGTTACACATGAAAATTTCCGAACTGTAAGATCGACACATGAAAGCATCCGAACTTTACGATCCTGCACAAAATATCGTTACACATGAAAAGTTCCGAACTGTAAGATCGACACATGAAAGCATCCGAACTTTAAGATCCTGCACAAAATGTCGTTACACATGAAAATTTCCGAACTGTAAGATCGACACATGAAAGCATCCGAACTAACATCAACCCCCGGACGGAAGATAGTTGGATGATTTCATATCAGAGCCCAGTAAGAAAGATAAGTATTGCAAGAGCGAATATCTATATGACTAAAGTGCAATCTCTTTCGAGTTAACATAGACCCTCCCCTGTGAGACCCGAATGTATAAGCATATGTTGGGTTGAGATGTCCTGAAAAGTTCAAGGGGGCCCATTCCTTGCTTTTGCCCTCGCGTGTTAGGTTTTGCTAAGCACCAATTATGCTCTGTAACTGCAAATCTTACCCCGGGCTGTAATGAGAAACTACCTAAGGTGCACCCCAAACTTCAAGTTTAAGGACTAGAAGTGCATATAATACCAAAGCTAATGCATGTGCACTTTAGCAGAGTAACTATGTCAAGAAGCAACACGAGCATTTTCGTACCAGCACGACAACAAATCAAAGCAAAAGATTTCGTGGGCCATCCATAAACTGCCTGCGGTTGAAATTGTCTACACTGTATTCCATTCAAATTAGGGGCAGAAATTGTATAATCACAACATTAGTCCTGGAATGATAACCCAGCCAAAATAGGACGACAGTTTCAATTTCTGGCTTTGCAAAGTACAATTACAGGCAAGAATTCTTCAAAATCACGCATGGGTGGGCACATGCCAAGAACATTACTTTAAACGTGAAGTTCTACTCATAGTCGACTAATGACCACCTCCACCTCAGCCGGCGTGTAGAGATGGTATGCAGGAGCCACCTTTGCAATGTCCACATTGTTGGGTGTCACCTAAAATTCATACCAAAATCCACTTACAAAGAGCACACGAGGAAGCCAACAATTATTCAACACCGGAAAGTACACAGGCATTTCAGTTGATGCATTACCCTTTCTTCCATGACCTGCTTGAGGATGGAAAGAGCAATCGTCTCAGCTTCCTGAAGAGTTAAGTCCTGCAGCAACCAATCTTAATTGATTCACCAGCACTTCTCAAGAGTAGCAGCAAATACAAAGGCTGATGTATTCACCCAGGTAAGATTGTGATCACCTAGTATGGAAACTTCAACTTTGCTAACACCTATCAGATGCAAGCACATACCTTATTATATTGCTCCTGCAATGAGCTATCTGCTCCTTCTGAACCTGACCCAATGGCTTTTGCGTTGCACTGCCAAAATGTGCCAGAGGGATCTGTGTAGTATCTGTCAACCAAAAGGTCCTTTTCTGAGTAAATAGCCCAAGGTCCTCATGGATTGCACATTGATAAGCACAGGCCAACAAGCAAAAAGACATTCAGAGTCTCAAAATGCATCTCAAGGATATATTAAATAGTATCATAGGTCCGATCCAGACAGTTATTCCTCTGTTATTTTCTCCTTTACCAATTGAGAGATACAGCGTTTAGGGACAAAAAGGAAAATTATGAAGCACTTATAAATTACAAAAGACTTGACACATAGAGTGCATTGGCATAAAAATTTCATATAACCGACCTCACCAAATGATATAAGGTTCCATTTGTTGTAATTGTTTAGAATTATGTGTGCAGTTTATGTTGAAAAGGATTATCTGTTGTATTCAGTAAACACTACCAGTATAACGAGCAGCTATTTCAAGTTTAAGTAATAATTTTAGGTAATTCTCCAAAAGTTGATTGAGAGAAGAAATCTAGCTTCTCATAAAAATAATTGAATTACCATACCATGACTCAAAGTCCAGCAGAGCTAAAAACTTATTCTTGTAGTTTTTGTTAATTTGGAAGGAATTATTTGTGCAGTTCACGAGTAGAAAAGAAATACTAAAACTTCGAGAAGATAAAATATAGCTTCCAGGCTGAAGATAAAAAAAATTAATGAAGATTATTTCGTCATAAAGCCTAGTTTTATACAAGATATGAATAAAAAAATGCAATTTAAACATAGTACTTGTGCAACAACAAACACTATACTCTGTGCTAGAAATGATAAGTGCAGATCATTCAATCTTGAAGTCTAAAAGAGACTGCCCAATTAAAACAGCAAACTTACTACGTTGCTATAAAAAAAGACTCGAGACATTTATAGGTTCAATGATAGCATGAGTAGACAGAATCTTTTTCCTTTTTTTTAATAATGAATAACTAGTAGAAAGGATACTTAAGACTTTCATAGTAGATATGGTATTACGTTGCATTGTAATGAGGGCACCAACCATACAAGTAGAAGCTCTGACACACCGTCTTATTGTGGACAGGAAAAGCAAGAAAGTGCTAGTGGTTGTTTACTTGATCATTGAGTTTAAGTCATATAACAACTGAAAAAATCCTCCAAGGAAATCACAAGAAAGAATTTCGAACTCTACGCCAAATTAGATCCCATTAACTCCTCCACATCCAACAATAAAAGATATTCAAGGCATGAGAGAAAAGGAAATTTTGGATCTTGCAAGCATTTGGACTGTGTTGAAATGCATAAAAGATCAAGTCTACTTACAAGCTGGGTCCATTTTCATCATGTCCAGCAATGAGAAGAGAGACTCCGAAAGGACAGGACTGCACAGCAGGATATTTACCCATGAGAAAGCATATAAAATACACAATGCACATACACTCATGAAGACAAAAAGTAAAAGCAGTGCCAAATTGAAGCATCTTTTGCCCTCAAATTCAAACCCATATTTTTGCATCACATTGCAGAATTGCAAACTAGAAATGACAGATGTACTTGTCTAGTGTATCCTCATACACCAACTCTGCTAGAGAAAGATGGCCCTCAAGAGATTCCATGATCTCAAAAACAAAGTTGCTATGCATCCTATGCTTTGCCACCTGGCTTCTGCCCAAGTCACAGAATCTCCAAGCTGCAAATGGCAAAGTTTTTCACCCAAGGAATAAGACCTATTCCTTACACTCTTTTCTTTTGACATAGCAGGCTAAAGGAATAACCCCAGGATCATTACCATCAAAAGGAAAAAAAGAAGCATATGAAGCAAGAAGCATTAAGCCATCGACTAAAACTCTACAACAACGTTGAACATCCGCAAGTTATTTCTGAGAACAATGAGACAAAAAAGGGTATTTAAAAGGCAAAGCACGCACCAACCATATCAAAATTGATCTTCATATGCAAAACTCAATGATGGCTAATTCACACAAACATTCTGCAGAAAATGAAAAAGAATGCACAATCATTGAAAAAAACGTATTACCATTGTTTCTTCTTCACCCTCACCAAATCGCAAAGCAAGATCACAAATGGCTTGGGTTGTGGATTCAATTGTCATTGGCTCACCATATGAGAACCTATGATTCTGCAGACCATATCCAGCATAATAATAAGTTTGAGAAACAATCAACTAAGGATAAGAAGGTGGACAAAAAATTAAGACAGCCCAAACCTGAGTTCCACCCGAGCATGTTCTACTAGAGTGCGGGCGTCAGCAATCAAGCCACTCATGGCACATCCAATATGGTCATCGATTTCCATGATTTTCTCAACACTGCTCGGCTCCTGCCAGTGAATGAAGAATTGTTCTAGTAAGAACTCTATGTAAATTTTCAATAGGGGATGTCGATAGACCCACACATGCAACTATTGTGAAAGGGTTCCACAGATAGACCAGGGCTGCAATGTCTCCTGATGGTAACATCCCTGAAACAAAATAAGACCTAAACTTAAGCAGCATAGTGTTGCAACTTCACTAGCTCTTTTCTCAAAGTAGCATATCATTTATGAAGCTTCATACAATGGAAATGAGAAAAATAAGAATTAGTGGATACACGAAGTCCCTAGAAAGAAATGGCCAAAGAAGTTCCACGATAGAAAAAGAAGCCTCCAGGAAGAGATTGTAAGTATACCCAAACCAAACCGGTATCAAGAGGTTAGAATCCCTTATCTCACTTAGACGGACCTCGCCAAGCCAGCATGCCTTGTTTAGGATAATGAACTCTGAAATAATCTTAAGTGATTCCATATACGCATGACATACTCAATTTAGACCAATTTTAGACCAATGCAACCTCAATGCAGCCAGCTCACCAGAGTTCTAAGCCTAGGAGATACTAGCTTGTGTAACTTAATGTATTGTAATAATAATCTTACAAAAGGGAGAGAAGCATAAGGATATAACACTAGTTGTTAGATTCTAGAGAAACAAGTTTACCTGATTCTTGTGACAACTTGAAAAGATCCAGAGCTTCCAGATGCTGGGCATACGCCTTCTGCAGACTCTGACTAGTTGCACGAATAAACATTGCATTGAGAATATCTGCAATCACAAGAAGTAGACTACGACCAAAAGAGCTGTTCTCATGGACTGAGCAACTTATCAACATAGAAGATAATTACATAAAGAATGCAGGGGATAATCTTAGATTGCTCTGGAGAAGATCTGAAAGATTATACCAACTTATGAAAGACAAAATTCACAAGATAAGATACAGCAGACGTTTATAAAAATTTGCGACATTGTAACAATCGTGTATTGTGCTCAAGGTAATCCATCGAAAGCAAAACAATGAAACAATGGCAAATTTCCAAGTTCAGAAGTTTTCCGCAGTCATGTTCGACTCAGAGAATCAAAGATAGGACCAGAACCATTGTAATCTGTACTTAGGTTAGATCCTTCCAGGTATTTGACAACACTGAATTACTCATGCTTTGAACAAGAGACAAGTACAATAAAGATCACCACACATCACATTGCATGAAAATAGTAAATCGCGAACTACCTACGCAAGCGAGACATGAGAGAAGTAGATACCTGCATAGAAGATGCTCTGGTTGCCCTTCAATTCTGCATGGCGAGAAAGCTACAGAACATAATTAACTTCACAACACGCAAGAAACTAAGACTCCCCTAAAAAGAAATTCAATTTCTGGAATCGAAAACAACTTTTCGCACAAGCCACAGCCTCCGCTTCAATAACGCCAGATAAATCTAGTTCAGTTCTAGCAGATAACCAGCGAAGCTCACAATCAACCTAGCCTTCAAAATGCATCGGCGATTATACTCCGGTAGTTACCTTTTGACAGCAAGAGGTCCGAGAACGAGCAACAGTAGAGGAGAACCGTGATACATGGAACCTGTGGAAGGGATCAAAGCATCAAACAGCGACACACCAGTAGGCAAACAAGGAGCTTCCTTCCTACAGAGATCGAACGGAGCTGAACCTGCGTAGGGAGACATCACCGACTGCTTCAACCAGTAGCCTTCGCCAACTGCAGGCGGCACAAACAAGAAAAACCAGAAATGGTATCAGAAAATGGACCTCTAAGATTTCAAGGGAGGAGGGGGCGGGGGATCGGGGATCGATCGACGAAGCGAAGAGAGGCGGCGTTACGGCGGCGAATGCTGGTGAGAGGGGTGGCGACCTCGGGGCGGGTGGACAGGCGGAGGTTCCTGGGGAGGTAGACGAGGGCGAGCCGGAACGCGACCGACGCGACCACCCATGTCTAGAACCCCGAGCGCGCGCGCTTCTACTTCTTCGTCTCCCTCTTCTGCTTCGTCATTTCTCTCTCCTCCATTTTCGCCGTCGTGGTTCGACGTCCGTAGGCGGAAGCGGAGGAGACGGGGGCGATGGACTTCGACGCCGACGGAGGCATCCGGCGGAGGGGCGTCGGCGTCGGGGTTTGCTGGAAGAGAGGCGCGACTTCGAGGACGAAAGAGAGAGCGGACTAGAGGTCACGAGAGGGAGGCGGAGGCTGCGTCGGCGTCGGAGTCGAGGGCGACGGAGGCAACAGGCGGAGGCGGAGGCGGAGGCGAAGGTGGAGGGCCGTCGGCGTCGCGTTTCGCTGGAAGAGAGGCACGACTTCGCGGAGGGGCGAGAGAGAGAGCAGAGCGGACGTCGCGAGAGGAAGGAGGAGGAGCGTCGGCGTCGGCGTGGGGGCGATGGAAGCAACCGGCGGAGGCGGAGGGGAGAGAGAGGAGAACGCAGGTCTCGATCGAGAGAAAGTGAGAGAGAGAGAAAATCGCAGAAAATTCAACTGAGGAAAAAGAAATCTTTTGGGCGGGGAGTCGTGATCTGTCTTTTCTTCTGCAGCGAGCCGAGCCGAGCCGAGCCCGCCCCCTATTTTCTCGAGAGAGGAGAGAGACAGAAGCGCAGAAGACGAGAGAGGCTTCCGCGCGTTGGTTTGACGACGTGGACTGACGCACGGACAGGTGTCACGCTCTGAATGGTTCAGAGCACGGATTGCGTGGCACTTTTAAGGTACCCAATATTTTCTCGGCGTCGTACCGTTTCATTTAATTGTCCTTGTATTTTTGTCTTCTCCAAGAAGAGAAAATACCCTCTGCATTTAATATCCAAAAGATGTCGGGACGCCATAGTTGAAGGTCATGTTTACTAGGATTGTCAACGGTTTGGTTTGGTTCGGTTTTTTTGAAAAACCCAACCGAACCAAACCGTTTAAAGAATCTTCTGAACCGAATACGAACCGAACCGAAATTTCGGTTCGGTTCGGTTTTTCGGTTTTTGATTTTTAACCTTTGATTTTCGGTTTTCGTTTTCTTTTTTCTATTAAACTCATATTTCTCCACTTTTATTTGTTGGTTCGGTTCTGTTCGGTTAACCGATAAAAACCGAACCAAACCGAAAAATTTCAGTTTTTAATGAAAATCGAACTGAAAAATCGAATTTTTCGGGTTGGTTCGGTTCAGTTCGGTTCGATTTTCGGTTCGGTTACTGACACCTCTAATGTCTACAGTTAATTTTTTTTTTTTAAAAAGCAAAATTATATAATTTTGAATTTAGATGAAAATTTTCAAGGGCGTTTTCTTCCTTTTGGATTTTCCGCGGAAAAGGCCAGAAGAAGAAAAGCACATATGCATGTTCAACACGCGTTCAAAGCGCCACCTTCCGGTACGACCCCCCTCGCTTTACGGTCTCCTCGTAATCATGAGTCGAACCTCATCCGAACGTTAAAAAAATAAAGACAGAAGAAGAAGAAAGAAGAGATCCCCAAATTGCTCACGCGCCTCCTCTCGGTTTGCGGTGCACGCTCTTGTTATCCATCTAGAAAAGAGATCGAGACGAAGGGAATAGGAAAAAGGGGGGGCACGTAATCATGAAGATTGCGACTTCTGAACGTGCACAATCTTCAAATTTAAGCATGATTGTTGGGCATCCTATATCTTCTCCATCATTGTCGATTTGATAGAGCTAAGTAAGTACTATCAATCTCATGATAATCTTATAACAACCCACTAATATTCGATGACCAATTAGAAATTGCAGGTTGGAGACCTAGGGCGACATCTGATTTAAGCCGGTGGAGGTAAGTGAGATGGGCATGATTTGGGGTTCTTATTTTCATAATATGCGATAAGTATCGTGTTAAACTCATTTGGAAAAAATTGTCGATTGTAAGATAAGAGGATGAAAGAAAAAAAATGACCCTTAGCCGTTAGTGGTTCTCTATCTCCACGTCAGCTCCACTTGTTCTTTTACTTGATTTATGAAGTGATCGGTTTCTAATCCGGTCTAATAAAACGGTCACTATTTTCTGTTCATGTTTCCATTTAGAATAACATCTTATCATTCAAAGCATGACCAATAACAAATTCAAAACTCGAGATAAATTTTATGCTTCCAAGACTTTTATTTCCTTGAAAGCAATAAATTATAACTAATATTTTTTTTGAAGAAATAAAAAATAATAAAAAGTATATGTAGTAGGTCTAGTTATTCTTTATAACTGAAAATTAGACCATTCGACACCAATTCAACTTTTAGGAATCGAGAAACAAAATGATACTCTTGAAAATTAGATCGAATCAACATGAATTCTTGAATATGACAAAATTAGATCGAATCAACATGAATTCTCGAATATGACAGTTTGTTGTGCACACCACTAATGACTTATCCCTTTCGCACGGCGAACACGTCATCAATTTGGGGGGGAAGATACTAGAAGAGTAGAGTCGAATGCAAGGAATATCCAAATTCAATGCATTTCGAGTTTAGAAGCATTATTAAACTGAACCTATCCATAAAAGCTCTCCTCTCCACCCCTCACGCGCGCACGCGCCCTCCTCCCACCGTCCACGGCGCGTAGAATACTTCTCACACACTCTCTCTCTCTCTCTGTGTGCGAAACGCCGCCGTGTTCGACCCGCCGAGATTTTCGCACACTTTCTTGACCTTCAAAAATCTTCACTTTGTCCGAACAGTATGCCACTTCCCCTATCGCTTCTTCTTCCTCCTCCTCCTGTTCCTTCGAGTCCAAGTTGAAAGATCCGAAGACCCATCTTCGCCCCCCCTTCGATCCGCCTCTCTCCGAGCTTCTTCGGGTCGCTGGAGTCTCTCCTGGGATCTGGGTCCTTGTACCGTGTGCTCGAAGCGAGCTCCCCTGTTTCTTGATCGGCGGATAAGGTAGGAAGGCGCGGCGGCAGCGGCGGCGGTGGCGGCGGCGGGAGGTGAAAGCATGGAGAAGTACGAGCTGGTGAAGGACATAGGATCTGGCAACTTCGGGGTGGCCAGGCTCATGAGGAACAAGGAGACCAAGGAGCTCGTCGCCATGAAGTACATCGAGCGTGGTTTCAAGGTGTCTGTCTTTTCGGGTTCTCTGTTGTAATTTTTTCATCTTTGGGGGGTTTTCTTTGGTACCCAGTTGGGAAAGATCGAATCTTGGGTGTTGTTGGAGCTTGCTGATGGGATTTTGGTTGATTGGTCTTGTTTGTTTTGGGTTGTAGATTGATGAGAATGTGGCTAGAGAGATTATGAATCACAAGTCGCTTATCCACCCGAACATCATCCGCTTCAAGGAGGTAAGTTTTGTGATTTGATGCTCTCGTGACGCCTTCTTATTTTTTATTTTTTATTTTTTTTTCTGGGTTTGTTTCGTGGGCATTGTGTGGAGCGATTTCTTGTGAATGTTTA
Source organism: Eucalyptus pauciflora (assembly GCA_007663325.1). NCBI lineage: Eukaryota > Viridiplantae > Streptophyta > Magnoliopsida > Myrtales > Myrtaceae > Eucalyptus > Eucalyptus pauciflora. Next base: position 170,949 of record VMYD01000211.1, on the reverse strand, counting down.
GTGGGTGACTTGAATGTGTGGGCTTGAAGTGATGCTCGATTTGATGCAGGTTGTTCTGACTCCTACTCATCTCGCCATCGTGATGGAATATGCAGCTGGTGGAGAGTTGTTTGAGAGGATCTGCAATGCTGGGAGATTTAGTGAAGATGAGGTCTGCTAAGTATTTTCCTGATTTGAGTGTTTTATCGATGACTATGATGCAAAATTGGGTTGCGGGGCCAAACGAAATCACCTTGAAACATAGACTTTATGTTGCTAATTGCTTTAGTTACTGAAAGATTAAACAAAAGGGGAAAACTTTCTATTTCAGGTAAGGCCAAACTAAAAAAAAATCTGTCCGGTTTTTCCTTCTGTTTGGAGGTTACACTGAGCTCGGTATGTTTGATTTTGAGCTCAAGAGTTGCTTTGTTGTAATTCATGCAGGCTAGGTATTTCTTCCAGCAACTCATCTCAGGAGTCAGCTATTGCCATGCCATGGTGAGCATAATGTCAAGTTGCCATCATTGACACTGTCTTTCTGCTGTAGCTTCGAACTATTTTTAATCCTGTATATCTATTACAGCAAATATGTCATAGAGATTTGAAACTGGAAAATACTCTACTGGATGGTAGCCCTGCACCTCGTCTGAAGATATGTGATTTTGGTTATTCAAAGGTAACCTGTAGATGAAGTTGGATGAAAAGTGTCCATGTGCTTATTCTAATCCTATCGGTAACTTTTCCTCTTCTTTGTCCATGCATCTCTAGTCATCCCTTCTGCATTCAAGACCCAAATCGACAGTTGGAACTCCAGCATACATTGCACCAGAGGTTCTCTCTAAAAGGGAATATGATGGCAAGGTATGCCAATTTGATGCTTTTAGATAGGAAGTAGTTCCACAGTGATTTACAGCTCAAATCTTAGATGCAAGATTTCATTTTGTCTTGTGCTGAAGGTGTGTATGGATGTGTGGCTCTTTTTAATTGCCAGTCATGTTATAGTTTATGTCACAAAGCTGATTAGAGAACCCGCAGCAAGTAGAAAGAGAGAAAGAAGGAAGATAGAAAGAATAGAGAGAAGGAGGAGAAGGAGAACGTAAAAGAAAGAAAGAAAGAGAGGGCTGTAGTTTTCTGTTATCACAGAAACCCTACACCTGTTGTATTTATATTGAATATAAATTGTATATAACAATAATATCCTTATGTAAGTAAAAAAGGAAATAAAACTCTAATAATAAAGGAAACTTAATAAAGTAACTTAACACTCCCTAGCTTGATAATAAAAGAAACTTAATAAAGTAACTTAACATTTATAGTGAATTACAAGATTACACTGCAGCTTCAAGAGTTCTGCAATCCTTTCATGTTTTGGATGAGCAAGCAAGCAATCTTCTCTGCAGTCCCTTTTTTTTTTTTTTTGGGTCATGTTTTGGATGAGCAAGCAATCTTTTCTAGATTGTTTCACCTCATGCTTCTTGCTATTAACTAATATTGGCATACAACCAGGACTGTCGTGGATCGAGGTAATCCATCACATAATTTTCGGTTTCATATGACCTTTTGCAGTCTCCTTTCGTATATGATTTACTGGAATGCTAATTCTTGCCAAAGTACGAGTAGCTGGCTATGATGTCTTTGAACTCTTCTGTGGGGCTAAAAAATTTTCGATCTTGTCTTCATTAAATCTCTTCGATAGATCTGCACATTGAACATTAAGTAGGTTGATGTGTCCTGCCTATCGCAATACAGATGACCTTACATCTTGTGTCTCCAATCTGCCTCTGAATCCACCATATGCCAAATTTACTGTTTATCAAGGACCTACTTTATTTTGCATCAACTATTGCTCCTGAATACATAATATGCCAAAGGTACTGTCTATGGCTCACTTGATGAGAGATCTGCTTGCCAGAGATGAGAACCAGTCTACTTTTTAGCATTTCTTTTGTTCTCCTTTTTTCTCCTCACAATCATTGGATTTGATTTCATCATAAGCACTCTTAGCTTTCCCCCCAGTTGCAATCCATTTTAAGGTTAGGATTAGGATTTGATGTCTCGTATTTTTTGGTATAAAAACTGCATCTGAACCGAAATTAAGAGTAGAAAGAGAATGACTGAAGGACTGGAAATTGGAGGAAGAGGAAGTTCCTCAGCTGTTTTGGAGTAACTTAAACTGTTTTGAATCGAGTAAAATGTAGAATTCTGATATCTTGAATTAACCTTTGTGTCCTCCAAGATGTCCTATTAAAGACAAATACATTTGAGTCAATTTGGTGATGAAATGAGAACTCTTACACAGAAATTCTGTCCATATTCTTATAAATTAAAAATAGCGAATTCTGTCCATTTACTGCTCCAAGATAGAGCGATGAGAACTCATGCTTTGGAAAGTAAATTTTTGAGTCCACGTTTTCCAGTTGTGTGATAATTTTTCTGCAATGAGGCAAAAATTAAGAAGTGTATCCTCTTGAGTCTTATTGGTTCCTTGAATATACAGATGGCAGATGTGTGGTCTTGTGGAGTAACTCTTTATGTGATGTTGGTTGGAGCGTATCCATTCGAAGACCCTCAAGACCCAAAGAATTTTAGGAAAACTATGAGTGTGAGTGTACTTTCTTTTAGGCAGATAATTTGATGTAATCCATTTCCCTTTTTCACGCCACTTGAACTGACACACGTTTTCTTTTTGCAGCGTATAATGGGTGTTCAGTATAATATCCCCGACTATGTTCATATATCTCAAGACTGTAAACACCTCCTTTCTCGCATTTTTGTCGCAAGTCCATCCAGGGTATGTAGATTAAGGAGATGTGCTTTTATCTGAGGATGCAATCAAGTGAACTGTTGAATGTCAATGATTGTTCTTAACATCTCCCTTTCCTTTTGAACCATGCGCCAGGCCATGCATACGTTCTTCCTGCTATTTCAACTGTCGTATTCTTCTATTTTGGCCACAAGGTGTTTTTGCTTCATCGTTTGACTTGTGAGGCTGGGATTAGTCTATAACAAAAAATAAAGAACAGAAAACCCAAGCTCGGTGGTGGGAGAAGAGATTGGGTCATTACTTTTCTGTGAAAATATGAATTTTATTAACAGTTCTTGCATCCACACTAGTAACTGTTACTGTGATATTATTTCCAGAGAACCACCATCAAAGAAATCAAGAGTCACCCATGGTTCCTCAAGAATTTACCGAGGGAATTAACAGAAGCAGCTCAAGCCATAGAATACAGAAAAGGAAACCCGGGTGTCTGCCTTCAAAGTGATGAAGAAATCATGAAAATTGTGGAAGAGGCTAGAGTTCCCCCTCCTGCTTCCAGAACAGTTTCAGGCTTTGGTTGGGCAGGAGAAGAAGAAGAAGACGAAGATGGAGAATTGAAAGAAGAAGAAGTGGAGGATGATGATGAAGACGAGTATGAGAAGAGAGTGAAGGAGGCACAAGCAAGTGGAGAATTTCCGGTCACCTAGATCTATTCCTTGTCGGGGCCTCATCGTTTTCTGTTATCCGATCTTTTTTGCCTGTTGGCTCCAATAAGTTTACTCTGTAAATTTGGGTGTCAGAAGCGTCTGTAAGTTTTCAGGCTTGTTTATGGTCTTGGCCCGACTACATAGGGTTTATAGATTGTCTGAGTTTGGAGATGTAGGCACAAAGCATAGATTTGACAGTCACTTTCTTTTTTTCTATTTTTTTGTCCCGGACGTTCGGGTCTAAAATAGTACAGTGTGGAGGTATAGGTATAAGAATATGCAGTCCTTGCATGGATACATATCCTAGCCTGTGTACCGTCATCGACCATTGTCGCAGGAGCGATACCAGATGTTATGAGAGTCAGCTTAACCATGTTTCTGTACCTGTCTGTTGGTTTTTTAGCGCAGTGACATGTATGATCAGACATTCTTTACTGGGGTTCTGTCCTACTTCAATTGAACTTGTGAAACTTCTGTGATATTTCGTTTCCTTTTAATGGATGAGTGTCCAGATTGCCCCCATCGAGTTAAATATGCCGGGGAGTGTTTAGATTAGATGATGTCCAAAGGTAGGGTGAGTTTTGCTTGGTCAACACTAAATGCATTTTGGCCCGTGTGTTAATTCACAATAAACTTGTATCATGGGTTGGTAATTTCTTGGCCGTAGAGTAGCCTATGCAATGCTTGGTGAGCCGATAATATCGGGCCAGCTTTTTTTTAATAATTATTTTAGAGAACAATAATGTGAATAGCTTTCTTGTGTCGGATCGTGTCACGCGCAGCTTATTTCAACTATCTAATATGTCGAGTTAGATGACATATTACCTATGAAGCACGGACACGTTGCCCGTGCTTTCGTGTCGTGTCCGACACATGTTGGAGCGTGTCGCACACGCGGTCAATGTGTTGAAAAATACGACACATGTTGGAGCGTGTCGCACACACGGTCAATGTGTGTTGGATTTTTCAACACGTGGTCAACTTTTGCTCGACACGTTTGGACACGCATGCGTGGCAGATGATGGACGGTGGAAGCGACGGCGAGGGAGCAGAGACGAGGCCGCGAGTGACGGCGAGAGACGGCCAGAGAAAGAGCTCCATTGTGATGCTACGATGGATTCGACGAGGGTACAGCTGCGAGGGAGAAAGGGCCGAAGGCGAGAGGAAGATGAGAGGAAGGAGAGGAGGGGGATCGTGCGGCGAGGAAGAGAAAGAGGAGGTAAAGCTAGGGTTTTTGATAGAAAACTCAAAATTAATTAAAAAAGGAGACTCTGATGGCATCACGTATTTTGGGGGAAGGGGAAGTGACAGGACATGTGGTGGGGAGGGAAAGAAAAATAAAGTGAAGGGAATTGGACGACGGGGGAGAGAAAGAAAAATAAAGTGGGAAAGAAAAATAAAGTGGGGGGAAATGGACGGTGGGGAGGGAAATAAAAAGAAGATTTCTTTTTTAATCGTAAAAATAAATAAATGAGATTAAAAAATAAAAATACTGAATTTGAATTAAATTAATAAAAAATATCCAACGTATCCCAACATGTCGGAATTCTCTATTTTTTAAAAATGACGTGTCAACATATTGTGTCGTGTCGTGTCAGATGTCGGTGCTACTTAGCATATCACTTTAGACTCAACAAGTGGTTTTAGCTTGCAATGGCATCATTAACTCTCGATCAGTTTGTGTACAGAAGGCCAACGTTGTTTTAAGAGCTCTATAGAGATATAATTGTTTTATTCTAAAACTGTTAGTATCAACCATTTTGACGTCACTTCGATAGATCAATTGTATTTATCACTCATTCTTTGCTCAATAACCTCAAGCTCTACTTATAAGGATACGCAAGTACGAAAGAATCACAAATCATTACATTCTTCTCCACTCAACTTCGGATTCGTTACATTCTTCTCCACTCAACTTCGGACCATTTATTGAATGGCAATGCTTGCCCAACAAAATATGCCACTCCATTAATAGCTTTTTTTTGTACCCCCGTAGCTATTTGGGCCCCTTTGGTCACTTGCATTTTCCCTGACAAGAGGCATTTCTAGGCAACTGCACCTTTTGGCAACACCCTATCTTACTTATTAAGCTTTTCTTGATCTCAATGGACGAATGAAGATATCTTTGCCAATTGATCTAGGTATGTTTTTCCTATTTGGTGAGGAATCCGTTCTTTCCCGTGCTCCAAGTGTCATCTTAAAAACTGGTCGGGAGCCGTACTTCAAGCATATTTTGATTCGATAAAAAACTCTCAACTCTAGTAGGATCAGGTAGACCATAGGTTTTCTTCAACTCAAAACTCACTTACTAGAGGAATCTTACTTTGATACCATTTGTCATGGGCTAACAGTCCCATACAACGCCTAGTGAGCGGATAACACCAGACCAACCTTCCTTTTATAGTTATTCTAGAAAACAATATGACCAATAACTTCCTCGTGTCGAATTGTATCATGTCTAGTTTAGCTCAAGCGTCTAGTTCTTCAAGTGAGATAACAAATTACCATGACCACATTAGGAGAGTTGCATCATCTCTTGATCAGTTTATGCATGAAATGTCTATCCTATCTTTAGAGCTCCATAGAGATATAATCATTTTATCTTAGAACTCCTAATATCAATGCTACTCCTATAGACTAGTTGCATTCATCCCCTCCGCAACACTCCCTCTTCACACCCAAGCTCCACTCACAAGGGCATGTAAGTACAAAAGAATCATGGACTGTGACCCTTGCATCTATTTATACTCAAAAGAGGCGGCATGAGTAGTAAGCAGGGTTTAGCGATGGATTTAGTTGATTTAGTCGATTCTTTCTAAGCCGAAAACGTGGTTACACGTTCGTGATTTGAATGCAGCGACAATTTACAATACGCCTTTCTTGAAATTATGCGGGCACTTGATGTCGTTGCTCTTTTTGGATGAACCATATCACGTCTGATTTCCTAGTGAAGAGACGTCGAGTGGAGAGACAAAGGAATGAGCCCTGTTTTAAACTGCGATGAAGGTTTTCCGATGAGCACCGATAAAAGGGGTTATAGAAGTACGTATCCAAGGAGGCGGGTTTCAAAGGGTATATGTGACCTATAAAAAGGATCTCTCTCCCCCTCTTTCGGTCTCGAGTCGTGCTTGAGTAGCTAAGTTTCAGAAGGTGAACAACACAATTGAGTAAGGAAGGAGACATTCGAAAGGCCGACTCTTATATATATAATTAGCCTTTCTGGTGAAATAGTGAAGCCTAAAGCCTTCGCCTAGGCAGAGGGACAGACAGAAGCCCGATGAAGGCCTGTGATCTAAAAGTAAGAAAACAGATCAAGGTTACAAAGTCACTCAACCGTTTGCTCATGTATGTTTATATTTGAAAGAGGTAGGAAGTTGCGTCACTTATGGATATAGACTAGTGTCATGGGCCGAATGAAGGCCCATCCAAGAGGTTCTCTGAGTATGACGGTGACTCGTCCATGGTCAAATTTCAGTGCTCGCTTAGATTCCCAACAAGCCTTCTCCCTAAAGCTTCTAGAAGTCCTTAGCCTCATTTATGTCGGTAGCCAGTAGTTGGTAGTTGTCTTAATGTCGGTGGTTAGTAGCCGCCATTAGTGTCGGTAGATGAGGCGGTGTGATCTCGTCCACCGGTTAAATTCTAGATCGATGGTTGTAATCCGAGGCCCTCAACTATAAGAAGGGGTGTCATCCCTCATTTGTAAGCATCCACTACTTCCGCAATATAAAGCTTCTATCTTTCCAGAGCTCCTCTCTCTAGATTCTTTCTCTCTCTACAATCCGGGTAAGTGAGTGAGTGAGCGTTCGATCGAGCAAGGCTTGGCTTAGGTGCTTCAGCGATCCAATCCGATCCTAAAGTGCCCGAGTCGCCGCGCGGTCACGATCCCAATCGATCGGCCCGTGACAAGTGGTATTAGAGCAAAAGAGAGATCCGTTTCCGGAGAGTGAAGAGCGCCAACTGTTTGAAAGACTCTCGAAGCATCGATCGATGGTTTGAACGAGCGCGTCCAAGTGATCGAGGAGGTAAGCTCGTGTAGGGAAGAGGTTGAAGTCATGAAGGCGGAGATCCAAGAGCTCAAGACCGAGCTCGCCCTATGCAAGCTGAGCATCGCCAACGGTGCGGTGCCTATCTAAGCAATGCCCAAGATCGAGGTGCCAAAGCCCAAAGAGTTCAAAGGCGAACGATCCGCCAAAGAGGTGGACAACTTCGTCTGGAGCATGGAGCAATACTTTGGCGCCGTCAACATCCAAGACGAGCCGATCAAGGTACGAAACGCTTCGATGTTCCTTACTGATACGGCTATGCTTTGGTGGCGCAATATGTGCGATGAGGTTAGACGCGGTGCCGATCCTGTGAGCACGTGGGACGACTTCGTGAGGGAGTTCTACGACTACTTTTTCCCCGAGTTCGCTCAACAAGAAGCCCGTAGCATGCTCCATCGCCTCGAGCAAAGAGGTGCTATCCGAGAGTACGTGAAGGAGTTCACGGAGCTCAAACTCCAAATTCGCAACCTAAGCGAAGAGGAGGCCTTTAGAGCGTTCATGGATGGATTGAAGCCATGGGCACAACTTGAGTTGAAGCGGCGGGACGTGAGTAGCCTTGCGCGTGCGCTGAGCATGGCCGAGTTGCTCGTCGACCTCACCAGAACCGAACCAAGGAGTAGACCAAGGGACTGGAGGTCGGATCGACCTTGCGAAGACGAAGTGAGAAGCACTCCTCGAGGCGCGCATGATCAAGGCGGCCGAGCCAAAACATGGGGAGAAGGAACTTCTAAACCGTCCTTCCAAAGGGGTCGACCACCGACGGACTACGCGAGTAAGTTCGATCAATCTCCGCTCTCTCCTTGCTTTATTTGCAAAGGTCCGCACTGGACCCAAAAGTGCCCGAAGAAGGGTTGAATCAACGCCCTCCTTGCCATCGAAGAGGAGGAGCCCAAAGAAGAGAAAAGGCAAGTCCGGCTTAGAGCGGTGAAGATGATCAACTCCGTCCAAGCCCTGTCGCCAACTAAATAAGGAGGAATTGCACTGAACACGGACATGTTCTTTGTGGAGGTCGAAGTGTGCGGCCGAACGCTTTACGCTTTGGTTGACACGGGAGCGTCGAACATGTTCATGTCAACTGAGGCGGCAAAAGCCTTGGGTCTTTGTGTGGAGCCATCCGGGAGGTCATACAAGCCCATCAATTCGGGCGACTTCTGTGGCATAGGAGCATCTCCCGATGTGGATGTCAGGATTGGCGGATGGAAAGGCAAGATGACTTTCGAGGTAATCCCGCTTGACGATTATGATCTCATTTTGGGTATGCAATTCTTTGAAAGTGTGGGAGCTATGATCGACATGAGGACCAAATGCATCATAGTCCCTGACTAAAAATGCCCGACGATCATCCTCATGATCAAAGGGGTGGTCGACACCAAGACCATCGCGTCAATCCGACGCCTCGACAAGAACTTGAAGTCCGTGAAACGACTAAACAAGTTGGCCGATGTGAAACTGAAGATAGAGTTGGATCCTACTCCAACACACGCCATGCCCATCCAAGTACTCTTCCCCGAGGTTGAGTGCACGCCGCATGCTCCGTCCAAGTCGAAGATGGAGCCACGTGACAAGTCCGAATTCATCATTGAAGGTTGCGGACCATCGTACGTGAGCGTCCGCACCAAACGAGGTCGAAACAAAAGAGCTCGTGCCAAAGCCCGTGCTCGTGCCAAGAAGGCCGACCGTCAAGTTGTGAGTGACGAGGACGTTGCTCGATTGAGTGGGGGAGAATGTCACGGGCCGAATGAAGGCCATCCAAGAGGTTCCCTGAGTACGACCGTGACTCGTCCTTGATCAAATTCCCGTGCTCGCTCGGATTCCCAACAAGCCTTCTCCCCGAAGCTTCTAGAAGTCCTTATCCTCATTTATGTCGGTAGCCAGTAGTTGGTAGTTGTCTTAATGTCGGTGGTTAGTAGCCGCCATTAGTGTCAGTAGATGAGGCGGTGCAATCTCATCCACCGGTTAAATTCTAGATCGATGGTTGTAATCCGAGGCCCTCGACTATAAGAAGGGGCGTCCTCCCTCATTTATAAGCATCCACTACTTCCGCAATATAAAGCTTCTATCTTTCCAGAGCTCCTCTCTCTAGATTCTTTCTCTTTCTACGATCCAGGTAAGCGAGCGAGTGAGTGTTCGATCGAGCAAGGCTTGGCTTAGGTGCTCCGGCGATCCAATCCGATCCTAAAGTGCCCAAGTCGCCGCGCGGTCACGATCCCAATCGATCGGCCCGTGACACTAGCCTATAAGAAAACGGTCTCTCTCTCTCTATCAAGAGATGTTCACTCATAGATTAGGTCGCAAATAATGCTCTTTATCAACAATACCACTAAGATTGCGTCCAGAATGACGGACCGATGAATCGATGTAAATACACAAAACCATATCGTTCTCATTTCATCCTCGTACAAGGACAGCAAAGCCTGATCCGCGACAATTCTTTGAATATGTACCAAAGGCAAAAGCCCTAGTCAATTAAATAGAGAAAAACTTTCATTATCAGGGGACATACACTGCACCTGCATCTTTATTTCACCTCTGGTGCTGCCCCTGAGAGCACCTCGTAAAGCTTTCTAGCCTCAGTGGGGATGCATTCCCTGTCGAACAGGGCCGACACGACTGCTACTCCCTTGAGATTTGGCAGCCCAAGTTCCATCACGGCATGTGCGTTCGATGTTATCCTTTGTGTTCGTCGGATATACGCCTCCAGAACCGATATAATCGGCACCATCCATATATGCTTGTTGGGCTTGCTCCGGTGTCTTGCATGATACCCCGATGATCTTCTCTGGGCCAAGAAGGGCGCGCGCGGTGCGAACAGGCATATCGGATTGACCGACATGGACCCCATCAGCATCACAAGCTAGAGCAATGTCGATGCGATCATTTATTAGTAGAGGAACGCCCTGGGAACGGCATACTTCCATGCAGGATTTAGCTGCTTCGAGAAAGTTCCTCGTTTCCGCATCCTTTTCCCTGGAGAAAGGTACAGAAAATCATGCTTATCATAAGCAGTCCCATCTGATGCGCTTTATGGCCAATCCCATCAATACAGGAAGATGACTGCCTGAAGCATACGATAGTCCTCAAATGAGAATGAACTAGCTCGAACCACTCAACTAAACACCCATAGAAGATCAACAACTCACTATATTTCGATCGTGTGTTCGAAGGAGAAAGAAAATTAAAATTAATTCATTAACTCTCACTCGACTGGATAATTAGGTGTAAGAAGGACAATTGAACACTCCGTCAAAGAGTCATTTCTTCTCTACCGCCCGCTTTTGAGCCCATATTTAGTATCCTGGAGAGCCATCGTTAGTTGTCTACCTTTTCTCCTTCTGAGACTCACAGACAGATGATTTTGATATCACATTTCCAAAGTGCCATTGTTCTCTCTGATCACCTCAGCCTCAGGTAAGCATACTCTTTTAAGCGCCAAACAAGCTCAGTATTGATCACCAAGAAGTATGAAATATCTTTAACCTTCTCAGAACATCAGAGCTTCTTAAATCATAAACTTTTCATTAAAATTTGAAGACAAAGGCAAAACATGTGATTCGCCACCCTTGAGTCAGAGCAAAATGCTTAACACAAATGCTAAATGGCAAATTTAGATGGAAAGGAATCCTTGGAAGGACAAGACCACTAAATATTTACAGAAATTTGTGCCTTTAGTTGCAAACTGTTATCATAAGAGGTATCAATTTTGAAGCTTTATTATTATGTGCTCAGCAATGATACCACTGAAGTTTGTGGTCCTTTGGCTAGAACCATATATCTCTTCACTAGAAATGTTGAAATAAGTACTGTAAATAATTTATTCTCTTCAACCAATGTAGACAAACGACTCATATCTGCATGATGAACGATGCCTATTCACATCGCCAACCTGTACATAGGACTGGATAGTTTCTCACCATGGTGCGCACACAGTACAAAAGAAACACACAAAATTCCATAGTCTGGGATGGTTGGCAGCCTTGCATGCTTCTCGGACCTTGACAGCTGCTGTTGTTTAAACTAGACAATGAAAGAAACGCTATAAATCATGCAAGGCAATGAGGCATGACATGTAAATGCATGAACCTCAGCTGAATAATGGTTGCACCTCCCTCAACTGCAGTTTTGACAGCATCTTCAATAGACCTGCCCCACTTTCTATTCATCCCCGAATCTGTAACAGCATATAAGAACAGATCACTTGGATCTAGGACCATCTTCTTCCTGTAATTAAGAACCTTTTGGTTCAACATCAGAAAATGATCGAAAGGCCCTTGAGGTCCTTTTCCAATGCTTATTTCTTTGCTGTAGTCCAAGGCGTTCTCAACAAAGCGTTTGGCAACCTGCCAAATTTTTTAAGAAACGAAAGCTCATAAATTGATGCCAAATTCTTGCATTTAATCTCCATAAATGGTCCCCTCAGATTTTGAATTTTCAATCTTAAATTCTAACGCTCAAGCAAATTAACCCCTGCATCACATTTCCCTCACAATCATCCAACCCCATTGTCTCCCATTCATGGGTTATCAGTGCCCAACTGAGTTTTCATATCCCTGTACATCATTCCCCAAAGGAATGATAATTTATAATATTACATAGGTTATCTGATTTATGAGTACATTTTTCCCTTGGAACTCATTCTTATGGATTTTCATGTATTCAATTATCATAACTTAGTGATATCCCTAAACATTCCTTTCCGCTCCTCTCTTCACCAACTACCTATCAAGATTAGAAAGCAACTAGATATTGATCCGTCTTCCTAGGCCTAGGATATTTATCCTTACATCATTTGGTGCACTCCTCACCCTCAGAAAGCAAGCTTCACTTTCTCCTTTCAGAAGTTCACATTTATGCCTATCACCGATATGGTACAATTGGTTGACATATATCACATATGCACAAAAACAACGGATGTATAATATCTTCTTTTTGCACATGCTGAATACACTCTTACAATATTCTTCTCCTAGACACATCACAAGTATAATCATACATCACTGTGCCCTATATGCTATAGTAGCAAGCCTCGAACAATGTGCTCAACTTCTGTTCGTCGACTTTAGCACACAAAAGCCCATTTGGTAGCACTTCTAGGGCATTCTTTTCTGCTTCGAAAAAGAGGTCGCAACATTTACAGAATGACTTAGCAAAAATCTTATAACATAAGCTAAAGCAGCTAAAATCTACTACTCTAGGTTATCTTGTAATTTACATTTTCAAATTGATTGTTTCACAGATAATTTTATGATTTTAGCTGTTGAACCTAGTAATGATGGAGCAAGGGAAAAAGCTGTGGCTGCTACTAACCTCCAAAACTGTTAAATGGGCTTGTAGCCTTCTACTAGTTGATAAGGCTTCCAGCACCCCAGAGGTATAAATCAGTAAAAATTATTTTACAAAAACAACATGCAAGTACGTACGGTGGTCTCCTAGAGATACTGGTTTCCTAAAAAGTGGCATTCCATCCATGAGTTCGTAACAGAATGGAAGCAAAGTTGGAGACTCAGTAAGCATTTCTCAAGCATATGCAATACCTGAACAGCAGGAAGCATAGAAGAACCTTTTTCCAGCTCAGCTGCTATACACGATGCCAAAGTACATCCTGGACCATGAGTATTACGAGTTTTAACACGGGGTGCACGCAGGGCACATATTCTTTCACCTACAAGACATATAAGAGAACGGTATTGGTTCGCAATGTAAAGGAATCCCACGCTTGAAAGTACATAGAATACCAATGCAAAAGATTCTAGAATCAGACCATCGAAGAAAACATCAACAGCATCACAAGATCCAGGAAGGTCGCCACCTTTGACAAGCACGTGTCTGTGAAGGATGTAGGTAAATAGTTAAAAGTAGAAAAAAGTTCTCTTCCAGTTTAGGCAGTCCTAAATCTGAATTGTCTTTTCTGTATCCTGGCAGTCACTGCACAGTGGTTGCAGTGAACAAGCGTTTCACTTTAAAGAAGTCCAACGTATTGAAATACTGAATTTGTGCAAAGCCAACTAAAAAGAAAAAGAGCAATTCTGTAAACGTGATTGCAGAAGCATCCTTTTTTCATGCATAAACACCACCAACTTGCTTAGGAAAAGTTGCTAAAGTGGCACCTAAAAGACCAAAACTCCTCTGTTAGGCAATATCTGAAAGTTCCAACTGTAAGAGGCATATCATCCTATTGGCAAGCACAGGAAATTGTCATGACCAAATTCTGATGATATAGCATTATTCAGGAGTTTCCTCAGGATTAATATGTGGAAGCAATAAGTGTTTATCTGGTATGCATGAGATACAACAAAAAAAATTCGATAGTTATGAGTACGATCTGTCCTCAGTCTACAATGAGTCTAAAGAATATACCTATGGACAATTTATCCTCAGCAAAGCAGCTAATTGTTTAGCCAAACCCTTTCAGTCTACCTCCATTTTAGTTATTCTTCCAGAAACTATAACAGAAATTGGAAACTAAATACAGACATTTCAAAATATCAAATGCATCTCGAAGAAACTAACCTTGGCCCCATTTGATGCAATAACTTCACAGCAGAATGCATGTCAGCAATTGTCTCCAGTTGCCTACCCTCAAGTAAAGCAGATGCCTCCTTCAAATTTGGGGTAACTATATCGGCAATAGGAAGAAGCTCTTCTCTGTATCAGAACCCAAATTAGTGACTCACCAAGTTTCCTACCAGCAAAACTAGTGGCTTTTTATTCTATTTACTGCATGCTTCTGGCTAGCTCTAACGGTAAAAAGGATGAACCCCTGCCTGAAACAGCTACCCTTACTTTTGCACAAGAACTAAACTCTGACTATTTAGACTATGTCTTGTTCATTCTGTCAATTGAGTTTTCTCTCGTTCAGTCAAAAAACTAATGATTCTTCTCTTCATCCATAATCTCCACATATTAAGACAGCTCAATCTCCACCTTGACCATCTCTCTCGTCTTGCTCATATCCAGTATCACAGTCTATCATCTATAAATGACATTCATTCCTTCAATTTATTTACTTTAGCAGCCTTCTCTCTTCTTCCGTGACCATGAAATGGTGACTGTTCATAATTCCCAATCTTTGAACCTCATTTGTCTTTGAACCTTATTCCATACCAAGGATTGCAAAAATGTCAAGCACAGTGAAGATTTCTGCTACTTGGACAGAATGGAAAATAGATGAGTTAGGAAAGACATAATATCTATCATCTCTCTTCCATACGACCCCCGAGATCATCCCAATCGCTTTCATGAATGGACAGGCCCAGGCTCTTCTTAATTATGTGTTATATAGTACTCATGCAACATTTGGTATTGAACATACCAAAACACAGCAAGAACAGAAGGACCGGCAAGAACATCTCCACTTGTGGACACCATTACGGGATCAACTACTAAAGCTGCCTTCAATCACACAAATTCAGTCAGCTACAATGCCAATAAATCTGTGATTGCATATATATGTTTAAGCAGTTTTTATAACAGTTTCATACCTTTAACTGGAAACTTGTTGAGACTGTTTCTAAGGATCCTAACTATGCCTGGTGAAGGAAGCATGCCAGTTTTGACCTATGAACATCAGTTAAACGTAGCATTAATATCCTCATTAAACAGTAGTCTCACTTTTACGATAATATGATCTGAATGAAAAAGATTCTCTTACAGTAATATGCATCATGATCGATAATAGCATTATAGAATCCATAATAAAAGTAAACTGAACCATCATTTGATAGATAGATAAGTGTACTTTTCAATTCCAGAAGTAAGTGGAAGATTCAACGGATAACTTGAGAAATTATCTTGTGTATTCAATCAATCCAAATATTGAGACTAAGTCTAGCATTGTGCCCATTAAGCGGAGCTTACGTCATAAATTGAAAAGCTCCATATGTTGTATTGTGATATATTGGGACAAGTGACATTGGGATTCCAACTAAACATAATTTCCAGCTTGAATTTGACACCAATCAGCTGCTTATATCAATATGATTTCAGCATCACATTAAATTTTGAAAATCAACTTGAAATTTGATAATTTTTTGTCTTCCCCATTGATAACCCAATATTCTCTCTATGGTAGCTTTATCTTCTCTTATTATCTTTGGCCTTTTCTCCAGTGGCTTTTCACTTTTACTAGTTCTTCTATTGTACAAGTGCATTAAAAGAGATTCAAGCTTCTAGGATTATGAATCTATGAAAACATATAAATGCTGCAAATATAGCAGGATAACAGTTTTGTACTTATAATTGATATATATACTATATAGCATCTGTCTTTTCTTCTCAATTCCAACTGAAAGTGAAAGCGAAAAGTTCCTCCTACAATCTTTAAACAGAACATAAGAAAACAAATGCCATATGAAAAGCAGGGCATACGATCCCAGTAAGCTTGAAAATTTATCGAGTAGCAGAAGCAAGTAAATTGACCAACCTAGGTTGAATCATTAAGTCATCATTTCAACCAAACACCCATCTACGATAGTTGTTGGATTCTAAGATGACACTCCACACGAAGGCCCAGAATAGCCAAGTTCCTATGTCATGACAATAAAATTACAAAAGCACATATCACAGTTAAGGAACTTCAAAAGATCACCAAAGCAAACATGCAACCGCCTCAAAGATAACTCTTGCACCCTCAAAAGCCACAGGTGAATAATCACGTGCCCTTACTCTAGTTGATAACATCTGAGAAAACAGTTAAGTTTATCTGCCCTGGACCCAGACATCTTTCACTAGACCTAGAAACTAGAAAAAATTTTCATTTAACAATCAGCTTCACAGAATAATAAACTCACCCACTAGTCAACTAGCCAGTTCCCTGGCCACTTTGTTTCACCCACTATACCTGCAACATACTAGACCTAAATTCTCCAGAGCCTCATCACCAGAGGAAATTAAAGGACTCTTCCGATTCATCAGGTGCTTGTTCCTCTGTTCCATTAGGTTGAAGTGAAACTCAGTGAGAAGTAAGAATGACAAGACGATCGAAACATTAAAAGATCTCTCCAAAAAGTATTCAGGAAATACCATTTTCTTCGACATAGCTCAATTACAATCTTGATTTCCACACTCATGTATTTTTCCTGGAATCCGAAGACTGCCTTTCCTCCACATTCCAAAGCCGAAGGAGATGGAAAGGAGAAAAAGGAATCAGAAACTCCAGCCAAACGGTGTAAGCACATTACCGCGAGGTACAATCAAACCATTAGACCACTTTTAAGTCAGAAGTTTGTATTGACAGAATCCATAGTCCATAGTCCATAGTCCAAAGCCCAAGCGTGGTACTCTTTGCTTTGGCTTTAGAGGATTTTCCAGAAAGTCTCTCCAAGTATTAATGAATTTTTTCAATTACCTTTCTTGGCCTTGGAAACTTACTAAAATCCCACTTTAACCCTCGAATACCTCGTGAGGCACCGCAAACTCGAGTCGATCATGCACGACCTCAGGCCAATGGCCTCAAGTCTCTTTGGCGACATTCTGTCACCGCTCAAGTGGCCATCGACTTGGTGGCCGATGGGTCTTTCTAGACATATATTGCTCAACGAAGCCTGGTCTGATCCCCTTATAAAACTTTGGAAAAATGACGCGAGTGGTCCCCGAATTTTGGCTTAATGTCCAATATGATCTCTGAACTTGTAATTTGTTCAATGTGGTCCCTAAATTATAGCTCAATTTGCAATATGATCCCCGAACTTTTGACTTGCTCAATGTGGTCCCTAAAATTTTAATACATGTTCAATTTAGTTTATAAACTATACAAAAATATTTAATTTTGTCCCTGAGGGTGGATTAACAAACGGACAATATTGAAATTTTTATTATAGTTCAAGGAATAAGTTGAACACGTACCAAAAGTTCATGGACTATATCGAACAAATTAAAAGTTCAGGTACAACATTGCATATTTGGCCGAAATCTAGAGATCATTTGTGTCATAATCTCTAAAGCGTACATCATCACCAATACATCGCGGGATTCATCACGATAGGAATTCACTTCTATACTATAACAGAAATTGGGAAGCCATTCACTATGCTATCTCTGTCAATTTTATCAAATCATTGTGATATGGAAATGTATAAATCGAGTCTTTTGTCCTTTACCTAAATCGACGATTGAATCACTCGAAAGATGTGAATTGCAATTCTGTCGAGTATCGATCATGTAAAAGTCGTCCTACCAAGAGAATTCGAAAATACTTTTGACTCAACGTCCCAAAACGAATAGGAATCGTTTTCGAGCACAATGATCAAAACGTGTTCCTGAAATCAGGTCCACGCCAGGCCGAGAGAACAACTATTTAGAGAAGCTTTGTCCAAAACCAGAATCCATTGGCCCATTCGACACGGACAAGGTAGGCTCCATTCGTGAGAAAATGTTGGAGCTCGACCACCCTTTATTCGTTCTTCAGTGAGATTCAGTATAGAAAGGGAAAAAACACATTTGGTAATTTGGAATCTCGTGTCGGGATAGTCGTTTTGCCTTTCCTGCCCTTGTCGTCAATCGATCATGTAGCATATGACCAATTATGATCTTCATTGCCGACCATCACCACCACCACCGGTCGTCTTTGCAAGTTTGTCGACCATTGAATCCCACCATCGCCGGTCACCAAAACTAGTCGGTTACTTTGGTCACTATAGGACATCGACCACCCTTTCTTCGTTCTTCAGTGAGATTCGGTATATAAAAGGTTTGGCCCGTCAGCCGTTTTATATGTGTTACTAATTTTGCCTTGATAGCTTTCTTCCTTCCGATGGTGCACGATTTCACTTTTAGTCCTTGTATTAACTTTTGCACTTATTAATGGCGCTTGCAGTTTTTTTTTTTTTTTTGTCGATCCCACCCTACTTCTATTTTAACTCTCACACTCAGACTTTTGCCTTACTTCTTTACAGGACGTGGGAGTCGAAACCCACTCCTGAAACTTAATTCGTCCCCACCCCAACTCTCCTAAGAAGGTGGAAATTCGAACCCCCCACCTCCCCCTTCCAAATTGAAAGGGTGGCCATTGGGGTAAACCCCAATGGTTGGTTAGCGCTTGCAATTTAAAATTCAAAGTAAACTGTTTTGATCGTGATGGTTCATATTGAAGGATCACTTGCTCTCTTTGGCCTGATCTTGAAGAGTTTGATCATATGATGCACGTGTCTCTACCATAACTTGAAGAATTTGTAGGTACTGTCTACATAGTCTCTAAGAATCTGTACCGAACGATGTTCTACATACTCATACATTCAGTTTGGCATATGAAGATTTAGAAAATAAGATTGTTTTATCGTAGGATGTTTGCCTATTCATCAAACAAGATAACATGAAACTACAGGGGATTTTAATTTGTAAAATAATGTGAGTTGCCTTTCAACGGAATTCAAGGAGAGATATGTTGTTGTTGACTTCAGAAGAGGAAGATGCCCGTCTGCTAAACAAACTTGTGGAGGTTAGATAAATTTAGAATTTAAGTCTATCTGTCACATGGTTTGGCACCTTCTGGTCATTTTGCGATAAAAGATCTATAGATATAAATAAAATATAATATAAAAAAAAAAGGAAAAAGAATTGCATGTCTGCTAGAGCTAGAACTGTTAAACAGGTGGGTCAGGTCGGGTTTGAGTCGGGTCATTAATGGGTCGACCCAAATGGACCCATTAACTCATTTATGACCCATTTATGTTTAATGTAAATTTTTTGACTCATACCCGACCCAATCCATACCCGACCCGACCCATATTAATAAAATATTTTCATATTTAACCAAATTTAGGAAAACTTATTCTTATGTTTTTTTTTAAAGATTATATTACTAAAAAACTTCCAAACAATACAAATCCAATTAATAATTTTTCAATTTTTTAAATTTTTCAAAAAAATTATATATATTTATCTAAAAACTAAAATGGTTTTATACAACACAAATTTAATGGAATTTTTTTATAATTTTCAAATAATTATTTTAAAAATCGAATTTAAATTATTTTTATTTTTTTTAAAATCGAATTTTAATTATTTTTATTTTTAAAAAATTTAATTTTTAATTATTCTTATTTTTTAAAATTACAATTTTTATTATTTTTATTTTTTAAATATAATTTTTAATTTTCTTTTTCTTTTTCTTTTTTTCTTTTTTCTTCTTCTTTGGCTGGCCGTTAGCCGGCCATAGGTGAGCCTCAAGCTTGCTCAGTTGGCCGACGCCGGCGAGCTTGTGGCTCGCCAGATCCGACGAGCTCGAGCTCGCCCGACGCTGGCGAGCTCGCGGCTTGCCAGATTCAGCGAGCTTGGGTCTTGCCAGATCAGCGAGGCTTGAGCCTCGCCAAGCATCAACGAGGCTCGAGCTTCGCTGGGCATCGGGGAGGTGAGCCTCGCTAGATCCGGCGAGCTCGAGCTCGCCCAATGCCGGTGAGCTTGAGGCTCGCCTGGCCGGTCACCGGCCATGGCCGTGCCAGCGATCGGAGGAAGAAGAAAGAAAATAAAAAAAGGAAAGAGAAAATAAAATAAATAAAATAAAAATAAAAAATAATTATAGTTTCGGTTTTTATAAAAAAAAAATTGTAAAGTTAAAGAGAGAAGAGAAAGATGGTGAAATTTTGAGTTAAAATAAATGGGTTCATTTTTAATGAGTTGATAAATGAGTCTTAAATGGGTCAGAGAACTGACCAATTTAAGACCCATATATCTTAATCTTGACTTATTAAAACTCATTATAGGTGCTTTAGGAAATAAAGCTTGACTCATTAACAACTCATTTAACCATAAATGAGTCAATAAATGGGTTGCACAACCCATTTAACACCTCTAGCTAGAGCTAGGGCTTACGTATTCAAGAAGTATATGGAATTACCACCTGTTTCCTTGTGCCCTGCATAATATTCTGACTCGATCGGTTGGAGGTACGAACTTCATGTAGCTTTATGATTGGATCATTTTACGTAGTGCAGGTAGGGCATACTTCATAATATATTGTAATTACATGAATTGGTCATCTTATTTGTTTTGTCTATCTAATGCATTTCTTGGCCTTTGGACTTTTGGTTATGTGCAAGCTGAATAGTATCAGTTCAGCCGTGTGTAATGGCGATAGCATGTTCTGATAATGTAGGTGCGGTCAGCATCAGAAAATGTTGGGGCACCACTTCTTCTAGAGGAATTATTATCACGCTATTCTGGATTGAAGCCTGGAAAGTTTTGGAACGAGGAACATGATTTATTGGTACCGCGAGCTGTGCTCAAGTATTCCTTCTAACCTGTTTATTTACTAAATTGATGCTTTGAATCTTGGTTTTATATGGTTGGCATCGATTGAAGCAGTGTGCTCTCAACAAGTGCTCCGAATTAGTATGTTTTTAAGACCGTTTTTCCATATATCACTTCAGTGTATGTCCCATCATCGCCTCCAGCATTTCCCCAAAAGTCTTCGTGTTACTTTTAGTAAGGAATGAAGCCTTATAAGATTAGCGACCCAATAATTTACTAATCCATTTTCTGATTTGTTTTCCATGCTCATGTGACTGAGATTCCAATGGTACTCATCGGACCAGTCATTTGGGTATCAATAGTCAATGTTGTATATATATATATGTTGAGAATAAAATTCCCCTTTTATATCGGACATTCTCTATTCAGGCTTAACACAGAACTTAAGTCTCTTATAACAAAGCCAAAACGCAGCGTTTGGTGAAAGATTGTTCACGGGAATGAAAATCGGTGAAACAGTGGAATATTCAAAGTTTCATATGGGGTTGATGTTGCCATAACTTTAGTGAAGCTAGAGATTGAGGTATCACGACTCATTAGTTCTATGAAAAATTAACGTATTCAGAAATGTTTTTCAAAAACCAATAAACTGTGTTGCTCGCAAAAATAAGTTAGTAAAAAATATTTTCATCATTAAAGAAAACATTTTGGTATGGACTATTATTGATAAAGAAAGGAAATATTTTTCGAATTATTTATATTGTGTGAAATAAAATGCACAAAACTCAATTAATTTCTTGACCCAACAAACATAGAGAGAGAAATAAAAAGCTCAACTTATTTAAAAAAAAAAAAGGAATGAGGGCAACTGGAAAAGGTCCAATCATGTGGCACTCACCGCCGGAGTCCGGACAAAAAGTGGCGAATGAAAGGAGCAGCTGCTTCTTCTTCGTGTGACCGTGGATTGTCTTATGGGACAAGCATGGACAGACGTGTGAAAGGGTGTGGTCAATAAAACCAATTGCAATATTCTACTGACTAGTTTGCTAATCTTGAAATTTATAAACGCTTGGAAACTATATTCTTTTCATTGCCTCCCAGAGAGTTTCTTCATGTATTTATTAAGTCGTAAAATAGGGATATTAGATTTACGACGTTCAATTTTTGTATTCGACTTCAACCTTTTTTTTACAAAAAAGAAAAACAAAAAAGAACTGTATATGAAGTCAATTCTTTTTTAGTGAGACCCGGCGTGGATCCCACAAATTCTCGAGATATGATTAACTTGATTTAGTGGACTTAGAGCTTGTTTGGTAAAAGCAAAAGCTCAAGCACTATATATTGAATCGTTATAACAGTTGAAAATAGAAATAAAAGGCTGTCTGATAATAACCAAAAAATCCCGAGGAGCCGGCAATCAAATGATTCAGAAGAAGAAGAAGAAGAAGAGACAATGTGGGGGCTTAGCTTCTCTCTTAGGAAACTTTGCTAGCACACTTGAGTCTTCTTTTGGTCCGTGTTGTTGGTTTTATTGGCTTTTTTAACCTTTGTATTATTTATTTATTTTGTAATTAGGTCTCTAAGTTGACTGAGTTATGCAATTGGGTCCTTTCCGTCGCCCACCAGATAAGTCACGTCCTCGCCCCAATAAAATATTTTAGGGAACATGATTCCTCGAAAAAGTAGGATAAATCCATAGCGTGTATGAAGGTAAGGAGACTAGAAAATAAAATATTAAAAAAGAATTCTCGGATTTTTTGCACATGGTGCACATCAGTTGTGAATCGTTTTACTTGTGGATCAGATAATATACTTTAATTCGGTGTTATATTATTCAATGTGCTCAGTTTTATGATAATGAAAGAAACGTGAGCATAGTGAAATTATCAACCTTTTCTTTCCTCAGGCAAGAGGGAGAGATTAGAGTTATTTTTTTTTATAAAAAATAAAATTATATATTTTTTGCACAATGTCATTAAATCATAAGTACTAAGTCGATAAGTCGGTCGAATGATATCGTACAAAGTATAGGCTGACCTAGTAGGAACTCTTTGAGTTCCACCACCTTATCCTAGGCATATATGTCTATCGATAGGAGTCTATCTTCCCTCTAATGATTCCTCTAATCGTTCTTGTATCTTTGTCTTCCTCAAGAGGATAAAATGCCTTTTTAAGTGTTTAACTTCCGAGGGATGTCGAGATATGTATGGGGTCCCAGACGAAATAGTTTAAGGCGATGTCAATTACACTAGAGTTAATATTTTTTTTAGAAATAAAATAATATAATATAATTTTCGTATTGCGTTTTTTTCCTTTTGAACTTTCCACGGAAAAGGCCAAAAAAACGAAAAGCACTTGTGCATGTTCAGCACGCGTTCAAAGAGGAAGAACCTCATCCGAATGCTATTAATTTATTCCTTAAAAATAATAAATTATAACCACTAAATTTGTTGAAGAAATAAAATATATATACCCTCGGTCAGGTTATTTTCTAGAACCGGAAATCGTACTTTTCGGATGACAATTCCACTTAAGAAATCAAGAGTCAGATTCTCCGACATGCGATTCTCGAACCTGACGGTTTTACACACCCCCAGTAGCTTGTCCTTTTCACTTGGTGGACCAGTCAGAATGCCACTTCCCTATCACCTCCCCCTCGTCCTCGTCCTCTTCCTCCTTCGAATCCAAGCTAAAGATCCGCACGCCCATTGTCGTCCCCCTTCGATCCGCGCCTCTCCGAGCTTCTTCTGGTCGCTGGCTCGCCTCCTGAATCTCTCCTGGGATCTGGGTCCTTGGACCGCGCGCTTGAAGCGAACTCCCCTGTTTCTTGATCGGCGGATAAGGTAGGAAGGAGCGGCGGCCGCGGGTGAAAGCATGGAGAAGTACGAGCGGGAGCGGGATAAGGAGATAGGATCTGGGAGCTTCGGGGTGGCCTGGCTCATGAGGAACAAGGAGACCCAGGAGCTCGTCGCCGTGAAGTGCATCGAGCGCGGTCCCAAGGTGGGTGTGGGTGTGAGTGTCTGTTTCTTTTTCGGGTTCTCTGTTGTAAATTTTTCAGCTTTCGGGGTTTTCTTTCGTACCCAGTTGGGAAAATCGAATCTTGGGTGTTGTTGGAGCTTGCTGATGGGATTTTGGTTGATTGGTCTTGTTGGTTTTGGGTTGTAGATTGATGAGAAAGTGGTTAGAGAGATTATGAATCACAAGTTGCTTTTCCACCCTAACATCATCCGCTTCAAGGAGGTAAGTTTTGTGGTTTGATGCTCTCGTGATGCCTGTCTTTTTTTTTTTTTCTCGGCTTATTTCGTGGGCATTGTGTGGAGCGATTTCTTGTGAATGTTTAGTGGACGACTTGAATGCGTGAGCTTGAAGCGATGATTGATACGATGCAGGTTGTTCTGACTCCTACTCATCTCGCCATCGCTATGGAATATGCAGCTGGTGGAGAGTTGTTTGAGAGGATCCGCAATGCTGGGAGATTTAGTGAAGATGAGGTCTGCTAAGTATTTTCCTGATTTGAGTGTTTTATCGATGACTATGATGCGAAATTGGGTTGTGGGGCCAAACGAAATCACCTTGAAACATAGATTTTATGTTGCTAATTGCTTTAGTTACTGAAAGATTAAACAAAAGGGGAAAACTTTCCATTTCAG
The DNA here is from genome assembly GCA_007663325.1 of Eucalyptus pauciflora. Lineage (NCBI taxonomy): Eukaryota > Viridiplantae > Streptophyta > Magnoliopsida > Myrtales > Myrtaceae > Eucalyptus > Eucalyptus pauciflora. Next base: position 146,627 of record VMYD01000211.1, on the reverse strand, counting down.
GTAAGGCCAAACTAAAAAGAAGTCTGTCCAGTTTGTCCTTCTGTTTGGAGATTACACTGAGCTCGGTATGTTTGATTTTGAGCTCAAGATTTGCTCTGTTGTAATTTTCGCAGGCTAGGTATTTCTTTAAGCAACTCATCTCGGGAGTCAGCTATTGCCATTCCATGGTGAGCATAGTGTCAAGTTGCCATCGTTGACACTGTCTTTCTGCTGTAGCTTCGAACTAATTTCTAATCCTGTATATCTATTACAGCAAATATGTCATAGAGATTTGAAGCTGGGAAATACTCTACTGGATGGTAGCCCTGCACCTCGTCTGAAGATATGTGATTTTGGTTTTTCGAAGGTAACTTATAGATGAAGTTGGATGAAAAGTGTCCATGTGCTTATTCTAATCCTATCAGTAACTTTTCCTCTTCTTTGTCCATGCATCTCTAGTCATCCCCTCCCAATTCAAGAACCAAATCGAAAGTTGGAACTCGAGCATACATGGCACCAGAGGTTCGCTCTAGAAGGGAATATGATGGCAAGGTATGCCAATTTGATGCTTTTAGATAGTAAGTAGTTCCACAGTGATTTACAGCTCAAATCTTCGATGCAAGATTTCATTTGGTCTTATGCTGAAGGTGTGTACGGATGTGTGCCTCTTTTCAATTGCCAGCCGTGCTGTAATTTATAGTGAATTACAAGATTACGCCGCAGCTTCGAGAGTTCTGCAATCCTTTCATGTTTTGGATGAGCAAGCAATCTTATCTGCAGTCCTTTCTTTATTTCTTTCTTTCTTTCTTTCTTCTTTTTTTTTTCTCTGGTCATGTTTTGGATGAGCAAGCAATCTTTTCTAGAAGAGAATGAACTGAAGGACTGGAAATTGGAGGAAGAGGAAGTTCCTCATCTGTTTGGAGTAACTTAGACTGTTTTCAATTGAGCGAAAAGTAGAATTCTGTATCTTGAATTAACCTTTCTGTCCTCGAAGATTTCCTATTAAAGACAAATATGTTTGAGTCAATTTGGTGATCAGATGGGAACTCTTAGACAGAAATTCTGCCCATATTCTGATAAATTAAAAATAGCAAATTCTGTCCATTTGCTGCTCCAAGATAGAGCAATGAGAACTCGTGCTTTGGAAAGTAAATTTTTGCGTCCAAGTTTTCCAGTTGTGCGATAATGTTTCTGCAATGAGGCAAAAGGGAAGAAGTGTATCCTCTGATAAGTCTTTTTGGTTCCTTGAATATAAAGATGGCAGATGTGTGGTCTTGTGGAGTAATTCTTTATGTGATGTTGGTTGGAAAGTGTCCATTCGAAGACCGTAAAGACCCAAAGAATTTGAAGGAAACTAGGAAGAATTTGAAGAAAACTAGGAAGGTGAGTGTACTTTCTTACAGTCACAAGATTGATGTAATCCATTTCCCTTTCTCACGCCAGTTAAACTGACACATTTTTTTTTTTGGCAGCATATAAAGTCTGCTCAGTATGATATCCCCCAAAATGTTCCTATATCTGAAGACTGTAGATGCCTCCTTTCTCGCATTTTTGTCACAAGTCCATCCAGTGTATGTAGATTAAGGAGATGTGCTTTAATCTGAGGATGCGATCAAGTGAACCTTTGAATGTCAATGATTGTTCTTGACGTCTCCCTTTCCTTTTGAACCATGCGCCAGGCCATGCATACGTTCTTCCTGCTATTTCGACTGTCATATTCTTCTATTTTGGCCGCAACGTGTTTTTCCTTCATCATTTAACTTTTGAGGCTGGGATTAGTCTATAACAAAAAATAAAGAACAGAAAACCCAAGCTTGGTGAGGGGAGTAGAAATTGGGTCATTACTTTTCTGTGAAAATATGAATTTTATTAACAGTGCTTACATCCACACTAGTAACTGTTACTGTGATATTCTTTCCAGAGAATCACTATCAAAGAAATCAAGAGTCACCCATGGTTCCTCAAGGATTTACCGAGGGAATTAACAGAAGCATCTCAAGCCAGAGAATACAGCAAAGGAAACCCGGGTGACTGCCCTCAAAGTGATAAAGAAATCAAGAAAATTGTGGAAGAGGCTAGAGTTCCCCCTCCTGCTTCCAGAACAGTTTCAGGCTTTGGTTCGGCAGGAGAATAAGAAGACGACGATGGAGAATTGAAAGAAGAAGACGTGGAGGAAGATGATGAAGACGAGTATGAGAAGAGAGTGAAGGAGGCACAAGCAAGTGGAGAATTTCAGGTCACCTAGATCTATTCCTTGTCGGGGCCTCATCGTTTTCTGTTATCTGATCTTTGTCACCTGTTGGCTCCAATAAGTTTACTCTGTAAATTTGGGTGTCAGAAATGTCTGTAGGTTTTCAGGCTTGTTTATGGTCTTGGCACGACTACATAGGGTTTATAGATTGTCTGAGTTTGGAGATGTAGGCACAAAGCATAGATTTGACAGTCACTTCCATTTTTATTTTTATTTTTGTCTCGGATTTTCGAGTCTAAAATAGTATAATGTGGAGGTATAGGTATAAGAATAAGCAGTCCTTGCATGGATACATATCCTAGCCTGTGTACCGTCATCGACCATTGTCGCAGGAGCGATACCAGATGTTATGAGAGTCAGCTTAACCATGTTTCTGTACCTATCTGTTGGTTTTTAGCGCAGTGACATGTATGATCAGACATTCTTTACTTGGGTTCTGAACTACTTCAATTGAACTTGTAAAACTTCTGTGATATGTCGTTTCCTTTTAATGGATGAGTGTCCAAATTGCCTCCATCGAGTTAAATATGCCGGGGAGTGTTTAGATTAGATAGTGTCCAAAGGTAGGGTGAGTTTTGCTTGGTCACCAATAGATGCATTTTGGCCCGTGTGTTAATTCACAATAAGCTTGTATCATGGGTTGGTAATTTCTTGGCCGTAGAGTAGCCTATGCAATGCTTGGTGAGCCGATAATATCGGGCCAGCTTTTTTTTCAGCTTTTTTTTAATAATTATTTTAGAGAACAATAATGTGAATAGCTTTCTTGTGTCGGATCGTGTCATGCGCATCTTATTTCAACTATTTATTCTATCGAGTAAGACGACATATCACCTATGAAGCACATACACAGCTTATTTCAACTATTTAGTCTATCGAGTAAGACGACATATCACCTATGAAGCACAGACACGTTGCCTGTGTTTTTGTATCGTGTCTGACACATGTCGGAGCGTGTCGGACACGCTTGGTCAACTTTTGCCCGACACGTTTGGACACGCGTGCCTGGCAGATGATGGAGGGTGGAACCGTGGAAGCGATGGTGAGGGAGCAGAGACGAGGCCGCGAGCGACGGTGAGAAACGACCAGAGAAAGAGCTCCACTGTGATGCTGCGATGGATCCGACGAGGCTACAGCTGCGAGGGAGAAAGGGCCGAAGGCGAGAGGAAGATGAGAGGAAGGAGAGGAGGGGGATCATGCGGCGAGGAAGAGGAAGAGGAGGTAAAGCTAGGGTTTTTGATAGAAAATTCAAAATTAATTAAAAAAGGGGACTCTGATGGCATCTCGTATTTTGGGGGAAGGGGAAGTGACAGGACATGTGGTGGGGAGGGAAAGAAAAATAAAGTGAGGGGAAATGGACGACGGGGAAGAGAAAGAAAAATAAAGTGTGAAAGAAAAATAAAGTGGGGGGAAATGGACGGTGGGGAGGGAAATAAAAATAAATTTGAGGGGGATGGATGAGGGAAAGAAGATTTCTTTTTTAATCGTAAAAATAAATAAATGAGATTAAAAAATAAAAATACTGAATTTGAATTAAATTAATTAAAAATATACAGCGCGTTCCAACATGTCGGAATTTTCTATTTTTAAAAAATGATGTGTTGACGTGTCGTGTCGTGTCGTGTCTCGTGTCGGTGTTACTTAGCATATCACTTTAGACTCAACAAGTGGTTTTAGCTTGCAATGGCATCATTAACTCTCGATCAATTTGTGTATAGAAGGCCAACCTTGTTTTAAGAACTCTATAGAGATAGAATTGTTTTATTCTAAAACTTTTAGTATCAACCATTTTGACGTCACTTCGATAGATCAATTGTATTTATCACTCATTCTTTACTCAATAACCTCGAGCTCTACTTTGATACCATTTGTCATGGGCTGACAGTCCCATACAGTGCCTAGTGAGCGGATAACACCTGACCAAACTTCCTTTTATAGTTATTCTAGAAAACAATATGACTAATAACTTTCTCGTGTCGAATTGTATCATGTCTAGTTTAGCTCAAGCGTCTAGTTCTTCAAGTAAGATAACAAATTACCATGACCACATCAAGAGAGTTGCATCATCTCTCGATCAGTTTATGCATGAAATGTCCATCCTATCCTTAGAGCTCCATAGAGATATAATCATTTTATCTTAGAACTCCTAATATCAACGCTACTCCTACAGACTAGTTGCATTCATCCCCTCCGCAACACTCCCTCTTCACACCCAAGCTCCACTCACAAGGGCATGTAAGTACAAAAGAATCATGGACCGTGACCCTTGCATCTATTTATACCCAAAACGTGGTTGCACGTTCGTGTTTTGAATGCAGTGATAATTTACAATACGCCTTTCTTGAAATTATGCGGGCACTTGATGTCGTTGCTCTTTTTGGATGAACCATATCACGTTCGATTTCTTAGTGAAGAGACGTCGGGTGTAGAGACAGAGGAGGAATGAGCCTTCTTTTAAACTGCGATGAAGGTTTTCCGATGAGCTTAGAAGTACGTACCCAGGGAGGCGGCTTTCAAAGGGTATAAGAAAACGCTCCCTACCTCCCTCCCTCCCTCTCTCTCTTTATCAACAATACCACTAAGATTGCGTCCAGAATGACGGACCGATGAATCGATGTTGATACACAAAACCATATCGTTCTCATTTCATCCTCGTACAAGGACAGCAAAGCCTGATCCGCAACAATTCTTTGAATATGTATCAAAGGCAAAAGCCCTAGTCAATTAATTAGAGAAAAACTTTCATTATCAGGGGGTATATACTGCACCTGCATCTTTATTTCACCACTGGTGCTGCCCTTGAGAGCACCTCGTGGAGCTTTCTAGCTTCAGTGGAGATGCATTCCCGGTCGAACAGGGCCGACACGACCGCTACTCCCTTGAGATTTGGCAGCCCAAGTTCCATCACGGCATGTGCGTTCGATATGCCGATTCCCCCGATTGCAACGACTGGCAGCTTAGAACACAAACAAACAGCTTTCAATCCCTCCAAGCCAATAGTGAGATTGTTATCCTTTGTGTTCGTCGGATATACGCCTCCAGAACCAATATAATTGGCACCATCCATATATGCTTGTTGGGCTTGCTCCGGTGTCTTGCATGATACCCCGATGATCTTCTCTGGGCCAAGAAGGGCGCGTGCGGTGCGAACAGGCATATCAGATTGACCAACATGGACCCCATCAGCGTCACAAGCCAGAGCAATGTCAATGCGATCATTTATTAGTAGAGGAACGCCCCTGGAACGGCATACTTCCATGCAGGATTTAGCTGCTTCAAGAAAGTTCCTCGTTTCTGCATCCTTTTCCCTGGAAAAAGGTACAAAAAATCATGCTTATCATAAGCAGTCCCATCTAAAGCGCTTTATGGCCAATCTCATCAATATGGGAAGATGACTGCCCGAAGCATACGATATTCCTTAAATGAGAATGAACTAGCTTGAACCACTTAACCAAACACCTGTAGAAGATCAACAACTCACTATATTTTGACCGTGTGTTCAGAAAAAAAGAAAAAAAAAAGGAAGTAAAATTAATTTATTCACTCACTCTTGACTGGATATTTAGGTGTAAGGACAATGAAACATTCCCTCAAGAGTCATTTCTTCTCTACTGCCCGCTTTTGAGCCCATATTTAGTATCCTGGAGAGCAATCGTTAGTGGTCTACCTTTTCTCCTTCTGAGACTTATACACAGATGATTTTGATATCACATTTCCAAAGTGCCATTGTTCTCTCTGATCACCTCAGCCTCAGGTAAGCATACTCTGAAGTGCCAAACAAGCTCAGTATTGATCACCGAGAAGTAGAAATTTTTTTTGATCTTTTCAGAACATCAGAGCTTCTTATATCGTAAACTTTTCATTAAGATTTGAAGATAAAAGGCAAAATATGTGATTCGCCACCCCTGAGTCAGAACAAAATGCTTAACATAAATGCTAAATAGCAAATTTAGATGGAAAGGAAGCCTTGGAAGGAAAAGACCACTAAATATTTACAGAAATTTGTGCCTTTAGTTGCAAACTGTTCATATAAGAGGGATCACTTTTGAAGCTTTATTATTATGTGCTTAGCAATGATACCACTGAAGTTTGTTGTCCTTTGGTCAGAACCAATATCTCTTCACTAGAAATGTTGAAATAAGTACTGTAAATAATTTATTCTCTTCAACAAACGTAGACAAACGACTCATATCCGGATGATGAACGATGCCTATTCACATCTCCAACCTGTACATAGGACTGGATAGTTTCTCATCACGGTGCACACACAGTACAAAAGAAACAAACAAAATTCCAAAGTCTGGATTGGTCGGCAGACTTGCATGCTTCTTGGACCTTGACAGTCATTGTTTAAACTAGACAATGAAAGAAATGCTATAAATCACGCAAGGCAATGAGGCATGAAGTGTAAATGCACAAACCTCAGCTGAATAATGGTTGCACCTCCCTCAATTGCAGCTTTGACAGCATCTTCAATAGACCTGCCCCACTTTCTATTCATCCCCGAATCTGTAACAGCGTATAAGAACAGATCACTTGGATCTAGGACCATCTTCTTCCTGAAATTATGAACCTTTTGGTTCAACATCAGAAAATGATCGAAAGGCCCTTGAGGTCCTTTTCCAATGCTTATTTCTTTGCTGTAGTCCAAGGAGTTCTCAACAAAGCGTTTGGCAACCTGCCAAATTTTTTAAGAAACGAAAGCTCATAAATTGATGCCAAATTCTTGCATTTAATCTCCACAAATGGTCCCCTCAGATTTACTCTTCGAAGTTTCAATCTTAAATTCTAATGCTCAAGCAAATTAAGCCCCACATCACATTTCCTTCACAATCATCCAACCCCATCGTCTCCCGTTAATGGGTCATCAGTCCCCAACTGAGTTTTCATATTCCTCTACATCATTCCCAAAAGGAATGATAATTTATACTATTACATAGGTCGTCTGATTTATGAGTACATTTTTCCCTTGGAACCCATTCTTATGGATTTTCATGTATTCAATTATCATAACTTATTGATATCCCTAAACATTCGTTTCTGCTCCTCTCATTACCAACTACCTATCAAGATAGAAAGCAACTAGATATTGATCCATCTCCCTGGGCCTATATTTATTCTTACATCATTTGATGCACTCCTAACCCTGTGAAAGCAAGCTTCACTTTCTCCTTTCACAAGTTCACATTTATGCCTATCACCAATATAGTACAATTTGTTGACATACATCACATATGCACAAAAAGAACGGATGTATAATATCTTCTTTTTGCACATGCAGAATACACTACTACAATATTCTTCTGCTCGATACATTACAAGTATAATCATAAATCACAGTGCCCTATATGCTATAGTAGCAAGCCTTGACCAATGTACCCAACTCCCATTTGTCGACTTTAGCACACAAAAGCCCATTCAGTAGCACTTCTAAGGCATTCTTTTCTGCTTCGAAAAAGAGGTCGCAACATTGACAGAATGACTCAGCAAAAATCTCATAACATAAGCTAAAGCTGCTCAAATCTACTACTCTAGGTTATCTTGTAATTTACATTTTCAAGTTGACTGTTTCATAAACAATTTTATGATGTTAGCTATTGAACCTAGTAATGATAGAGCAAAGGAAAAAGCTGTGCTGCTGCTACCCTCTATAAATGTTAATGGGCTTGTAGCCTTCTACTAGTTGATGAGGCTTCCAGCACCCCAGTGATATAAATCAGTCAAAATTATTTGACCAAAAAAACATGCAAGTACAAACAGTGGTCTCCTAGAAATACTGGTTCCCTAAGAAGTGGCATTCCGTCCATGAGTTCGTAACGAAATGGAAGCAAAGTCGGAGATTCAGTAAGCATTTCTCAAGCATATGCAATACCTGAACAGCAGGAAGCATAGAAGAACCTTTTGCCAGCTCAGCTGCTATGCATGATGCCAAAGTACATCCTGTACCGTGAGTATTACGAGTTTTAACACGGGGTGCACGCAGCTCATGTATTCTTTCACCTACAAGACATACAAGAGAAAAGTATTGGTTCACAATGTAAAGGAATCACACGCTTGAAAGTATAGAGAATACCAACGCAAAAGATTCTAGAATCAGACCATCAAAGAAAACATCAACAGCATCAGAAGATCCAGGAAGGTCGCCACCTTTGACAAGCACGTGTCTGTAAAGGATGTAGGTAAATAGTTAAAGCAGAAAAAAGTTCTCTTCCAGCTTAGGGAGTATTCAATCTGAATTGCCTTTTCTGTATCCTGGCAATCACTGCACAGTGGTTGCAGTGAACAAGTGTTTCACTTTAAAGAAGTCCAACATATTGAAATACTGAACTTGTGCACAGCCAATTAAAAAGAAAAAGATCAATTCTATAGTGATTGCAGGAGCATCCTTTTTTCATACATAAACACCACCAACTTGCTTAGGCAAAGTTGCTAAAGTTGCACCTAAAAGGCCAAAACTCTAACAGTTACGCAATATCTGGAAGTTCCAACTGTAAGAGGCATATCATCATACTCGCAAGCACAGCAAATAGTCATAACCAAATTCTGATGATATAGCATTACTCAGGAGTTTCCTCAGGATTAATATTTGGGAGCAGTAAGTGTTTATCTAGTATGTATGAGATACAACAAATAATATTGATGGTTATTAGTGCAATTTATCCTCGGTCGACAATGAGTCTAAAGAATATGCGTATGGACATATTATCCTCAGCAAAGCAGCTAATTGTTTTGCCAAACCCTTTCAGTTCACCTCAATTTTAGTTGTTCTTCTAGAAATTATAACAGAAATTGGAAACTAAATACAGACATTTCAAAATATCAAATATATCTTGAAGAAACTAACCTTGGCCCCATTTGATGCAATAACTTCGCAGCAGAATGCATGTCAGCAATTGTCTCCAGTTGCCTACCCCCAAGTAAAGCAGATGCCTCCTTCAAATTTGGGGTAACTATATCGGCAATAGGAAGAAGCTCTTCTCTGTATCAGAACCAAAATTAGTGACTTGCCAAGTTTCCTACCAGCAAAACTAGTAGCTTTGTATTCTATTGCATTCTTCTGGCTAGCTATGACAGTGAAAGGAAAGAACCCCTGCCTAAAGCAGCTACCCTTACTTTTGCACAAGAACCAAACTCTTACTATTTAGATTACGTCTTGTTCATGAAATTATTATCTTTTGCCTTTCTGTCAATTCATTTTTCCCTCATTCAGTCAAAAAACTAATGATCTTCTCTCCTTCCATAATCTCTGCATATTAAGACTCCTCCTCAATCTCCACCTTGACTACCTCCCTCATCTTGCTCATATCCAGTATCACAGTCTATCATCCATAAATCACATTCATGTCTTCAATCTATTTCCTTCAGCGACCTTCTCTCTTCTTCCACGACCATGAAATGATGACTGTTCACAATTCTCATTCTTTGAAGCTCATTCTGATTGCAAAAATGTTAAGCATAGTGAAGATTCCTGCCACTTGGACAGAATGGAAAATAGATGAATTACGAAAGACATAATGTCAATCATCTCTCTTCCATATAACCCCCGAGATCATCCCAATCTCTTTCATGAACGGACAGGCCCTGACTCTTCTTAATTATGTGTTATATAGTACTCATGCAACGTTTGGTATTGAACATACCGAAACACGGCAAGAACAGAAGGACCGGCAAGAACATCTCCACTGGTGGACACCATTACGGGATCAACTACTAAAGCTGCCTTCAATCACACAAATTCAGTCAGCTACAATGCCAATAAACCAGTGATTGCATATATATGTTTAAGCAATTTTTATAACAGATTCATACCTTTAACTGGAAACTTGTTGAGACTGTTTCTAAGGATCCTAACTATGCCTGGTGAAGGAAGCATTCCAGTTTTGACCTATGAACATAAGTTAAAACTGGTGTTAAAATCCTCATTGAACAGTAGTTTCACTTTTACAATAATATGATATAAACGAAAAAAATTCTTTCACAGTAATATGCATCATGATCAATATTGGCATTCTAGAATCCATAATGAAAGTGACACGGACCATTATTTGATAGATAGTTAAAAGTACTTTTCAATTGCAGATGTAAGTGAAAGATCCAACCAATTACTAAAAAAATTACCTTGTGCATTCAGTCAATCCAAATATCGAGTCTAAGTCCAACATTAGATTTTGAAAACCAACTTGGAATTTGATAATTTATCATCTTCCCCACTGATAACTCGAGATTCTCTCTAAGGTAGCTTTATCTTCTCTTATTATCTTTGGCCTTTTCTCCTGTGGCTTTTCACTTTTTTCTTTTGTACAAGTGCATTAAAAGAGATTCAAGCTTCTAGGATTATGAATTTATAAAAACATTTAAGAAGTGGAAATATGGCAGGATAACAGTTTTATACTGATACTTTAATATATACACACAAAATATAGCAACTGTCTTTTCTCTTCAATTCCAACTGAAAGTGAAAGTGAAAAGCTTCCTCCTCCAAGCTTTTAACAGAACATAAACAGATGCCATATGAAGAGCAGGGCATACGATCCCAGTAAGCTTGAAAATTTATCAAGCAGCAGAAGCAAGTAAAATTGACCAACCTACATTTAATCCTTAAGCCATCATTTCAACCAAACATCCCCCTACCATAGTCGAGAAAAACTTGGATTCTAAATTGACACTCCACACAAAGGCCCAGAATAGTCAAGTCCCTATGTCATAACAATAAAGTTACAAAAGCACTTATCACGGTAAAGGAACTTCACAAGATTACCAGCCTACAAGGACTTCTCATCCTAGCCAAAGCAAACATGAGACCACCTCAAAGATAACTCTTGCACCCTCTAAAGCCACAGGTGTATAACTTTATCTTTGTCCCATAAGCAATAGCACCATCACTTGCCCTTACTCTAGTTGAAAATATCCAAAGAAAACAGTTAAGTTTACCTGCCCTGGACCCAGACATCTTTCACTAGACCTAGAAGCTAGAAAATTGTCAGCTTTACAGGATAATAAACTCATCCACTCGTCAACTGGCCAGCCCCCTAGCCGCTTTTTTTCTCCTCCTATGCCTGCAACACGCAAGACCTAAATTCTGCAGAGCCTCATCGCCAGAGGAGATTAATGTTTCTGTCCAATTGTCCCATTCATCAAGTATCTGTTCCTCTGTCCCATTATGTGGAAGTGAAATTCAGTGACAGGTGAGAGTGATGGACATTTGAAATACTAAAACAGCTGCCCAAGAAAATTTTAGGGAGATACCATTTTCTTCAACGATAGCCTCAATTTAAGTTCATTAGTCTTTATTTCCACACTCGCGTACTTTTCCCGGAATTCAACGACTGCCTCTTTGTGGACACAAAAAAAGAAAAAAGACCGCCTTTCCACTAATTCAAAAGCCGAAGGAGACAGAAAGGGGAAAAGGAAGAACACTGAATCCGAAACTTCAACCGAACTGCATGTATCCAGATAAGCACGAGGCTTAAGCAAAAGTGTCGATATTTTGCAGCGATTCACTTTCTACTTACCACGTCAACTTGCATGTCGGAGAGCACGGACTCCAGCTGCTCCGCCACGAATTCTTCCCGCACATTGTCGACGCCCTGCAATTTCGACCCTCATCATTCAACCCAAACATCCACTAGAGAACGCCGAAAAAACACCACCACCGACCTCAACAAATAAACCATGGCAACCACAAACCTGAACTCCGACGGTATTCTGCGCGGTGACCGCAGTGATCACGGTGGAGCAATACACCCCGCGCGCCGCGCAGGCCTTGAGATCGGCCTGGATCCCCGCGCCGGCCCCGGAATCGGAGCCGGCCACCGTCAGGACGTGAGGCACCTTCGCCATCCCGGCCCCGCGCTCACCCGCCCCCGCCGCCGCCGCCTCCATTGCTCCGACGCTCCGAATCCGGCCACTCCTCAAGCGCGACGAAGCCGAACCGCCGCGCGGCCGCCGGAGCTCCTCCGGCGAGATCGGCGACGGATGAGGAGGAGGAGGACTCGAGCGCGAACGGTTCTGAGGAGCAAAGCATCGAGCGTCGGCATTGCAGAATCGCAGAAGAAGAATCTAGAGAGAGAGAGAGAGAGAGAGAATCACCTTGTGGAGGTTGAAGAAGACGGTGCCGGAGAGAGTTACCGAGCAAGCCATGTAAGAAAGAGATAGAGAGAAATCGATGGGGAGTGAAACGCGAGATATTTTGTGACGGGCGGTCACCGGAGGTCCGTGAACGGGCGCGCCTCATTGGTCAACGCTCTATCAAAATGGAGTCAACGTGCCACGCGAAAAGCGCAAATATTTTAATATAAAAGAATAAGGGAAAATTTGGGTCAATCTATCCATGGCTTATATAATTTGAGAAAAAACTTTTTCAAAAGCGGGTCCCAGAATCACCCATTCCAATTTCAATCAATCAAAGTCTACGAAAGTAAATTGGAGACATTGAAAATTCACTACTGATATTCATATTCACTTTTTGTCATAGGCCTTTGTGGACATTAATAGATCCGCTAGAAAAGAAAGAGCTAAAGAGTGTTGCTTACTACGAAAAGTAAAGTCATTTTGATTACCACAGTCGGCTTATCAGGGAATTAAAGACTTCAATAAACCTACTGGCCTTGTTTTAAGCATCAATTGTCATGAGTCATTTTCTAATTTCAATTCGATCTTCTCAATTGCTTAGGCTGAACTCAAGTCCCGATCCTAGAAGCCGAGACTTGATGTTTGGACTCGAGTCCTTGGTAACAAGACTTGGGCCCACGGGATCCTCCCGTGTTGTCCTTCGTGCCCGAGCCTAAGATCCCAATATTGAAAAAGCAAAGTTACTCAGAAAAGAACAATAAAACCGTTTTATGTGCTTACTTCTTTGTTAGCCAATTGGAAGATTTGTTTCCTTTTGAGTGTCTGAAAAATAAAAAATAAAAAATGTAATGCCCTTTAAGGAAAATGACTTGACTTGTTTCTTTTTTGGAATGAGCTTTCAAATTCGAGCTAAAATTGATTTCTTTGTACGTATTTGCAGAAAACTCCTGTTTTTATTAATGGGGGAATTTGTATCGGGCCTGAAGGTGGGATGTAGTGTTTGGTAAAGGATTATTGGACCACTTTCTATTGACAAAGTCCAAAGCCCAAGGCCGGTACTCTCTGCTTCGGCTTTGGAGCATTTTTCAAAGGCTCTCTCCAAGTATTAATGAACTTTTTCAATTCCCTTTCTTGCCATTTGAATGAAAACTTACTAAAAAGTTTCTGCTTCTCAAGTCAGCTATGCACTATTTCAGATCATGGCCTCAGGTCTCATCCGCGACGTTCCGTCACCGTCTAAGTGGCCACTGAGTTGGTCATCGAAGTCGCCATCGAATGCCCATGATTAGACATATATATTAGACATGTTGAGATTGAGATAGAGAGATATTGGTGTGGCAATGGTTGCCATCATCAAGCACCAGCGTGCAAGCGTCGCCTGAGGTCACGTGATCTCGATGAGGTGATGCTGTGGTCGAGTGACCTTGGGCGACCCGATTGCTGACGTCAAACATTCCAAGCAAGGCAGGTATCTATCTTGCGTGGTATCAAGTGATGTCGGAGTCACGTTGCCATGCAGTGCCCTTAGAAAGGTCACAAGGCCATGACATCCCCTTATAAAACTTTAGAAAAATGATATAAATGATCTTTGAATTTTGACCTAATATATAATGTAGTCTCTGAATTTATACTTTATTCAATATAGTCTCTGAACTATAACTCAATTTGCAATGTGATCTCTGAATTTTTAACTTACTTGATGCAGTGTCTAAACTTTTGGTATATGTTCAAGTAATTTTCGATATTATCCCCAAACCTAAATTAATAAAAGGATAACATTGAACTTTGTCATATAATTCAAGGACTATGTTAAAGACGTACCAAAAGTTCATGATCATATTAAACAAATCAAAAGTTCTAAAACAACATTGCACATTTTACCAAAGTTCATAGATCATTTGTTTCATAATCTTAAATATTTCATCATTGCCTATACATTGTAGGATTACAATGGGAATTCACTTCTATACTACAACGGAAATTGGGAAACCATTCACTATGCTATCACGGTCAATTACGGGTGAGTTTGGATGGGCATTTAGAAAGCCCATCCAGTCCAATGCAAAGGCTGAAAGCCTAAAGCTACTTGGGGAAAATGCAATTGTATTTGGTAAAAAAATTTTGCAAATGGACTTTGAGTTGAATATGCGTTTGGTAAAAAAAACTTTCCCAAGGGGCTTTGATGGGTATAATGGGTATAATGTATATTTTTTTTTCTTTTTTTTTTTTAAAAATTCAGCTAAGCCATTCGCCGGTCCGGCGACGGCTGCTCCTTTTTCGATTAAAAAATAAATAAAATATAAGGGCAATAACGGAAATATGAAAAATTAACGAGGGTAATTTAGGAATAATAAAAATGTTTTCAGCATTCTCAAGGCCAAGCTTTCATTTGAAAGCTCATTGAAAGTGGTTGCCAAACACCCTGCTTTGGACTGAAGGAGCTTTGGGGGCTGGATGGGCTTTCTAAATGCCCATCCAAACGCACCTTACATCAAATCCTTCTGATACGGAAATGTATAAATCAAGTTTTTTGTCATTTACCTAAATCAACAATTCAATCAATCGAAAGATTTGAATTGCAATTCTATCGTCTATCAATCATCTAAAAGTTGTCCCACAACGAGAATTTGTAAAAACTTTGAATCGACGTCCTTAGTCTACATCCGAATTCCAAAAGTCGATGGTTTTCCAAATGCATCCGAGTCCTTGGTATACAACACGGTCGACATCGGCGGTCGAAGTGGAGTCAAATCCCAAAAAATGGATACCCACTTCGTAAAAGCTGAATTTAAATATAAATTTTCACGAATTGGGAAAACAAATCAAAGTATTTTTCGAGAGATCATTTTCTAGGAAACCAAAAGGAATTTGAGAAACGGTTTTCTAGCGTCAAGACATGGGCAGGAACAATCCACCGGGGCGAATCTGGCGTGATAGTGGCTGAAAACAAGAAATCTGGCGTTGAAACGTGCTCGAAAAGGCCCCAAAACGAATAGGAATCGGTTTCGAACACAACGATCAAGACGTGTTCCTGAAATCAGGTCCACGCCAGGCCGAAAGAACAGTTATCTAGAGAAGCTTTGTCCGAAACCAGAATCTATAAAGAACAGCTATCTAGAGAAGCTTTGTCCGAAACCAGAATCTACTGGCCCATTCGACATGGACAAGGTACTTGACCCTTTCTTCATTGTTCAGTGAGATTCAGTTTAGGAAAGAGAAACATTTGGTAATTCGGAATCTCGTATCGGGATGGTTGTTTCGCCTCTCCCTCCCTTGATGTCTCTTGTGAATATAGACAAGCGAATCGGATAAAATAGTTGGAAGGAAGGAAAGGAAATCGATCAGTGGATTTATGTGGTTTGATCCAAATATCGGAGCCTACATTCAGGGGATAGTAGCACAGAATTCCACAATGAAAACAAATGATACAACAAAGATTACAATCACCCAAGTACTCAAATACTCTTTCAGTATTTCCCAACTCCTAATTACACCAAATAACTCATATAGTATTTGGCCCTTTACAATTCTTAGTGAAACCTCACTCGAAGAATTACACAATTAAATCACTCGAGTGTAATTATAATGAGAAAATCTCCTTACGAGAAGAACTCTCTCTTCTCTCGGCCACCGGATGGAACTTGGCTCACTCCTTAATGTTGGACGTCTCTCTCTTTTATAATGTAGAAGAGAGTCTTCATCATTCAGTGGCCATGACCACTGAATAATCATTATTGCACTTCATGATACATGGGAAAGGGACATCTTGTACGTTGGCCTTTCTTCTCAAAGTCCATAAAGTCCACCTTGCATTTATTAAGGGCGCGTTTGTCAACGATTCTGTTCCCGGGAACAAATTCTGATAAGAAATGATTATTTTTTATTCTGTTCCCGGGAACTGATTCTGAGTAAAAAAACGTGTTTGGTAACTGTACAAATTTTTTGATTCTGGAATAGAATTGCGTTTGGTAACGTGTTTATTGATTCTGTTCCAAATCAATTTATTTTAATTTTTAAATAATTTTTAAATAATTTTTTCCTTTTTTTTTGTTTTTTGTTTTTCCTTTCTTTTCCTTTTTTTCCTTTTTTTTTCTTTTTTCTCTTTTTTTTTTAAATTTTTTAAATTTAATTTTTTTAATTTTTTATTATTTTTTTTTCTCCTATTCTTCTTTCTTTTTCCTTTTTTCCTTTTTCTCTTTTTCCTTTTCTTTTCTTTTTTTTCCATTTTTTTAAATTTTCTTTTTTTCTTTATTTTATTATTTTATTAATTATTTTATTTTTTCTCCTATTCTTTTTTTTTTTTTTTTTTTCAGGCCAAACGAGAGCCTCCGGCGACCGGCGGCGGCGAACGGCGGTGGGCGACGGTCGCAAGATGGCGGTCGATGAAGAAGAAGAAAAGAGAAGAAGAAGAGTTTTGATTCTCAATTTTGTTCCCGGAACAAGAATCAACTTTTTTTTTATTCTTGATTCTCGTCCCAAACTGATTCTGGGAACAAATTTGTTCCCGGGAACAAAAATTTTACCAAACGCGATTCTCGTCCCAAACTAATTCTGGGAACAAAAAATCAGAATCTGGCACTATTTGGATGGTTACCAAACAGGCCCTAAGATGCATATGGAAGCTTCAGTTGAAAGGTCCAACTATTTAATCTAATTCACTTGTCTATATTCTCAACACTGTCAATCGATCATGTAGCATACAACCAATTGTCATCGTCAGTGTTGACTATCAACACCACCTGTCGTCTTTGCAAGTTTTTTTGATAAAAGTATGGTTCAATATTTAAATACTCTAACATTCATGGACTAGTTAAGTCCAAACATTTGATCCCGGCTCCAAAACCTTTTGCTCAAATGTTCCTGTGAAAGGCTATAGCAATTCTTCAGGGTCTCTACCATTGCGAAATGCATAACTCATGAAGTAAGACCTCATTCCCTTTCGTTATAATTCTATCTTAATATCACATACGAATTTTCTCATCAAGTACCCAATTTTATTTTGAATTACAAGTTCGACCAGATTATATATGTGTCGAAGATGCAAAAAGTAACTTATGAGAAATCATGGGGCATAAATATAATTCCCAAAAAGTTTAGGGGGGTACTCCTGACCCGCTGGATCTGTCCTTAAAGGATAGGATATGTCTGGTTGGAACAAGACCATCAAGATAAGTTTGCTCATAAGCAAAGTACTAAAAAAAAGTGCTTGGTTGGGCTCTAAACCAGAGAACTCCTTTGAATCATTTTGGTCAGATGGTTTACTTTAGAATTTGCAAATTTTTCTAGATTCATTATATTTTATTGACACCGTCTTTTTCTAACATTAGCAACTCAACAGACACCATAAATGCAAGACAGGGATACAAGACATTGCAGTCTAGTCCGAACATTTTATTTATTTTATGTAAGTTTTAAAACTTGAAATTTCGATGCACTTCGAACCATTCTTTCCGTCGACCAAAAGACTCAATCGGACCAAAAGTTATAAATTTCAGGACTAAAATTTTATTGAAAGTTTTAAGATTTAACTGCACGAAATGAAAAAGTTTTAAGACTTACCTTGCAATTATCCCATGCCAACTATGTGACAAAATAAAGAATATGCGAACATACAAATATGATTCTAACGCTTGTCCTCAAGAAACTTATTTCTTCTAACATATGCCATTTTGTTAAAGTCGCTTTCATATAAACACTAAAAAAAGATCATCACAATATCACAAAGCCCACTTTTTTGGAAGTCTCCAGAAATTCGGCGATTCAGCTCAAATTTTTTATCGGGAAAATTTCAAATAAAGACCCGAAGTTGATCAATTTTCTCAAATAAGGACCCGAAACGAACTTTGTGTTAAATAAAGACCTAAAGTGGACCAATTGTCTCAAATAAGGACCCGAAGTGGTTGAATCAATTCCAAATAAGAACCTGAACTTGTTGGTCAGCCAAATATTCGTCGGCTATTAAGCATGTGACATTTTCAACGACCGGAGTTTGGGCAATTTTGTCCAACAAAAATATAGGGAAAATTAACAAATCCTAAAACAAAAACAAAAAAACCTTAGGTTTTCTATGGTCTCCCAATTCCTTATACCCATCCTCTGCAAAGTCAAAGACTGAAGTTCTCCCCATTCCTTGTACCCATCATCCGCAAAGTCGAAGACCCAAATTCTCCACTGGTTGAGGCACGTATTCAAAAACA
Organism: Eucalyptus pauciflora; assembly: GCA_007663325.1. Taxonomy (NCBI): domain Eukaryota; kingdom Viridiplantae; phylum Streptophyta; class Magnoliopsida; order Myrtales; family Myrtaceae; genus Eucalyptus; species Eucalyptus pauciflora. The sequence goes on along the minus strand of VMYD01000211.1, from coordinate 128,132 downwards.
AGAAGAAAACCAAATGCTTCTTTCTTTGTTTATGGAGACCCAAATTATCCGCCAGTCGAGCAAGGCGAGGAGCGACGAGAATCGAGTCGCGACGATGATTGGGTAGTGATTTGGTTGAGGAGCAGCGGGGGAGAAGAAAAAAGAAAACGTAAACATCTAAATGAATAACCTAAACTTAATTAATTTATAATTTTCCCTTTTTTTTCCAATCACAAATTTTTGACAAAATTGCCCTTATTTTAATCGCCGAAAAATGTTTGTCAATGAACTAAGGTCCTCAATAGAGATTCACTTGATCACTTCGGGTCTTTATTTGACACAAAATTCACTTCGGGTCCTTATTTGAAACAATTGGTCCATTTCGAGTCCTTATATGACACAAAGTTCACTTTGGGTTCTTATTTGAGAAAATAGATTCACTTCGGGTCCCTATTTGGAATTTTCCCTTTTTTATTATACGCAGGTCCCATTTTGGATAATCCCTTATATTCTTGCTAGCACTATCTGCCAGCAACTTGTGCAAAAGTGAGGTACTAAAATTCCATTTTGACTAATGTTCTTTCTCCTCCATACAAAAGAGTTGTACAAACATGGTGACTCTTTGACGTAACATTGTTGTAATGTTGTGTAGGATTCCTTCATGTGTCCCTCATATAGAGAGAGAGAGAGAGAGAGATGTTATGGTCCTAGTTGCACACAAGGCCAAAACATTGCTGATTGAAAGGCCAAATTCTAATTGCAAATCTTATCAACAGAGCACATCAAATCATTCAGGCTCGCAGGTGCTTCTATATTGCATGCACCTTCCTGCAACTCCCCCTTTTTCTTTTGGCAGGGTCACAACAAAAGTTTGGAACAGAGGACCACCACCACCTTCTCTCTCTTCCACACACACAATAGAATCATCAATCACATTTGCAAAATCTTGCTCCTCCACCACATTAAATATTATTGCAAAGCCACACCCACCTTCCCTCTTCTTCCCACGATCAAAACATTAAACCAAACAATCTCCTCCTCCTCCTCCTGCTCCTCTTCTTCTTCCTCTTCAACACTTGTAAATGGAGCTGAAGTTTTCTTCAGGCAATGTTCAAACGAAGGAGGATTCCCACCAGAGCAAGAAATATCACTGGAGCAGACATGAGCACCATGAAGATGGGGAGGACTCAAGCTCAACCAACTCCCTCAGCTTGAAGAACCTCTCCAAGCTCATCCTCCCGCCGCTCGGCGCTTCGACTTATAACCAGAACCAGATCGAGTCCCGAGGATGGGTCGTCTCTCCCATGGACTCAAGATACAGGTACTCCAGATTATCACGATCTCTTCAATCATTGGAAAAGCAAAAACTTCAGTCGCATACATACTCATACGCATTTCCAAGACCGGCCATGAGGTCCATTGAGAAACGTACATCTCGATCAGATTTGTGTAGTTCTCGAACTGTGCAGGTGTTGGGAGACGTTCATGGTCGTGCTGGTTTTCTACTCGGCGTGGGTGTTCCCATTCGAGGTCGCATTCCTCAACTCGTCGCCGAACAGAGGGCTGTACGTCGCGGACAACGTGGTGGACGCCTTCTTCGCGGTCGACATCATCTTGACTTTCTTCGTCGCCTACATCGACCCGCGGACTCAGCTCCTCGTCCGCGACTCCGGAAGGATCGCCACCAGGTACATCAAGTTGAATTATCATTAGCTTGGTAGTCGAGGAACCGACTTGTCTGTGTGGACTGACCCGTGACACGCATTTGATTCTCCACACGACTGAGTGCAGACAAATCTCATGTTTTGGGGCCTGCAATCGGGTGGGTCCAACTCAGAAATCGACCTGATCGGTTCAGTTCTTAGCCTATCTCCAAGAAATCGATCTGCTAACTAGTTTAGGAATAACTAGAAACTAGCTTAGGAGTTTATGACAAAATTGATTTCTTCTTCAAATCTATTTCTAGAACAAATTTCTGTTCTAGAAATAGAAAAATCAAATTGCGTTACCAAATGGATTTTTGTTCCAAATCTGTTTCGGGGAACAGAGAAATTGAGAAATAGAGAAGTAGAAATTTTATCATGCGCGCTAGTTATACTCATTTAATCATCCCATTTGAAATACTCGATAATCAACGGGCTCACCTATTGAGGTGGGCTATTTCATAATTAAAAAGTACATGTATTTGATTCTCATTGTTGCATAATTAAATAATTCATGGCACTTGCTCTAAGGGGCAAGATCAGGTGGTTTGAAATGATTTACCTGTCGCCCTTAGATACCGTAAGCATGTTGGACACGCGGACGAATTTAGGAACTCCAATGATTGATATAAGTTCGAGTGCCAAAGTTCGGTATTAGTCTATACAAAAAAATACATATATGGTCAAGGATTTAAATCTCCAGATAACCCTAGTTGGTCCTACCCCCAGCAGCCGCATCTTTCATCAAATAATTAAACTTCATAATTCAAATCCTCTAATTACGCTACAAAAGCGACATGCACAGGACGACATTGCTCGAAACGTGTTGCATGCACGACTCATAGCGTGGAAATTTATGCGGTTCGATCAATATGAAATGACTTTTTCTCGGGTCGTTCTTATGAAGGGTCTTATCTCACATAAAGCAACTTTAAATGTAGGTTTTAAACTTTAGGAGAGAATAAAGCCTACTGAGATTTTGATGATCTTTGGACTAAATGGCCAACCCAAGAGGTGTACGGACGGAAATGGTCGGGCCCGCTTCATTGTGGGATCTTCCAACTCCACCGCTACACCCTTAAAAGTGGGGTGAGTATATTTGGACCCACTTAATTGGGAATCGCTCAAACCACATTAGACCGGCTGATTTGGTTCAATTCCCGAAAGCATTGATCTGATTCCCGGTTCCATAAAAATGGAATTGGTGATTTCCAATTTGATTCACAATTCTAAAAGGAACCGGACTAACCAGACCAACTCTTTTTATAATATTTTTTATTTCTTAAAAACACCAATAAACCCTAAAAAAGTAACAACTCTTGTATTTTTTTTTTAATTTAAATTTTTTTGCTAAGTGATTGGTTCCATTAGACTAGACTAGATTGGTCAGTCCGGTCCGATTCCCAGTCCTAGAATTGTCTGATTTGATCCCTAGTCCCAAATTTTGGGAACCGGACCTCTCGATTTGATTCTTGATTCCTAGATGGGACTGCACCGGACCAGGAATTGATCTTTGATCCAAAACCTGACTTTAGACGTCAAATTATCAACATGATATTACCACCTATTGAATAGACAACAATAATAATGATAGTGCAAGAAATTAAGATAGTATTGATCTCATTGTTCCTCGGGATAATGTAATCGTCGAGCTAAATATTCCCGTGACGAGAAAAAAAAAATCTCACCAGAAAATGAAGTTCGATGAATGAATATCGACCCAGAATTTGCTAGAATCAACAGAAGATATGGTGTGGTGATGATCCTGATTCTGGGTGAGTATGGCTTGTGCACAGGTATCTGTCGACATGGTTCTTGATGGACGTGGCCTCGACGTTACCGTTTGAGGCGTTGGGCTACTTGTTCTCCGGCGAGCCCAAGGTGGTCCTCTCTTGCTCCCTTCTCGGCATCCTCCGGTTCTGGCGTCTCCGCCGCGTCAAGCAGCTCTTCACCAGGTTCTTGCTCATCCAACCTCTCGTTCACCACAGAAAGCTCTCCTCAAGGAATTCACTGTAACTTCTGTTGCTGTCATGTGTTTTCTGCAGGCTGGAGAAGGACATCAGGTTCAACTATTTCTGGGTCCGTTGCATTCGGCTTCTTTTGGTACGTCGATGTATAGTAAGGCCACCATGAACTCATTTATAGGGGATGTGGCGTGAGAGTCATGTACTGGTAAAACGTCATCCGTGGTCCCTAAAGTTCGGCAAATTCTTGCAATTCGATCCATGTTATTTGAAAGACTACTTCGTGTTTGATCAATTTTCGGGTTAGTAGCTTTCATTTGCCTCGAATAGGATCCGCTGTTTAGACATCTGAAAAGGATTGGTTTGATCTAGTCGCATGAATCGGATTGATACTAAACTTTTGCCATGCGCGTGTGCGGTCTTAGGTGACGCTGTTTCTGGTGCACTGCGCCGCCTGCCTTTGCTACTTGCTGGCCGACAGATACCCGCAACAAGGCAAGACATGGCTCGGGGCTGTGAATCCGAACTTCCGGGAGACCAGCCTCTGGATCCGCTACATCTCGGCCCTCTACTGGTCCGTCACCACCATGACCACCGTTGGCTACGGTGACCTCCATGCTGTCAACACTGTCGAGATGATCTTCATCATCTTCTACATGCTCTTCAACCTCGGCCTGACCGCTTACTTGATTGGCAACATGACCAACCTCGTCGTCGAAGGAACCCGTCGCACCATGGAATTTGTAAGCACAACCACATTGATCAGTATATGCATGACGCCATGTATAGTTGTCTGCATTAGTCTTGTTTATTAAAATGATTGCAGATTTAAGCAAGTTAAAGGATCCATTTTGGTATGTCGAGGAGATTGATGTTTGCCTGATTTGATTTTGGTATGCCATGCAGCGAAACAGCATCGAGGCAGCAAACAATTTCGTGTGCCGGAATCAGTTGCCGCCAAGGCTGAAGGAGCAGATATTGGCTTACATGTGCTTGAGGTTCAAGGCGGAGAGCTTGAACCAGCATCAATTGATAGAGCAGTTGCCGAAATCGATCTGCAAGAGCATTTGCCAGCATCTGTTCTTGCCGACCGTGGAGACAGTCCATCTGTTCAAGGGCGTTTCTCGTGAAACCCTCCTGCTCCTGGTACGTCTCTTCACATTTACATGAGAGTCAAAAATCACAAAATATAATCTCGTAAGGCATGTGAAGCCTATGCTCTGCGTAAAAATCAGGTTACTAGACACGCAGAAATTTAGTCCTAGCCATCCATGAACTTTGGTTACTCCGGATGCGAAATCAGTGAAATTTTTCTGTTCTTTTGCTGCATACCAATTGCCCTGAAAATCTAATGTCATCGGGGTAGGTGGCCAAGATGAAGGCCGAATATCTGCCGCCAAGAGAGGACGTCATTATGCATAACGAAGCGCCTGATGATGTCTATATCATCGTGTCCGGCGAGGTCGAAATAATTGACTGTGAAACGGAGAAAGAGCAGGTCGTCGGGGCTTTGCAGTCTGGGGACATATTTGGAGAAGTCGGCGCGCTCTGTTGCCGGCCTCAGGACTATACTTACCGGACCAAGTCCCTCTCCCAACTGCTGAGGCTGAAAAGGAACGATCTCATAGAAGCTATGCACAGCCAGCACAACGACAACATAACCGTGATCAAGAATTTTCTACAGGTTCGCCTCTAGCATAAGACACGGTTCGCGTTTCATCTGTTAAATCATCCGAGGCTTATGTTATAACACTGTGCGATGCAGCATCACAAGGAGCTTAAGGATCTATGCATAGAAGACTTCTTCATGGACGCAGGACACGAGCATGACGACCTCAACTTGTTGACCGTGGCGAGTACCGGTAATGCTGCTATCCTCGAGAAGCTTCTCAAGGCGAAGTTGGACCCCGACGTCGGGAATTTAGAAGGGAAGACCTCGCTGGTATGTCTTCCTTAATCTCCGACCGATTCTTGTTTTCATTTGTACAACATACGCTCCGGTTTGGATTGAATAATGATTGCGTCACGGTTGATTCCCGAACTGGAATGCTGCTTTGGCATAGACATTATCCGTTTCGGTTTGTCTGTAAATGGAAGTAAACTTGGAATGTTCAAACGTGTCAATTTACAAGTTTACTGCTTCATTGATTCTTTAGAAATGTGAATGTACTGAAAGTTGTTTGTTGCTCTTATGACTTTGCATCAGCACATTGCAGCATCACTGGGCCATGAGGACTGTGTCTGGCTACTGCTAAAAAATGGATGCAACATACATTTACAAGGTAATGCGTTATCGCCTCAAGACCTCGCCGACTATCATAGATATATGTGCCCCTTATATCCTTAATGTCCTGCATGACAGACCGGAACGGCAACAATGCGCTGTGGCACGCGATATCGTCGAAGCAGCACTCAATCTTCCGAGTCCTGTACAGCTGTGCTGCCTCTTCTGACCCTTGCACAGCCGGCGACCTCCTATGCACTGCAGCAAAAAGGAATGATCTCGAGGTGATGAAGGAGCTCTTGAACCAGGGATTGAACATCGACTCCATGAATCACCAAGGCTTCACGGCTCTTCAGATCGCCATGGCTGAGAACCATGAAGACATGGTGAATCTACTCGTGATGAACGGCGCGAATGTTGCCAACTCAAACTTGCCCGATTTTCCTCCAGAAGCATTGAACGAAATGCTGAGCAGGAGAGAGACGGAGCACCGTATTGCCGTGCCCGATGGTGCCACATTGCAGGATATGCCAATGAGAATACACGAAGTTGAGCGAGAACTGACTCAGGAGACATCGGACATGGCGATTTGTGCGAGGGTGAGCATTTACAGAGGCCATCCAGTGGCAAGAAGAGAGAACCGTTGCACCGAGGCGGGGAGGCTCATCCGATTGCCGGGTTCCATTGAGGATCTCAAGAGCATTGCAGGTGCATTTTCGTTCTTTCCTTCCACTCCCCTCTGAGTACGGATCATCTACTCGGTTTGTTCAAGAAAATGTCCAAAAGTCTTGCTGGTGAATGATGAGAAAAAGTCTTGAGTCTCCATTAGTCTGCTAGGAGTATCATCAAGAACTCTTTTGTTTTCGCAGGTAGGAAGTTCGGTTTCGATGCAACGAACACCATTATAGTGGATGAAGAAGGTGCAGAGATCGACTGCATCGAAGTTATTCGAGACAACGACAAGCTTTTCGTGGTCGAAGATTTGAATTATTAGTCTCATTCCATGCTTCGGTCTGCTCTTCGCTTTGTTAGGACGTTCAAGTATCATCAAGTAATTCCCATCAATCCTCTCCCCGGAAGAGTTTTCTCTTCTGCTTCATCATGTTGTGGTGAGGGATCTGATTCTTGAACTTGCCAATAATGCTATGTATTAATTCAAAGAGAGAGATGCTGGGGAAAATGTACACTGAATCTCACACATTAGCCAGAGAAAACATCTCTCTCTCCCCTATAACAGCACGGGAAATGACAAGAACTATAAAGAAATTGTAAGATTCTAAAAGCTTAAGCTGTTAGATGAATGTGTGGTTTATTATTTAAATATTCTAACACTCCCCCTCACGCTTAGTGAGCTCTTTTGCCTAGTATTAAGCGTGAAAATTTAATTGGGAAGGTAAATAGGGGCCTGGAAGATTCGAACTCGGGATCTTCTAGCTCTGATGTCATGTAAGATTTTGTGAGATCACTGCCAACTGTTCTAAAAGCTTAAGCTGTTAGATGAATGTGTGGTTTATTATTTAAATATTCTAACAGAAATGAAGAAAGAAATTATAAAGTTATAGTTGTAAAATATTATAGATGATGGTGTTTTTCATAAATGTAAAAGAACATGAACGTTAATAAAGTATATTCAAGAAATGGTAGAAAAGATTATTGTAAAGAATAATTGAGACTCATCGAGAGAAGAAGAAAAAAAATGATGAAGCATATGAAATAGATGTAGAATGACCAAGTCTTCTCAATTGGAGGGGCACTAAGAAATGAGGGGGAATAATTTTCTTCCTATGGGAATAGAAAGTTACTTTCCTTAATCAAAACTTATTGTTATTGGTTCATCAAAAATGTTTACTCCACTAGCTTCCTCCACCCAAACGCAGGAAAGTCCAAAAATAATTTTCTAGAATTAGTCTTTATCAAACTAACTCACTCTGAAAAATAGCTAAATTCATATGAACATTCTAATAACGTAAATAGGGAAACCGGTTTTCCCACTTATATATAATAAGAGAAACTTAAAATCCCACACATATATGTAATTATGATATTTCTTTGTAGTAGAAGCATAAAAAGAAAAGATCAATGAAAGTCATAAATCTTAAAAACCCACCTCTTCTATAAATACTCAACATGATTGACACTTCTCAATGGAGATGGCTCTCCCAATTGCCGGTGAAAATTCATTTCTTAGTAAAGTTTCGTTAGAAAATCAAGTACACTGAATTTGTCGCACGTCCTATAATTCCTCTAAAGTGTTTGTTAACATAAATCATCCAATTTGGGATGAGGTTATAAGTGACATAACTTTTGTACAACACTTATTTAAATATCATAACTTTCAAATGTTACTCACTTGAGCAATATAAATTTTTCTCAAGAAATTTATTCAAAAATTCATATGCTTATTTACTTTTAACAATTCAGTCAAAACTTTTCAATTTTGCCAATTGATTCTTTAACATTTTCAAATTTTGCCAACTGAGTTCATGCGACCAATTTTAATTAGAAATTATTGGCATAAACATTAGTTGTCCTTGTAATAGTTTGCAACCTACGCAGGTCATCACAGAGGCCAAACAAAAATAAGGAAAAAATGATAAAAAAAATAAATTTTAAAAATGTCAATTTCAGTAATTTCCAACTTAAATTTGACTAAATGGAGTCAATTGATAATAATGTGAAAACATTTAAAATAAAAATATCTAATGAAAAAGTTTAAGATTAAATTAATATTAATACGAGAGGTTCAAGGTATCTTATATATGTTTTTTTTTTTCCTATAATAAAGTCAACATCGTGTGTTGCATCATGTGTTGGAAAGCAGGGACATGTGAGTGAGTTGATTGATGGTGCCAAAGGACAAGAGGCACTTAGCCCCATTTCCTTTGTAGGGATTCACCAAGGGGAATGAATAGCCCCCGGGATTGGATACTATGAAATGATTGCACCATGCCTATTGCCTCACGAACGAGCGAATATGCAAAAAGGAATTTTGCCCTAATTCGCTCGCTCAAATTTCACACTCAAAAGCACTTGACAGCTTGATCTGATTGAGCGTGACTCAGTGGGGTTCTCCCACGGTTGGCACACTTTTTTCTTCTTATGCCATCAAAATAGATTCTGTTGAAAAAGAGAAAATAAAAATAAAAATAATTTTTTTTTTATGTGTCCCAAAATTTTTGGATATTTCGAATTAAAAAAAAAAATCAATATGCATGTTCCACAAGATTTAAATTAAATAAAAATCAATAAAATTTACTTCCCATGGTGGGCATGCTCTATGTTGCCCCCAAAACAAGCCCACTTCAAGCTTTCCTGAAACGGTGCATACTTTCCAATCTTTTCCTAGGAATTGAGGCCGGATGGACGCGGAAAAGTGAGATGGTTAGATCAAATATAAGCCTGATTTCGCGGTCTAACAGGTCTGATCCCTTTTAAAATCAGCGTGCCTTGGGCCTCTGTGATTCAATTTGACAACTCCTTTCCTGATTGGTATTTCCTTCTATAAGCTTTCGTTACCCTCGGTCCATCGTTCAGGTTGATTTAATTATTTCTATCGAGATACACATGTGAGGTCGTCAAGTAAGAAAGGTTTGCATTAAAGTTATGGCATAATATGGATGAGTTATTATATCATAATTTAAGCTTTTAAAAGAAGATGAGTCTAAATGAATGTATCGATAGACTTGAGTTTGGATTGTCTTAAGGCGATCTCCCCAGGCAAATTGTGGCGGCTCCCGACAACTGCTATCAAGGCTAGTGGTTTTGGATGAGCTAGGTGCAATATGTGTGGATCGACATCCTCCAGGAAATGGACATTGAATGTGAGTCCTGATTGAGGTTGTAGATGCCATTTTCATGCCAAACATGGCTAAGCCATGGTGAAGATTCAATTCAAGATAATGTCGGCATAGTAGTAGACCTAGATAAAATGAAAGCGGGTATAGCCATAGAAAGTTCACATCTCGGAAAGAGAGATGTGTTAATATACATGTAGGATGCTGAGGGAAAGAAGACCCACATCGAGAAAAAGTATATTTCAGTGGGCTCATAATTCATTAATTTAAATTTCTAGAGAATGTAGCTCCAATGTGGACTCTTTCATCATGGTCTCTCTCGATGACAGCATCGAACTTCGGCTTCCGACAGCATATCACTCATAAAATAATCAAAAGAAAGGTGGACGGACGAAGTGGGATATCTTTGGGGGTACGGTTCATATCTGCTAATGAGGCTCCCTTTTTATTTCCTTTTTTTGGTGGATTCAATTGACTTGCCCATGACGCCAGCAGTTCCCATCGGAAAATCTCCAAGCTGTAATTATGTTGTGTCCCAACAAAGTCTCCCTTTGCTTCATGAACAATGGAACGGGTCCCCTTCGTAGCCAACCTCTCTTTTTTTTTTTCTGCCTTTTTGGAAAAGTTGTCCTCCTAGAAACCCTCGATATCCTCTCGTCACTGGCTCCATCGAGGACAGGGTTTTGCCGTGGCCATCGATGTCTGATGGATTCGTATCCCGACCGAGTGTTTCTATTCGTGAATCGGGATCCTAATGATTTTAGATATGGACGGTCCAATGAGGGCAGGACTTTTCATGTGCATTCAAAGCATATTTCGTTCTCGATGGAACGAATAATGTGGACCGGAAGGATGAGATGACCCTGTTGGCGAGTTCGAAGATTTCCTACACCTTCCAGTCCATCCTCATTTCTAAATTTCGTTTTGTTCATAAAAATTCGAAAAACAATTGAACTCAGCCGAGCCAGATAGATCGAATTCGGTTTGTCTGTTTGTTGATCTGGTCTTTGGTTTGGGATAGTTTTGTAATTGTCTTAATGATTTGGTGTTGGTTTATAACTTCGAAAATCGAAAAAGTCAAACCATACTGATAAGTTAAGTAAATAAATTTGGTTTAATACCCTGAAAAACCTCAAACTGGTATATTTGTGACAAATTTACTCCAATCTATTTTTTTTACCATGAAAAACTCCAAACTAATAAACCCATAACAAATTTACCCCGGCTGATCATAAAAAAACCCTAAGCCGGTACATTTATGATAAATTTACCCCAAACTAATTTATCCAATTGCAAAAAACCCGAAACTGGTAAATTTGTGACAAATATACCCTCTACTAAATTTGATTAATACCAAAAAAAAAATCACAAAAATTATAAACTATGACAAACGGAGCACAAAATCCCAAATTGGTATATCAATCAACTGTCACGTGTCATTTAACTTAATAATTTAACAGTAAAATTTAACGAAAACTAACAGAGTGTAAATTTATCACAAGTGTACCAGTTTGAGGTAAATTTGTTAAAGATATACCAGTCTGGGGTTTTTTGTAGTCAAAAAAATAGTTTGGGGGTAAATTTGTCACAAGTGTACTAGTTTGGGTTTTTTTACTTACCTTTTAACTGATAAAATTTGCAGCTTAATTTAAACAACTAAGTTATCCTTAATTTGACCAAGAGCTGGCTATGATTGCTATTGTTCTTACATTTAGTTTAGTATTAGCGTGAATATATTCCTTTCGTTCACTGGTACTTTTTATGTTAAATTCCGCTTGGAGTTGGGTAGTTTAAGTACGTATTGAACTTATTATTGGTAAATTCAGTTTCATGGTAACGGTTTGAAACCGAACCTAAGTCTAGATTAGTTTTAGTTGTAATTTCATTGGTTTTGTTTGGAGTTGACTCGAGATTTTTTCAAACTAATGAGCAGAAAGTATCTTAGACCGACCCAAATTGAACCATGAATACCCCTACCATTTATAGTACAGAACAAAATACATATTTATTGGCCATGTAGATACATGTTAATAAACAGACATCAACCAAATAATGGCCGATTTGGCTATATAAAGTAATCTCTTACATTGCATTTGAATCTTAGTCTTAAGAATAACTAAAGGCAAATTACCAAGAAAGTTTTAAACATATTGCATTTGACGTTTTGCCAATATAGTTTATTTGGTCAATTTTGGGCAAAAATCGCTAATGTGAATGCTAGTAATCCTACATGATAGAATCGGCGTTGATGTAGATAATTTTTAAATAATTTTTTTGAACTTTTTTCTTTGAAAACCCCAACTAGTATAATTGTGATAAATTTACTTTAAAATAATTTTTGACCATTAAAAACCCTAAACTGATATACCTCTAATAAGTTTACTCTTCATCAGTTTTCCTTAAATTTTACCATCAAATCACTGAGTTGGATAACACGCAGGTATATATGTTATTGATCCAATTTAACAATAACTAATGGAAGGTAAATTTGTCACAAATGTATTAGTTTAGAGTTTTTGGTGGTCAAAAAATTAGTTTTGGATAAATTTATCACAAATGTACCGATTTGATATTTTTGGTGATCAAAAAATTAGTTTATAGTAAATTTATTATAAAAATACAAGTTTGAGGTTTTTCGTAATAATTGCCCTTTTTTCCTTTCTTTGTTTTTTCCCATTTCTTTTCGCCAATAGCCGATCACCAATGAGGGTTGGCCTTGCCTGGGGGAGGGTCTCCCTCGCCTATGGTAGCGAGCAGCCTCATCAAGCCTCACCTAGGCTAAGGTGAACGCTAGCCAAAGCCCCTCTTGCTAAATCTAGCAAGTTGACCATCGCCCGAGCCAAGGTAGCCTCACTGGGCATCAGCTATGTGAGGGTCAACCTCGCTAGTGCTCACCATTGTCGTTGCTCATGTGAGGCCAGCCACACCAGTTATCATTGTGGCTAGGGGTGAGCGCGGTTCCCGGGTAGAACCGGAAACCGGAGAACCGAACCGGAGGTTCCGGTTCCCGGTTCCATTTTTCCGAGAACCGGCGATCCCGGTTCCGGTTCCGGTTCCACTCAAAACCGGAACCGGAACCGGTCGTGGAACCGGTCGCGGAACCGGTTTTGGAACCCCCTCCCCTGCTCACCTCACATCTATTGCTCTACTCTTGACTCTTGAGTCCCGACCCTCTGAAACTCTCGCCGGATGCCGCTCGCCCTGAAGGCCGTCGTCGTCAGACGCTAGTCGCGGAACCGGTTAGGGTTCCAAAAGGAACCCCCTCCCCTGCTCACCTCACATCTATTGCTCTGCTCTTGACTCTTGAGTCCCGACTCCCGAGTCCCGACCCGAGACGCCCTCCCCGTATGTTATAGTTTTTTTTGGTAACGTGCGTGTACGTTATAGTTTTTTTTGGTAATGTGCGTGTACATTATATTTTTTTTTTGGTAACGTGCGCATACATTATAGTTTTTTTTGGTAATGTGCGCGTACGTTATAGTTTTTTTTGGTAACGTGCGCGTACATTATATTTTTTTTTTGGTAACGTGCGCATACGTTATAGTTTTTTTTGGTAACATGCGTGTACGTTATATATATATATATATATATTTTGGTAACATGCACGTACGTTATAGTTTTTTTTGGTAACGTGCGCGTACGTTATAGTTTTTTTTTTGGTAACGTGCGCGTACGTTATAGTTTTTTTTTGGTAACGTGCGCGTACGTTATAGTTTTTTTTGGTAACGTGCGTGTACGTTATTTTTTTTTTTTTTGATAACGTGCGCGTACGTTATAGTTCAAATCTGAAAAAAATAAAAAATAAAAAATAAAAAACCTGTTGGAACCTGGAACCTGTGACAGGGTAGGTTCCAGGTTCTTGGTTCTAACGGGTAGGTTCCAGGTTCCTCATTTTGAGGAACCTGTACCCGAGGGTAGGTTCCAGGTTCCAGACGGAACCAAACCGGAACCTGGAACCGCTCACCCCTAATTGTGGCAACATGACCAACCACTAACAAAAAGAAAAAAGGGATAGAAAAAGAAAAGATTCAGAAAAATTATTAAAAGATTTCAAAATTGTTAATAGCAGCGTTAACCAATCAAGCATGCTACGTAAAATGACGGATGGCCATTTTTAGCCAAAATTGATCAGATAAATCATATTGGCAAATCATCAAAATATTTAGGACTCAAATTACTAGATCAAAAAATTCAAAACTAAATTGTCATAAATATAATAGATTTAGAATTCGCTTGGTAATTATTCCGAATAATAAAGGGCACTTAATGAATCTTCTATGACGTTTTAAAAAAAATCATTGCCCATTAATTTTCGCTTGGTAATTATTCCGAATAATAAAGGGCACTTAATGAATCTTCAATGACGTTTTAAAAAAAATCATTGCCCATTAATTTTCTTTTGTTATAAATATTTCAAAACTTTTTTTTTTTTTTGTTTTAGCTGAGTACGAGAAAGAAGAGATACGAATCGAATCCAAGATCTCTCTTTGAACTTCTTTAAGGCTTGATCATCATGGAGTCAAAATCCCTTTTTTCCTAATCACATAATTAATCAAGATAATCGATAGTACTGATTCCAGTTTTCGGATGGTGGGCTCAATATTTTACTTTTGTGTGCTAGACGTATCCAATGTCTAGATACGTGTAATTGTCCGGGAAGCACACGTATTTTTTTTTTCTTTCCAATTTAACTTTAACTAATTAAAAAAATGCCTCGATTGAAATGTTGGGTACGAAAAGAAGACGATTCCACATTGTAGAAATCAATCAATCTTCGATGCACGGAGTCCCATCATTCGTACAATAGGAATTTGATGATCTCTCTCTTTCTCATCATGAAAGGATGCTAGAGTGTTCATTTTGCCTTTCTCCAACTCCTAAGCGTATGCGCTTCACTAGTTACTAGGTTGTTGGCACACATGACATATTTTTTTAATGAAAAAATTAACCGATAAATACTAATCTTATTGCATAAATATCAATTCAGTTCTAAATTTTTCAATTTTACCAATTCAATCATTAACTTTCATGCAAAATTTCAATGTAATCATTCCGTTTAATTTTTATCAGAAATCGTTCATGTAGTGGTTTAGCCATAGTTGGCGGTGATTCCTGACAAAAATTGATTATAATAATATTGAGATTTCGCACGAAAATGTAGAACTAAATTAACAAAATTCGAAAGTTTAAGATTAAAGTGGCATCCATATAATATGTTCAAGACTAATTGGGTATTGTTCTCTATTTGAACTCAAGTAATTAGCAATAATTTCTTTTGATAGGACATGTAGTTTTTGGCATGTAAAATTGAAGAAAAAAGTTGTAGCTTGAGTTACGATAATAGCTGGAATTTTTTCCATCGTCAAGCATGTTCATATAAATATTACCCAAGAAAATAAAGAGAAAAGTTCACTAAAAATCCCCAAACTTAGTTGCGGAATTCAAATTAGATCTTCTTACTTCGATGTAGGTTATAATTCTTCGAGGCACGCCGGATAAGATGAAATTAACCGATAAAGATGACTTTTAAATTGAGATGTAATCAACCCCGAAAGAAATTTCAATTGTGTTGACAAACACTTGTTTATTCTACAAAAATCTTATCACCAAAGAGAAACAGAATAATTCCTTAATTTGGTGATACACTTCAAATTCGTCACCAAATTAAGAAATTGACAAGTTAAGATTCATTATCGTTTTCTAGAGGCGACTAAAGGGGACTAAACTTTGTCGAAAAAATCTTTATTAAATGATGTTGTGCATATCACAAATGACATGTCCAGATTAATCACTTACTTAGCATGGAGCCATGAATTAATTTTACTTACTAGACACATCATTCACTAGACGAAATTGGGTCCACTTGTCAATGCATCAAAAACACAACTCTCCATTCGAAAATGTCCACGAGAGCTGCTCAACCCAAGAAGCATAAAGTGGAATGATTTTACTCTTGTACCAATCCAATGACACTCACTAAAGAGATGGTCTCAAGAGATTCCCAAATTATCATTCCCTCCACTTCTTGGGAAACACCCATTATTGCACCCAGCAATTTAAACCCCCTTTTAACATAGAAACATGTGAATAAACCTCTTTTCTTTCAATACTAACCCACTTTATAAATCCCCTCTCTCCCTCTCTCTCTCCCCCCTCTCCCAATTACAAATAACCCACTAAATATATATCAATATCAATATACTAAATTATATAGATATCTATCATTGCAAGCGCTGAAATAGCTCGAACCTTTGAACACTCGTTCAGATTGCACTAGATAACTCAATATCGTAATCTCTAACTTACTATTGATTTACGCATAATCTCAACAGTTCGACGATACAGATTGGTTTGAATATATTGATAATATAATATTGCGATTTCGATATATATTTCTTTACGCATAATCCTGTCAATAGGAGGATGATACAAAAGCATTCAAAAATACATCCGTGCATATGAGCGTTTCCTTATAAATACGCCTGTCCATCTCCATCACCTTTTTTAATATCTTTTCACCATAGCTCTCTTTCTCTATCTCCCTCTCTCTTTCTCTCTTGTACCCTCAAAGATGAATCCGCACTCACTATCATCATCATGCAAGAACGCCACCACTTCATCGGTGAGTGGCTTCTACAACTTCCTCACACAAGCGCTCGACGACTTGGATTCTTCCTTCCCGTCATCTTCATCTTCGTCGTCGTCGTCGTCGTCGTCTTCGACCTATGGCAACAGCTTCATGTCGATTCAGTACCTGCAGCAAGTCCTCCACTCGCTCCGGTCGGTACACTCTCGGCTGACCTCCCTCGTCCATGAGCTCCGCCTCCCCGTCGGGGAGAAGTGGCTCGACGAGTACATGGACGAGAGCGCCAGGATCTGGGAAGCTTGTAACGTCATCAAGTTCGGCCTCTCTCGGATGGAGAGGTATTGTACGACCGCGTCGAATGTCGTCTCGTCGATCCTCGGCTTGCATGATCATCACTTGGATCGTCGCCAGGTAACTTCTCTATATATCCATAAGCATGTCGAAGGAAATCAACCCTCTTTTCTCTTATTAATTGTTCGCAAGGTTTTCATTGAAACTCGGATGTTTCCTGATTTTGATATGATTGTACCACACCAAGACAACCCTATTGATTTCGTTCTCTATCTCGTTTGAGTTTTGAAAAGGCGCTTCGGGCTATAGACGAATGTAGAAGAGAGGCGTTGGTGTTGGAGGAAGAGAACAGGCACTTGATGGAAGCAAGAGTTCAACCACTCTCTCTATGCTTCAACGAGAACGTTTCATTAGAATCCAACTTCAATGGTTTCAGTGGCTTTAGGGGCGCTCTCTATGCGATGAGGAATGTGAGTTCATTGCTCCTGATGGTTCTCCTCGCCGGCCTCGTCTACACTTGGCCGGAGTCGATCTTCCACCAAGGCAGGTATGAGGGGCACGCCGTGTTTGGGTCGAATTTCATGATCTCATCGTCGAGGATCCAACAGAGGATGGCCAACGAGATCGACCGGATGAGCCGGCGGTCGCCACCGCCGCCGATCCTTCTCTACGAGTTCAGGAGGGCGAGGCACGGCATGGAGGAGCTCAGGGGGGTGTTGGAGAGGGGAGAAGAGGGGGAGCATCATCAGCTGGGGCAGGAACATGTGCAAGACAGGGCAGAGAATTTGAAGGGCTTGATTGGGTGTTTGAGGAGTGGGGTTGAGAGTGTGATGGTACAACTTGATGATTTGTTTGATGAAATAGTTGAGGCAAGAAAGAATCTTTTGGACTTGTGTAGCCGTAGATAGAGAGATAGAGAGAGAGAGAGAGAGTATGTGTTTGCTTTCAAAATTTCAAACATGTGAGGCAATCAATTGATTGATATAGAGGAAAAGGTGCAAGAGGGTAAGATCATTAGATTCCCCACCCAAAAAGAGAGGGAGAGAGAGAGAGAGAGGAGGAGGGTAGAATGAAAGTTGTCAAATTGGTTTGGTTCCATTGTTTTCTGGAGGATTTTTCTTTTTTATTAGTACTATTTATGAATGTAAAGACAGTTCTAGGAGTCTCACATTTGCCTTGTAAAAGATGCAGGTGAATCAAATTCGGTTGTTATTGAATTCTCTTTGTTGCATGCAAGTGTTATTTAAGCTGACCAAATGCAGATTATGATTGCCCAGGGTGATGCCCATAAAGAAGATATTCGATCATTATAACTAACTTGTTCACGTCTGATAAAGAAAGTTTGAGCGATGCAATTTTCATGAATATATGACTAGGATTTTTAATCTCGAGAGTGCAATTCAAGTAAACATAAGTGAAAATCACAAAAAAAGAAATCATCTTATACTATCTCTCTTTCCTCCTTTGACTTGCTTCTCTTTTGCTTCTCTTTTTGGTTGATATTATGTTGGTTTCCTTTGCCTTTTCTGATTTTAACGCTCTTCATACTTTTGAAGTATGGGCAGACTTTTAAAGTTTAGGCTATTGTTGGAGAGTGCCCCTAAAGCATTCGCTAAGTAGCTAATGAAGGAAACTGTGCAATTTGTAACACATCATAATTCTTGACTTATACGTAATAAGCGCAATTTGGGCACTTATTAATGAGATCCGTAAGTTTACTAGATCAAGTCAATTCGACATTATAAATATCTCGAAACCATATTGAGCCGGTTCAAGAACACGAGTTCTCATGCAATTTTTTATATTCTTTGGAAACAATAACAGGGTTCTCGAGCCTGTAAGAGTTGAAACAACTGGCCTTAAAAGTTCCACAAAAGTAATTTTCTTTTTCACCTTCTTCCCTATCACTTTATTGACCTGCAACTTAGGATCCACAGTATTTGAAGCTACTAGAGAAACTTTTATTTCCTTCTTTCAAAAGGGGGAAAATATATTCAATGCGGAAAATTCCCTGCAAGTTCTTGGCTTTGAAGAGAAGCAAGGTAACTATTCCCAGTAAAGAAACAAAGGGAGCGAATATCTGATCTGCGCTGCATTTGCTTTAATGTAAAGCAAAATTATCCCCAACAGAAGGACAGATTCCTCTCTCCCTCTCCTTTTTTAACAAGAGGAAGGTGATAATGATTCTTCTTGTTTGCTCAGAAGAACACATCTTTTATATTCTCCTTTTGATTAAGATGGTATTCTTTTTTCTTTTTTTTCTACATTGTTTTTGCTAATTTAGATATTCTTTCTTCCTTTCGAGGACAGTTGTGTGGTTTGACTATAGCTTTGCTTTTAATGGCCAACATCTTCGCTGGCTGTCATTCACCAACCTTGTACGTCAAAGTCTTTCCTTGTTTCTCTCTCCCTCTGTGGCTTGTAGGAACATCATCAGATTGCTACATCTGTTGAGACAATAGGGTTGGTTCAGTCTCTGCTACCGACGTCTTTTCCAGTTGTTATTGTTAGGTTTCGCTGGTTTTGAACCCTCGGTCAACCTGGTCTTCATTGACAGTCGACTGGTGCTGGTAAGCTTGTAATTAGAAAAACAAAGAGAGAGAAAGAATGCAGAGAGAGAGAGAGAGAATTGTCATTATAGCTCTTGTTGCTTCAAAACCTCAAAAGCCACAAATGCTATCCCTTTTCACATTAGCGAGTTCCATTTTCCCCTGCTAACATCGTGCAGGAGCTAAATAAACTATGGTTAAACATTAGAAAGTACTGGAGAAGTAGGCAAAAGCAACTCTTAAAGGTCCAATCAATTCTTGCTTTCAGTGAGCTCGCCAATGAAAGCGAGTTCTTGACTAGACCTCGGTCCATCTAAGTCCACGATAGTTAGGTTAGTTTATTATAACATGGTCGGTCCACAGGAAACCGTAAATTAATAGGTAGAATGATGATTCCCATGACATCAGTAGTTTTAACTATTTCCAGTGATCCAGCCATTTACAACTACGCTCAAAATCACCAGCGAATATCCATGGGTCACCTAGCATGTTCGAATTTGACATTACATAGAAGTTCAACACCCACTGTATTACAAAAACCGATCAAATATACATACATACAATCGACTAAGAAGTTCAATATGCTTTGTCAATCGGTCAACACAAACAGAAGGATTGTCTAAACCTGTCTGAACTCCCATGCTGTACATTCTCCATCTTCAAACGGTTCCGTTTTTCACTGGAAGAAATCTGTCAAGTTAGCACACAGAAAGGCCAGTCTTCACCACCACCACTTAACTAAACCTGATCTGTCCATGCACTAAAACAAAAGTTAATAAATGCACATATTGAAAAACTACACCTTCGTGGGCACCGTTCAGTATTTCACCTCCATAAAGAGCAACTTCATTTCCTCCAAATGAGAAACATGACAATCATGAGATTTCTCTGAGATTGCCACAAACTTAGATTGAAGTAGAATAGCCAAGATAAGGCACTAATACTTGCTTCCACTAGCAAATCGTATTTACCGTTGCTCTTATATCAGCACAGAAACTATTGATCTGAACAGCCCAAATCTCAAATCTGCACTAGATATCTGGATTTTCCTTTTTCAACTCATAATCTTAATAGCTTTTGTCCTTGTCGAAACTCTCAGGACTTCGACCATGAAGGCAGCACTCTTCCTCCACTGTTAACATTTGACGCATCGACATCGACATCAAAGTCAGAATCCTCAAAATCCAAATCATCTATAAAGGTAATGCCATCGCCTGGCTCGTTGACGGCTTGATTATTGTAATTTTGGGCCTCGATTTCTGTGGCTCTTTTCTTCGAGCGACCAGTGCTTCTCGTGAAATCATCATCCTCTTCATAGTTGGGTTTCATGCCTCCATTTGCCTCTCTTCTCCTTTTCATGGAATCCATACTATCATTGCTACTGCTGCTGTTTCGATTATCCGTTCCCTGGTATTCCCTAATGGTGGTTTCTATGGTTTCTAGCAACCGATCTCCATACTTGCTTACCTTTGCCCTACACAGAAACATAAAAATAATTATCTGCTATTAGCAGAGCATGTGAGATAAGGTCTCCACATAACTTACTTCCCAATGCCATTGATTTCGAGCAGTTCTTCCTTTGTTCTGGGAATTCTTTTGCTGATATGCTGAAGTGTAGCATTGCTGTCAAGGACCCAAAAGGAAAAAAGCAAGGGGGCTTGATGAATATTCACTCAATAGCACCACAAAACAAACAATTACACAGACTAAACTCATGAAGGAGATGAGCTCACCCAAATATGTGATATGCCATGACCCCATCCCCAGCTTCCTTAACAAGAATAGTCCGTAGCATACGCAATGAAGTGTATAATTTGGCTGACAGGATCTGAAATACAAGGAGTTCCACAAGTGGTAAAGAGACGAGCAACTTCATCCTTGTTCTTAGGAGAATGGACAACCTAATAGATGCGTGCTCATGCATATATTTCCATACCAGATCACCTTGAGCTTCAGGTTGAGCAGGACCGTCTATCTGAGGCATCAATTTCCCAGAAGTAAACAATCCTTTGGCAGGAGTTACATCAGATTTACTAGACTTAGATATCTTTGCCACAGAAGGAAATCTGCAAAATATGGTGGCACTACAGTCAAGCAAAAATTGCTTCGTTTAGATTATCCTAGTATGTTACACATTTTGATACAAATATTAAGCTTCCAAAGCAGATCAAACAAATAATATGGAAAACTGGTGGCCATACTATGGCTAAATCACCTAAAATATATGGCTACTCAAAAGACTCAAGCGCAAATCTCCCAGTAGTCATGGAGATTTCATAGTTTTGTCACAGGACAAGTATGAGCAATACGTTTCACAACACCGTGATCGAACTGTTAGAATATTTAAATGTTAAATCACGCATTTATCTAACAGCTTAAGCTTTTAGAGCAATCGGCTATGATCTCACCAAATTTCACATGGTATTAGAGCTGGAGATCATAAGTTCGAATCTTTCCAAGCCTTATTTGTGTCCTCAATTAAATTTCCATGCTTAGTACTAAGCAAAAGAGACCAGACTAAGCGTGAAAAGGAGTATAAGAATACTAAAATGTCAAATCACACATTCATTTAACAGTTTAAGCTTTTAAAGCAATCAACTGTCGTCTCACCAAATTTCACAAACCTTTCCTAGGTGATCCTAAAGTTTAAAGTTTTTTTTTTTTTTATGAAAAGGTACTGAGAGGGTACCACCTTATATACTAAACGGCTACCAGCAGAAGCCACTTATATCAAAATTATGCACAAAAGCTCCTTCTAACATTTTCAACAAATTTTATGTATGAAACTGAACTCTCCTGCTATACCAAAAGTGAAGAGCGCACAACCAATTATCCTAAAAAGAATCCCAAGAGGATTTAACTCTCCTATTAAGCCAAAAGCCAAGAAGAGAAATCATCTACTAATCAGTTCTTTTCAAGATGCAAACCCACAATTCGCGTCATACCATAATTGAGGGCAGCAAAATTACTCGTAAAATAGCAAAAATTGTAGTCCAAATCTTTATGATCCTAAAACTTTAAGTTGTGTCGCACAATAAACCATATCATCCGTATGTATCTACCAATCGATCAAACTGGTTGAATAAATCTTTCATCCGTGCGTCAATGACGAAGATGTCAAATTCTGCTAAAATTTGACCTCAAAAACCGGTACCATCTGCAAGAAGGGCTTACAATCTAATAGCGTGAAAGGTGTTAGTTTCCTACCTAGAAAAAGAACTATAATTGAAGGGAGTTCAGGATAAAAGAGCAGCAGTAACGGCTGCAGGCCAAGCACAACAAATTGCTCTCGCAAAGGGGAATCGACTACATCAATAGTCCATGCCGCTGCTCCTATTAAGCACCATTTTCTCTCTGAGATTATAAACTCAACATTTTAGACCTCATATAACGTTTTTACCACTCTTCTAGCGTAAGATCACATTTTAAACTTGGAACATTACTTCAAATGATAAACCACTATAAGTAGCTATCTCTGATCTAACTTATAATGAAAGGAAACATTTCTCCCAGTCTTCCTTCAAATTCCCAGCTATCCCCCAAAGCTCCTAATCTTGAATGCATTTGGATTATTTTTCCCGTATGAGTCAAAGCATAAAGAAGTAGATTTGAGTCGCAGATATGTTGCAATAATGACTTTACTGGAATTGAGATCCAATTCTATGATGAATGCCACCTGACAAAACAGGTATGACGGGTATGAAATTAAGAATAAATTCATTGCAACCAGTGACTAGAGAGAGAGCATTGATGTGAGGGGCATTTGTGGAAAGGAAAGGCCTTGGACAAGATGCAAAAGTGAAACACTAATGGTCGGATGAGACAAAGATCCAGCATCTACCACAAAAATTTACAGCAGATCCTGTTGGCCCTAGTGGTTAGAATAGTTGGTTCATTACAATAGATAGCAGCAAATAAACCCTCAGTAGTGCTTAGTCATATTAATCTTTGTTTTTGTTTTTTTTTTTTATGCCAAACTCCCTTGAAAGTCCATGACCAAAACAAAATATCTATAATAAATTGTTGTTTCAATAATTAAGTCCCTAGTAGACCCACAAGATGCTTGCAACCAATAAATGTTGATTGTCATTGAAGGCAAGAAAAGGTTACTTTGAAATATCTTTGTTAAATATAAAATATGAGATGTCAAAGCTCCACAAAATTTGAGTAAAAAGCATGCAAAAGTCGTGTTAATTTGGACAGGGATTAGAAGATTCAAATGAAATGCATCCTATGTGTCTCTAAGACATAAGTGCAATTCAAGCTAAGATTATGGAACAAAAACCATTTCCAAAAAAGCAATGCAACACCCTATCAGGGTAGAATAGCAGATGCATAAGTAGGCACATGGTTAATAAGCACCGTGAGATGCTGATGATAAATTTCCGACGATGAAAACAGAAAAATTTCTTGGTTCAGTGAAGGGATGCCCCTCTCATCACCAGTTAAAGAACAGCAAAATTAATGACAAACCTCAGTATGACAGATTGCCTCCCAGAGCAAAGATTGTAAGCCTTGGATTCATTTACCTGAATAGAAACAAACAAAGGAACATAGTCTCCCGTCTGAAAGCAGAAAGCAAGCATCCAAAAGGAGGGAGGAAAATTTTCTCCTCAATTAAATGATTAACCATGAATTTCATGGCCTCACAGAATCATAGCAGCGATATTTACCTTCAGTATTGATGACAAAGATCCATAAAGGTCACTTTTCCTAACATCCTCCACCAGGAAATCTTCAGTAACAAGATGTCGTAGCACACGGGACGCTTCTCCCTTTGCTAAATGTTTCCCGGCTCCATGCAAATTCAACTTTTCATGTCGATGCTTTTTGACCTGATTTAACACTCTAATTTGAGAATCAAGCAAACAAAGACCAGGATGATCAATGGAGAATATCTAAGTTACTGTCTCAACATACAAATTGATTCAAAGAACCCCTGTAAACTTCTAATATGTGAGCTGAAGAAAACTGCTGCCCTGCTAACTTCACCAACTCAACCTACGCAACAGTAATTCCACATCCAAGTATGAGCAAAAGTCTTAGCTCGCAAGAGATTGGAGCAAACCACCACAGTAACCGAAAAAGACAAATAGTAAGCATTCAAACCAATTGCTTTGCAATCTCAGTCACATCCTTCTCAACAAAACTTTTGATCTTGAGGCAATTGTCACACGTTTTTCCGCAATTATTGGAATCAAATTTTTCTCCAAAATGAACAAGCTGCAGGAGACGTCGACAGTCAACATCATTTTCACAGTAACTGACCTGAAACAGTTGAAATGACTTTCAGACCATCTATAATAATTGGAACTTTAGAAAGCATCATTTGAATCAGTATAATACCATGCGCAGGAGATTGTCAGTATTTGTTTCGAGTACCCTTCCTGAATTTGCCATATTGATACGGTTATAACCATTTGAGAATGGACTTTGCTCTACTGCTCCTTGGCTAATCATATGTTTTACGCGTATCTGTCAAAGAAAAAATAGAATACATAAAGTTCTGTTATTTTTCCCTGATGTGCCATAATGTACTGAAGAGGTTACACAAAAGGAATTGTCAAAACAATTTTTATTTTAAGTAATTTAGAAAAAGAACTTGACAAAATTAACTAACTTTCAAATTGCAAAGTCGAGCATGAACAAGAAAAGTCAGTACGATAAAGTCTTTGGAGTTATAATGTTCATAAACATACTAAAAGATGTAGGAGAAGGATAAGAAATATGAGTGCATAAATTTGGAGAAGAATCGCTGTATCAGCATTACATAATCACTGTAACTGTAGTACAGCACACAAGACGAATGCTGACCATCTCGTCCAGCACGACCACATTCCTGTGATATAACCAAAATCCAGAATTATCACCATGTCATGAGCTAAACCCAAAACATTGAATTACACACTGATTTTATTAATGTTCAGCAATTGAAACTTCCAGCACTCAAATGCTCGATAGAAGCATCATCGTGTTTCAAAATGTACCTGGTGATAACCTTCAATTGATTTAGGAAGGGAATGATGAATTACAAAGCGGACATCTGGCTTGTTGATACCTACAAGACACATTGTCCATGGTCAAAATGCTATCGCATTTGATTACTACAATCAGAAATTGGTGAGAAAAGAGAAATACCCATTCCAAATGCCACTGTGGCACAGATTATATTGATTTCATCTTTGCTCCACTGCTTTTGGACAAATGTTCGTTGAGCAGGGTCCATGCTCCCATGGTAAAATGCTGCTTTATGTCCATATTCCTGACAAATACAATCATTATTTTTAACAAATTGTGAACAAGTAAAGGATCCCTTGAGTCTTAGCTTTTATTGAAGCAACTTATCTAACAAATAAAAGGAATAAAAAAGAAATCTGCTTTGCCTATTGCAATATAAGGCACACAACCCTGTGAAAATATAGGAAATTAAGAAATATTGATTGAAGAATATGAAATATACTTTGTGTACTCAAAACGAGAGAGAAATATGCAAGAAGACTCAAATTTGTCTTCCCCCTTGATACTCTCGCACCACATAGCATGTTTAATATCCAAAACAACAAGATGATACTCATACTAATCTTCCATGAATTCATGGTACAATAATGGAAAAGTCAAAAAGGACATAAAAACCTAGCATCAAGAATGGAGTAAAATTAGCAAACATTCGGCTGCAGCATGGAGCTAACATATGTACAACTGACAAACATATTCAGAAATCAGTAAGAAAATAAATGCCAATGCATGTGCAAATGTACACGAGCATGCAAATATATACACAAGTAAACAACTGAACATGAATGCAATGCATGTGGTGGAGACACACAGATAAGGAGAAAAAAACTATATGCAATGTATGCAAAGCCACTGCAGTGCATACAGAGCTTCATGAGTCCTACACTCGCCAAAAAAGAGAAAAATTTTCATGGGCTTGGTTGAGCTAAAAAAAGGATGGTCAAATCAGACTTGCAAGGAGATTCAACGTTTCTGGATTGGGTTGGGAGGGGGGGAGGAGAAGGATACGGTTTCTTTAACAAATTCGGAAATAGTCCTCTCTATGAAATAAATTTTTTTAAAAAATGGGAAGCTAAATGGCATATACTATATAGTAAATCAATTTTGTAAGCACTACTCAACAACCAAAACTAGCAATCAAATCCAAGGTGCCATCTTTTTTAGGCTAGAAATAATTTTTACAAAATTGAATCTATCTGATCATAGCAAGCAATCATGGCATGTGATCATATGTAGGTGAAGTCAGGCCAAGTTTCAATTAAGGGAGCTACCATCTAGATGAGTCTGAATTCCATCAATTTAGGTCAATATAAAAAATCATAACATCAATTCATATCAATCTCAAGCATGAAATTTTAACCCTCGTGTCTAATATTTCATTCAAAAGGATGTGATGCAAAAGGATGTGATGAATTGTGTTATTACCATGCGAAACATAATGCTGTCAAAGGTTTCGGCAAGTAGTTTCACGTAAGGTGTACTACTGAACTCTCGTACTAGATTATTCCAACCAGTTGGAGGTTATGTTCTAGCCTCACCAACAAGTCTTTAGTTCAACAAATTGAGGGACTTGATTTTAAAAAATAAAAATAAAAATCAAGCTGTCTCCACATGAATATCATCCTATATGATCAAACAACTCTTAAATATGGTTGCCAACAGCATCAAACAGGACCAACCTGTAACTTTTCGGCAACCTTCTCACAGTCCATTCTTGAGAGACAATAAATTATCCCGCATTCATCAAAATGATTTTCTTTAATGAATTTGTCTATGTCCTCCAGACACTTTTTCGTCTTTGGAATGACAGAATACCTGCAAATTTCCACAATCAGCTATAATTTCCACAGCTGAAAGATAAATGTCTCACTTAGATGCAAACCGTAAATTTGGACGATTAAAACTCTGCCGGAAAATAATGCAGTTGACAAGAGCAAGAGCTCGGACAACATCTTCTTTGACACTGGCTGTTGCAGTAGCAGTTAAAGCTAACACTGGAGTGCTAGGGAACTTCTGTTTCAGAATACCAAGACCCTGCATAACGTACAAGATGATTGGCATGAAAGATAGAGCAGTACCAGTAGCATAAAACTCAAAAAAATTTTACCTCCATACCTGATAGTCGGGTCTAAAATCATGACCCCATTGACTCACACAATGAGCTTCGTCAATGACAATCCTAGCAAGAAGTTCACGAGCATGTAAACTTTCCAACTGCCGCAACAAAACATCGCTTCTGCATTAAAAAAAGAGGCAAAAAAAGCTTTCTGAAATATTCAGAAGAATGTAAAAGAATATTTTATTAACTACTTGGAGAAGAAAATGCTATAAATTCTTTTGAAAATTAATAATAGTAGATATTCAAAAATTAGATACTTCATTCAGATATTTCAAGAGAAACTGGGGTCAAATAACAAGCACCAAAGTATTATCTAGATGGTCAAGCGACTAGAAGAGATGTCCTTCAGAGTTAAATGCATTAGCACTCCTGCGCCAAGGCTAGACCTTTGCCTAAGATTTAGGGTCGCAATTGATTATGAGTGGGGAGGTAAAAAAAAAGGGCTAGAAATATTCGAGCTCTGAATCCTGCTCTAGTGCCATGTACAAATTCTTAGAGCACTTCCAACTTATCTTAAATATTTCTCCGCTCGATGATTTGTCTATCTATAGATATGTGTTCAGCCTTCATCACTTATGTTGAATTATGAGCCTTACCGTACAAAAGCGCGGCAGCGCCATTAACTGATTTAATTCATTCACTGAGTGGTATGATTTTATGATGTTTTTATATGTCTTGAGCTATTATTTCAGAAGCTGCCTCTTAGCTATGCTCCAGGAGTTTAAAAACCAATTTTGCTTGCATCATTTGTGAGGAGAATAACACTCACTTGGCAACCTTCTCAGGTGTGACATATAGGAGCTTGAATTTGCAATAATCAGAATTGAGTTCTCTAAGGATCTCCTGCTGTTCACTCCAGTCCATGTTAGCACTTAAGTAAGTCGCAGGAATATTAGCCTACAAGAAAAGAGTGCAGGAGAGCATTAGAGAAACAGTCCCGAAAAACCAGGATAACTGAAGATAGATGATGTAGACACGAACATGTTAATCCAGCAAGTTACCTGCAACAAATGCATTATTTGATCTTGAATAAGTGAAACGAGGGGTGAGATAACTAATGTCACCCCTGGACATATTAGAGCTGGAAGCTGTCAGGAAAAAAAATAAAAGAGGTGTAACGCAAAAGCTTTGAAAAACTTGACATATTGGATTCACAAGCCATCACACATTCCAAACCATGCACATCAAAACAGGAAGGTTTTGTAGCAAAGTTACATGGACAATGGGACAAACGGCATGTTGAGAGAATGTCGAGTACCTCCATTTTTCTATGGAACTCCAGGGCAAATGAAGCAAAAGAAGAACTTACTGTACTAAAGTAATGTTGCATGAACACAAACAAATATCAACCCTAGGACTTAATTTACCTGGTATGTCAAGCTTTTTCCACCTCCAGTTGGCATTAAAACAAAAACATCATATCTACTCATTGTGGCATTTACAATTTCTCGTTGGTTTGGGCGGAAAGAATGGTTCCCAAATACTTTTTTGTTATGATCCTGGCAGCAAAAGTTAGTAAGCAACAAGAGGTACAAGATATGCAAATAAAAGCTATCTGAAGTGGGCAACACCTCCAAGCTTTTTGTCCACGGGAAGCTCCTGCTGCTCCACTTTTTGTCAATTGAACCTTCAATATAATTAACTTCTACAGGCTTTTGAATGTATGAGTCTCTGTCCACGGGACCTGATGAAACAGGAAACCTATCTGAAGTGAAAGAAACTGATGGCGAGTTCCATCTGTCATAACCACCAGGCTCGTTTTGTGGATGAATATGGGCTTCGAGTCTAAAAGGTTCTACCCTAGATCCAAATGCTCGAGGTGTTTCATGCAGGGAAGACGTTGGGGGCGCTGCAGATGCAGAAAAATGAGACGTTCTCCTTTCCTCATCAACCGTAAGAGAGCGAAGATGATTCTCAAGCTGCTGAATTTGCCTGTTGAGGTGTGACCTAAAAAAGTGTGCATACATACAGCATTTAAAAGTTATCACATCCCCTATTAGAGCTTCTTTCGATAATATCTATACAGAAGCTGGAAATTATAACTGACAGATTTTCATTCCTCCATTTTGCATGCATTAGATTCCAAGCAGAAAGGACTTTACAAAGAGCAGAAGCTGGGTAGGAGCAAACCTATCATGACGAAGCTTCTCCACCGCTTCTGGAGTTAGTTCGGTCACATTGTCAAGGAGCTCATTGGATATTGCAATTAAATTGTCCTTCATTTCCTGCAAATGACGTGCAGCATCGGGGCAAAGGCCTAGCTGTATCCATTACAATATTGAGCATATCAAGCACGGAAGAGAACTATATATGGCATCTTAATGGGACAAATGAAACTGGCCAACTCACTTTTAACCCATGACTGCAATTCGAACGCAGCGCCTCAGGCAAACAACTTTCATCTTGTTGTAAACTATTCCTTTCCACATCTGGAGTTATGGGTGGAAGCTTCTGGATTGATGGTTGAGGTGTTGAAGTGGATTGATAATGCTCCATTACTATCTGGTCGACATCAATACTCTGAAACCCACCTCAAATTGATGAAGTACCATACACGGAAAAGGCAATAAGATAAAATGCTGATCACAGAGACATCAAATAAATTGAACTAAGGTATGAAGCGTCTGACGGCAATTGAACTAAGGGAAAAGATGTTTTATCAACTGACTGAACCAGAAAGAAAGCTTTTAAGAAACAATATTAGTGATCCAATCATGAACTGTTAATCCGTCATTCCTTAAGGATCATATAGCAGATTTTTACTCTTTCTAATAAGTATAGAGTCTAGACACACTAATAAATGAGACCTAAACCTACGTAGAGTCAAAATTAGACCGACCTACCGCCATTAGTCAATTCAAGTAACAAAACTGAAAAGCAATTTCTATTAGAAGAAAAGACTACTCCTTTTCACAATGTTACAGTTTGATCAGCAGCTATCCACTTAAGGAAAAAAATTACCTCTAGAATGTCATCGTCATCTAGCTCATCAGCCAAACTTCCCCCTGATGATTTCGTATGTGCAGTAGGCATGCTGTCTCTGTTTATTGCTGCTGCAAAACCTTCACAATGTGCTTTGTTCGCCCCTAAAATGCCATTTCCACTTTGCCTAGCTGGACGTCCCCCTTCTGCAGCCTCATAATGGGCCGAAACAACTGGATTAGAAACATAATTATTTGACGCATCAATCCTGGCAGTCAATCCATTAAACTTTTTATTGCTTTCCCAAGAATGACCATGTTCTTTGCCACTGCTTGAGACAGTTCTGCTAACTTTATCAGAATGGCCAGCATTGTCATCCTTGACCGGCAAAGTCTTCCCAGGTGTTATGTATGTTCTAGAAGATATCCGAAGACTGGAAAGAGCATGCCAAGCCTGCAAATTTAACATGCCACAGTTCCATGCCAATCAAAACTTCAAAATATCACGGATTATTGCTTCCTCAGGAGAGCTAGAGTTACATTTACAATTTAGAACAATCAGCACAGCCATTGAAAACAGTAGAACGCATAAAACTGTCCTCCTGCACAAATTCTACAGCGGGCAACCGATGTTAAGAAAAGGGGCGAAACTGAAAGAAAATAAAATTACCAATACTGGAAGTATGATCAGCATCTCACATTATGTTACACATAAATCTGCTTAACAAGTTTACCTTGTCTATTTGGTTAGTGGGTAATCGTTGGGGATTCGCCATGGAGAAGACCATAGACCTAATGAACAATGCAAATAGTCATTAGGAGACCAATATAGCTCAAACAGAGTGCATAAGCATACAGCAAAGGCACAGGGCCCTTACTAAGGCTAAGGCAATTGCACTGTGTCATCATATAAATCAGCCAAACAACAAAGTCCGTGACAACCTGTGACAACCTGAGACGTGGATTCCAGTATCCATCTTTCACATAAAGAAACACTATGCTAATGTATGAGGTTGATAATGCTAGACTATAAAAACTGCCTCCAGAAAAATTCCGTGCAGAGCACAGCGAATCAATACATCGCAAACAGTCCTAAGCAGCAGCTGGGGTTTTGCCCCATTACTTTTCCAGCTCAAGATACCATGGCCCCCAAAAGACCCACAAGCGTGTAAACTCTGTCGCTTGGACCAGCAAAACAACTACATTAGGGAGAATCCGCAATCCCGACCGTCAACATTCCACTCTCAATAAAGAGCATGGGAAAAGAATTATCATACTTCATCCTCATACACTGTCTAAAAGAACAGTAATTTCGTCGAATTCGGATATTCGCGTGAAGTAGGACAGCTCTACTTCAAATAGCCGAGACATCGACAGCAAAAAAGCCTTCTTTTTTACCGAGTCACCCCAACCATGAACCCATTTTTTTTGTGTCTACTAGCAAACAAGGACACGACAACATCAGCAAAAGTTTCGGCCGACTCATCGTCACAATGCGACGGTTAACCGAACCGTAATAACGAGCTACCTCGACCCCATCGATTCTTGGACGGGAGGCCTCTGGTCCGGCAACGAGTAGAGGAGATTCGAGCTCAGGAACTTGGACTGGTTCGAAAAGTTGTCGTGAGCGCTCGCGTGGTCCGACCAATTCACCCTCGGAAGCCGATCATCGCCCGCCTCTCTCCGACTGAAAAATCAAACAACACCCAACCTCCAAAACATTATCTAAAATAATTTTTTTTTTTTAAAAATTTAAAAAAAATTGAAAACTTCCAGGAAACAGTAAAAACAGGGACAGCAGCTCTCACCGCGTTTGCATCTCATCGGTCATCAAACCCGCGCACGCATCGCAAAATCAAAGCTGTCCGCGAATCCCTAACCGGAAATCGGACGTGCTCCCGAGGATAGCGATCGAAACCGGCGGCTCGCGAACGCGATGGGAGTTAGAGAGAGACGAGGAGGAGAGAGAGAGAGAGAGGAGTCGGGATGATGATGATGATGATGATGATGGCGATGGATTGGGCTGGTGCTTCTTCTTCTGGAATGTCTTCTGCTGCTGCTGCTGCTAGAGAGAGAGAGGAAGAGGAAGATGATGGCGGGATAACTCCATTTGGTTCGGATTGCAGCGGCAAATTCCAAATTTTCAGCTGCGGGAAATTGAGAAAATGGAATGAAGTGATAAAAAAAGATGAAAACATTTTCGGTGTTTTCTTTGGATTATAAAGTAATACAGCTAATATTCCCTGACCTTTTGCTCATTATAATTTTTGTTTTTCCTCGAAAGCAGTCCCTGGATGGTTGATATCTAAGAGGGCATTTATTTCATTGAAAATTTCAAAATAAGAGAGAATGTTTTTATGAAGATTATTTTTGAGAAAAATTGTTAGTTTTCAATTATTTGGTAATTTGAGAAAATGGTTTCCTTTTTGTCAAAGATAATAAGTCGTTTTCCCCTTGTCCAAACTTGCTTTTGGGGATAGCAGCACAAATGATGCATGACTTTAGCTAGATGTTCGATATTGTGTGTGAACTTCTAATTTGTTTAATAGGATTCTTGAATTTTGGCCGAGCGTGCAATGCTATCCCTCGACTTTTAATTTATTCAATGTGATTCTTTAACATTTTTATATAGTGTATGAACCACATTAAATATTTAATAATAATTTGGAGATAACATAAAATAAATTAGAGTTTAAAGATAGTATTACATATTAATTAGAGCTCCATTGAACATATTAAAAATTCAGGAAAAGCATTGCATATGGACTAAAATTCGTGAGCTATATTGAACGAATTAAAATTTCAAAAATGACATTACACATTTGACCAAAGTTCAAGTACAATGTATGTCATTTTCCCTTATTTTAAGTCAATCAAAACATTTTTTTGTAAATCGATTAATTTTCCGTCATTCAAACAACGAAAAGTAACAAAAAAAAAATTCAAAATATATTTTTCCTTCAACTAACGAACTCTAACTCAGTCTAGTTCTTCCTCTTGATAAACTAATGGCGTTAGTGGGGGGAAAACTCCTTTTTATGCTAAGTTGGAAAAAATGTGTGTTTCTAAATCTTTTAATTTTGGTTTCATTTGTTTCGCAAAAAATGATTTATTTTGAAAAAGGATTCACTTGTATTGCTTGAAATGATTAACCAATGATAAATATTTTCATCATTGACAACAATTCATATTTTAATTCTTTGAAGGCGATGAAGATAATTTTCATTTATTTATTTTTGTAAGTGATACAAGTGATCACTTTTAACAATTATAAATTATCCATTTTTTGTAAAATAAATGGAGTCTTAGTTCTAAACTTTTTGATGATTTGTCAATTAAGTCTTTTCGGGCAATATCGTTGGAAATCGTTGACATGGGTGTCTGTCATGACCTCTTTTTTCCGTTCGGGGGAAAAGAAAGAATGGTTTAGGGGTATTTGCCTAAAGAGGCAGACCAATGGCCCTAAATTAGGCGCGGGCTCTCCCAAGCCCATACCTCGCGCGACGTTGGATTTTGTTTTTTAGTTCTTAACAACTTAAATATTTCTAGGAGTCGCCACTAGCCTATTGGGGTCGGCTAGAAACCAATCAAGACACGGGAGTGTTGTCTCAATTCCTACGCAACTAGAGATTTCTCGGAACGGGGACTTGTTTACGCCAATGTTTCTATTAGCGCCCTTGCGGTACCACTAACTTGGAAGGTTTTAATCTAAATGGCCACACCATCTTGATTACCAATTATAATCTTTATGAAACCACTAAGTGTCCATGCAAATGTTTTTGTAGTTTTTTTTTAATGTCTAGACTAATCCTAACATAATTTAGAAGAGAAATTTACACTCAAATTAATGAAAAGCGGTGCATAAGTAAACATCCAAGAAATTGAAATAACTTAAAAATAAATGCGGAAAATGAAAACCCGATACAAGTCGGGCAAATAATATTACATGGCCTTGTTATCACGCCCCGGGACAGGACCCCCGTGAGCAAAATGAGAATTTAAATATGCATGAAATTACCCTAGATGCATGAAATTACTCTAAATAATTTTAATCTAAGCAAAATAGATTATTTACAAAAATGGTTATAAAATACCAAAATATCATTTAATTAGGAAAAATGACTTTATAAAATTAGGAAAATCTCCTAGATGTCATTTTTGGCTTAATTTGATAACATCCAACATTTTTTGATATTTTTGAAATTTTCATATTTTTCTTTTTTTTTATATATATTTTTTAAATATTAATAATAATTCCTTAAACCGATCTATGCTAACATGGAGTAGCACAGCACATGAATATCACAATAATCAAGCTCAAATCGACCGTTTCAAGATCGAAACTTGGTTTTCGCATTTCATTGAACACTTGGCGTGCATTAAATCACCCCAAAACAGCTTCGCGGGCCATGTTTGCGGCCTTCAATCTTCACCCATGAGCAATATTATGTGGAACTAAAGTATCAAGATTATACTACCACATGCAAGGAGCAATATTAGATAGAAATCATAGCCTACAACACACAAGAACCCAGCTAAAATCGTCCTCAAATATACGGGTTTGAGCTGATTTTGCAAATCTGGGTTTGAACCCAAGTCAAGCAAACAGGTTGCATGCCCATGTTCAAGCCCCGACACTTATCACATGCAAGATCTAAGGGAAATGCTATTTAATTCGAGTGAAAGTAGGTAACATGAGCTTTCAAATGCAACAAAAATCATAGATAATGGCCCACCGAAAGACATCAAAACGACCTCTCCAAGAAGCACACATGCAAAACTCTTGAAGAGATTCCAACACTTAGAAAAATTTCCACCTCGAAAATCAGTCCTCCGGACTAGTTTTCCTCTTGATTTTCGTGATCAAAACATGTTCAAAATTAAACCAAAATACATCTAGGATGCTTACCTTGCTTCCTAGTTTCCCTTTCAAGTGACTCTTGGCCAAGGAAACCAAGAAATTATCCTCGGGAGGCACGTGGAAGTTGGCTTCTTCAACTGGAAAACCAGATCTGCAAAGAAATAACTGATAACGAAGGTTTTCATTAACCTCAAAAATTAGACTCCGTGACTTTTTTTGTTGGAAAAATAAACACCAAACAAAGCTATATGTATTGTACTTTGGTTTTGAACTCATGGTTTTCCTCATTTGTCTCTCAACTTTCTCAAAAACACTCGCTTTCTCTCACTCGTGACCAACCGGGCTCAACACTTAGAAAAATTTAGACTTTCTTTGGCCCGCCAGGAGGGTAGTTTTTCGGGGGGCTTTAGGAGGCCTTCCCGATCTCCATTTGGGACTGGCGACCTATGGTTGGAAAGATCTTTGAGTGAAGTTTCACTCTCTAGTTGAAGGTTTTGGCTAATTTTGGCTGCAAGTTTGTGAAAATTGCACTTTTCTCTCTCAAGGTCGGTTTGGAATTTCTGGGTTTTCTTTTCTGGAGTTGCTTCTGAAGGTGTCTTTGGGGAACGATCCCGAGCTCTCTCCTCTCTTTTTCGTCTCCTCTCTCTCCTCCCTCAAAAGAGCTTGCTTCGTAGATGTTATCCACCACAATCATCATTCTCTTGGTCGGCCTTTTGTCCACCTACCAAGCCTGCCAACTGAGCTAGTTTACCCACTCTCTGACTTAGCCAATTTTTCCAACTTCTGCAGCTGTTGAGTGTCCGGATTTGGTGCGATTTTCCCGTGCCTTCAGCAGCTTATCCCTGGCCGATTTTCGTCCACTGGCACTACTCATTATGGTCTTCAATCACGTGCAAAGATCAGGCTTGATGGGCGGCTGAGTGGGATATGGTGGGGCCACCAAGTTGCTTACTCAGCAACTCCGAATTAAGGCTAAACCGTGGGCTGGGTTTTGGTAGCTCGTTTGAGTGCTTTAATCCATCAATTTGGCTGCGTTTTTTGATCAATTAGCAAGCTCATGTATATTATTTTAAGATCTTGGCCATTTTTCACAATTGTACTCACTCAATTTTGCAAGAAAGTCCCTCAAAGTTGGCCATTTTCTTATCCAAAAATACCCATTTCAATACAAACTTGATCTTTTTGGCCCGATTTGATTGATTCGAGTTGGCCCAAGTTCAATTTCAACTTAATTGGTGACCAAGATGATGATTTAAGAGTTCGAGCAAAATTTTGCAAAATTTGCGAATTGGTCCCTCAACTTTTAGAAATTGCATTTTGGCCCCAATTTGCCATTTTAATTCCAATCTGACCTCCCGGGCTTGGCTAGTCACATTTAGATCATTGGCCCCAACTTTTTCTTCTTTTTTTTAATTATCTTTTTTTATATATTTAATTTAATTTTTTTTTAAGGAAAACCATATTCCATTTAAAACACTATATTAAATGCCTAGATAATCTATATGCAAGAATTTAATTTGAAATATTTTTGTGGAAAAACAAGTTCCCATTTTTTTTAAATGATTTTTGGGCAAAAATTTAAGTGTCAACAGGTGTCATTTATCCTATATGGCATGGCCGATGTTAACATGGACAATTCTCGTAATTTAAAAAAAAAAAAAAATTCTCTATGGTTGATGAGGGCCACTAGCAACCCTCGTTGGCCATTGGGCTGCAAAGGCCTTGGGTGAGGTGCAAAGTCCCTTGCCAGACTTAGGCGAGGCTTTCGTGGTCAATGAAGGTTGTTGGTGACCCCTATTGTCATAATGAAAAAACAAAGAGAAAAATAATAATAGGAAAAAAAAAGTTAAAAATATAAAAATTATTCACGTCAGTATTAATTGTATTACATAAGACGATTGGTGGCATCGTTTGCAATTTTCAACAAAAATTACCTAAAAGGACTCAATTGGTAAATTATCAAAATGTTTAGGATTATATTTACCGAATTAAAATGTTTAAGACTGAATCACCATAAATGCAATAAATTTAAGGCATTTTTGATAATTTCTTAAAGAAATAATTTTAATGAGCATGTGCGGAGCTTAACTTATCGAATAATAAAAAGATTAAGCCAACACTAGTGTTCAACATAATCTCTAAAATAAAAATTATGTATATTATTATCGTAATTAAAGCTAGAATTCCCATGGTGCAAGGAGTAGGGGTGAGTAGTTTCGGGTTCCACTCGGAACTCGGAACTTACCTATTGGAATAATCTTCCTCGTTTTCTTGAGCCTAAAACCTATCATGTTACAAGTTTCAGAGTTGATTTCAAGGTCCACCTAAGTTTCACCTATATTATTAATTAAATAATTATAGTAAATCATCATTTTTAATTACAATCTATTGCTACAATCCACTAAATATAATTTATATTTAGACACACAAAATATGAAATATAAACAAAATAAAAGTCTCATTCATAAAATGAAAGTTTGGACTAGTGGTTATAGATCATTTACTTATCATCGAATGCCGCGAAACAACGTAAGATCATAAAAAGACATGAATGAGAAAAATAAAAAAAACTTATTCCCAGTTATAGGTTTCAAGTTCCACTTATCTAGAATCCGGAACATATTTGTTGAAACAAATTCCCAATTTTTTGGAACCCAAAACCTATCCTGCATATCTGAGATTTTGAAGCCGAACAAATTCTCATTGGTCCAATTCTTCAACTTTGCCCAAAAGAGGTAGTAACAATTACGATAGAATATAAAAAAAGAAAAAAATCAAATTTGTCTTTGGTGAAATCACTACTATGGAGCGAAGGCATCGTATTTCATTTGCCTCGGAATATGCATGCTAGGGAACTATCATCGACATAAAGTTGTTCCCTAAGAATTTAGTAAAATTGCATATGCTCCATATATTTTAGGAAAAATAGATGATTTGGAAAGTATTTTTAAAAAAATAATCCTTTGTACCGTTTAAAATATCTAGTCAGCGAAAAATATTTTTATTATTGATAATAATTCATGTCTAAATAATTTTGATAGACGATGAGATTATTTTTCGTTTATTCATTTTTATAAACGATACGAGCAATCATTTCTAAAAAAGTATATTTCAAATTATTAATTTTTGACAATTAGCGGCTATGATAGCTGATCTTTTTTTTTTTTTTTGGTAACCTAGGAAATCCTGAAAGTTGAGAGCC
Source organism: Eucalyptus pauciflora (assembly GCA_007663325.1). Taxonomy (NCBI): domain Eukaryota; kingdom Viridiplantae; phylum Streptophyta; class Magnoliopsida; order Myrtales; family Myrtaceae; genus Eucalyptus; species Eucalyptus pauciflora. The sequence goes on along the minus strand of VMYD01000211.1, from coordinate 89,924 downwards.
GGCGGGAAGAACCTGGGCCTGAAAGTTGACAGCCGGCGGGAAGAACCTGGGGCTAATGCAAGCTGGCCACCACACTCACGCCAGCGATTAAGTCACCAAGTAATGCCGTTGGGATTCGAACTTGGCACCTTTCGTGGGAGGCACAAAGCTCAAGCCAACTGCGCCACCGCAGTGGGTGGTCCAATAGCCGATCTTTTCGTTGCATAAAACTTGCTGAAAATGTCCTTCGTCTGTCTACATGCATCCAGATTCAAGGAAACGAGTCTTAAAATTTAGGGAAAAAGCTACGAAAAATCCTGAACTTTGCTCAAAGTGACACATTTACCCCAAACTTTTTTTTTGTGATATGAAAAACCCCAAACTTTCCAAACCATGACACATTTACCCTATCAAAGGCATTTTTGTCTTTTTATTCTATTTTTTCCTTTTTCTTTTTTTCTTCTTCTTCCCTCCGCCGGCCATGGTAGAGCCGGCAAAGGGAAGCTGGCGTCAGGCGAGGGCGGCCCTTGCTAGAATGCCCTCGCCAAATCCGGCGAGGGAGGCCCTCGCCTGACGTCGGCGAGGGAGGCCCTCCCCGGATGCCGGCTTCCCTCCGTTGGCTAGTCGGCGGAGGGAAGAGAGAAGAAAAAAAAATTAAAAAAATTAAAAAAAATTAAAAAAATGAAAAGACCAAAATGCCATATAATTTTGGGGTAAATGTGTCACATAACAAAAGTTCAGGGTTTTTTGTGTCACAAAAAAAAGTTTGGGGTAAATGTGTCACTTTGGACAAAGTTCGGGGTTTTTCGTGGTTTTTTCCCTAAATTTTAAGATTTTTGTAAGAAAAAGTAAAAACTTAGACGAAATGATAATAAGTTGTAAAATTGACCTTATTAGAATGAGGCAATATTTTTACTTTTTTGGAGATTATTAACATAGTTATGGATACTAGATAAATTCATTAGTAATAAGTAATAAGATTTATCTACGAGAATTAGAAAATAATTATATATATATATATATGACCTCATATAAAATTGATCCAATCATGTGTGCCAATAATCTGGTATGTATAAAATAAAAATAAAAACAATCTACCGATGTATTTATAGAATAATATAGAGAGAAAAAATTGATTTTATCCTTTACCAAAAAAATAATAATCTTTACCAATTATTTTTTTTTTGATTTTATCGACGATATTTATTTATTTGTTTGTTTGTTTTTGGGCTTGTACGGATACAAGTCTATTTAAAGTAACCTAAAAAGATGGATAAAACGTTCGGCTCTAAATCACTGTCTTTATAGAAGGAACTTAACCGTCCATCGTCATCTTTTTTCCCCGCTTCTTTCTAGGGTTTTTGCAGCAATCTCTCTCTCTCTCTCTCTCTCTCTCTCTCTCTCTCTGCAAATTCATCATCATCATCATCTTCCTCATCCGAACTCCCATGGCGGATCCTCGTTCACCGACGACCGACCTCTCGACTCTGCTCGGACACAACCACAAGAGCTCGACGGGCCTTTTCGACATCTCCAAGGCCTACAAGTTCCTCCACCTGAAATGGCACACCGACAAGAGCCCGTCGAACAAAAACGAGGCCGAATCCGACAAGGTAACGGAACTGGGTTCCATCATGTGTCGACATTGGACATTGTTAGAGCAAGATTTTCATTGGGGATTGATGTTTTCGCGTTTGTCTCAGAGTTTTGATGGGAAAAGGAGTGACGAAAGAGTCACGAGCAGCGACGATGCGACGACGTCGGACGGCTCGTCGCGTCACAACCGCAGCGTCGACGACAGCTTCTTCTTTCGCCGCTCGTTCCTGTCGAAGAGTTCGAGTCGGAGGAGCCACACGCCGAACCCGTCGTTGTCGAGGACGAGCAGCCGGATGAACACGTCCCCGCCCTCCTCAGATTTCAGTACTTTCTTGCGGAGCACGAGCAGAAAGGTGGGATCCGAGACCGAGGCTCCGGCCACCTTGTCGAGGAACATGAGCCGGAAAGGGAGCACCCCGATCGTGTTCTCGCATACGGCGGCCCGGCGGAAGCCCGCCCCGATCGAGAAGAAGCTGGAGTGCACGTTGGAAGAGCTGTGTCATGGATCTGTCAAGAAAGTGAAGATCACACGAGATGTGATTAGCGACACGGGGTAATCATCTTTCCCCCTCAAATCATCATCTCTATTATCGAAACCGATCTCAGAATTTTGCTTGAGGAATAACATGTTTCAGACATGATCATCATGCACATATCTACAGCATTGAAGGTTAGCAAATACTGATTCTTCCATCGCGCAGGATCATCCAAGAAGAGGAGACGTTGAAGATCAACGTGAAACCGGGATGGAAGAAAGGGACGAAGATATCGTTCGAAGGCAAAGGCGACCAGAGGCCGGGGTACCTGCCGGCCGACATCGTCTTCTCCGTCGAAGAGAAGAGGCACCGGCTGTTCAAGCGGCGGGGGGACAACCTGGAGATCGCGGTCGAGATCCCGCTGGTGCAAGCCCTGACCGGGTGCACGCTCTCCGTCCCGCTATTAGGGGGAGAGGAGACGAGGGTCCTGTTCGACGAGGTCATATTCCCGGGGTACGAGAAGGCGATCCCGGGCCAGGGCATGCCGAACCCGAAGGAGGACGGCAAGCGGGGAGATCTCCGGCTCAAGTTCTACGTCGAGTTCCCGGATGAATTGGACGATGAACAAAGGTCTGAAATCCGTAGCATTCTCGAGGGTTGTTGTTATACATGATCCTTAAAATCTAGGGTTGCTTCTCTTTCCAATTTCATAGCAGGTCGATATACAATTAAACGGGAATTGGTGATGCACTTGCTTAATATATTCTTGTCATTTATATTTGCTAGAAATGTATATGGTTAGGTTAAACATTAGATAACCAATATTTTATACAAGTAACTCGTTCCAATTACGGTGAATTCAAAAGATGAACATTTAGTGATCATGTGCATCGAGATTATTAGGTCTTTCTATTCATAACAAGTAAATTAAACAGGTGAAATTGCTGAGCTCGGTAACACGAGCTTGTAACTAGTTGGGGCCATTAATGTTGTGACATGAAATGCTCTAATTACATTGGCCCGACGGATGAGTTTGGACTCATTGATCCGCGTTGATATCTATGCTACCTTCCAAAAAAGTGAGATATTTCAACGATCAATAAGATTGCAAAGTGCTGCTGGCCCAACTCAAAGGAGTCTCCGTATCTTACGTGCATAGAGAAGCAAATGAGCCCACCGATTGGATAGCAAGAGCTCACCGGGACAACCGTCTTCCTCGCAATTGGATTTTTTATCCCCTCATCCACTTTGGGTCTTATTATGTGATGATTCCGAACTTAGTTGTGGTTCAACAACTTATTAGTAATGATCGCTATCTTTCGACCCAAAAAAAAAAAAAAAAAAGCCGCGGAGGTGGAAATCACCGAGTAAGTGTTGAAACTTCAGGGGATTTAGAATTTCATGAGAGCTCCAGAAAAGTTATCAAGGATATCATGGAGAATAAACATTTCTGTTCTAGTAATTGATGAGGTAATTCGTAAACAAGGAGATTGAATTTACATTGCGATTAAGGAGAGATCCATGATCGTAATTAGAGAGGCTCATATATAAATATGGGTCCCCTATCATTCATTTGTATAAGCCGCTTGCATAACACAGAAAGAGTAGAATATTTCCGAGAAAATATTGGGTGGTCCGGGAGCGCGCTACGTCAGCGTGGTCTAGGACCACTTGCACGGCGCCACGTGGAAAGGTAGAGAGACAGAGAGGAGAAAGAGGAGAGAGAGAGCGTCAGAGAGGTGGGCCAGGGCTGTCTCTCTCCCCTTCCACGTGGCGCCGTGCGAGTGGTCCGGGACCACGCTGACGTAGCGCTCCCGGACCACCCAATATTTCCTCGAATATTTCCTATCAAGATCACTGGTCTCTCTATAGTTTCTCTCGACCATCCCGAGCATGTCGAGTGAGCTGTAAATCAAGGGGAAGGTGGAGCTCAAGCGACTCTACTCAAGCGTCGGCCCGTGACGCCATGGCCTTTTTGAGTTTTGAACCAACCTCTCCACCACAACACAAGAGTATATGCTTAACATATACTGCTAGCTAGCAGATATGGAACGCATTAGTGACGTGTGTGCAAAATATTGTGAAAAGGACGTGCGACGGGGGAAAGGGAAACGCGTGATTTGAGTTATTTTTGGAATCAAATTTAAATTATTGCGGTATAAAGATGATTACTTGCATTTGGAATCTAATTGGAGAGATTTATTTTATAAAATGATAATTATGTTCACATTTTAAATTACTTTCATGCCGGCTTGTGTGTGACCACTAATTATTATATTGGAGGGTTTTTTTTTTTTTTAATTGTTGATTAAAAAATTAACTTTAAAAATTGAAGTACGTAAGAGTTACATATATCAATATCTACGGTAATATTTTGGATGAAAAAAAAAATGATTGTAGGATAGTATGGATAAAAAGATACTCTGACAGACTAACACTACTAAATTTAGTGGTAAAAATGATATTTTATCATTGTATCTACAAAGTGTATTTTATAATAACTATACACGTATTTAATATATATACACACACACATATAGGCTGCGTTTGGTCATTCGGATTTCTACACATAATTAGACTGGATATGATATTATAAGAAATTCATGAGTTTTTTCATATCCTATTCACTATTTGGTGAGTTACAGATTTAAAGTCAGATATTCTCATATCCTATCATATCCACTGTTTAGTGAATTATGGATTTAAAATCAATTTTCATGAACAATTATATTCTTCAAAAAAAAAAAAATTAGGAAAGCACAAACTAAAGATTAGAGCAAAAATCATCCAAAACGAACTATTTTTTTCAAATCAAGAGATTCTCACAAAATCACACAAAAACAATCCATGATTATGCATTATATGTGAAATGCATAAAGAATCAAAAAGTGATATTACGTATGCTAATATGAGATGAGTCAATTAAGAATGTTGCCTCGAAAGAATTTTGGCTTGTTAGAATTGGACCATTGCAAATTATTTGTTGATGAGGATTTGTTTTCCTTATATCTACTGTGAGTAACTCCCATTTTGTTACATTAAGGTATATAATTCGGTTAACTGACTATAGCTAGCCTTGAGCTTAACAAATTTTTTTTTGAATTTAGTTTCAACTGTCTGCTTCACATGCACCTTACCTAATATTTTTTTACGCTAGTTATCTTAAGTGACATTGATTGCAGTGGGATCTATATTACTTTAGTCAGTTCATTCAATCAATGTCTACTTCCCCATTGATAACCCTAGTAGAAACACTCAAAGAAAAAAGGAGACGCGGACCCCTGGAGTGCCATAACTTGGCAGAAAGTGACACTTAAGTGCCATAACTTACGAAATGTATACTTAAGTGCCATAATTTACGAAAAGTACACTTAAGTGCCAAAATATGAGCAAAATTGATCACTTAAGTGCCAATCCGGCCAAAATGCTGACGTGTCAATTTTCCGGCGAAACAAGTGCAAAACAACATTGTTTTTGTGTTGACATAGTAAAAATTTTAATATAAAAATTAATTTAATTTAATTTAAGACTAAATTTATTTAAAACATTTTAAAAATAAAATAAAAAAAATTAAAAAAAAGGGAAGCGACTAAGGGCTCAGCCCTCAGCCGTCGTCACTGCCTCCCCACCATCGCCGGGAAGGGCTGACTGGTGGCGAGGGCCGCAAGCCCTCGCCCAGATCTGGCGAGGGTCGACGGCCCGGTCGAGCGAGGGGGGAAGGAGGAGGAGGGGAGGTAGCTAGCGGCTGAGGAGGAGGAAGGAGGAGGAGGGAGGTAGCCGGCCCTCGGCTCGGGCTCGGTGGCCTCGGCCGACCCTCCCCCACCTTCCGGTGACGGGGGGAGGCGGCGGCGGCGAGGGCTCGGCCCTCAGTCGCCGGCTGCCTTCCTCCTCCTCCTTTATTTATTTATTTATTAATAAATATAAATTATATTTTAAATTTATTTTTATATTATATTAAAATTCAAATTATGCCAAAACGATGTCGTTTTGGTTGATTTAAGAGCTCTATTTTGGCCAACACCCGAAATGACGTTGTTTTGGGTGAATTAGAGCTGACTTAGCTTTCCGGCGAGCCATCTCAGCGAGAAATATTAATATCTAATTGCCACGTATAATTTCCGGCCGGCTTCGCCGGAAGTGGCACTTAGGTGTCCTACTTTTATTAAAATGTGACACTTAAATGTACATTTCGTAAGTTATGACACTTAAGTGTCCCTTTATGCCAAGTTATGACACTTAAAGAGATCTTTTGCCAAGAAAAAAGCACATGTCCTTAAGACTGGCCAAAGCCAAACAAAAGAAATTTAAGACGCTCTTCTTCACAATAAGGATGCAATTAGGAAATAAATGAATAAAATTGCAGATATGCAACCACAAGAATACATAAACCAACAAGGTAAAACAACATCGCAATTCTAACATTTACTTATGATTTATATATGTTTTCCCACGTTGAACTTGTAAATAATACCACAAAAGCAATGAATATATCCTACTGAGATTAGGTATTTACCAATAAATCAATGATGACATCCACTACGCGAATAAAATTACAAATATACAACCACAAGAACACATAAACCAATAACAACATAGTTATAACATTGACTTCTGATTCATATATATATTTTTTTCCCGCATTGAACTTGTAAAATATAATATCACACAAGCAATGATTATCTCCTACTGAGATAATAATAGATTGATAAAAGAAATCCTATCTGGGTCTATCCCACCACTCCCCCTCAGATTTTTTATTTATTTATTTATCTAGACTATATCCTCTCTATATCTGACCTTATCCTATCCTAGCCGGCTACCAAACACGAGATAGGATAAAACATATTCTATCCAGACTTTTATCTGGTCGACCAAACGCAGCCATACTTGGTTCCTCCTCATTAACAAGGTCAATTAATGATGACATCTAAAATCTATTATTTTCTTATTTATTTTTGTTATGCAAAATTTCACTCTCCTCATTAATAACACCAGCTAGTTTAATTTCCATATCTATATATGTGTAAACTCGGCTCCTCCTCGCACGAGCTCAATTAAAACCTCCATGCCATGAATGCTTTTTTTGGAAAATGGCACAGAAAGGGAAATTAATAATAATAATTGATAAGGACTTAAAATTATCGCTTATATCATTTGAAATAATTAGTCAATAAGAAATATTTTAATTATCAACAACTATTGTCTAAACATTTTCATGGACGCTAGGAATATTTTTTATTTATTTATTTTTTCAAGCGATCATTTTTGGGAAAATACTTTTCAAATCATTTATTTTCTGCAAAATAAACGAGGGAGAGAAGAAACGGAAACACTCTCCTTAGAAATAGGAGAAAATTATTCGTGACGCTTTAAAGATTATGGTATTAAATATTTAACTTTCACTGCTTAATAGATAAAAGAGATTTTGATAATGGCTTTTATGGGAGAGAAGAAGGGAAACATATTTTAAATATGGGAATTCCTCTTCCATGATGTAATTGATAGGTATACTGTATCATTCTTATTTTTGCCAAATGTATCTTCACCTCATACTAATGCTAACTCAATGGAAATGATAAATCCGTGTATATCCATGTTAAGTAAAAAGAGTGAATTGAACACATCAGCTATTGCAATAATGAGTGTCCAGCCAACTAATGCATCGGATCCCAACAATCTCCAATTCCAAACCATTTGAGAGGATCAAATTTCATCATGGTCCCTAAATTTTAAAATAATTTCCCAATCTAGTCACAAAAATTCCAATTTTAGCCATTAATGTATGAATTTCCAATCTCATAATCAATACCTTTTGTGGGAATAGGCCGAGTCCGGGCAAACCGCCCATGTGGTGATGATCCCCGAGCGGCAATGGGTGCGGGATCTAGGAAACCCTCTCGTGCGTCTTCCCCGCCATCGGTTCGCCGGAAGTCCATCGATGGCGAAAGATCGAAAGTTGAGAGCATATTTGGGTTATCAAAACCACAACTCAACGAGCTAATTACAGAAGTGTAATAATTCTCAAGAAAGTCGCATCTCTATTTAGCAGTTAGCATGGTAGGTTTGGTCAAACACGTCCGCTTCGATGATATTAAGGGACTATATATACACGACAAAATTCAAAACTTGGGAATTGCCGAAGCTCTTGCATTAAATTCCTTCGTGGGATCTTTTCCGCTCCGCTAAACAAGGGGGAGAGAGAGAGAGAGAGAGAGAACGCGAAAGGAGAAGTTGGGAGGGAGGGAGGGAGGGAGGGAGGAGGGAGAGAGGAGGAGGAGAGAACGACGAACGGAGGAGGGCGAAGGAACCCAAGAACCCAAGAAAGATGGCGGAAAGAGGAGAGACGAGCTCGGCAGGAGGGAACGATGCAGCGCAGGATCCGTTCACGTCTGCCCGGAAGATGTCCAAGAGACCTAAATGTACGTGCTCCTTTTCTCCTTCTCCTCCTCCTTCTCCTTCCCGAGGTTTTGATCGTGCGACCCCCGTTTCATCTTGTCTTTTCTTGATCTCTCGATCCTTGGCTTTCTTTGTTGTTGGGTGCAAACTCTTGAGACGATTCTCATTGCCATGACGTGATCGTTCTTGATTCTCGGAATCTTCTCGTTCATCAACTCATGTCCTTCAGCCCGACGATCATATGTGCTGAGTTGTGTTGTTCATATATAACCAAGAAAAGCATGAACGCGAGTCGTTAGGCGATTGCACGGAAAGTTTAAGAATGAGGGCTTATATCTTCTTGAATGGTTTTGAGTTTCATCTGAACGTGAACGTCTGCTTTAGCTTTCGAAGGAATACGTTCTTGTATAGATAGGCCGGTAGGTTGACGTTCCTTTGTTCTGTTCCGTTGGAGGGTTTGGGAGGGGCAAACGTGGATAGATGTTTGAAGTGCTAATTCAGCCTGCAAGAAAAAGACGGCGAAGTGCTTTTGATCTCAACATTGTATCTCAACATGCAGAAATACATTGCTATCAAATATAATAAGACATTTTGGTGGTGCTCCTCAACTCAAAACTGAGTGATGTTGTACTCGGAATCGTCGTCTTGCGATTGTCTATGTGCTCTGACCAATCTTATCTGAGGAATTGGTTTCCTTTTTTCTCTGCTGATAATTTATTGGTGATGAAGCATTTGAGATGTTTTCAGGCATCCGAATCAAGTGAATGTTGGTAGGGCCAAGTACTTTTTAGTTTTCTGACAGTTAGAAGTGTTTTCAGCCATATTCCATTATCTGCTGTTGTGTGTCTGATAGCCAAAAAACTAGGATAAGAACTATTGATTTAGCTTGACACAACTCTTGCAAAGGGTTTATAGTCGTTGGGGTTTGTATTATTAGCTTTGATGCATTTGTCCTTGTTTTCGTTTTTCCAGATTCTAAGTTCACCCAACAGGAACTTTCTGCTTGCAAACCAATTTTGACTCCCGGTTGGGTACAATCTACAATTAGCAATATTGGTTCCTTTTAAGTTGTGAAATCACAATATATTGTTGTGGCAAAATCATCTGTGGCTTCTTGGAAACACTTCATCATTTTCAGGTTATTACAACTTTTATACTCATCAGTGTGGTCTTCATCCCGATTGGCCTCGCCTCTTTGTTTGCCTCTCGAAGAGTAATGTTTCAATTTTTTTTCTCATTTCATGATATTTTGTTCTAGAGTTGTTTTTCTTGTTTTTGGATTGTCAAACGCTTGATATTCCTCTTGATGTAGGTTGTAGAAATTGTGGATCGATACGACGATGGTTGCATTCCTCAAAGTTTCAAGAACGAAGCTCTCGGCTACATTCAGGACGATAAAACTAATAAGACTTGCACGAGGACTCTAGTCGTGAGTTCATTTTCTGCTTACTGGGGAAGCTTTCTTTGGTTGATGCTTTGCTCCATCTTCATGTGTGTTCCAAAAGAATCAATCGCTCCATTGTTGCAGGTCCCCAAGCTAATGAAAAGTCCCATCTACGTCTACTATCAGCTGTCTAACTTCTATCAGAATCATCGCCGGTACTCGTATTCATGTCCAGTTTATATTCCATCTTTCCTATGATTATACGCACAAACATTGATCGAAATTTTTCCGCGCATGACGTCTTTTCTAGGTATGTCAAGAGTAGGAGCGATAAACAATTGCGAGACGGTGAAGGGAAAACAACCGATTGTGAGCCCGAAGCTGTCACGAAAGACCAAAAAACAATCGTTCCTTGTGGCCTCATTGCGTGGAGCTTGTTCAACGACACTTACAAGTTTTCAGTGAACGATACGCCGCTGGATGTCAACAAGAAAGACATAGCATGGGATAGCGACCGAAAGCATAAGTTCGGATCTGATGTCTACCCGAAGAATTTCCAAACCGGAGGTCTAATCGGCGGCGCAACACTTAATTCAAGCATTCCTGTAAGAGTTGGATCGCTTCCATCTGATCCTTTCATTGGTTCGAAAATTCGCTCTCTCTCTCTCTCCCTTTCTCCCTCTTTTTACTATTAACTGATTGCAGCATGCTTTCAACAGTTGAGTGAACAGGAGGACCTGATCGTGTGGATGCGCACGGCGGCGTTGCCGACTTTCAGAAAACTATATGGAAAGATAGAGGTTGACCTCGAAGCGAATAAGACGATCACGGTCACAATACAGAATAATTACAACACCTACGATTTTGAGGGCAAGAAGCACTTGGTGCTATCGACCGCCAGTTGGATAGGTGGGAAGAATGACTTCCTGGGGGCGGCATATTTGGCTGTTGGAGGGATTTGCTTGTTCTCGGCAATAGCCTTCATCCTTGTCTACGTGCTCGTGCCAAGGTGAGTCCCAATCGGGTTCAAAACATGACTGTTGCAATAGGTGTTTTGAGAAAGATTAGCTTTGGGAAATTTGACAGTTTGATTTTGATATGTTCCTTTTTCATTTTTCCTGTTTGTCTTCTTTCTTTTCGTTTGATGATTTGGGCAGGCCTCTTGGAGATCCATCTTACCTATCTTGGAATAGGAATCCAGCAGGACACTGGAATTAATGCCTAAGTTTCAACTCTGGAATCCCAGGTTTTGAAGGATTCTGGTCATGTATGGTACTTTGGTTTTCTGACATCTAATACTCTATACTATTCAGTTGAGTCACTGTAAAAGGAGACTTCATCTTTTGTAGCTTCCTAAAGCTCGGGATGAATTCATATGTGCTTCTAGTATGAGTTTCTATCCATGATATGCCCTCGCGAACGTAGGTATAAAATGCATGTTTCACGCATGACCCACCAAACAGAGAGGCAAATTTACCAGCTGTGATGAAACTGTGGTACACACAAGCAAGCAATGAAGAGAGGCAATGATTTAGATGTACGATTGCCTTTCCATATACGAATTATCCTGGGTTGACGATGATAGGGTGTGATAAAAATAAGATGAACAGATGAGAAATGTGCAGATGCGAATGCGAGTTATGTTTCAAAGTCAACAGAAAATCAAAAGCATAGACAGAGATAAAGAATTTGATGCAGATGCAGAACATCAACAAAAATGGCTCATATACATCTGTGATTATATCTCGAAAGTTTTTTTCAGAAAAAAAATAGAATTAATATATCAACCATATAGTCACATGCTACACGAGTAACAGAGACTGTGTTACACGCACTGGCAAAATTTTGCAAAGATTCATCCATTTTGAGTGAGAAACCTAAAATGCGGACTCGAGGTGAGGCACAATGTCTGTACACTTTAACTAAGACACAACAAAGTCAGTCCCTAAACCTAAGCATAACCATTGTGACAGAAGATTTGGGATGTCACTCCATCTTCCTTGTCCATGAAAGTGAATTTTCCCCAAGTGAGAAGAACCCACTCGAAAATTGTACTCTGGAAAGCACCGAGAGAAACTCAAAGTTCGTCGTGCATAGGTCTATCCAAAGGCAGATCCAAATTGGCAATTACATTATTGACGACATGGGGAATATTGATGCCCTCTCGGTTGCCTCTAACTCCAATCTCTGCCTGTCCTGCCATACCAGCCTTCAGTGCAGCTGTGACCTTCCTCTGCAATTTCAGTAGTCCAATGCGTTTCGAAACGACATATAGAACAGCACATGAGAACAAGATACATCCAACAGCAATTATTATCCTGTCAATCAGAACCAGGTATAAGCTCAAGGCAATTCCAGGTAAAATATGACATATGAATAGAGGGGGGAAAAAAAGTGTGCCCAAATCCAGACCGGTCAATCACATCTTGACGTCGCATTGTAGAAAGTAGGCTTCGGGTGCGCATCAACAATGAACGGTGGCCCTTGTACTCACTTTCAGCCTTCCTTAAGACTCCAGTCGATTCCTCTGCAAAATCCGCCATGAAAATGATACATTCGAGTTTCTTCGAAAGTCATATTTATCTATTTGTAGAGACAGAATACGGAAAAATAAGTTTCCCAAGATGCAGGCACTATTAGCAAATGCATGTCACTATAGATAGATTTTGCACACATGATGGATAAAAATTACCAAGTACTCTAGCTGTTACAGTTGTTAGTTTTTAAACTTCACTTCCCCACGAGCTTCCAACCCCAGAATTGCAGTTCCTTGTTTCCTCGAGTTAAATTGGTCTATAGTCCGGTTAATGTACAATGCGTGGCTTTGGATGCTTTAATCATCACTTTCCCATATTCTTACTGAAAATCAGGAATAAAAGTTACCCATTTTCTGTCGCTCACGGTTCTGTCGCAACAAACTGTATGTGCGTGAAATTTCACTTTGATGTATGAAGTACAAAAGCAAACTTTATTCTCAAAATAAGAATAACTTATACTTTTTCTCTTTCATTATTTGACACGAAAAGGATTACTAGACAATCTCAAGAATCTCTTAACCCCAAGGGCTAATGGTTATATGCCTAATGAAGGTTTTTCATTATGTTAACAGAGTAAATTTGAACTTTGAAACATTCAACTCCACAAAAGACAGCTAATGTAGTTTGATTGGACTTCCAGTTAATTTTGTCATGATCGCCATTTTACCTTCTTTCCTGTCATGACATGTTTATACATGAGTACCAACTACCAAACAAGTATCGCGTACCTATCTAATGGCAAGGGCCTTAAAAATAAGAAAAGATTAATAAACATGTTCAAAGTAGGACACATCTCATAATTATCTTAATTTGATGATTGATACTACATGATTATGACAAGGAAACACAAACTGCTAGTCTTAAATATCACTTAATTAGCCCTTGTCTCATAATGTCCCTCTTTCTATTGGCAGAAAAGATAAAAGGTTTAATAGCCTAGAAGGAAAATACATCAAAATCTAAGATCTTAGCCAAGTGCTTCCTACGATAGAAAAGTGGTAGGTTGCTTTGAGACTATACCCCTCTTTCCATTACAAATCTTAGCTAGGGGAGCCCATTTCCATAGTGAAAGAAAAACTGAGGTCACAGCTCATGCATTTAACAGAGAGACAAAGGCCAACCCAGAAGGATTTGTGCGAAAAAGCAATGATCAGAAAAAATCCGGAGCTTAGCAGTGCAAGCATGAGAACATGTATTTGCTTCAAAACCTCTTCATAGGAGCAGAAAATACTTACCAACAGTCATGAGCGTATTTGCACTCCGTTCCACCTCCTGCAAAGTGGCCTTAGTGTTACAATTATTTTCTTCTTCATATAATTCAGTGTTGGGAATTTGGAACAACATTAAATATCCGTGATACAGGCACCCTAAAAAGTGCGGGAAAAGAAGATGCAAAGCGAGCTGGCTCTTCACCTGGACCATCAGCTGACGAGTGCGGCGAAGGCTCTCTGTGATACTTTCTGCAGCAGATGTCATTCCAGCCTTTGTCCTAACAATTAGTGGTAGGCAGTAGAGATTAACCACATGGATGTCCGGAATTCCAGATATTAAAAGCCATACCATCTCGGAATAATAAAATATTGCAGAGTGAAATAAAAAAGTAAAAGAAGTGATACATACTGTAAATTGCGTCTCCGAATTGTTGATTCTTCTCCGCCACCAAGAAGCAGTTCTCTCTAAAATGCAAGAAATCAAACGAGTTCATCTTCCTGAGCCCACATTTGGAACTCACCACATAGAAAACTCATTGATTGAGCAAAGTGAAAACAAAGCATCATATAGAGGAGACCGTACATACCTCTTCTTGCGCAGCCTTCTTCAGATTAGCCCTTGCTTGCAAATTAGCATTCCTCAACCTCATTCGCAAGCTGATTACAGAGATGATCTTTGAGAATCTTCTACTTATTGGTGTATGCACAACTAGTTTGGTCATGTAGAAATATTTACGTTCAGGTTATTCAGGAATGTTCAAGCATTGGTTGTTGAGCATATATATGAACTTTTAAGAGAGTTAATATTAGGACCAGACCAATAAGACCACAAATCTTTTCTCAACTCACAAGGAAGCAACTGGGGTTTATTCGGATTACTCTTTAACAAAATCCTCACAATTTAAGTTAAGCAAGGCCAAACATACCTGGATTCTTTCAAACAAAAAGAGAGAGAGATAGAGAGAGACCCTCAACAACAGAAATTTCCAAAAACAAAAACTTTCTTTAGCTTTTCTCAAAACAAGAATCTTTCGTCCTCATCCACACTTCCCAACACCATTTTCTGAAACAAATGATTTGGCTCACAATCGTAATTTTACTCCAGGTGATAACGACAACATGCACACAAGAAGTAGTCATCTTCCAGAGTTTACAAAATTACGCACATCGAGTTTCAGGTTAACCAATTAAGAACCAAGAACGTACTTTTGGCTCTGGATCTTCCACGACTCGAGCAACGACTTGGCAGATTCAACTGAGTCGATGGCAGGCAGCTGTGGGGCAAGAAGATCAAGTTTAAACTGCAGTGAATTCAACAGAGCCAAGCCATCCTGCGCCAGACCATTCAACCTCGGGAGCGAATTCTTCTCCTCTCTCGACTTCCCATACTCCTCAATTGCCTTTATATGCTCTTGGGTTTTGACATACGCCTCACCCCATTCCTTCTTCACTTCCTCAACAGCCTCCACTACCTTGTCCATTCTATAAAACAATTTTTCTCCCAGACAATCAGCTCAAAATCAAAAAAGGAGACATCAAACGAATCAACACGATCCCATTTGACCCAGATTGAAAAGAAATGCTAAAATTACAAGCTTTTCACAACTCATTACTGCAATTCAACTCCTCAAAAAGACCCTTTTCATCATTCTCGGGCTCCAGCAGCTCGAATGAAACGAAATCAATCTGAAGGAACGTCTCAAAGCCTCCGAACCAAGAAACGCTAAATTCACTAGCTTTTCCACAACCCATGATTGCAATTTAACTCCTCAAACGCTCGCACTTCACCATTCTCGGGGTCTAGCAGCTCGAATGAAAGGAAAAATGGAGACATCAAACAAATTAACACGATCCCATTTGACCCAGATTGAAAAGAAACGCTAAAATCACAAGTTTTTCCACAACCCATGACTGCAATTCAACTCCACAAACAGACCTGCTTCACCATTCTCAGGCTCCAACAGCTCGAACGAAACGAAAAAAGGAGACATCAAACAAATTAACACGATCCCATTTGACCCAGATTGAAAAGAAACGCTAAAATCACAAGTTTTTCCACAACCCATGACTGCAATTCAACTCCACAAACAGACCCGCTTCACCATTCTCAGGCTCCAACAGCTTGAACGAAACGAAAAAAGGAGACATTAAACTAATTAACACGATCCCATTTGACCCGGATCGAAAAAAAGCCTAAAATCACAAGCTTTTCACAACCCATGACCGCAATTCAACTCCTCAAACAGACCCACTTCACCATTCTCGGGCTCCAGCAGCTCGAACGAAACGAAAAAAAGGAGACATAAAAAGAATTAACACGATCCCATTTGACTCAGATCGAAAAAAGGGCTAAAATCACAAGCTTTTCACAACCCATGACTGCAATTCAACTCCTCAAACAGACCCACTTCACCATTCTCGGGCTCCAGCAACTCGAATGAAACGAAATCAATATGAAGGAACGTCTCAAAGCCTCCGAACCAAGAAAGTCGTTAGCCAACTCACCTTCGATCATGGACGAACGTCGACGATCTGGTCTACCGTTTGCGGCGAAAGAGATCGCCGGAGAGAGACAGAATCGCCGGGGAGCTTTCCGATGGTGATTGAGGGGGAGAGAGAGAAACGCCTCCGGATCAAATCCGACCCGTTTAAACGACCCGCGAAAAATGAGGAATTTCCCTTTCTTTTCTTTTTTTGAATTCTGAGAATTTCCCGGATTTCTGGCTGTCTTTACCTCGAGAACTTTTATTTTTTTATTTTTTGGAAATTTAAAAAGAAGATACGGTGAGATTTAATTTGTTTCGAAGAAAAAATAATTAATGTGAAATATTAGCTTTCTGCTCAGTATAGACAGAGTTTTACATGTTTTCGTGGTTCCAAGCAAAAATCAAAGTGCAATTTTCTGGATTTTTCTATTATAGACTTAAAAACAATCCTCTCAATCTCAATTTTTCTTTATTGAAATACTCCGATAAAACTCATTCGTGTCATGAGATAAATAATAAGTCTAATTTAATAAACATTTGACAAAATAAATGGTAAGACGATACAATGTCACATCCAAATGGAAATTGGAACCTTAGGCTAGATTTTACTAAAGGATATTTCGTACAAGGATGTGCTATGTGATGATTTTATTACTTAGCAATGATGTGTGATATAACAAGCTAATAAAGAGAGTGATTCCAAAATTTAAATGTCGTATAAGAGGACAAGTATATCACGCTGTTAAAACGATTGGTCAGTTACACCATGTCATTTGTACGGTTGAAATATACTTTTGTCAACCTTTATTGTGGTTTTTTCTTTAGTGATTGTATTAAGTAGGAACCCAATTGAGATCTTAGACTTCTTGAGGTGCAACATCTCGATCATATACCACTCAATCAATCTTTTGGGAATGATAGATAGGAAATTAGACATAACCGAAAAATTAGTACTAAAATTTCTACTCATGGATCTTTCAGGCGAAACATTTTAATTCAGGGTTTAGTTTAAATTTTGTTCACGAAGCTCATATTTCTATCTAAATCCTGTCAATCATTGTCTTCAACTACTATGCTTAATTGCATAAAACTGCTAACATGGCATAATTGAGGTGCCTATCTTTGATAGCCAATGCTCATGTGTGGCTTAATGCTGGAGCAGCATCGTAGGCTAGAGGCGACTGTAAGCCGAGCAATCGCCATGACTCAAGTCAATCCATCAAATGGTGGGTCGAATCATGTCGAACATTAATTGATTAAAATTGACACATTTAGCCTATTTTGAATAATTTCCATGCAATACAAAATTAGTGACCCATAATCAACCCGACTCTTATTACTAAAACACTCCTATATTTAACATAATTTAGGAGAACTCATACCCGAACCAATGTGAGCAGGGAATAAGCAAGCGCAAGATCGAGTGAAGCCAAGAGAGAGGAGAGGGCGCAAGGGTGGACATTGTTTAAATTATGAACTCATTTAACACTCATATTATCTTAAATTTGATCATCCTAAACCCATTTACCGAAAAGAACAACCCAACCTATCAAACATAGGGGTTAAAAAATGCGCTAATAATGCATTTTAATAGGTTTACTTTCAAGACACCATGAGCAATGGCAGCCCTCGGCAAAACCTTTCCATCGACTTGATCTCGGCCGATCCGCAAACTTCTTCATCGCGAGAGGGTTTGAGTAACAAAGTTAGGCCATTGATCACATCAGTCATGGCCCGTCCAATGATCATATCTATTGCAAACTCCTGCTCGAAGCACGAGCAAAAGCTTTGTTGCACGAGAGGCTACAAGGTAACGGTTAAGTTCTCTAGTGCGCAAACATCCGTGTACGGAAGCCAGCCACAAAGACCAATCCAAAATTGCAAACTCTTCAACATACTACTAAGCAATGTTCTGGTATTTCTATTGTCCAACCCAGCAAAAACTTTAGGAATCGTTTGCTCACTTGAAGCATCTGTACATGCTTCGATTCACACGCCGATCAATTGCTACAAATCAAGAACAGTGTCGCAATACGATGCTCAAGAACACCATCATAACCTTTACAGTCTCAGCCCTTTTGATAATGCTTCGTCGCATCAAAAGCTTTGTAAGTTCGTAACCAAAAATGGTGCGGGCTTTAACCAACCAGCAACTGAGAAAGCAACTCAACTAGTAGAATAAAACTCATGAAAACGATCCAGCAACCATAAGTTGACAGTTTTGATTCGACGTTCACATGAGTTTGTCAGCGTACACTTGTACAGCATATCTCGTGCCCAATATCATCTCACCATTTGCCACTCAAAAATGCATTTGAAGTAGATATGAAGAAGCTACATCGGTATCACATCCGCATCAGTCAAACCTGCACAATAGCCCCGCCTACATTCTACATTTACATTTCCTTCCCTCCTTCACAAATGAGTACAACAAAGTGGCTAGATCTTCTTAACTCGACAATTAAAGGCGTTGATCTAGTTGGACCGTAAAACACGTGTCAGCAGAATTATATTAATGCAGTTCTTCAGACTCTGCTGCCAAAAATCATAGAAGATGTGTTGCTATCAGTTTGCAGACAAACAACAAAATTGACAACTTATATTCAACCCCCATATTATATTGTAGTGATCAGGCATACATAACATGAATTGTATTTGGAGGGTTTTTTTTTTTTTTTAAACTGAACAAAGGAAAAAAAAAGGCTTAGGGTCTCTAACCTTAAATGGGAAACACGATCCTTCAAGAGCAGGGTATGTTCTGATATTTTAATCGATGCAGAGTCTGTGGGAATTTATCATTTTTTAAAAGACCAGCTCAAAGATACTCATTAGGCTGTAAGCTGCTTAACAGTGATTCAGAAAAGAAAATCTTATTCTGTGAACAAACAGACAATTTTACAGTTCCTCAATTCACTCACAACCACATTTTCAAAAACCAGCCGCCTCTTCCTGGTGACTATGTATAGAAAACCACCGCAGGTCATCCTCACTCGAAATGATCTACACATAGGTCCATAGAGATTAACACAACCGAATTACCTCAGGAACCTCATTTCTTCCCCAGTGGACGTTGCTTAGCAAGATAGGGAAGATTCACTACTCTTGCGACAATGTCATCTCCAACAAGAACAGTGCTACCTTCTGAAGCAGCTTGTCTTTTAATGTAACCCAAGCCAAAATACCCTGGTTCCCTTGTCGATGTGCAACTTGTCAGCTTTCCAACCTACAGGGTCCAACATTACCAAAATTTTCTGATTCTCAAAGTTGAACAGACTATAAAAGTTATCCATGTCAATTGGGAGGCAAGATGGAAATTTTTCCAGATGACAACCAGAAAAAGAAAAAAAATCGACAATTTATGCCAGGCTACAGTCTAAGCGTGTCAGTGGAAAATTCGGAGGCAAGTCAATGCAAAGCACCGGAAAATCCACTAGAGAGGAATTTCTTTGGCTGCAAAAGTAAATTTCTGTTCGACTTGAAAGATAGTTTCAAGAAAGATATGAGATAGTTGGCTTAGGCATAGATCACAGGAATTTTCCTGCCTTTTCGAAAAACTTAAGCATATCTTTGGTTATAAATCGAGCTTCTTTTGTTAATATTTTTTTAGTACTACATCACTATAAAGCCACAGACTGTACCTTTTTCCCATCAACAAGGATGGGGCTTTCAGGTTTTGCAGGTGCATCTAGATGAACACCCCATAGGCTCTGTTTGACTCCATCATAAGTTATCAGTCTAGATATCGTCTCTTGCCCCTTATAACAGCCTGAGAAGTCGAGATAATGTAAATCATCTAGATTTCTTTGAAAAAAAAAGGTTTTATTGTAAGGAGATACCCTTATCCAGTGATATTGAGTTCCAGAGACCAGCTTCTAAAACATTGTACTCTTTGGTAAGCTCCTTCCCAGGTGCTGGTCTTCCTGCAAAAAACCATGTTTGACTAATGGGATCAAAATCTGAAGTCCGTGATTAGAAGAGACGGACAGTTTCATCCTTGACAGTGACGTCTCAAAAAACGTCGTTAGTGACAACCACACCATGCACATCAGATCATGCATGAATATGGTAACCACGACAAGTCTGTGCAACAACCAAAATACTCTCAACAAGATTAACTTTCCCTTTTTAGGATGTCATCACATCAAATGCCGGTGTACTTTAATGAGCAATGACCTTAATGAAAAGTAAAATGATAAATCTTGCTAACAAAGGTTCTATCATTGAACAACAAATGATCCTGCCAAAACATACAATTTGCAAAGAAGAGAGTTGAAATCAGATGACACGTCCCAGTGAAACATAAAACATAGCCAACTATAGCACCGAGGTTGATTTCATGGTCTTAAAAGTTAAGCATGCATCAGCTCATGATCAGCAATACAAGAAGAAAAAAGCTCTAATGACCAAAAAAACCACAAGTAGGTAATGGAAGCTTATAAGTAACACCTCAAAGCAAACTCCACTTTTTAGAAAAGTGCATCAACAAATGCATTCCCTTGTCTGGATCCTGATCCCCATATATATGACCATAGCAGGGGGTCAAAAGCAGGCTGCTTGGTGGATGCCATCCTAGAAAACATCCCAACAAAAACCCAAACATATATGTCCACTGCTAGAAATAGCTCCTTGAAACCATAGTTCACATTCACTCATGCTAAATCTCTCACTACTACGTAAATTCATCCCCAGTATTATTGAGCAATTAGGGAAAAAGGTCCAAACAAACGTTGGTATGCATATGCTAAAATCATTTAAGTGATACTTTACATGAAATGTAATACATTTAAGCCAAGAGAAATTGACCTCGCAGAATCCTTAGCCTTTCCCATGCATTAGCTCCCATTGGGATGGCACCATGAGATAAGAGGATATCCCAGACAGTTGTGGCAGCAGCAGGCGACGTCAAAATAGAATAACCTTCTTCAGAAACAAGATTTCCAACTCCTACTGTTACTGGCATTCCATTTATCTGAAAATTCAGAACAATCTTTCAATTGCACATCCAGGTTATATGACCTCGACTCTCCTCACACCTTTTAAACATCACAGACAGAGATCAAGAACTTGTAGGATATGATGATAAAAAAGTTATAATGCCTAAACCATAGACACCAACAAAATTATGTCAATCTCTTTATTGCCAATAACTGCTGGACATCGGATATACAGATACCGTGTTCCTGCTAGCAGCCATGATAAACGATATCCTTAAGAGCACATTGCATACCATACTCAACAAATGACTATAGGCAACAATACTAATGCACTTCTTTGCCGCACTACTATACTCCTTTTCACATAACAGCTAAGGGAAGGAAGATGCTACAAAATTTAATATGCCCGGATTCACAGGAACACCAGTTGAATTATATGCAATGAAATGCTATGCCCTCTAAATCAGCAACCGGAAGGATTTAATATCACTAGATCAAACAAACATTACACTATAATGTTTATGTGAGCCATATGGTTGTCCATCCAGATCCTCCAAATTTAGAAGCTCCAAAACCTGTTAAAATGTCAAAACATAACCAACAGAATCATAAATATGAACCAGGCGAAAGTTTGAACATTATGTCTGAGCTCATTGGAT
The DNA here is from genome assembly GCA_007663325.1 of Eucalyptus pauciflora. Taxonomy (NCBI): domain Eukaryota; kingdom Viridiplantae; phylum Streptophyta; class Magnoliopsida; order Myrtales; family Myrtaceae; genus Eucalyptus; species Eucalyptus pauciflora. Next base: position 68,266 of record VMYD01000211.1, on the reverse strand, counting down.
AGCACAATTACTTGATTGCTCTTAGGTCCCAAAAGGACAAAGAAGCTTGTCTGCTTGGTGATGTCTGTGATCTCTACCTTGTCAGCAAAAAATATGTACCTAAAAAAAACTCAAAAGGTTAGATAATACTCGCTTAACGAAACATATATGATCAAATGCATCAAACTACTTAGTTAAAGACAAATTTCATCCATCAATTCCATAATTGTGCCAGAAGCTTGAGTTTGAACAGGAGCAAACAAGAAAAAGCAAGCAGTATTTGAATCTTTGAACCATTATACCAGTCCAAAGTGAGTCCATGACAAAAGAACGTACTTTGTGAGCATTTCTGTTATGCTTTGACAGGTGACTGGAGAGACCACCAAAGTGATAGCATTTTTCTGTTACATTTGACGGAGCAGTCATGACTACTTTAAAAGAATTATCTTAACTGCAGCAGAAGGAACAGAATACATAAAGGAACAAGAAGCAAGCAAAGCACTGATTTTTACCATGATCCATGCATAGCCAATATCGATTGTCCGTGCTGTTGGTGTCACAAAAACTGTGTCACAACCCTAGAGATTTGCAGCAGGCATTCCATTAGCAAAGTGAGTACTTTATGAGACTGGGAAACATGAGAGTACAGAGAGCTTGGTGGAAAAGATGAGCATATCATGTGTGAATCTCCTACCTCTCCTTCATTAAGGCATTCAAAATTTGCTGTGGTCTGATTTTGAAGAAACGAGACACGGTCTTCTCCACTGACTTCGTGTGAAATGCATTGATAAAAACAAGGATGAAAGCACAGAGTAACAAATTAGATGAAAGTTCAACAACCATAAGATACAATGTATTAGACAACTTAGATGCCCTAGAAGATTGGGGCAATGGCCCAGCACCACATCCTTATTCAGCGAACCACAAGTTTAAAGCAATGAAGGGAGCATGAAGGAGATAAGTGATTTTCTAAGACAAGAAATGCAGAGGCATCACAACCCAATTTTCAACAGGCACATCATTTTGGAGGAAATTATTTCTATAAGAAGAATGACACGACTGATTTGTTCAGTCAGAGTATACCTATCACTTATTATAAATAGGAGTTCACAAAGATAACCTTGACAAGACATCTAAAGTGTTTGACAGATAGCACAGGCACCCTTGTTACTGAAATTCCCATCAGAATATATTACCAGGCAATCAGTCAAATGATCTCCCATAAGAAGAGACCCATACCTCTTATTCGTCCAAGATGCGACAAATCCACAACCTAGAGCATCATGTGTATGTATCAATGAATCAAATCTAACAGAGAAAAAAATGCCAATTACACAAAATGAAGAGGAAAAGTGGCTGCTCATATGTTCAGTTAACAATAAATTAAAGACCCAACCAAGCAATATCTCCAGCTTGCAGTTTAGAAACAGGTCTCGTCTCAAACCATCATAGATTAAATGACCAAAGAGTCACTGCAAAATTGAAGTCCTGCTTAATAGGAATGAAATTTGAAATAGTCCTCACTAGAGCAATCAATCTAGAAGCCAATGTCTAAGTATAACATGTTCAGCCAATGTTAAAACAAATATATCTTATCTATTCTCAATGAGGAGACACCACCCCTCCAAGTTTCTTATTCTACTCCTCCCCTCACTCCCCACAGGGTCCCTCACCCCTCCTTTTTCCTGAAGACCTGCATATCCACCGCTGCATCCTCACCTCGGCTTCTTCGCTCGATCCAAAACTAATGAAAACCAGAAACAAAAAGCAAGTACAAGTCGGACGGTCGAGATGATCACATTTCCCGGACACAAGCTCGAACTTGCTGGTTTAATATAGTAGGATGGACTACCTAGAAGCAACACTCTCTTTCATCCGCCCCACCGCAGTCGATATAGCCTCATACAAGTCAAGCCCACCAGAGGCGCAACCAAAGGGTCCAACACACAGGCACGGGCGGACAAAACGTGAGGCACACTAGAATTTCTGTCCAAAATCAAACCACACTCGTGTACAAGAAGCACGAGGACAAGCGAAAGCAAAAAAGACTAGCCCACATACCGCGAGACCGTTATCAGCCGCATCCAACGCTTCGTCATCGTTGTCATAACTCTCCACAACCCCATCGTCCGAGACCTTCGCTCCAGCCCCCACCATGGACTCCTGCAAGAGCGTCCCAACGCAGCAACCCATGCACCCAAAAAGCACCCAGCACAGGACAGATGAAATAAACCGTCAACAACGAAAACCCATCAATGAATGACCAGAATTCAACTCCTCCAATATGCATTGGGGGGGCTTACGGCGAGGTCGTGATCGATGGGCGGAGGAGACAGGTCGAACGGGGTCGCCGCGACCGGAGGGAGACGTCTTTCCATCTGGGTCCCGCTCCGACGCCATGGACGGAGGAGGGGGACGAGGGTCGTGGCGCTCCCGACGGAGGGAGGACGTGGAATCGCGCATGGAGGGAAGCGAAACGCCATCGACGACGACGACATCGTTCGGAGTTCGAGCGAAGTGAACTCGCTCAGACAAGAAGAAGAAGAAGAAAGTCGCAGGAAAGAAGGTAGGTGAAAGTGCAAATTCGAGCTTTTGTACTTATTTTGTGACGTGGCAAAACAAATTCAATCAATTATGCGGTAGTAATAAATAAAATATTATTTTTACCAAAACAAATAAAAATAAAATATTATCAGACAGAATGCAAAAACCCAAATGTAAAATAGATTCGAAAGTATAATATATATCACAAGCCAAAAAGTATCTGATTTCACTAGGCTTAGCATTCACAAGGATAGGGATTGTATAAGTAACATGACTAATTTTTTTCTTGATTGTTTTTATCTTTCCCGAGTTTGTAATTCAAATAGTTGAGTCGTTTAAATTTGAAGAAAAATATTGTAAACCTTTAATAAATTGCAGCCAACATGTTTTTTATGCAAAAAATATAATTTATGAGATTGTACGCTCATCATAAACAAAACAAAACAAAACTAGACTATTGTCGGGCAAACATCTAGGAATGAAAAGTACGATTACTAGTATCATATGTTGCTTCAATAGTACACACCTATATGTGTAAGATTAGAATTTCTTCAATATTCAAATAATCATAGGTAAAGTTTATTTATTATTCTCTCCAAATTTTTAAATATGCATAATTTTGTCTTCAATATTTGAAATGACAAAAAATCAAAAAAAATATTTGCCAAAACAAAAAAAAAAAAAATCCCCCCTCCCCTCCTCTCCTCTCATGCAAGATAAAACTCAGCGTCTGGTCCACAGAAAAAAGAGCCTCTGAACTTTGCTTTCTTCTCTTCATCTTCTCTCCGGAATCCCTTCGCATTTCCGGCTACACCAGCATGATCTCGATCTCGAACGGCCTACTCTGCAACACCCATCACCATCGCCCCTCGCCGCTCCTCTCCAGCGCCGCCGCGAACCGCCGCCGGCCCTCCGGGACGACGACGACTGCCCGTCTCGGCCAGCGCCGGTCGGTCGGCGGAGCGAGGAGGCTCATGGTGAGAGGCTGCGCCGGGGGCGATGACGCGGGAGAGAGCGCGGCCGCCGAGAGGAAGCGGCGGAGCTTCTTGACGCTGGAGGAGGCCGGCCTCATCGAGATCTCCGGGCTGAGCACCCACGAGCGCTTCCTCTGCCGCCTGACGGTACGTAAAACATCCCGCCGCATCCCCGTCTCCCCTTCCGTCGCCGCGCGGCGAAAGCTCCGTGTTTTTTTCCTTCGTGGGTCGGTCGAGAAATCGACTTCTGAGCGGCTGGCGATGTTGGGCAAATTTGCAGATATCGTCGCTGAATCTGCTGAGGGTGGTGGCGGAGCAAGAGGGTTGCGCCATCGAGGAGCTGAACGCCGGGAGGGTGTGCGACTGGTTCTTGAAGGACAAGCTGAAGCGGGAGCAGAGTCCCGAGTCGGCCGTCCTCCAGTGGGACGATTCCGACTTCCAGCTTTGACTTTTTTGCCTGCTGATTTCTTCCCTCCCTTCCTCCCTTCCTTCCTTCCTTTTCCGATGCAGAGTCTGTCGTTTTAGCTGCGTTCGTAGGTAGGATTTAACCGTTGCAGAGGATGACAGAGCTCGTGTCTGTCGTATCGAGCATGGACGTTTGTCCCTAACATGGCAGTTCTTATGTATGGGAGAGAAGGGGAATGGTGTGCCGAGTTCATAGGCGATGTGCCGGGCCGTGACCATTAATCGGACTTGACCCGAGAAGGTCTTGGATTGTTGATGCTAGATCTGTTGTCGAACGGGTGGATCGAGTGGGGATTTAGATGGATCGAAAATGGTCTTACCCAAATTAATCTTTTTCTTTTTATCAAGGGCGTTTGGTCGGTTCAATGGTAGGTCAGTTTTTACTCCAGAACCTATTTTGTAAGGTCAGTAACTAGTTTGTGGAATTGGGAACCGACCCATCTAGCCTTGAAACTGGCCTTATTTTGCCCTTTTCTAGCAAGAAAATAACTATTTATACAAAAAAAGTCTAAATATGATTTCATGGGAAAATAAAATAACTATCTCTACGATGTATTTCATTGAGGGTTCGTTGAATAAAATATAAAGAAAAATGAAATACTCAAAGTTGGTTTAGTTGGTTTGGTCCCAACCTTGGAATCAAAATTGAACAGGTTATTTTCTTGGAACTAGATCAATTCTTGTGGGAACCACTCAGTAGCTAGTTTAGTCCGGTTTCTAGTTCAATCTGAGTTCTCACCGTATTTTTCATGTCATACAATTGTAGAGACCTATGATCCGATCCGAATGAATCGAACCCATACAATGCTTGACCCAATCTAGGTTTCAATCGGACGAACAATTTCTTTATAAAAAGACATGAAAATCGTGAAATAGACGTGGACAAACACCAAGATACAACCCATCCCTCTCTTAATTCTTAGGGTATTTTTGTACATTTATTTTTCGGTTTTTTAAACAGGAAAAAGAATTTTTGACGTGCTGGATTCCACCGTATTATTTCCAAGAATTTTGGCAATTTGCTGAATAGTTGCTGCCTTTTATGATAATTCTACGTCGATTTGGTACTCCTATAGTCCACATGCCTCGTACCACAGACCCGAAATTCAATGAATCATTTGATTGTTGATGACGAAATTCGAGAAGGGAGTGAATCCGCACGATGTCTCTGCTACGGATAATGAACAGCGAGGGCGGCGATGGTATATAGGAATGACGGTCGCTCGAACTAGAGAAAAGAGAGATTGAAAAATGAGGACAATAGCATTCGAGGCCATGCCCGCTTGTTATAAGGCGTCTTAAGATCAAAGCCAACACTGAAGAAGCACAGATGGAAAGTGCATGTGCACCTTCTCTCGGACATTGGCACGCATGATGACCACTTTATTTTTGTTTCGGAATTGGTTTTCTATTTCAGATTTTTTTTTGAAGAGAAATAAAATGATTATCATGCGTACTATTTTTTTATTTCAATTTGGAAGAGAAATAAAATGGTTATCATGCGCACTGCTTTTCTATTTCAGATTTGTTTCTAGAATAGAAATTCGTTTGGTAAAATAATTTATTTTTTTTTAATTTTTAGAACAAATTTTTAATTTAGAAATATGTTTGGAATGGAAATGAGAAGTAAAAATTTTCTACTTCTCTATTTCTGAAATATAAATAAGAAATAAGAACTCTCCTCATTGATCGTTCTCGCTACGAGCCTCAGCCCACCCGTCGGTTGCCGTCACCACAAGCTGCCGTCCACCCTCCCCCGCCATTCATCGATTGTCATCGTCCGTTTAAGAAGAAGAAATTTTGTGTCATTATTAAATAAACTTTTATAATGAAAACAAAAATTTTATGCCATTATCAAATACATATTTTTGTTCAAAAACTTGTTTAGGAAATAAAAAAAAAAAAATCAGTTTTTTGTATAGAATGGTTATCATTCACGTCAAAAAATTTCAATCGGTTGCATCTTATATAAAACGTCTCCTTTCTTAAAATTATTTTTTAGTAATTGGGTGAGGATAGTAGTGAACATGATAATAACTATAACTGTCCAAATTTTATGTCCAACCACACTTAAATCCTAAACCTGTTTGGGTTTGACGATTGAATCCATTAGCCACATTAATTCCAAGTGGTCGAGAAATCTATGTGGCCCTTTTTTTTTTTTTGTGAACATTTAGAAAAAAAAAAAAGATGAAAGAGAGAGGAGTCTTGAGGGAGGGATTGTGCTCAAGGGACGCCGCTGTGGTTGACCTCTTTGCATTAAGGAAGGCCAACAACCTCTCATCCGGGGCAGGGCCAGAATGGCCGGCCCTCGCTAGGCCACCGACCACTGCAACCCTCGGTAGATCTATGTGAGGGCATGCGTCCGCACTTGAGTGGCGGTGATGCCACCCCTCACTACCACTGAGAGAGAATTGACAAGCCCACACAAGGGGCTGCCAACCCTTGCTCGATGGTGGCGAGGGGTGGTGCCACCACGATTGGAGCAACCACGCTTATTGTCGCGATCTCGGTGAGAGGTTGCAGGTCCTGTCTGGTGTGAAGAGCTTGTGTACGGTAACCCCCTCACCTCCGGACACTTGTGATTTCCTTTTAGCTTGTAAGTCTTTGTTGTCTTTTTTTTTTTTTTTTAACTTTTGGAATTTTAATATTTTAAATTTTTAAACTTTTTTTTAACGTGACACTATTCCAACAATGTCATTTCATGTTCGAATAGCCGTCATCATTGTGTTTATAGCCATGTGAAATTATAAAATAAAAAGAAATGCCCCCATGCGATCTTCCATTTAAAAAAAAAATTGACGAACTTCAAGGAAGTCTTAAAATGAATAAATGTGAAAATTTAAGGACTTAATGCATTAAAAAAAGTTTAAACTAAAAGTTGCATTAGGTGACTAGGATTAAGGCAAGATCGTGTATTTGGTTGCGGTATAAGATAGGATAAGGCTTGTCGCAATCTATTCTCGGGGGGAGGGAACGGGTTTAGGGGTATTGCTTAAAGAATGGACCTAAGGCCTATGATTAGGCGTGGGCTCTCCTAAGCCCATACCTCACGTGACATTGAGGTATTCTAAAGAATTTCGTAAAAAGGAGTCGCCACTAGTCTATTGGGGTCGGCTAGAAACCAAATGAGGTATGAAAGTATACTTCACTTCCTACATAACCAGATAATCTAGGGTCGGGGACTTGATTACACTAATAACCAATTAGTGCCATTTCGGTACCTAATCTTATTCATTTAAAAAAAAAAAGATATTTGTCAGGCAATTTAGATTGATTTTATATCCTATTCACTAACATGTGAGGTGATCATGTGGGTGTGCAATCATTAAAGTAATAATTACAGCTACCAAGATCCTAATTGTACTAAAATTGAGCAAGTGCAATTAAACATAATTAAATATGCAAATTAAACACACGATATAATCAATGTGCAAGTAAATGAAGGCCTAATTATACTAAGAAGGCAAAACATGGCAATTTCCAACCAAACCTTACATTTTTTTAATTTTCGATTTTTTTTAATTTTTTTAAAGATATTATTTTAATATTTTAATATTATAATATATTTAAAACGAACTGGGTTGGATCCTCGTGTTGAGTCCGACCCGGTTCGTCGAAAAGGGCCTGAGCCCGGACTAGATCAGGCTAGACGACCCGAACTCGGATCGGACTGGGCCACGCAACCCAGGTTGGCGGAAGCCTAGTCGGGCTGGGCTTGATGTGCAGGCCTACTTCGGTCTAATTTTTTTTTTTTTTAAAGGAAGCCCACAAGCCCACGTACGAAAACAGCCTAAATCCGGCTCTAATACCCAGCCCAGATTGTTCAAAACCTTAATCGGTTCGCGACCTGCGCTTGACTCAGTTTTTGGCTGAAAGCCTACCCAACCGCGACCCGATGGACGTCCCTCTCTTTGCTCGCAGATGAGGTGTCGCTGGGCGAACGGATGGCAGCAGATGGAACGATAGTGACAAGCGACGGTGATGGTGACAGGCGACGGCGAAGTGGAGGATGACGGCATTAGAGGCTAAACGGGGGTGCTGAGCTGGTGTTGCGAAGGGGCTGGATCCCATGATGGCTCGACACGGCAGGGACAGGATCGACAGTAGTCGTCGGGATGGGCGGCTGCTGCGATGGGGTCATTGGTGACTGAATGGCAACGGCGACCGTCCTGACAGCAGTACGATGCGGCAACAGCATCGGGGAAGCAGCTCAACAGGGATCTAGTGCGGCGACGGAGTCAGGGATGGCGGCGGTGCGACTCTCGAGGAACGGCGTCTGGCCAGGGCGTTGGGTCGTGGACGGTAGCGACAGGGCGGGGACCTAGACACGACGACAGTGGTCGGGGATGGCCACAACGTTGTTGCCCAAATCTGATCAGAAAGGATCAGATTTGGGCTAGCTCGGCGTCTCTCCTTCTTTGGATTGCTCACCACCGGAGAAATCTCCGGCGGAGGTCGTGTGAACTCCCCTCTTTCTCCTCCGTCTTTGTTCTCTCCCGGCGGAGCTCTCTAGCTTGTTGTCAATGTAGTCCAAGAGCCTCCGTTGAGCCATTTCCCTCCTCTTTTCTTTCCTCACGCAACGCAGAGAGAAATAGAAGGAGATAAGGCAGTAAAATAAAATTAGGAAGTAAAAAGGTGGGTTGGCTAGAGATTCGAATGCGGGGTTTATATAGGGAATTACAAGGCTTTCGGTTTTGCCTCTGGAGCGAAGAAGCAATACGAGTCAAATAAGCTACGAAAATCGAGAAAGTACTTCAATGAGGGTGACGCGAGGGGTTGTGTCGATTCCTCTCGATGACGTTTCATCTTTTCCTAGGCCAACGCTTCTCAACTGAATTTGGCGAGACGTGCCTGTGTCTCGAGTGAAGCAACGCGTTATGGCTTCGGTTGGGCAGAGGGAAGGGGACGCTATGGCAGAGACGCACACGTGCCCCACGCACCGCCGGACCTAAATTTGGAAGCGCATTTTTCCTCCCAACGGCTCCTTTTGTTTTCGTCTCATTTTCGGCAGTTAGAACTTAGTGACTCCCCTCATGTGCAGTTCGAACTGGAGTGAGGGAGCAACCTCCTTTTGATCGAAGCTCCAGATCCTGTTTGAACAATCCCTTGATAAGGCAAGAAATTCATCATGGGGTTGAGGAGGAGGGATTTGCCCGAGAATTTCACTCGGCTCGGCATAGACACGACGATAGTTGTCAGGGATGGCGGAATGGCGGCGGCAAGCGACAGCGAAGTAGCATTGTCTCCTAGATCTGATCAGAAACGATCAGATCTAGCCTCGCTCAGCATCTCTCCTTCTCTAGCTTGCTCACCACTGGAGATCTCTCCGAAGGAGGTTGTGTGAACTCCCCTCTTTCTCCTCCGTCTCTATTCTCTTCTGGCGGAGCTCTCTCGCTTGCTGTCAATGTAGTCCAGGAGCCTTCGTTGAGCCATTTCCCTCCTCTTTTCTTTCCTCATGCAACACAGAGAGAAATAGAGAGAGATAGAGTAGAAAAAGAAAATTAGGAAGTAAAAATGTGGGTTGGCTAGAGATTCGAAGGTGGGGTTTATATAGGGAAGCTTGACATTACAAGGCTTCCGATTTTGCCTCCCGAGCGAAGAAGCAAAGACGAGTCAAATATGCTACGAAAACCGAGAAAGTACTTCAATGAGGGTGAGGCGAGGGGTTGTGTCGATTCCTCTCGACGACGTTTTATCTTTTCCTAGGCTAACGCTTCTCAACCAAATTTGGCGAGATGTGCTTGCGTCTTGAGCGAAGCGACACGTTATGGTTTCGGTTGGGCAGAGGGAGGGGGATGCTATGGCAGAGACACACACGCGCCCCAAGTGCCGTCGGACCTAGGCTTGGAAGCGCACTTTTCCTCCCAACGGCTCCTTTTGTTTTCGTCTCTTTTTCGACAATTGGAACTTAGTGACTCCCCTCATGTGCAGTTCGAACTGAAGTGATGGAGCAACCTCCTTTTGATCAAAGCTCCAAATCCTGTTTGAACAATCCATTGATAAGGCAATAAATTCATTATTGGGTTGAGGAGGAGGGATTTGCCCGAGAATTTCACCCGGCCATGCATAGACACGATGACAGTCGTCGGGGATGGCGGAATGGCAGAGGCAGGCGATGGCGAAGCAGCGTTATCTCCCACATCCGATCAGAAATTATCAGATTTGGGCTCGCTCGATGTCTCTTCTTCTCTGGCTTGCTCACCGCCCAAGATCTCTCCGGTGGAGGTCGTGTGAACTTTCCTCTTTCTCCTCCGGCTTTGTTCTCTCCCGGCGGAGCTCTATGGCTTGCTGTGAATATAGTCCAAGAACCTCTGTTGAGCCATTTCCCTCCTCTTTTCTTTCCTCACACAACGCAGAGAGAAATAAAGGGAGATAGAGCAGGAAAAGAAGATTAGGAAGTAAAAAGGTGTGTTGGCCAGAGATTCGAAGGCGGGGTTTATATAGGGAAGCTTGACATTACAAGGCTTTCGATTTTGCCTCCGGAGCGAAGAAGCAAGGCGAGTCAAATGTGCTACGAAAATCGAGAAAGTACTTCAATGAGGGTGAGGCGAGGAGTTGTGTCGATTCCTCTCGATGACGTTTCATATTTTCCTAGGCTGACGCTTCTCAACCAAATTTGGCGAGACGTGCTTGCGTCTCGAGCAAAGTGACGCGTTATGGCTTCGGTTGGGCAGAGGGAGGGTGGCGCTATGGCAGAGACGCGCACACGCCCCACGCACCGCCGGACCAAGACTTGGAAGCGCACTTTTCCTCCTAACGGCACATTTTGTTTTCGTCTTATTTTCGACAGTTTGAACTTAGTGACTCCCCTCATGTGCAGTTTGAACTGGAGTGAGGGAACAACCTCCTTTTAATCGAAACTCCAGATATTGTTTGAACAATCATTTGATAACACAAGAAATTCATTATGGGGTTGAGGAGGTGGGATTTGCCCAAGAATTTCATTCGGCCCGGCCCAGACATGACGACAGTTGTTGGGGATGGCAGAATGGCAGAGGCAGGCGACAACGAAGCAACGTTGTCTCCCATATCTGATCAGAAACGATCAAATCTAGGCTCCCTCAGCATCTCTCCTTCTCTGGCTTTCTCATCGCCAGAGATCTCTCTGGCGGAGGTCATGTGAACTTCCCTCTTTCTCCTCCATCTTTGTTCTCTTCCAGCGGAGTTCTCTAGCTTGCTGTGAATGTAGTCCAAGAACCTCCGTTGAGCCATTTCCCTCCTCTTTTCTTTCCTCACACAACGCAGAGAGAAATAAAGGGAGATAGAGCAGGAAAAGAAGATTAGGAAGTAAAAAGGTGTGTTGGCCAGAGATTCGAAGGCGGGGTTTATATAGGGAAGCTTGACATTACAAGGCTTTCGATTTTGCCTCCGGAGCGAAGAAGCAAGGCGAGTCAAATGTGCTACGAAAATCGAGAAAGTACTTCAATGAGGGTGAGGCGAGGGGTTGTGTCGATTCCTCTTGATGACGTTTCATCTTTTCCTAGGCTGACGCTTCTCAACCAAATTTGACGAGACGTGCTTGCGTCTCGAGCAAAGTGACGCGTTATGGCTTCGGTTGGGCAGAGGGAGGGTGGCGCTATGGCAGAGACGCGCACACGCCCCACGCACCGCCGGACCAAGACTTGGAAGCGCACTTTTCCTCCTAACGGCACATTTTGTTTTCGTCTTATTTTCGACAGTTTGAACTTAGTGACTCCCCTCATGTGCAGTTTGAACTGGAGTGAGGGAACAACCTCCTTTTAATCGAAACTCCAGATATTGTTTGAACAATCATTTGATAACACAAGAAATTCATTATGGGGTTGAGGAGGTGGGATTTGCCCAAGAATTTCATTCGGCCCAGCCTAGACATGACGACAATTGTTGGGGATGGCGGAATGGCAGAGGCAGGCGACAATGAAGCAACGTTGTCTCCCATATCTGATCAGAAACGATCAAATCTAGGCTCCCTCAGCATCTCTCCTTCTCTGGCTTTCTCATCGCCAGAGATCTCTCTGGCGGAGGTCATGTGAACTTCCCTCTTTCTCCTCCATCTTTGTTCTCTTCCAGCGGAGCTCTCTAGCTTGCTGTGAATGTAGTCCAAGAACCTCCGTTGAGCCATTTCCCTCCTCTTTTCTTTCCTCACACAACGCAGAGAGAAATAAAGGGAGATAGAGCAGGAAAAGAAGATTAGGAAGTAAAAAGGTGTGTTGGCCAGAGATTCGAAGGCGGGGTTTATATAGGGAAGCTTGACATTACAAGGCTTTCGATTTTGCCTCCGGAGCGAAGAAGCAAGGCGAGTCAAATGTGCTACGAAAATCGAGAAAGTACTTCAATAAGGGTGAGGCGAGAAGTTGTGTCGATTCCTCTCGACGACATTTCATCTTTTCCTAGGCTGACGCTTCTCAACCAAATTTGGCGAGACGTGCTTGCGTCTCGAGTAAAGTGACGTGTTATGGCTTCGGTTGGGCAGAGGGAGGGTGGCGCTACGGCAGAGACACGCACACGCCCCACGCACCACCAGACCAAGACTTGGAAGCGCACTTTTCCTCCTAACGGCACCTTTTGTTTTCGTCTTATTTTCTACAGTTTGAACTTAGTGACTCCCCTCATGTGCAGTTCGAACTGGAGTGAGGGAACAACCTCCTTTTAATCGAAACTACAGATCTTGTTTGAACAATCATTTGATAAGGCAAGAAATTCATTATGAGGTTGAGGAGGTGGGATTTGCCCAAGAATTTCATTCGGCCCGGCCTAGACATGACGACAGCCGTTGGGGATGGCGGAATGGCAGAGGCAGGCGACAACGAAGCAGCGTTGTCTCCCACATCTGATCAGAAACGATCACATCTAGGCTCCCTCAGCGTCTCTCATTCTCTAGCTTTCTCATCATCGGAGATCTCTCCGGCGGAGGTCGTGTGAACTTCCCTCTTTCTCCTCCGTCTTTGTTCTCTCCCGGCGGAGCTCTCTAGCTTGCTGTGAATGTAGTCCAAGAACCTCCGTTAAGTCATTTTCCTTCTCTTTTCTTTCCTCACACAACGTAGAGAGAAATAGAGGGAGATATAGTAGGAAAAGAAGATTATGAAGTAAAAATGTGCGTTGGTCAGATATTCGAAGGGGGGGTTTATATAGGGAAGCTTAACATTACAAGGCTTCCGATTTTGCCTCCGGAGGGAAGAAGCAATGCGAGTCAAATGTGCTACGAAAACCGAGAAAGTACTTCAATGAGGGTGACGTGAGAGGTTGTGTCGATTCCTCTCGAGGACGTTTCATCTTTTCCTAGGCTGACGCTTCTCAACCAAATTTGGCGCGATGTGCCTGCGTCTTGAGTAAAGCGACGCATTATGACTTCGGTTGGGCAGAGAGAGGGTGGCGCTACGGCGGAATGGCAAAGGCAAGCGACCGCGAAGCAGCGTTGTCTCCCACATATGATAAGAAATGATCAGATTTAGGCTCCCACAATATCTCTTCTTCTCTGGCTTTCTCATCACCGGAGATCTCTCCGGCGGAGGTCGTGTGAACTTCCCTCTTTCTCCTCCGTCTTTGTTCTCTTCCGATGAAGCTCTCTAGCTTGCTGTGAATGTAGTCCAAGAACCTCCGTTGAGTCATTTCCCTCATCTTTTCTTTTCTCACACAACGTAGAGAGAAATAGAGGGAGATAGAGCAGGAAAAGAAAATTAGGAAGTAGAAAAGTGCATTGGCCAGAGATTCGAATGTAGGGTTTATATAGGGAAGCTTGGCATTAAAAGGCTTCCGGTTTTGCCTCCAGAGCGAAGAAGCGAGGCGAGTCAAATGTGCTATGAAAACGAGAAAATACTTTAGTGAGGGTGAGGCGAGGGATTGTGTCGATTCCTCTTGACGACGTTTCATCTTTTCCTAGGCTGACGCTTCTCAACCAAATTTGGCGAGATGTGCCTGCGTCTCGAGTAAAGCGACGCGTTATGACTTCGGTTGGGTAGAGGGAGGGTGGCGCTACAGCAGAGACGCGCACGCGCCCCACGCGTCGCCGGACCTAGACTTGGAAGCGCACTTTTCCTCCTAACTACTCCTTTTGTTTTTGTCTCATCTTCGACAATTTGAACTTAGTGACTCCCCTTATGTGCAATTTGAACTGGAGTGAGGGAGCAACCTCCTTTTAATTGAAGTTCCAGATCTTGTTTGAATAATCCTTTGGTAAGGTAAGAAATTCATTATGGGGTTGAGGAGGTGGGATTTGCCCAAGAATTTCATTCGGCCCGGCCTAGACACAACAACAGTTGTCGGGGATGGCGGAATGGCAGAGGCAGGCGATAGCGAAATAGCGTTGTCTCCCACATTTGATCAGAAATGATCAGATCTAGACTCTCTTAGCGTCTCTCCTTCTTTGGCTTTCTCATTGCCGGAGATCTCTTTGATGGAGGTCGTGTGAACTTCCCTCTTTCTCCTCTGTCTTTGTTCTCTCCCGATGGAGCTCTCTAGCTTGCTGTGAATGTAGTTCAAGAACCTCCGTTGAGCCATTTCCCTCCTCTTTTCTTTCCTCACACAACGTAGAGAGAAATAGAGGGAGATAGAACAGGAAAAGAATATTAGGAAGTAAAAAGGTGCGTTGGCTAGAGATTTGAAGGCGAGGTTTATATAGGGAAGCTTGACATTACAAGGCTTTCGGTTTTGCCTCCGGAGAGAAGAAGCAAGGCGAGTCGAATGTGCTACGAAAATCGAGAAAATACTTGAATGAGGGTGATGCAAGGGGTTGTGTCGATTCCTCTCGATTACATTTAATCTTTTCCTAGGTTGACGCTTCTCAACCAAATTTGACGAGACGTGCCTACATCTCGAGCAAAGCACGCGTCATGGCTTCGGTTGGGCAAAGGGAGGGTGGCGCTACGGTAGAGACGCGCATGCGCCCCACGCGCTGCCAAACCTAGACTTGGAAGCGCACTTTTCCTCCCAATGGCTCATTTTGTTTTCGTTTCATTTTCGACAGTTGGAACTTAGTGACTCCCCTCATGTGCAGTTCGAACTAGAGTGAGGGAGCAACCTCATTTTTTATCGAAGCTCCAGATCCTATATGAACAATCTTTTGATAAGGCAAGAAATTTATTATGGGGTTGTGGAGGTGGGATTTGCCTGAGAATTTGACCCAGCTCGGCCCAGACACGACGACAGTCGTTGGGGATGGCGGAATGGCAGAGGCAGGCGACTGCGAATCAGCGTTGTCTCCCACATCTGATCAGAAATGATCAGATCTAGGCTCCCTCAGCGTCTCTCCTTAGCTGGCTTTCTCATCGCCGGAGATCTCTCCGACGGAGGTCGTGTGGACTTCCCTCTTTCTCCTCTATCTTCGTTCTCTCCCGGCGGAGCTCTCTAGCTTGCTGTGAATGTAGTCCAAGAACCTCCGTTGAGCCATTTCTCTCTTGTTTTCTTTCCTCACACAACGTAGAGAGAAATAGAGGGAGATAGAGCAGGAAAAGAAAATTAGGAAATAAAAAGGTGCGTTGGTCAGAGATTCGAAGGCGGGGTTTATATAGGGAAGCTTGACATTGCAAGGCTTCCGGTTTTGCCTCCAGAGCGAATAAGCAAGGCGAGTCAAATGTTCTACAAAAATCGAAAAAGTACTTTAATGAGGGTGACGCGAGGGGTTGTGTCGATTCCTCTCGACGACATTTCATCTTTTCCTAAGCTGACGCTTCTTAACCAAATTTGGCGAGATGTGCCTGCGTCTCGAGTAAAGCGACGTGTTATTACTTCGGTTGGGCAGTGGGAGGGTGGTGCTATGGTAGTAATGCGCACGCGCCCCACGCGCTGCTGGACCTATACTTGGAAGTGCACTTTTCCTTCCAACGGCTCCTTTTGTTTTCGTTTCATTTTCGACAGTCTGAACTTAGTGACTCCCTTCATGTGCAGTTCGAACTGGAGTGGGGGAGCAACCTCCTTTTAATCGAAGCTTCAGATCATGTTTGAACAATCATTTGATAAGGCAAGAAATTCATTATGGGGTTGAGGAGGCGGGATTTGCCCAAGAATTTCAATTGGCCCGGCCTAGACATGACGACAGTAGTCGAGGATGGCGGAATGGCAGAGGCAAGCGACCGTGAAGCAGTGTTGTCTCCCACATTTGATCCGAAACGATTAGATCTAGGTTGCCTCAGCGTCTCTCCTTCTCTGGCTTTCTCATCGCCGGAGATGTCTCTGGCGGAGGTCGTGTGAACTTCCATCTTTCTCCTTCGTCTTTGTTCTCTCCCGGCGGAGCTCTCTAGCTTGCTGTGAATGTAGTCCAAGAACCTCCGTTGAGCCATGTCCCTCCTATTTTCTTTCTTCATACAACGTTGAGAGAAATAGAGGGAGATATAGTAGGAAAAGAAGATTAGGAAGTAAAAAGGTGCATTGGCCAGAGATTCGAAGGCGGGGTTTATATAGAGAAACTTGACATTACAAGGTTTCCGGTTTTGCCTTCGGAGCGAAGAAGCAAGGCGAGTCCAATGTGCTACGAAAATCAAGAAAGTACTTCAATGAGGGTGATGCGATGGGTTATGTCGATTCCTCTCGACGACGTTTCATCTTTTCCTAGGCTGACGCTTTTCAACCAAATTTGGCGAGACGTGCCTACATCTCGAGCAAAGCGACGCATTATGGCTTCGGTTGGGCAGAGCAAGGGTGGCGCTGAGGCAGAGACACGCACGCGCAACACGCGTCGCCTGACCTAAACTTGGAAGCGCACTTTTCCTCCCAATGGCCTATTTTGTTTTCATCTCATTTTCGACAGTTGGAACTTAGTGACTCCCCTCATGTGTAGTTCGAATTGGAGTGAGGGAACAACCTCCTTTTGATCGAATCTCCATATTCTGTTTGAACAATCCTTTGATAATGCAATAAATTTATTATGGGGTTGAGGAGGTGGGATTTGCTCGAGAATTTCATTTGGCCTAGCCTAGACATGACATCAGTCGTCGGGGATGGCGGAATGGCAAAGGCAAGCGACCGCGAAGCAGCGTTGTTTCCCACATCTGATCAGGAAACGATCAGATCTAGGCTCCCTCAATGTCTCTTCTTCTCTGGCTTTCTCATCACCGGATATCTCTCCGGCGGAGGTCGTGTGAACTTCCCTCTTTCTCCTCCGTCTTTGTTCTCTTCCGGCGAAGCTCTCTAGCTTGCTGTGAATGTAGTCTAAGAACCTCCGTTGAGTCATTTCCCTCATCTTTTCTTTTCTCACACAACGTAGAGAGAAATAGAGGGAGATAGAGCAGGAAAAGAAGATTAGGAAGTAGAAAAGTGCGTTGGCCAGAGATTCGAAGGCGGGGTTTATATAGGGAAGCTTGACATTACAAGGCTTCCGGTTTTGCCTCCGGAGCGAAGAAGCGAGGCGAGTCAAATGTGCTACGAAAACGAGAAAATACTTTAGTGAGGGGTGAGGCGAGGGATTGCGTCGATTCCTCTCGACGACGTTTCATCTTTTCCTAGGCTGACGCTTCTCAACCAAATTTGGTGAGACGTGCCTGCGTCTCAAGTAAAGTGACGCGTTATGACTTCGGTTGGGCAGAGGGAGGGTGGCGCTACGGCAGAGACGCGCATGCGCCCCACGCGTCGCCGGACCTAGACTTGGAAGCGCACTTTTCCTTCTAACTACTCCTTTTGTTTTTGTCTCATCTTCGACAATTTGAACTTAGTGACTCCCCTTATGTGCAGTTTGAACTGGAGTGAGGGAGCAACCTCCTTTTAATTGAAGTTCCAGATCCTGTTTGAACAATCCTTTGGTAAGGTAAGAAATTTATTATGGGGTTGAGGAGGTGGGATTTGCCCAAGAATTTCATTTTGCCCGGCCCAGACACAACGACAGTTGTCGAGGATGGCGAAATGGCGGAGGCAGGCGACAACGAAATAGCGTTGTCTCACACATCTGATTAGATACGATAAGATCTAGACTCTCTCAACGTCTCTCATTCTTTGGCTTTCTCATCGCCGGAGATCTCTCCGACGGAGGTCGTGTGAACTTCACTCTTTCTCCTCCGCCTTTGTTCTCTCCTGGCAGAGCTCTCTAGCTTGCTGTGAATGTAGTTCAAGAACCTCTGTTGAGCCATTTCCCTCCTCTTTAATTTCCTCACACAACGTAGAGAGAAATAGAGGGAGATAGAGAAGGAAAAGAATATTAGGAAGTAAAAAGGTGCGTTGACCAGAGATTCGAAGGCGAGGTTTATATAGGGAAGCTTGACATTACAAGGCTTTCGGTTTTGCCTCCGGATGAAAGAAGCAAGGCGAGTCGAATGTGCTACGAAAATTGAGAAAGTACTTGAATGAGGGTGATGCAAGGGGTTGTGTCGATTCCTCTCAATGACGTTTTATCTTTTCCTAGGCTGACGCTTCTCAACCAAATTTGGGGAGACGTGCCTACATCTCGAGCAAAGCACGCGTCATGGCTTCGGTTGGGCAAAGGGAGGGTGGCACTACAGCAGAGACGCGCACGTGCCCCACGCGCCGCCGGAGCTAGACTTGGAAGCATACTTTTCCTCCCAATGGCTAATTTTGTTTTCGTCTCATTTTCGACAGTTGGAACTTAGTGACTCCCCTCATGTGCAGTTCGAACTAGAGTGAGGGAGCAACCTCCTTTTTGATCAAAGCTCCAGATCCTGTTTGAACAATCTTTTGATAAGGCAAGAAATTTATTATGGGGTTGAGGAGGTGGCATTTGCCCGAGAATTTGACCCGGCCCGGCCCAGACACAACGATAGTCGTCGGGGATGGCGGAATGGCAGAGGCAAGCGACCGCGAAGCAGCGTTGTTTGCTACATCTGATCAGAAACGATCAGATCTAGGCTCCCTCAGCGTCTCTCCTTCTCTGGCTTTCTCATCGCCGGAGATCTTTCCGACGGAGGTCGTGTGAACTTCCCTCTTTCTCCTCCGTCTTTGTTCTCTCCCGGCGGAGCTCTCTAGCTTGCTGTGAATGTAGTCCAAGAACCTCCATTGAGCCATTTCCCTCCTTTTTTCTTTCCTCACACAACGTAGAGAGAAATAGAGGGAGATGGAGCAGGAAAAGAAGATTAGGAAGTAAAAAGGTGAGTTGGCTAGAGATTTGAAGGCGGGGTTTATATAGGGAAGTTTCACATTACAAGGCTGCCGGTTTTACCTCTAGTGCGAAAAAGTAAGGCGAGTCAAATGTGCTACGAAAATCGAGAAAGTACTTCAATGAGGGTGACGTGAGGGGTTGTGTTGATTCATCTCGAGGACGTTTCATCTTTTCTTAAGCTGACGCTTCTCAACCAAATTTGGCGAGATGTGCATGCGTCTCGAGCAAAGCGACGCGTTATGGCTTCGGTTGGGCAGAGGGAGGGTGGCGTTATGGCAGAGACACGCAAGCGCCCCACACGCCGCCGAACCTAGACTTGGAAGCACACTTTTCCTCCCAACGACTCCTTTTGTTTTCGTCTCATTTTCGATAGTTTGAACTTAGTGACTCCCCTCATGTGTAGTTCGAACCGGAGTGAGAGAGCAACCTCCTTTTAATCGAAGCTCCAGATCCTGTTTGAACAATTCTTTGATAAGACAAGAAATTCATTATGGGGTTGAGGAGGTGGGATTTGCCCAAGAATTTCATTCAGCCCGACCCAGAGACAACGACAGTCGTCGGGGATGGCGGAATGGCAGAGGCGGGCGACGGCGAAGCAGCGTTGTCTCCTACATCTGATCAGAAATGATCAAATCTAGGCTCCCTTAGCGTCTCTCCTTTTCTGGCTTTCTCATCGCAAGAGATCTCTTCAGCGAAGGTCGTGTGAACTTCCTTGTTTCTCCTCCGTCTTTGTTTTCTCCCGGCGGAGCTCTCTAGCTTGCTGTAAATGTAGTCCAAGAACCTCCATTGAGCCATTTCCCTCATCTTTTCTTTCCTCACACAACGCAGAGAGAAATTGAGTGAGATAGAGCAGGAAAAGAAAATTAGGAAGTAAAAAGGTGGGTTGGCCAGAGATTCGAAGGTGGGATTTTTTATAGGGAAGCTTGACATTACAAGGCTTCCGGTTTTGCCTCCGGAGCGAAGAAGCAAGGCGAGTCAAATGTGCTACGAAAACCGAGAAAGTAGTTCAATGAGGGTGAGGTAGGCTACGGCGAAGCAGCGTTGTCTCCTACATCTAATTAGAAACGATCAGATCTAGGCTCCCTCAGCGTATCTCCTTCTCTGGCTTTCTCATCATCGGAGATCTCTCTGGCGGAAGTCGTGTGAACTTCCTTCTTTCTCCTCTGTCTTTGTTCTGTCCAAGCGGAGCTCTCTAACTTGCTGTGAATGTAGTCCAAGAACCTCCGTTGAGCCATTTCCCTCATCTTTTCTTTCCTCACACAACGTAGAGAGAAATAGAGGGAGATAGAGCAGGAAAAGAAGATTAGGAAGTAAAAAGGTGCGTTGGCCAGAGATTCGAAGGCGGGGTTTATATAGGGAAGCTTGACAGTACAAAGCTTCCGGTTTTGCCTCCGGAGCGAAGAAGCGAGGCGAGTCAAATGTGCTACGAAAATCGAGAAAGTACTTCAATGAGGGTGTGGCGAGAGGTTGTGTCGATTTCTCTCGACGACGTTTCATCTTTTCCTAGGCTAACGCTTCTCAACCAAATTTGGTGAGACGTGCCTGCGTCTCGAGCAAAGTGACGCATTATGGCTTCGGTTGGGCAGAGGGAGGTGGCGCTACGGCAGAGACGCACATGCGCCCTAGCTCTGCCGGATCTAGACTTGGAAGCACACTTTTCTTCCCAATGGCTCATTTTGTTTTCTTCTCATTTTCGACAGTTGGAACTTAGTGACTCCTGTCATGTGCAGTTCGAACTAGAGTGAGGGAGCAACCTCATTTTGATCGAAGCTCCAAATCCTGTTTGAACAATCATTTGATAAGGCAATAAATTTCTTAAGGGGTTGAGGAGGTGGGATTTGGCCGAGAATTTCACCCGGCCCGGCCCAGACACGACAACTGTCGTTGGGGATGGCGGAATGGCAGAGGCAAGCGACGGCGAAACAGCGTTGTCTCCCACATCTGATCAGAAACGATCCAATCTGGGCTCGGTCGGCGTCTCTCCTTCTCTGGCTTGCTCACCGCCCGAGAGATCTCCGGCGGAGGTCGTGTGAACTTCCATCTTTCTCCTTCGTTTCTATTCTCTCCATGCGGAGCTCTCTGGCTTGCTGTCAATGTAGTCCAAGAGTTTCCGTTGAGCCGTTTTCCTTCTCTTTTCTTTCCTCACGCAACGTAGAGAGAAATAGAGTGTGATAGAGCAGGGAAAAAAAATTATGAAGTAAAAGGGTGGGTTGGCCAGATATTTGAAGGCGGGGTTTATACAGGGAAGCTTGACATTACAAGGCTTTCGGTTTTGCCTCCGGAGCGAAGAAGCAAAATGAGTCAATGTGCTACGAAAACCGAGAAAGTATTTCAATGAGGGTGACACGAGGGGTTGTGCTGATTCGTCTCGACGATGTTTCATTTTTTCCTTGGCCGACGCTTCTCAACCGAATGTGGCGAGACGTGCTTGCGTCTTGAGTGAAGTGACTCGTTATGACTTCGGTTGGGCAGAGAGAGGGTGGTGCTATAGCAGAAACGCACACACGCCCCACGCTCCGCCGGACCTCGATTTAGAAATGCACTTTTCCTCCCAACGGCTCATTTTGTTTTCGTCTCATTTTTGGCAGTTGGAACTTAGTGACTCCCTTCATGTGCAGTTCGAACTGGAGTGACGGAGCAACCTCCTTTTGATCGAAACTCTAGATCTTGTTTGAACAATCATTTGATAAGGCAAGAGATTCATTACAGGGTTGAGGAGGTGGGATTTGCCTGAGAATTTCACCCGGCCCGGCCCAGACACGACGATAGTCGTTGGGGATGGCGGAATGGCAGAGGCAGGCAACGACGAAGCAGCGTTGTCTCCCACATCTGATAAGAAACGATCAGATCTGGGCTCGCTCGATGTCTCTGCTTCTCTGGCTTGCTTACCGCTGGAGATTTCTCTGGTGGAGGTCGTGTGAACTTCCCTCTTTCTCCTCTGTCTTTGTTCTCTCCCGGCGGAGCTATCTGGCTTGCTGTAAATGTAGTCCAAGAACCTCCGTTGAGCCATTTCCCTCCTCTTTTCTTTCCTCACACAACGCAAAGAGAAATAAAGTAAGATAGAGCAGGAAAAGAAAATTATGAAATAAAAAGGTGGGTTGGCCAGAGATTCGAAGGGGGGTTTATATAGGGAAGCTTGACATTACAAGACTTCTGGTTTTGCCTCCGAAGCGAAGAAGCAAGGCGAGTTAAATGTGCTACGAAAACCGAGAAAGTACTTCAATGAGGGTGACGTGATGGGTTGTGCCGATTCCTCTCGACGACATTTCATCTTTTCCTAGGCCGACGCTTCTCAACCAAATTTGGCAAGACGTGCCTGCGTGTCGAGCGAAGCGATGCGTTATGGATTCGGTTGGGCAAAGGGACGGTGGCGCTACGGCAGAGACACGCACACACCTCACGCGCCGCTAGACCTAGACTTGGAAGTGCACTTTTCCTCCCAATGGATCATTTTGTTTTCGTCTCATTTTCGACAGTCGGAACTTAGTGACTCCCCTCATGTGCAGTTCGAACTAGAGTGAGGGAGCAACCTCCTTTTGTTCGAAGCTCCAGATCCTGTTTGAACAATCCTTTGATAAGGTAAGAAATTTATGAAGGGGTTGAGGAGGTGGAATTTGCCCGAGAATTTCACTCGGCCTGGCCCAGACACGACAATAGTGGCCAAGGATGGCGGAATGGCAGAGGCAGGCGATGGTGAAGCATCGTTGTCTCCCACATCTGATCAGAAACGATCAAATCTGAGCTCGCTCGATGTCTCTCCTTCTCTGGCTTGCTCACTTCTGGAGATCTCTTCGACGGAGGTCGTGTGAACTTCCCTCTTCCTCCTCCGTCTTTGTTCTCTCCCAGCGGAGCTCTCTGGCTTGCTGTGAATGTAGTCCAAGAACCTCCGTTGAGCCATTTCCCTCCGCTTTTCTTTCCTCACACAACGCAGAGAGAAATAGAGGGAGATAGAGCAGGAAAAGAAAATTAGGAAGTAAAAAGATGGGTTGGCCAGAGATTCGAAGGTGGAGTTTATATAGGGAAGCTTAACATTACAAGGCTTCCGGTTTTGCCTCCGGAGCAAAGACGTAGGGCGAGTCAAATATGCTACGAAAACCGAGAAAGTACTTCAATGAGGGTGACGCGAGGGGTTGTGCCGATTCCTCTCGAGGACGTTTCATCTTTTCCTAGGTCGACGCTTCTCAACCAAATTTGGCAAGACGTGCCTACGTCTCGAGTGAAGCGACGCATTATGACTTCGGTTGGGCAGAGGGAGGGTGGCGATATGGCAGAGACGCACACGCGCCCTACTCGCCGCTGGATCTAGACTTGAAGCGCACTTTTCCTCCCAACGACTCATTTTGTTTTTATCTCATTTACGGCCGTTGGAACTTAGTGACTCCCCTCATGTGTGGTTCAAACTAGAGTGAGGGAGCAACCTCCTTTTGATTGAAGCTCCGGATCCTGTTTGAACAATCCCTTGATAAGAAAATAAATTCATCATGGGGTTGAGGAGGTGGGATTTGCCTAAAAATTTCACTCGGCTTGGCTTGCGCGACTCGATTTGTGCCTCCTCTCTCCCTTGTTTTTTCGCGGCGCCAAAGGAGGATGGTCGGGATGGCTTGGCGACGCAGCGGGTGGTGGTGACGACGTCGAGATTTGCAAGGACGGGCGGCAACGGCGTGGTGCTGGTGTGATTAGTGGCGGCACAAGGCATCAAGGGTTGATGATGACGTCCGGGTCAGCGATGTTGTCGGTGGCTGAGGGGGCAGTGGCAGCAGTTGGAACGGTGATGGCGAACCTCCTCCCTCCAGATCTGGGTTGCTCGAGCAGCAGTGGCTTCACGAGGGCAAGGGCGACAACGACGGAGTTTTGGGCGTTTAGAGGTATCGGGTCGTCGTGGCCATAGTAGGGGCGACAATGCAACAAGGCAAGCGTGTGGGGGCGGTGATCAGTAGAGGCGTGAAGCAGGCTGCTGGCGTCGGGCTGCAGCGGCGTCGCTCGGAGGGGGAGTGACTCGGACCGGCGTGCAGGGGGGTCGATGCTCAGTTGACGGGCAGAGATGGTGGGCTGCGACGAGGGAGACGGAGTTGCGAGTAGGCGGGTCGCAAGCCGGAACGAGTTCCAAGTGAGGCAGGGTGCGGTAGTGGCTGGCGATCGGATGCGGGCAGCGCATATGGATGGAAGGAAGGACAGCTGGAGCGGTGTTGTGGCTGGGTTGCGGCCCGAAAGAGGGTGGAGTGGCTCCCCCCCATAAGAAGATGAACAGTGCTGTTCCGTTTCTTCCTCCCCTTGCCTTCTCCTTTCTCCCGAATGCCTCAAGGACAGAGAGAAAGAGCCCCTCGAGAAGGCCAGGCTCATCTTGGGCCAAAATAAAAGAAAAGTGGGCCGGCCTAGGCGAGGAGAAAGAAAAAGGGAAAGAGAGAGGTCGAGCTGACTTGCCCTAGGCCCGATCTCATTTTTCCATTTTCCTATCTTTTTTTTTTGTAATTAATTTCCTTTGATAATTTCTTAATTTTTTCTTAATTTTTTTCTTTTGATGACGATTTTTTTTGAAAAAAATTAAGAAAAGACCATTCAATATGCAGTGCAATAATGAAAACACAATACATTTTAATGATTTTTTTTTTACTTTTCTTTCTTCTTCTTTTCTTCTTCATTTTATTTAATTAATTTCTTTTTTTTTTAATTTTTTTTAGCGACTAATTCCTAACTTTTAATGCTGTTAAGTCTTAAGTAAAATAGTAAAATTTAGTTGTCAACAAGGCCGAGTAAAAAAGGGATACATGACAGATGAAAATATTGCATTTGAGGGTGGAATAAAGATAAATAACATTTCTTATTTTATGATATAAAAGTTATTTTCTCAAAAACCTTACCCTCACTTTCTCCTTTAAGCCTCTAGTTCCTCTCTCCCCCCAAGCGAGTTCATGTTAAAGGTTCACCAAAGGGGTGAGACATTCGAACCGCGGAGATGAACAATCATGCTTTTTCTATCTTATTAGATTTGATATTATTTGGCCGATCAATCTTTCGATGTCGTAGTAGCCCATTTACCTTTCTTGTTGTAGTCGATTATGTGGTTCTTGGAATATTGCAATGAGCTCTTTTGCCTTTTAAGATTTAGATTGTACAATGTAGTTGGTATTGAGAATTTGTTTCTTTGGGTTGAAAGAGGTAGGAAAGAGTCGGCAATAATTATGGATTGATTACTAGAAGTTACTTGTGCATCTTCGGATTCTTAGGCAGTGTAATCACGAAAGATTTTTACCATTCTTGTTCTGCAACTTCGAGATCTTTAGCAGCAAACCGTGAAAAAGGGTTGGTAATACTTTCCGTTTGTGCATTTTCAGCTAGAAACATGAATTAATTAGCGTGAATTTGTGAGATTCTTCCCATTTCAATTCGAAGCTCGCATTATTATAATTTCAAGTAGCCCTATTGGTTTGAGAAGGATATGGAGTGGGGGCATTGAATGATTTTGTCATTATCTAAACCCAGCACTTTGTACTTGTCTAATGTCGTTTTTTTTTTGTCTCATAAATATGGATCATGATAATAACAAAGAAATTTGTAGCATTTTGATGTTAGGGGAGATGAAACTACATGACATATATGATTATGGTGTACCCTAGCACTAAAAGGTACTACCATTACATTTGTTATAAACCAAGCTTGTTTAGATGATCTTAATAGCCCCAATGACTTGAATTGTTTGAAACAACTTAGGGTGGACAGAAGCACATTTGCTCAATTATGTGAGTTGAAAGGCAAAATGGTTTCTTGGCTTGGTTAACGGTGCCCGTAAATGTAAGGTTTGTTGTGTAGTCCATTTGTTGTTTTATGACATTGAACGACATCGAAAAATGTTTTTTTTTTTCGAAGTTGTGAACTACATAGATTTGGCCTTTTTTAAGGAATAAGTACATTGAAAATCTTACAATTCGTCATGAAATTGCAATTGAGCCATGAAATTCATAAAATATAAGTAAGTCATAAAACTCATCAAATTGGTTTAATAAAGTCCTTCAATTATTTGTATTTTTTAAAAATTTTAGAACTCGATTGTATTTTCGTGACAATTTTTAGAATTTGATTGCACTTTTTGAAAATTTTAGGACTCGGTTACACTTTCATAACAAGTCTTATGACTTCTAGTACATTTATCTATTTTATCAATTGAAGGGTTGTGTGCGTAAACATCGTGATCAAGTAAATTGTGGTTTAGTGAAAGATTTTATCCCAAGAAAGAGGGACCATGCCTAGCGCACATGCAAACTCTTAGTCACAGCATGTGCTGTGCCTCCAGCTTGATTGCTTTAATGCTGGCTTTGATGTCTTCTAGAGGATGAAAGGATGATGGGAGCTAAAGAGATGTTGTTCCTCCATGCTTACAACTCCTGTTAAAAGGTCTAGATTGCAATTCTTTTGTTCTTTTAACTATCTCGTGTGTTCTGAATTTAAAAAGAAAAAAAAAAACTATCTTGTGTGCTTTTGACATGGTCCAACAATCTGGGGGCGAGATTGTCTTTCGATAACCTATTTTATAATTAATAAAAAAATTTAAAAATTAGTCAGATTTCTAAGTTTTTTATTCTATTTATCTCTATTAGAGTTGGGGGATAATGGGAGTAGTATAAAGGAATTGAAAACCATCATCGCTTGGATCTGGACTAGCCTAGAACAAGTGGTTCTTAAGGGAACCGATCCGGTTTTTGATTTCATGGGCGGATCTGCCTACCCGGATCGGACCGATATTATAATAATATAGATTACAATAATATATTAGTTTTTAATATTAAAAAATGAAAAATCGAAATTACTAAATCTGAAATGTGGGGCCCGTTATTCTCCCTCGCATTGCGTCTCTCTCTCGGTTCTCCACTTCTCCGTCTCCAAAATCACTCCAACTTTGTCCGTCTCCATCTCGCGACCACACGCACGTCTCGACTAACGGCGGTGCCTCCCAACTTCGATCGACTCACGGCGGCGGCGGCGCTGCCTTCGGCCATTCAGAGCCGCCCTCTCTCTCTTTCTCGGCCGCTCGCGTCTATTTGCTGTAAGTTCGAATCTCTAATCTTCAATTGACTTGCTAAATCCCATAAGTTTTTTTTTTTTTTTGGTCGAAGCTAAATCTCGTAAGTTATTTGTTTGTTTTGGGTGATCAACGCATTTTAGGGTGCACTTGGCAACTAATCAAATAACAAGTGATTTTATTCTTTTGTTCTCGTGAATAAATTTGGAATAGAAATTTATTTGATAATTTTTTTTTCGGGAACAAAAATATTTTTTTTTTGTTCTTGAGAATAGATTTAGAATAAAATCAATAAGTAAAAAAAAATAAATTGTTTCTTTGTTTTTGGGAACAATTCCGAAATCAAGCACAAATCTTTTTTTTTTTTTTTTCTTTTTTTTGATCTTTTCTCATTCTCTCTTATTCTCTCTTCTTCCCCCAACCGGTCGCTAGCCATTGCTGGCAAGGTGAGGTTCAGTGAGTGAGGCCGAGCCTCGCCGCGAGGGTCATTTGGCCAACAGTGAGGCTTTGCGAGGTTGAGGCTCGTGGTGGCCAAGCAAGCCTCTGGCAAGCTCATCGGATCTCGCCCAGCCAGTCCTCAGCCACTGCCATGGTAGGTCGCTGGCGACTGGCCACAAATAAGGAGAAAGAAGAAGAGAAAATGAAAAAGAGAAAAGAGAAAATTAAGAAAAATATAATAAAAGTATAAAAAAATTTAAGAATACTGCTAAATACATTTCTATTTCAGGAGTAAAAAATTTGGATTCAAATACTTAGAAATTGTTTCCGGAAACAGAATAAAAAATAATCATTTCTAAGTGGAGATTGTTCTCAGGATCAGAAAGGTTACCAAACCCATTATAATTTTGTCAAAAAATATTAACCAACTCTGCCTTTAGCATAGAAGTTTTCATTCTTGAATTCTAAGGAGAATATGCAGTCCACCATAAATCAGGCCCCTCAATATCTTTTCCATCTTCATGGAGGTTTTGTCAACATAATAATCAATTTTCTTGGTCAAATTCAGACAACTTTTGGTAATTCAAGTTGTTGTTTCAAAAAGGAAATTACATCAACGGCCAAATTCGACAGAATCGATAGATAAGTAATTTTTATGCACGCATTTTTCCGCCGTAAAATTTCTTCTATCTTTCGTGGCCCACTTTGCAGGTGCTCATTTTCCAAGCGAAGGATAGTGGGGTGGAAAGTCAATTCACCGAAAAAACAATTATGCCCTTTTGAAATCAAAATGAAATTACTATTTATCTTGACGCGCGCCAACAGGCAACAATCGCAGCACAAGATGGAGCAAGTTAGCTGGGAAAAAGCACGCCTCCACCGTGAAAGTGTAGAATGCACAGTTTTCCTCTAATACCCACGGAAGCGTTGTGATGGTAACACAAGAAAATCAAAATACACTTATTATACTAAACTATGGTACAAGTACAACACTTAAAATAAACACTCAAACTAGCCGATGCATGCATAAACTCAACTATTCTATTTTCCTTTTTCGAATCGCACAGAGCTACCGATGCTGCAGTGCTTCTCTCTTAGAAGTTAGCCTTTGTGCTTAGTGACTTCCTATTCTGAAGCTCTCACTGCTGGAGGTTTCCTTGAAGCTCACATACGTGTGGCTTCCCTAAATCTCACCTTTGTACATGGTGATTTCCTCTCTAGCCTCAAGCTCTCTGCCTGTGTGGCGCAAGGCCCTATCCTTAGCTTGAGGCTATCTACTCCACCTCCGGTGGCTTGAGGCTGCTAAGTCTCTTTTTCACCTTTGAGGCATTTTGGCCTATCTTCGAATGTTTCATGTGAAGCATTATAATAGGAAGTATTGACATTCTTCAAGAGTTTTTTATGTCGTGTCGAACAACTTGACACGTGTCCAACACCCTCCCACATTTTCGGACAATTTTTTATATTTGGTCAACACATATAGGAAAATTTGACACTTGGTCAACTTTCCAAACACTCTTCGACAGGAATTTCGATATGCGAGTTTCCAACATGTGATTCCTATATGTGAGATCAATTTTAAAAATTTTCAATAAATGAGGGGTTAAAATATATATGTGAAAAAATAATAAAATAATAATAAAAATAATAAATAGGGAAAAATGAAAAATCTTGCATTCTTTTCTTTTCTGACTCTCACTTTCCATGATACACAATTCACCTCTTAAGTTTTTTTTTTCTCTTTTCTTTCAACACATTTGACATGCGAGGCTTGTTTTCTTCTCCAAATTTTATGGATTATTGGAATGAAGTTAAATTTGTTAAATTAAAACAACGAATAATATTAATAAATGGTCGATTAATATTTTTAGTGTAAATTAATTATAGACTTTATTATTATTTATTTGTGAATATCATTACATTTAATATATAATGTATCCTAACGTATAGAAATTCTCTATTTAAAAAAAAAATGATGTATCGGCATGTCGTGCCGTGCCGTGTGTTAGTATCGCTATTACTTAGGCCTTATATATAGGTGAAGTTTCACCGCCTTCATCCCCGACATTAATGTGGAAGGATCTGCCGCTAACTTTTTCTTCAAGCCCAAGTTAGCACGTTGACTTTAATGAGGAAGGATCTGCGCTGACTTTTTCTTCAAGCCCAAGTTAGCGGTCAAAGGATCTGCCGCTAACTTTTTCTTCAAGCCCAAGTTAGCACGTTGACTTTAATGAGGAAGGATCTGCGCTGACTTTTTCTTCATGCCCAAGTTAGCGGTCAAAGGATCTGCCGCTAACTTTTTCTTCAAGCCCAAGTTAGCACCTTATCACGTTGAACCCAGCTTCCCTTCTTCCCTTTGACCGACGTGTGCACTGCTTCTTTAAGGCTCCACTCGCAGCTTGTGACAGGATATAATATTATTATAATGTGCGCCCCTTCTTTTTGACCAAACTTCTTTCTCCTGTCCTTCTATTTAAGCACCTTATCACGTTGAACCCAGCTTCCCTTCTTCCCTTTGACCGACGTGTGCACTGCTTCTTTAAGGCTCCACTCGCAGCTTGTGACAGGATATAATATTATTATAATGTGCGCCCCTTCTTTTCGACCAAACTTCTTTCTCCTGTCCTTCTATTTAAGGAAGGCTCAATAGGCAAATTCCAATCGGGAAACTTTTGTCTTCAACAGCTTCTCGTTGCTTCTTCATACTTGCGGCTTCTTGTCCTCATTCTAGGCGTCGACTTTAACAGAAAGAGCCCTCCGAGATGGCCGAGAAGAGCAAAGTCCTGGTGATTGGAGGCACTGGATACCTCGGAAAGTCCATCGTGGAAGCGAGTGCTAAGTCCGGCCACCCTACCTTCGCTCTCGTGAGGGAGTCCGCTCTCTCCAGCCCCGCGAAGGCCAACATCGTCGAAGGCTTCAGGAGCTTAGGCGTCAATTTAATCCATGTGAGTAGTTATTTCCGTGTGATTGTGTTTGTTGCCGCACCTGGTTCTGCTGTTCTGCTTCGACGGATTGAAGCTTCACCTGCCGTTAGTCTCGTTCGCCGTTCTGAGAAATAATTCACGTTCATCTCCTTTTTCAAATGCCTGACGAAATCTCAGCTTTGCATGATGATACAAGCGTGCACATTTTCAGACAAAATCTTGTGGAAACTTCCGTATGCTTTAGCTGTTTAGGAGACAGCTATAGCTACGGAGCTGCACTTTGCTGTGTAGACAAATCTTGTTGATGATTGTTGACTTTATCGATTGCTCATTGAGGTTCCTGGTTATTTGATTTTCAGGGAGACGTACACGATCAAGAGAGTCTACTGAACGCAATTAAGCAGGTTGATGTGGTAATCTCTGCAGTTGGGACAGAACAAGTAGAGGACCAAGTCAAGATTGTTGCTGCCATTAAGGCAGCTGGGAATGTCAAGGTGGTGCTGTTTCTAATAATTTCATTCTTGTTACTATAAAGGTTGCCGTTTTTGGATGTGAAGCTTCTTAGGAGCAATTTGAACTGGTGAAAAACTTAGAAGGGGGTAAGGTGTATTTTAATTGGTGTTCCATGGGTGAGCACAAAGGTGAAAGTTCTAACCACTTGTTGCTACAGTCTAGGGCGACCAGAGAACTATGAGAGCTGCTACTATGTGTGGTGTTCAATAGGTCATGCTGTACTTGGTGAAAGAAGTTTTGCTAAGCTGGTTTCTTTATAAGAAAATGAGGAATACCGACAGGATATGGAAAACAACACCCGTTTGCTTGTTTTGGTGCGTCTGGCTGGAGAGAAATAGGAGTTCCTTAAAAGGAAAAAGAGAATAAATAAAGTGGATCCAAACTTAAATATATTTGTGAGCTTATTCTCTCTTCTGGTATAAGTGCACCTCGTTCTCCTTGTGAGCTTCGCTTTGAAGACTTGGGATGGATGGTCTTATTTATCTGCACACTATAATTTTTTTTTCTTAAATGGTCATGTATTTGTGTAGAAGTGATCTGTAAATTCAAGGATAACTATTTCAAACCCAAGTATAGGACAGTGCGGGAAACATGAACTAGTTACTCCTGGAAATGGTCCTTTTGATTAGTACTTACCTGATATATTATTACTTGTGAAAGTGTCCAAGCAAGCAGAATGTTTGCCAATTTTATACTTGACAGTTTCTTCTATTTTTCTAATAGTAGTTGGGGTCGAATTTGCTTAATTGCTGAATTTATTGATTCACTTATAATCACTTTTTCCTCTGTTATAGTAACATATTGAAACAACATGAATTTCAGTCTCACATAAGTTTGTCTTCGTCTTCTTTTTTGCCAAAATTCATATAAGTGTGTTGGTTAAAGGGAATATACTCTAAATTTTTGTTGCTTTCCTATAAAGATGTTTCTCATGATTTGATTATGTTTCCTTTTAGAGATTCCTGCCTTCAGAATTTTGTTGTGATGTGGATCGTGTCCATGCTGTGGAGCCAGTGAAAGCTTTACTTGCCACTAAGGCTATGATCCGCCGCCTTGTTGAGGCCGAGGGAATCCCTTATACCTATGTATGTTCTAACTGTTTTGCGGGTTACTTCCTTCCGACATTGTCACAGCCCGGGGCTACAGCTTGCCCTAGAGATAAAGTTGTCATCTTAGGGGATGGAAATGCAAAAGGTAAGAAGCAATTCATCGAATTGCGCATTTTAAGCCAATGAGATTTTTCTGTACATCTTTCGCGATTTAATTACGGTAGTGATCAGAGTGAGGAGTAGTTCTTGAAGCTTGAGAATTCCAAGCAATTTCCTTATCTAGAGATGTTGGGCCTTTTGCATCCATTAGTCTTCAATTTTAGGGACTAATAGATGATATGAATGTCATGAGGGTTATCTTATCATGTGGGTTATCTTGACACAGTTCTGTCTTTTTAGCATATAAAGATGGTTATCTTGATGTATTTGGTTGAGAAAGAACATTTGGCGGACGACAAGTTTCTGGTGAATCTATTTACCAAGAGATTTTTTTTTATTATTATTAAATACTAGCTGAAAGTAACTTTAGGGACATTGATGGATCAGTGATTTATTTATCGGTCAAATTCTAAAAATCTCCCGGTCAATATACAGCGGTGCTTAACAAGGAGGATGACATTGGCATCTATACCATCAAAACTGTGGATGATCCAAGGACCTTGAACAAAATTCTGTACGTCAGACCTCCTGCCAACACCTACTCATTTAATGATCTTGTGTCTTTGTGGGAGAGAAAGATTGGCAAGAACCTAGAGAGGGTGTATGTTCCAGAGGAGCAGGTTCTGAAGAACATTCAAGGTTAGGGATGCTTTTCTATCAGATTTAAGTACGTGATATTATCTCCATTCTCAAACTTCGATTGGTCTACTTTTCCGGTCATATTGTAGAGGCGGCGGTTCCACTCGATGCCGCCACGTTGGCCATATTACATTCTTATTTCGTGAACGGAGACCAAACCAACTTCGAGATTGAGCCATCGTTCGGAGTGGAAGCTTCAGAACTCTATCCGGATATCGAGTACACGACTGTGGATCAGTACCTTGATCAGTTTGTCTGATTGTCGAAACCGACTGTGCTCTGTAATTTCTCACATCAACTCGAATCCTAGATAATACACGACCGTGGATCAGTACCTTGATCAGTTTGTGTAGTAGCTGAAACTGACTGTGTTTGGTAGATTTCTCACATCGGTTTGAATCATGAATAATAAAGGATTCTGCTAGTTAGGATCCTTGTGTGAAATGTCGCTCCCGCTGATCATCTTATGGCATGTACAACCTCCAAAGACGAGGACATACTATGAACATTTGATGTGTGTGCATCTATGCATTGCTTGGAGAAGTTACTCCTGTTTTGGAGTTTAATATGGCTTTATGGGCTAAGCTATGGGAAGCTAAAAAGTAGACACGGGTTTATCTAATTTTGTATATTATATGTGGTACGTCGTTGGTGTGGGTAATGAATTGGAGGCGCCAGTGATGAGGTCGAGCCTTGCCCCAGGTGTCACGCCCCGAACCCCGAGCGCGTACCCATCCCTCTCTGGTCGATAAAATTTTGCGACTTCCCAGGACTAGTCGCCGACCCTTTTCATTTTTGTTGCACATGCGGAAGCGAAAACAAATCCCCTGACAGTAACTATCTCGGGATAGAAAAGCAGAACAATAATTTCACAAACAAACATGCCTTTATAAACATATACTGAGTCAAGTACAAGAGTCTATGGTCAAAAGACCACAAAAGACTATTCTCCAAAAAGAAGCGATCCTATCCGACCTATGCTTCAAATTACCTCCTCTCAGCTCCAAGTCCTCCACTCGATGACCCTGAAAGTGGTTATACAATAACCAGTGAGACAATGTCTCAGCAAGTCTAAGCTCTAAACTGCAGCTAGGAGGAGAAGAAGCTAAGAAGCGTTCTAAGCACGCAATCACACAATCAAGGAGACTTACCTCGTCTCAGTTCCACCCTGTAGGTCAGCATATTTCATATCACAAATAAGAGCATCACTCAAGCTCAATTAATTGGAACAAAATACTTAAATAAACATGCGTTCCTCGTTTTGATCTCGGCATATAGCACGGCCTACTCTCAGTTCGGCGGTCTTCTGGCATTGCCAGGCATCGTCTCACCCCATTGAGCACGGCACGTCACTACGTCGATGTCACTACGTTTCCCGAAGGAGCATAGGGTCCAGAATCTACTGCGACCGGCTTCCCTTTAACAAGGGGTATCCCAAATAGGGATAACGTCCAGCTCAACAGCCCGGGACGATTTCTCATTGTCATCACACGATCACTCAAATATGGCCCAGGGCACCGTGCATTGCACTCAAATGCTTCAATTAAAATGGTGAACCTGACATTTTTCTTCGTATTAGAAATACGCATGAAAATAGTCGTGTGTGGGTACACGGTCAACTCGACCCAGAAAAATTGACATTCTTTCTTTTTAAAATCCCACTATTTTATATAGTACATAAAACCATTTTCGGTGTTAAAATCCGACACCCCGGATTTTCTAAGTAAATATTGAAAATTCACAATTTTTGGAATTAAATACTAAAAATCCAATAATCACCCAATTTGCATAATTTAACACTCAATTGCATAAATTAACCACACCATTGCAATCAGCACGAAATTCTGGTCACTGGCCATCCCGGCCTAATTTCCGGAAAAATAATTAATAAATAAATAATTTCGAAAAATACTAACCTAGGCCAAAATTATTAAATTAAATACCAATACGGACCCGGAAAAATTCCCGAACCCTTCTAGATAAATAGCACAATTTAAATAGGTCTTAGCTCAACCATTCTAACCATCTAACATGCTCAATTAAATAACTAAATCACTAATTTAATCTAACTAACCACCTAATTCCTAATTAAATAAATCTAAACACCCCTTAGCCTCAAAACCTACTAAGAAGAGTTTAGAGAATAAACTCACCGGTGTATCCCGAAAACCGGTTCAAGGTTAGGGATGCTTTTCTATCAGATTTAAGTACGTGATATTATCTCCATTCTCAAACTTCGATTGGTCTACTTTTCCGGTCATATTGTAGAGGCGGCGGTTCCACTCGATGCCGCCACGTTGGCCATATTACATTCTTATTTCGTGAACGGAGACCAAACCAACTTCGAGATTGAGCCATCGTTCGGAGTGGAAGCTTCGGAACTCTATCCGGATATCGAGTACACGACTGTGGATCAGTACCTTGATCAGTTTGTCTGATTGTCAAAACCGACTGTGCTCGGTAATTTCTCACATCAGCTCGAATCCTAAATAATACACGACCGTGGATCAGTACCTTGATCAGTTTGTGTAGTAGCCGAAACTGACTGTGTTTGGTAGATTTCTCACATCGGTTTGAATCATGAATAATAAAGGATTCTACTAGTTAGGATCCTTGTGTGAAATGTCGCTCCCGCTGATCATCTTATGGCGTGTACAACCTCCAAAGACGAGGACATACTATGAACATTTGATGTGTGTGCATCTGTGCATTGCTTGGAGAAGTTACTCCTGTTTTGGAGTTTGATATGGCTTTATGGGCTAAGCTATGGGAAGCTAAAAAGTAGACACGGGTTTATCTAATTTTGTATATTATGTGTGGTACGTCGTCGGTGTGGGTAATGAATTGGAGCCGCCAGTGATGAGGTCGAGCCTTGCCCCAGGCATGTGAGGTCGACCCTTGGTGAGGGCATCAAGGTCTTCATCGAGGCCGGGTGATTGATGGAGGAAAAAGAGGAAAAAAGTACATAAGAAATGAAAAGAAAATGAAAAGAAAAGGAAGGGTAAAAAAGAGAGCGAAAAGAATATATATATTTTTAAAAAAAAATTCAAAAAAATTTCATGTGAGTATTTGCCATGTTACGTTAGAAGGTAGACGTTGATTGTATCTGGGAAACATCGACACTCTTCTAGATGTATTTGACACTCCGACACATGTTTGATATGCTTTGACACATTTCGACACGCGGTCAAAATCATACGTGTGATCAACTCTTCTAGCACGCGAGTTATGAATTACACTTTGACACGTTTCAACATGCAGTTTATAGGTGTTGAAAAATTTGATATGTGGTTCAAGATGTGAGTTTAGAATTCCGACATGCGATTCCGACATAGTCAATTTAATTTTCTATTAATAAATAAGAGGTCAAAATGTAAATATGTAAAAAAATAAATAGTTATAAAAATAATAAAAGGGAGAAATGAGGAAACTTTAGTTTTCTCTTCTCTTTTAACTTTTACTTTCTGTGATTCACCATTTTTAGTATAAATCCATTCTAATCAATTTCATTATTATCTATTTATTTATTTGTGAATTTGAATCAAATTAATTTGATGGAAATAAAAATATACATTTAATATATGTATCCTAATGTGTTGGAATTTTCTATTTTTAAAAAATGACATATTAACTTGTCATATCATATCATATGGTATCGTGTGTCGAGTATCAGTGTTAGTACAACTTAGCATTGTATCGCAAGGTAAATCATTAAAAATATTAGAACTAAATTGACCAAATCAAAATAACTAAAATTGAATTGGTGTACATGTCAAATGTTTAACAACTTTTTACTAATCGTTCCATATTCCAACACATGTAATGTTGCTTTTTTTTCCCATAGAGGTTACGGATTACGAATATATTAATCTTGTGTCGGCCAATTAGTTAAAGAAGATATGGATCAAGATAATAACAAAGCAATCTGTAGCATTTTTATGTTAGGGGAGATGAAACCACATAACATATATGATTATGGCATACCCTAGCACTAAAACTTACTACCATAAGATCGCACATTTGTTATAAATCGAGCTTTGTTTAGATTATCTTAACAGGCTCAATGACTTGACTTGTTTGAAACAGCTTAGGATGAACAGAAGCACATTTGCTCAATAATGTGAGTTGAAATGCAAAATGGTTTATTAGTTTGGTTAATGGTGCTCGTAAAAGTTAGTTTTGTTGTGTAGTCCCTTTGTTGTTTTATGACCTTGAACGACATTGAACAATATTATATTTTTCGAAGTTGTGAGCTACATAGACTTGGCAAGGAATAAGTGTATTGGAAATTATATAACTCATTATGAAAGTGCAATTGAGTCATAGAATCTATAAAATGTAATCAAATGCTAAAACTCATCAAATTGATTTAATCAAGTGCTTCAATTGTTTGCACTTTTTAGAAATTTTAGAATTTGATTACATTTTCGTAACAACTCTTAGGACTTGATTGCACTTTTAAAAATTTTAAGATTCCATTGTGCTTTCATGATAAGTCTTATGACTTCTAGTGGACTTATCCATCTTATTAGTTGAAGGTTTGTGCGCTTAAATATTGTGACCGAGTAAATGGTGGTTTTGTGAAATATTTTGTCTCAAAAACAGGGACCATGTCTAGAAATTTCAAAGTCTCTCCTCTAACCCAAATTTTCACATGTATCCTCACCTAAGGAGCGTTTACCTAACGCCAAACGTGAGGAGGCCGCCTCATTGAGCTAGTGATACGGAGGGTAATAAAGGAGAAGGACTTGCGCGTGGAACATCGTGTTTCCCCTTCAAGAACGATGGATCCTAAAACAAGTGCGTTAATATGTTTTCTCAATTATGTATATTCTTGTTCTGGTTATGGTGATCTAGGGATTGCATGATTTGCATCCAACTTGTGGTATCAGAGCCTCCATAACCCTAAAACTCGAACCCATAAAATTTTTGCCATAATTTGTGATTTTCGAGATTTTTTTTTAAAAAAATAATAATAAATCACAAATTCAAACTAGGCTCGACGAGACAAGAAGATCCATGGGCGGCGCATTGCCGGAGGAGGCCGCACGCGCTGCTGGGGCATCGGAGACGCGCCCCACGCGCGCTCATGTGCCCCCACGTGCGGGGCGCGGCTCGTGCGTGCGTCGCACGCACGGAGGTTGACGTCATTGTGACGTCAGTGACCGGACTTGACTGACCAGCCCGTTGACCTGACCTGACGACCGTTGACCTTGACCCGACCCGAAAGTTGACCGTTTACCCGACCCGACCCGGTCAACGGTTGACCGGTTCGGTCAGCCGGTCAGACCGAGCGGTTGAGCCAGGGCCAGTCGAACCACTGCCGGTTGAACTGGTTTTAACCGGTTAGTAACGTACACGCGTGGGCTCCACGCGCCGCACACTCAAGCGGCGCGTGCGGGCGCGTGGGGCCTCTGATTGGGACGTGGCTAGTGGCTTTAGGTTCGTATGATCTTCCTCTATATTGTGGTGTATTTATTTTACATGTTTGATAATTTTATGGATGTGAAAATACATACGGAACCTTAAATACGCGTATTTTAGTGTATTTTCGCGTATTTTTCTTGCATTTTATGTGATTTTGGAAATACAAGTGTTGGGTTGCAAATATGTTATCACGTAGACATTATAAATGTGTGATTCATTAATAAAATTAAATTTTATTGTGAACTGAATGTGGCTTAACGAGATACAACTATTATGAGATAGTAATTGAACTATGTATTAAGGTGATGAGAAACACTAAAAGGTTATGAAACTTATATTGCTCATGTATACTCATTTACCTGCATCTTGATGCATTTTTATTTCTTTGTGATAAACTTTTATGATGGATGTCTTAAAAACTTTTGACCAAATTGATTATGCTACTTAACACATTTGCTGAATGTGGGTAATGCATGTCAGTTAAATTATTAGATGATGTTCCTAAAATCATCTGGTCACTAGTTAATGTCTATCAAGTTGAACTTTTTTTTTTTTTTTGTTAATGGTTCTTTGGTTTGACTCAATTAATAGGCCACTGGTTGATAACAATGATAATTTGTTACTTGGCTAATAAATTAGCTATTGGCCTTGGAGTCATGTTTTGCCTTATGAAACTCCTGAGCAATAGTGGATTAGCTATTAGGCTTGTCGATCTGGGGTATCCTGTATTGCTATCGATGTTTAGTTGTGATAGATCCTCTGAATCAACTGTCTTATTATGTTGTTATGATAATTTGTAATCGGGGTGCACAAGAGATGTTTTCTTCTATTTTGTGAGAAGTTTCTTGTGTTACTGTGATCAGTGATCTCATATACATATATATATATATATATATATATATATATATATATATATATATATATGTTTGATTAATTTTTATTAATAAATAAAGCAGTATAATTAGCATGATATGTGATTTTATTAATTTACTGTCCCTATCACTAAAGTCAAAATTACATGTATATGGTATATGTGAGAAGTAAAGTTTATATCCCTAGTATGAGAAAGTTTCAATAATTCAATTGAGTAGTGATCGCCAAAGTGACACGCTTGATTGGGTTTGAGAAATATCGGTCTCATATAATGATTGGGATATCTCATGGTCTAATGCGTAGTCATATTCCCAAAGAAAGTGATTGTGTATTAGTTCATGGAGGGATACATGATGGTGTGGTGGAGAAGTGACTAATCCTAGTGGTTCATATGTCCAAATGTAATGAATTCACGAAGATTGAAATATATTCTCATAACCGCTATCATATGGGGAGTGTACAACTACATATCATGTATTTTGCCCAAAGGTGATTATTTAATTATGCGTGTAACTCTCTGGATGTGTACTTGTACGTTAAGTTACACAGTTCTCACATGATGCTAATTATATTTATTGCTTATTTTTTAGTCACCTTTTATGTAATTAATAACTCCACTATTATTGAGGTTTTTTTTTTTAACTGTTTCAAATTTTAAGTTGTGGACATATGTTTTGTTACTTGAGAAAAGAGCAATAGAATTTGCTTACTGTTCATAAAGCGTTCCATTCTGGAGCACTTGAAAAGTGATTTGCCTGCGAACTGCACTGCTATAAGATGATGGAAGCCTTAGTGGCTTGTAATTATGTCTTGTCTAATATTGAAATTAGGACACATCCTGCAAAGTTTGTGTTTAAGTCCTAATGATATATAAGTCCCGTATATGGTTGAAAATGTTGTTTCCAAAAGTTTTCTATTTAAGGAATAATCTCACACATGTTTAAGAAAAGAATAGAAAATGTGATAATGTTGATATTCTATCTACTCTTAACGGTTATCTAAAGACTTATATTGATTATTGTAGAAGTAAATTGACCGGGGTAAAGAATAAATCGGCTAGAATTAGTCTTAAAGGTTGTTAGGCTTAATAGTAACCGTGAATATTTTGGCAAGTATGACAATGTAGAATAGCTTAAAGGGTCATTTGTCAAATACTTGGTAAATTCTGGGGTGGTAATGTAATTTACTATGCCTGAAAATCTTGACAAAATGATTTTGCCAAAAGGCATAATTGCACCATAATTAACATGGTGATAAGTAAGACTAATTTATCGGTCTACTGTGGGTTGATATTTCGAAAGCAATTTTTTCACATACAAAACATGTTTCTTATCAAAATTGTTTCATAAACTTCTTTTGAGTTTTGGACTGAACGCAAATTGATTGAATCATATTAATTTAGAGGTGTCATGTAGGAGTGAGGTTATCTAATCCAATATTAAGTGCGTTAGAATTTAGGTCCACTCAGAATTATTTTGTATCTTACCTAGATTGTTAAAAAGGGTATCAATTTTATGACCCTAAAGAAGGTACAAATATTATGGAATCACATACTATAAAATTTCTACAGTTCGACGTAATTGTAGAGGATAACTGCTCTCAGACTATTAAGGATAATAGTACGATGGAAAATCACTGTATCTTTGTCTTTGCCTATACATATAACTATGGTACAAACAATTATGGAATCTCCTATACTATAGACTAAACTTGTTGAGATTCAAGATACTATTCTTGATATAGTTATGATGAAATTTCTCAAGCCTCTCAAGTGCAGAATGAAGTGATTGTAGCTTTATTCAGGAGATTTGCTAGGGAAAGACAATCAGTTATACCATCAAACTATATAGTCTATTTGTGAGAGCATGACTACAATATCCACTACATGGTTGATTTAGCGACATAAATAAATGTTGTTTTTTATCCTCAATCAAGTATGTGATTAGATGCCATAAAAGGCGATATACAATCTATGAAACATCATAGTGTTTAGAAACTTATTGATTTGCCTAAAGTTCACAAGTTCATTAGTTGCAAATTGGCGTACAAAACTAAAAGGATTTCAAAAAAAGATTGTGGAATTTAAAACCAAATTGGTATTAAAGTTTTCACTTTGAAAGGGGTGGATAGTTAGTAAAAAAAAATAATTGTTTCTTTATAGTTTTTTTAGAGATTCTTTTAGAGTGAACGTGGTATTAATAGTTTATTTTTTATATGGAATTACGTCAAAGAGATACAAAATCAATATAGTGCAACTGGAGGTTTTTGCAGCAGATGATTCAAGTACACTTGTGTATAGACTGAAAAGTCTTATTAATAGTTTTAAGCAAGTTTCCAAATAATATTATTAATGTATCATAGTGTTGTTATTTTGTTAAATTGAGAACAAAGTAAGTCAATATACTGCAAGGTCAGTGGAAGGAAATTTATTTTTTTCATATACTATGCACATGATATTTTGTTTACAAGTAATGACCTTGAGGCATCTTTTATCCTTTGTACTGAGGTTCGTAAGGATTGTTTTGTCATTCTTATATTAGATTTTCTCGGAGGACATTTGCTAATCGTATTTTGGAATTATTCAATATACATCATTGCAAGCCAGGAATTGCTCCTATTGTTAAGGGTGATGGACTTAATCTATCACATTGTTCTTATTTAGATATTGAGAAAATCTAATCAAAGGGTGTACCTTTTGTCAGTGCACTTAAAAGTATAATGTATGCTCAAATTTGCACTAGACTAAATATCGTCATTGCGACGGGACTTCTAGGCAGATATCAATCAAATTCAGGACTGCCAAAAAAGTTTTAAGGTACTTAAAGATGACTAGAGATTATATGCTAATTTACAGACATGTTCAATTCTTGCAGCTAGTAAGTTATTCAGATGTAAACTTTGATAGCTGTTAGGATGACATGTGATAAATAATAGAATATATATTTATGTTAGCAGTAAGTGCAGTAAATAAAGTTCTATGAAAGCAGTGTTAGCAACATTCTTTTAGGCTGTTACTTGGGCTATTAGGCTCCAGAACCTCATGAAGGAGTTGATCGTTTTAACTTTATGGATAGACCTATACAGTTGTATTGAGATAACAAATTTGTAGGATTATTTATTTACTACAGAGGTCTCAAGGGGTCTAAATATATGGCGGTCAAATTTTTTGACCATAAAGAAACGGTATAGAAAGGTGACGTTATAATATAACATATTTCCACAGATAATATGGTTGCAGATCCACTAACTAAAGGTTTACGCCCATGTGTATTTTAAGCGACATGTCATTAGCATGGACCTAGGAGCATCATGAGATGCTGTTGTTTAGTGGGAGCTATTTTGGCTTTACTCTGATAAATGTTTCATCTGTGTTCATTACATTTGTAACAGTTTGATATGTATCAACTTTTGCATTCAATAAATTTTTTTTGAATGTGTTGTTATTATGTTGAATACATATTGATAAAGTCTCAATGTACTGTATAAACCTTGAGTGAAGACTAGGGGCATCCGGCTATTAACCTTATCCATATGTCTTGTTATACATAAAGAATGGTTAATCGGACAAGACATATGTGGGTTCATGGAACCATAAAGACATTCTTTAGTGGCACAAATTTTTTTTTTTTTTGTAATGCTTAAGGTAAGAGAATTGTGACTAACAAATGGGATCTCTCTATGAGAGATGTTTTCCATTTGACACACTACCATATTAGATCCATATCTATAGAGTTGAGAACATTCATGACCATGGAAGGCTCTGTGTGTATACATGCAGTTACCACCATGATTCGGTGTTTGAGACTTTATGGGATATGATTGACTAATAAGAATTATCTCTAGACCAATGTGCGCACATATAGTATGATTTCAATTAATATAGTCCAAGTGGGAGAGTGTAAGAGTTTTCCTAATATAAACTATATTAATTGATATTGTAATTTACCGTTTAATGGTTACCATTTTACGGGGTTTGGTATAAGGTGAGATAAAAGGTTTCTTAATTAGTCTAATATGGGGCTGGCTAGTGTGGTCCGAGTTAAGCTTGGCCCGTAATGAGGGGGCCTGGCTGGAAACTCTATAAATAGTGCTCAAGTCTCTCCTCTAACCCTAATTCTCACATGTATCATCATCTAAGGAGCATTTACCTAACACTAAATGTGAGGGGGCCGCCTCATTGAGCTAGTGATACGAATGGCAATAGAGGATAAGGACTTGCACGTGGAACATTATGTTTTCGCTTCCGCTTCCGCTTCAAGAACGATGGATCCCAAAACAGGTACATTAATCTTTCTTCTCAATTATGTATGTTCTTGTTCTGGTTATGGTAATCTAGGAATTGCATAATTTGCATCCAACATATTATTCAAGATAAAACAAGAAAGGCAGAAGACCCACGTGAAGAAGACGGAAATTTTGACCTAAGGCACTATAGCCTATGAAGCACAGACACGATGTCCGTGTTTCCGTGTCGTGTCCGACACGTGTCGGAGCA
This sequence comes from Eucalyptus pauciflora, assembly GCA_007663325.1. NCBI lineage: Eukaryota > Viridiplantae > Streptophyta > Magnoliopsida > Myrtales > Myrtaceae > Eucalyptus > Eucalyptus pauciflora. Next base: position 24,754 of record VMYD01000211.1, on the reverse strand, counting down.
TGTTGGACACGTCGACACGCTCGGACAATGTCGGACACGCGGTCAACTTTTCTCGACACGCGTGTCGACGTGTGTCCAGAAGACTCCGAGTGGAGGCGAGGGAGGGGGAGGGAGCAGAGGCTGCGAGCGACAGCGAGAGACGGCCAGAGAGAGCGGCGAGGGCCGCCATTGCTGCGATGGATCGACGAGGAGGAGGAGGAGAAGGTCAAGAGGAAGAGGAGAGGAAGGGGGCCGCGTGGAGAGGAAGGGGGTCGTGCGGAGAGGAGGAGGAGGAGGAGGAGAAAAATCGAGAGGAAGAGAAGAGGAAGGGATTGGGGCCCAAGGGGGCGCCGAGTGGCGGCGGCGGCGACGGTGACGGCATCTCCTCCTCCTCGGCGTCGCGTCCACTCCATCGTCGGAAGTTGCAAAGCGGTAAAAGGTCTGAAGGAGGAGGAAATAGAGTGTCGTTAGGGTTTTTGACAAAGGAATAAAAAATAATAAAAAGAGGGGGACGATGGCGTGTCTTTTGAGTTTTGGGGGAGGGGAAGTGAGGTTGATAGGCTATCTATCAGTGGTGTGGGGGAGGGAAAAAAGTAAAATAAGTTTGGGGTGGAGGGAAATGGACAAACGAAAGAAGGGGTGGGTTTGGGGGATTTTTTTTTTTATTTTATCGGAAAATTAAATAAATTAAATTAAAAAATAATTTTGAAAAGTAAAAGTATTGATTTTGAATAATGATAAATTTTGGTCATTCTAGAAAATCATGAATTTATTTAAATAAATTGATTCTAATTTCTTATTAATTATTAGTTTCATCAATAACTTTTGTTAAAATTAAAAACATATTTCGCATTAATTATGAATATGTCTTTCGAATTTTAATTGAATTGAATTATAGGCTTTTTTTTAATTAATTAAGTATTTATGAATTTGAATCAAATTAATTAAAAATAAAAATATTTATTTAATATTTAACGTGTCGGAACGTGTCGGAATTCTCTATTTTTTGAGAAATGACGTGTCGAGTGTTGTGTCGTGTCGTGTGTCACGTGTCGGTGCTACATAGACTGTAGCACACTATTCATGCACTATAGCATACTGTTCATGTACCATTTGGCACTGTCTAACACTATTTCCCACTATTTAAGTAAAAGTGAAAAAAAGTGGGATAATGTGTGCAGAAGTAAGTTTATCAGTAGAAAAATCGTCAGGTACAAATAATTGGCCTTTGTCGGTCAAGCGAAGTCCGTAATCCAGAGTCTGTAATTTTCTAGTGTGTTGTCTCATGCCTATATAAGGCAAGGTTTGTAAGCATTAAGGGAAAGGAGAACACACCCTCTCTAGAAATAAAATCGTGTGGTTTGTTATGAATCCCTAAAACCCCTCCTCCATTTTCCTTTATGCCTGGTATGATTCTTTAAAACTAGAAACGTTTCCGATCAATCCCGGTAGTATACTCTGGACTTGCCACTATGTGGAACCTGTACAACAAAATTTTGCTACCCTAAAATTTTCTATAATATGAGCCAAAAAATGAAGAAGAATTTGGTGGCTAACAGGCAATCCCTATTATGAGGTCGAGGAAAGGCTGTGCGTATGAGCTAGTATATTTGCCACGAATTCTGTTTCCATTTTCCTTGACTCGTATCATAGGCAAAACCACCCTCAACGCAGGAATAGTGTTTGTTACACTGTTTCCAAATTACAATCGGTTATACCCATTAATTCTCGCAACATGCATCACAACCAATCTCTGATTCTCTACATTCAAACTTTAGAACCCGCGATTCTCGTTGGATGGCGTGCGCGCACGCACATTATCATACCATTGATGGGTATCCAGCCCGTTTCTTTTTTCAGAGCGACCGGATCTAGCGACCCCTCGGGAGGACATTAGCATAAGTATGGTACCCGGCATATCCTGTCGGGAAAAGCTATGAATAGGCCGGCACCGATCGGTGGCTAGGGATGGGGGAGCAGGATGCGCTGGCATCGATCCGACCTGGCATCAATCCGACCCGCCGAATATCCCCCCCCCCCCCTCCACCTGTCAAAAAGTCTCCCGCCACGTGAGACAGTTGGGACATGTGGCCCCAGGCGGCTCGCGTGCCACGGCCAACCGGATGTCGCCACGTGGCCTCCTGGATGATGGGATTCGTTTACGACTTCTGCCGGCAGAGGTGGAGTCACGCCATGGGAGGTTGGTGGTTGGTCAGTCAGCAGTTAATACGACTAGCTAGCAGTTTCGTGTCCTGTGGTGATTCACTGTTGTGCGCCGCCTGCCAACTGGCATTTTCGCGGGTCTACAAGTAACGGTCCCAAGAAGTCGTCGTCGTTACTACGACGCGTCGTCTCCATACGTAGCCGTTCTCCCTTGCTCGTCCTCCTCCCCCTCCCTCCTCCCTACCTCTCCGTCTCGAAGCCACCACCGTGTCGGCGCCGCTGTCGTCTCGACCTCCTTCCCGCCGCCATCCGCTCTTCTCTCCCACCTCGTTCTTCTGGTAATCCGTTTCGGCGGCGAATCTGTTCATTTCGGGCCTCGCGATTGGTGATTCCGGGAGTTGCTCTTTCAGTTCCTTCTTGTGTTTCATGTTTCCGCGGTTGCCGTTTGGTTGGCTGGTGATGGATGGCGCGGGTGATTCCATCCGTTTCGCACTGAGAAATTTTGATCTTCCGACGATTTTTTGTCGCTCGGATTTTGCAGTTCGGTTGCGGGTTGGTTTGTTTGAGTTTGGATTTCGGTAGTGAATTTGCTTGCGCGAGACGGATCGCGTTTCGGCTTTCTTGAGATGTCTCAGCGCATCGTGACTAGTATAGAAATGGATTCGGCTTTCTTGAGATTTCGGAATATTTGTCCTCTTTTTTGTGTGACAATGATGGTGTGATCTGGGATGCGATTGTGTAGTACTCGTCAGTTGATCGATGATGCTGCTTATTTGATACCAACAGCTGAAACTGGCATGATCGTCATTTTCTTCCGATGAAACTGACTCTGTGGGTGCTCCGTTTTCCCTTTGGTTACAGATATGGATACTGCAGGGACAGGGCTATATCCATTACACCGTTGCAAGACACTCCACCTGGTAAAGGCGTTGCCCTGTTTTGGGTTTCTTTGTGCGTGTGTAAAGGCAGATTCATAGGCGTTAAGCATTTATGTTCTGACTTGACAATACATACAGGTTAGGCATGCACAGGGAATTCATAACGTGGCAAGAGAAAAGAACAACGACCCCCTTAAGTCAGATAATTTCTTTGATGCTCAACTCACCCCTCTCGGCTGGCAGCAGGTGGTCGCTTTTTCTCATGGTCTGGCTGTCTTCAAATTATGCATACATGTTCCGAGTGGAACTTCTCTTTCAAGATTGCATTTTATTGGTTTTCTCTTTAGGAATGGAGTTGCTCCGTGGATTTGACAGCTGAATATTCTTGCTATAAGAACTTGATAAAAAACCAGGCAGTCTTGGATAGAATTTTAATATAATATATAGGGCAAAAATGACATAGCCAATCGGACTCAGTGTGAGAACTGAGAAGGCTTTGCTGTTCTTGTTCTTGTTATAATGCCCAAAACTCTATATTTATGTATATAATTTTTTGAACTTCAGGAGATCTATTAGAAAAAGTTCAAGGTACTTTTTTTTTTTTAATGCAGTTTGTCTAGACTGTTTTACTTTCTAATGATCTCTTGATGCGGTGATAGGTGAGTAACTTGCGCAGGCATGTCCAAGCATGCGGACTTTCCAAGAAGATTGATCTTGTAATTACGTCCCCTCTGTTGAGGTACTGTGATTTGCTTCGAATTTGTTGGTTGCCTTATCTTTTCTTGTGTTCTTACAGATTGCATTGTCTTCAATTTGATTGATTATCAATTGGTGCCTTAGATTGTTAAGGACGGAAATTGTTTTGTTACACATAGCTGCTTTACTCATTTAAGCCTTCATAAGTTCATAGAGTTTTGATATAAAGTCCTACAAATTGGTTACTAGAGGCGCCTGAGACATGAGGTCCTCTGTAATGAACGATTGCGTTTGAACTTGCAATGAGACAACTTCATTTACAGCATAAGAGAAGATGTTAAGTGAGATAAATTTAGGACGGTGCATCCTTTCTCATTTGATGGAGAATGGGCCAATGGTTAATGTATATAATCCATTCATCAAGATAATTAAAATAAACCATGTCATTTCTTAATAGCTTAAACTTAGTATTAAATGGATGCATACTCAGTTCAACATATATCTGAATGAGTTTTGTTCTTTATATGTTGTGGGTTTTAATCATTCCTTTGTCCACATGTTTCTGGTCCGCATACTTTAAGTTGTTAACTTGTCATTCTACTAGCCTTTGCATGAGGGACATGCTGTGGTACAAAATTTGGACTTGGAGTTTGTTCAAGTGTTGTTTTTACACTATTTATATGATCACTTGCAGAGCTATGCAAACAGCTGTTGGAGTTTTCGGTGGGGAAGGCCATACAGATGGAATAGGTGCACCTTCTTTGATGGTTGCAAATGCAGGGAATAGCGATCATCCTGCCATTTCAAGTCTCAATTGCCCACCATTTATTGCCGTGGAACGTTGTAGAGAACGTTTAGTAAGTGAATACTACTGGAATTAAAAAATCCTTCACAAAATCCTGAATATTTAATTGTTTTTCAGAATCACCGGAAGCATTTTGTGTGGACATTCCACGGAAGAAGTGTTAAAAAAAATCCTAAACCTTTTTGCATTTGTGCCAATTTAATCCTAAACCTTTTTTCGGTGCCAATTTAGTCCTAAACATTTTTACTTAGTGCCGATTCAGTCATTTCCGGCTAATTTTGGTAGGATTTTACTGACTAGGCGCCAGTCAACTGACATGGTCTGATCAACGCTGACGTTGACAACTTTTAATAATATGTTGTCGCCTCTGGTCGGTTGCCGAGGTCTGGCGACCGACTAGAGGAAAGATGAGGAAAAGGAAATAAAGATAAAAATAAAAAATTCAAAAATATTAAAATTTATTTACGTTAGTCGGCCGACGTCCAGTCAGCAAAATCCGGCTAAAATTGATCGGAAATTATTGAATCGGCACAAAGTAAAAGGGTTTTAAGACTAAATTGGTACAAATGCAAAAGTTTTAAGACTTTTTTAATACTTCTCTCGACATTCCACCATAGTAACTTATGTTTGGGGAAAATGTTGGTAGTTTTTATTTCTTCTTGCTGCACCCATTTTTTAAATGGTTGCAGTTGAATTTGGAATGAGCTCCACGCACTTTACAGATTATATTTCATTCTATTCACTGCTTACAATCTTTACTTTATTGACTCCTAATATGCACAAGTATTTGCACTAGACAAGAATTGCGAGACATAAGAAAAAGAATTGGGTTAATACCCTAAAAAACCCTAAACCGGTACACTTGTGACAAATTTACCCCAAACTATTTTTTTGACCACCAAAAACCCCAAACTGGTATATCTTTGACAAATTTACTCAAAATGGTACATTTATGACAAATTTACCCTATGTTAATTTTCGTTAAATTTTATTGTCAAATTATTAAGTTAAATAACACGTGACAATTGACTGATATAATTTTACGCTCCGTTTGTCACAGTTTACAACTTTTGCGAATTTTTTATGGTATTAATCAAATTTAACGAAAGGTATATTTATCACAAATTTACCAGTTTGAGGTTTGTTGCAGTCGAATAAGTTAGTTTGGGGGTAAATTTGTCATAAATGTACCAATTTAGGGTTTTTATGGTTAGTCGGGGTAAATTTGTCACAGGTATACTAGTTTGGAGTTTTTCATGGTCAAAAAAATAGTTTTTAATAAATTTGTCATAGGTGTACCAGTTTAGGGTTTTTCAATGTATTAACCCAAAAGAATTTGCCTTTGTCCTTGGCCGGTATGATAAATTTGTGAACTTTAAAGAGGATATCACGTGGAAATACAGCTGTCTGTACCACTCTCTTTGTAAGGATCATACTTCAGAGTATTTGTTTCTCCTTGATTTGAGATTAAGAGATGGTTTCTTGTAGTTACCTCGCTAGGTAAGAAGGAAGCTCATGCTTTATTAGGAAGACTTCTTATTGTTCTTTAGCAAATTGACTGATTTTGCTTTAGTTTAAATTTAGTTCTCAATCCAAGGACTTCTTATCTTGTTAAGGATGACCAAACGTTACATATTTGTAGTTGAAGTTGGATCAGTTTCTTCATGTTGCATAGGTTCCTCCTTTTAGCAGTTAGAACAGTGGATAACACGATGCATCATTCAATTTTTGCCAATTTTCATTTGTGCAGCCGAAATTCAGTTTATATCATGGCTATCACCATAGAAATCACTTGATTGCCACCGCTTTCTTTGTATTTCATTTCAATTTTGATGAAAATGGACGTGTTAGCACAAGTGGATGACCTAACATAATGTGGCACGATGGTAACCTCACACGGCGTACTGATTTTCGCTCAAGCACCAAAATCCATAAGATTGGTCATAGATCTTGTACCATGGATCATGCTATCTTGTTGAAAAATGTCCAATCTAGCTTGTCAGTTCAGTGACTAAGCTATTACGCATGCTTGCACTGCAACGGGCCTTTCATCCACCCTCACTCACCCCAAGCGCAGAAGGCTACTATATTTGCCTACCTGACGGTAACCAAAACTAATGTCCCGACATGGTGTTCATCTTCACTACCGCAAGGCCCCCAAATTCCCTATTTATCTTTGTCTTCCCGACAGATAGGGAATACGGGGTACACAAATCTTATACCACGGATCATGCTATCTTGTAGAAAAATGTCCTATCTAGCTTGTCATGTTATGTATTTAATAAGTCAGTTGTTCTGTCAAATTGAGTTTGCATATTAGCATAATATATCTTGTTCTATCGAAAGTGGGACCACCTGGAAAGAGAGCAGTGATAATGGCATGACTTTGCAAAGTATAGTGGTAATACCCCAAGCTAAATGATCTCTCTCATAATTAACCTCCATTTAGAGGTTATCGCAAGACAACGATGAGACATTTTTGCTACTAGTAATTGTTGAATTTTTCTCTTTCCTGGTGTTTTGTGGATCCTCTTGTATTGTTACATTCTTTGCAATGCTCCATGTTGCTAAAAATTTACATTTTGGTCCATAGGGAGTTAATCCTTGTGACAAAAGACGAAGCATTAGCGAGTATCAGCCGCTCTTTCCTGCAATTGATTTTTCATTGGCAAGTGCTTCATTTCTTAAAATGTTTTACTGGGCATTTGCTTTGGAAGTCTCAACATTAGCTAATCTCAGTAATTTAACTTTGATATTCACCTTTCTTTAGATTGAGAATGAAGATGACGTCTTGTGGAAGCCTGATGTTAGAGAAAAGAATGGGGAAATTACTGATCGAGGAAGGAAGTTCTTGAGCTGGTACTTCATAACTTCCAGCTAAGTGCTTTAGAATATAAACTACAATGCAAAATAGATTTGCAACTTGTATGATTTTGGAAGAAAATAGCTGAAAGCTATGTAAAAAGTAAAAATCTGAAAGGACCCATTTGATTCTGCATCTCATGGTTTTGATTTATCTTCAGGTTGTGGACACGGGAAGAGAAGGAGATTGCAATCGTTACCCACAGTGCATTCTTGTTGCACACCCTCAGCGACTTTGGAAATGATTGTAATTTATCGATCAAGAACGAAACACGCAAGGAGTGAGTGTCTCCCGGTTTATATTTGGTTGATTGGTTCTAGTCAATAGTTTAATTAATCTAATTACAATTGGGAGTGCAGAAATGTTAGTGTTTTGACCGACTTGTTTCTACATTATCCTTTTGATAAATTATTTTCATTAGGTCCTTCATAGTGTCTTCCTTCTGAATATATTTCTAGTGAGTGAATGACATGAAATTAAGATTGCTCCTGAAAAAGCACTCTGAAGGTTTTAATCATATGCTAAATTTTCCTACCTGTATACACATTAGCAGTGATCACTGATTATCCACTGTAGATTGCATTGCTTGATATCATACCACAACCGTTTGTTAAGCAGAAAAAACTCGATTGTAGATGGGTGATGCCCATCAGTTAATAGGGAAGCTGGATCTCTATCTTCTCTACATATTATCTTTGGTTTTGGTAATGAAGTTTTGCACGATTATTTTTCCACCTATGCTGATTGCCAACAGAGTCCCCACCTACAGTTCTTTCGGTCTTGCTTCATGTTCGCATTAAGTGATGTATTGATTTACAATCCAAGATAGATAGTTGAGTTAATAGGAATTGATGAAGAAAAGATTTTGATAAATATGCATCGGAGTTGTCCATGTACGTGGTATCATTAGGCTCTACACAGATATTTATTGCTTCACTAAAATGCCATAACATAGCTTTCTCTTTTTCTCTTATTGGAACTTTCCCAACCTCTAACCTGTGTAGCAACAACCACTACCAGTTCTGATGGTGGTACTTCTAGCAGATTAGGCTGATGAAAATGATGATATAGTTGTGACAAATGAACCTGGTTGGTAAACTGCACATGCAATGGAGTTGATATCATGCAGCACTTTGTTTTTAGGAAGGTGGGAGCTTTTATTTCGCGGACTGAACATATTTTATCTGTGGTTGCAGCTTTGCAAACTGTGAACTCCGTTCAGTTGTCATCGTGGACAGAGGGTAAGCATGATATGCTCAAAGCATACTATTAGATATTTCTTGAAACATATACACAGGTCCCTCCTTGATTCTGTCCGCTGGTTGCAGGATGACCGGATCAGATGCCTCAAAGACCGACTATCCAGGGAAAATTCCTGATGGACTTGATCTTCCAAGTGACGTTGCCAAGGACAAGCACTAAAAGAAGGTCTATGGAGGATGCCGACCATTCAAGGCACCGAATGGTCTAATTAGTCTCCTGTACTCTTGTTTCAATTAATAATTGAGGTGTACTATTTTGGGTGGGGAAGCCGTTGCAGCACCACACCATTGACTCTGAACTTGTAAGCTTTGCTAGGCAGCTTCAAAGTCCATTCTTTTGAAAATCAGGGAATACGAAGCCAGTGAAATTAGGTGCCAATTCATTATGACTATTAAAGGACGCCGTATCATGTATCTTAGCGCAACTGAGGTTGAACTTCGCTTCATCTGGTTCTTTTCCTTGCAGATGTTTATACCTGCTTTTAGCTTTAGTGCTTGCTATTGCGGTACATGCAACATAGTAATTGACCAAGAAATATCTTTGTCATGGATACGTGGGTTTACATAATGCTTAGCCTAGAACCTAATTGACTGCTTTTAATTGATATGTTATCCTATTGTTCGACTAAGTATAAAAGCAGCCTATGTTTCATCCGTGACTATTCCCCTTGACGGCAACAAAGTCGGTCATCTTTCCCTGTTGATCGAATGTCTTCAATGGAATTGCTGTCCTCAATCACGGAGTTTCCTTCCAATTCTGTTTTCTCCAAATACGCATTAAACTCCGAAGGTCACCAACATGAAAATTATCTGTTTGGAGAGATGTGTTTGATATCCACAAATTGCTTGTCAATAGTCTCACATGAGTAGAGATGAATAAAAAAGTTAAAATTATCTTTTTGGAGAGATGTGTTTGATATTCATAAATTACTCATTTTTTGGAATTTGAAACTTACCCTACTAACATAAGACCTGGAACTTACCCAGTTACTAGTTCCACGGTTAGTTCCAGAGTCTACCCAAATTCCGCTTGTATTATTAATTAAACAATTGCAGCACATTATCACATTTAATTACCACCATTTGCTGTTACAATTCACTAACTTAGACACCAAAAAAATATGAAATATTAACAAAGTAAAAGTCATAATCATGAAATGGAAACTCGGACTAGTGATTCATCAAAGGCCAATCACCCGAAGACAGACAAATAAAAACACAAAAGTTTTTCTAGATTCTAAATTCTAAGTTCCAAATTCTGCAAACCTAAAATCCGGAACTCACTTATCGAAATAGATTTCCTATTTTTGGAACCTGAAAGCTACCTTGTATACTTTAAAACTGAAAACCGGATAGGTTCTCACAAGTGGGATTCTCATATTTCAGATTTTATTTTAGAATCATGCTCAACCCTGCAAACAAAGGCGAGAGGATCTGCTAGATGCATTTCAGCTCATGCCGGGACATGGGTGCACTGTCAATCGCCGTACGGCGCGCCGTCTCGGGCGGTCGAAGGAGCGTCGCGTTCGCACTTGGAGCGCCAGCCCAACGCCCATTTCCCGCGAGCGATACCACCTCGCGAAAACACCGGTTTGGATTTCGTCAAAAAAAACAAAAAGAACGCCAGTTTGGATCAAAAACAAGAATTATTCAATTTTTGTAAGAAGCATTCGTTCTTTTTAATTATATAGTCAAAATTTACGCAAACGATATGGCGAACGTTGCTTATCCACGCTTGCAAGTGATTTTTAACTTCCAACACCAGGAAAACGATTTTTTTTTTAAATATTGTTCACCCAATCATGGTGTCACGTTTTTTCTTTATCTTTGTTCACTACAATATTAAATAGGAAAGTTTATCTAAAAAGTCTAAACTTATACGGCGACTAATTCAATCGTAAAATTTTTACTTTAGTCACTTTAGTCATCAATCTTTTTGACGATTTAATAATGTAGTTCATTAGCTTAAAATTGTTGATGTGGACGCCGATCGAAGAAAATAAGAAAAAAAAAAGGAAAGCAAAGGAATTGGAAAAAAAAAATTGAAAAGTTGTCAACGTCAGTACCAATTGTGTCAGGTAGGACGACTGACATTTACGTCAACGGTTTCTAACAAAAATTAGATGGAAGTACTACATTTAAAATCATCAAAAGGTTTTGGCTAAATTGGTCAAATTAAAAAGTTTATAACTAAATTGACCACCATGTAATAAGTTTAGAACTTCTCAAACAATCATCTCCATTAAATGATTGGTGATATGCAATCAAATCTTGATTTTCATTTTGTCATTAGCCAGTCCTACATATGTTAATGCATCTGACTTAATCACGATTAGTCTAAAATAACATCAAGAAAATCGTCTAGATTGAATGTGTTACCAATGAAGCTTTGTACGAGGGAATTACCAAAAAAAAAAAAAAGTTATAAATCTATGGCGATTGTATCAATTCAATTTTAAACCTTCTTTTTTTGTGCCGATTTTACCCATCCAACAATTATGGTCGGCTAGGGTTGACATGAATAATTTTCAATTATGTTTCAATATTGTTTTGATTTTTTTTTTCTCTTTTTTTTCTTTTTACCTTCTTCTTCCTCCAGCTGGTTGTTGGTCGAGACCGACCAAAGGGTAGGGTTGGGAAAGCTGACCTTGCCGTTGCTATGTGAGGGATTGCCTCAACTAGCCATGGTGAGGCCAACCCCCGTTGGCCCTAGCCTTTGGCTAGACTAGCTAGAGGAAGAAAGAAGGGAAGAAGGAAAGAAAAAGACAAAGAAAATAAATAAATTGAAAAGTATTATTAAAAATTATCCATGTTAGTATTGGTCGTGCCACGTCAGTAATGATTGGTCAAAATTAGTCAAATGGACTAAATTGACATAAATACAAAAGATTTATAACTCAATTGGCTAAAAAAAAAGATTTAAAACTAAATTGACATAATTGCAATAGGTTTAAGACTCTTTTTGATAATTTTCCCGACTTTATACAATTGTTGTAGCAAAATAATATGTGGAAGAGCTTTTAGAGTAAATGTCACAAGTTGAGCTTTACATACCATATGGATGAGTCCTATATTTCTTGGAAAAATAAAGGTATTGTCTTGAATACAGTATTAAAGAAAGGTTCCTTCTCTATCTCCAAATTAAGTTAATGAAGTTGGCCAAGGAATGTAATGATATAAGTAACGACATTTGACTTGAATATTAAAGTGTTAACTAACCCCCAGTTAGATACAAAACTCACCAACTCTCCACATGGATCCTCCCCCTATCATGAGATCGACACTTAATAGATCAATCATGTTTTTTTTTTTTTTTATGCCTAGGATCTGTCAGGCCCGCCTTTCGCTTACGCTAATTGGCAGCCCATGGCCCGTACAGTGCATGGTGCATCTCGGACCAAGCGTCAATATCTGGGGGGAAATTAGCACAAGACCCCACCACCATGGCCCCCCACTTAAGACGTGTTGACAACGCGGAGATTCTAGATCAATCATGTTTTAAATACCAAAGATTACAAAAATAATTTTCCACACCAATAAGACTTATGTCCCATTTCGAGAGGGAGAGAGAGTAGAATATTGTATGTCTATCATCGATCCTTGTGGTACAATTTGACAATCTGCTACCATGTCTTGTGCAGCCACATGCGCGTAGTTGAGGAGAGATGGTGCGATTTGAATTTCAGAAGTTATGTCCATCCGTGTGCCTTCAGTTGAAATAAAGCCATACCTAAGGCCAAAATGATACTTAATATAAGAAAGTTGAAAAACTTAGCAATGGCGATGAAGCACTTCATCGATCCAAATTTATAGTTTGATTGTATGACCTAAATTGAAGCAGGCTCCAGTGTGAATCTTATGGACTATATGTTGGAAAAGTATTAGAATACATAAAATAATAATAATTACTGGAAATGCATTACAAAATATTAGAAAATAAAAAGAAATGTCTGAGGCGTGTAAACACCGTCCTTAAGGATAATTCCGCCCCTTGGAGTACGAAACTCGGTGCGTAAGACTTCAGCGGCTATCCTCCCAAGATACAACAAACCTTCCTCTATACTCCGCACTGAATATTAGAAGGTAACAGAACAACTTTTGTGTATAACCCAACAAAAAGAAAATGAAAGATGTGAGAATATATTGAATCTACTAAGATTGTGGTTTGAAGTTTAATTTATATTTAAACAAGGAAATGAGAGAGCCGTTAGGAGATCATCATAAATCAATTGGTAATTAAAAGATGACTATTATAAAATAATGAATAGTTTATGAAGTAATAAATCAAAAGTTATAAAGCCGTTAGACGACCGTGAAAAAGCCGTTACAAAAATGATGACTTTCATGGCGATCATAATTTCTAATAAATATTTAAATATCCAACAATCCCCCATATATTTCAGAAAGTTTTGACAAGAAAAATATAATAATGCTGGGTTATTACAAAGTAATGCATCGAAATTGGTGCTTGTTAGGCTATGAACCAACCCTAGAAAAAATGAAATATAATTCACGAAATCATTGGTGAAGTTTGAAACTTCTATGAACCAATAATTTCTTTTTGTGAATTATAATTTTCACCAATCACATTACACTCCCACAAACTTTGTTGTTCAACGCGGTTTTGCACTAATAGGCTATGTGCGTGCTTGGTTTATTCATAAGTGCTTTAGAGATTTTCGTCAAAAATTCTCATAGGAGCGGCCCCACTCCACACTTATATAGGTCATTCCATCAAGTGTATTCTACAGTTTAATATACCACCAATAATGGCTATGGAATTTCATTAAGAGCTTAACTTAACCTCTTTTTCCTTACAATTTCGCACTATTTTCACCTTAGGATGGACAATAAGTTTTAATAGTGCACTAGATCAACAAATGACTTGTTATTACCCATATGAACATATTTCATGGGATCACCAATCACATAGGTTGGGTTACTATCATCGTTGATATTCTTCAATTGGCTTGTCTCATTCCCCTCAATGTATAGTCAGAGGATTGGCCAAAATCCATTTCTGACTTCATATAATTAATGGACATAATTCCATCATTAAGCAGCTGCTTTACCACGTCATCCTTCAATCGGACGTGTCAATTTTTTACCATTGAAAGTTTTATCTTTGCATGGCTATTGCCTCTTGGCAATCATGATGTATAAACACAAAATGTGTTATTTTCCTAAAGGAATATCTGCTAAGAGTTTCTCAACTACTCAGCCTCATGAGTTTGACAAAAAGTTTCTCTTTGTCTCAAGAACTTGAATAATAGTAAATATTTTCTTCTCCTTCACCCATTAGAGCTTAGGAGGATAAGGCATTTTGTTTACACATATATGCCTGGTAGCACTTGAGTCTACCACCCATAATTTTGATTAGCCACGATATTGGCATGGGAATGACTATAGCAATTACTTCATCAAATCATCTACTTCAACCAAGTCGACTTTTGGTTTAGCATGATTGCCATTTTCCCCACAATTTCATTCAATTGCTTTTATGTCAAGCACTTCCACTAGGTGAACATATATTTGTTAGTAGATTTTATCTCATATGAATCCAAGATCTAGTTAACATCACTGTATCCTTATAATACAGTGGAAAATCCACTATAATAAACTTGACAATAGTCACCCTTTAACAAAATATTTCACGAAAGACAAATCTTATTCAATATAGATCTATGTTGGCTATGGATGCCAAAAAATATAAATTTCATCTCCACAACAATCACTAAAGGAGATTCTCTTTCCCAATGCAATAGCCAATCAAGTCTCTAATTATCATCATGCATAAATGGACATTCAACATAAATTGGCGAAGTAAATATTCTTACAAATAACTTCTTCTTTTTTATATCATTATTGTTGTCAATAGTACATGTTCCTCTAAAAATGTTCACCAAAACTCAGAGGTTAGCAAAATCCAAAATGAATTAATAATTTCACAAAATAACTGTAAGACTTCCTCTGAGTGTTTTATATGAATCACCAAAAATGTTTCAACAATGCATACTCAATACAAAACATGTAATCAATTTAATTATGCAATAAAATAATATTTAATAATTCTATCAAAAGTTATGCGTGAAAAATTCGATCATTGCAAAAGAGACATTATAATCTTTAACCCATAAATTTGTGGCTATTATAAAATATAAACATATTTGGTTGTCTCAAACATAAGTGTGAATCTAATAAATTCAGGAATAGAATCATGACAATTTTGATAAGAAAAATGTTTGGACTAAAACTTTAGTAGTCATAAATATAATGCCAACAATGTTTTACACATGTAAAACTCAAAGTAGACTTCAACTCTTTAAGCAACATTTAAATGACTGAAATGTGAAATATAAAAATATCACAAAAGGCAGGATGCAAAAAGGCATGCTCACTAAATTGTCGATTACGCTAATTTAGCCAGAAAAGTAATTAATGGCAAATATTGAGGTGTATCATTAGTCAATTGAATAGTTGTCGCCCAATTATTCTCTCAACTTGTGCTTGCTAAATTGGGTCTCTATTCCCCTCTCTTTCTATCAAGCATAATTCCATGTCGTCAAGAAGGCAAGAATCTACCACCATTCTAATGCTACAGAAGTTCTATATGTGCATGGACGAGGGAAAATTATCATATCTTCATGTATTTATCAAACATACACATTGTCATGCAGCAAATACCAACACATGTATGAGCATATGCATAGATAGAGGCCCACAATGCACTCCCAATCAAGCATGAATAAAGACATGCCACCAAATACCAACACAAGCTCGTGTCTACACTTACTTGAGCATATTGGCGTGGACATCACCAACCGACTAATGATTGTATGCACTCTAGCATATTCCCAAGAATGACGGGACAACACTGTGAGAAATACTGAAGAATTTTGTTCCAAAATTAAATGACACCTATTTTCAAAATCTATAAGCACAATAATATAAGGTAAAAAGAGCGTAATTTTAGTGGTAAAACACATAAATCCCACATGACAACATCTAGTGTTTTGCTGAAAAACAATTATATATAACCTGGTCCAACATGGCAAGCTTGATAAGATTCTATAGAGATGGAGCCAAAGACAAATTAAATAGCAGATAAAATAGTTATAAACTGACTTCATGAATGTACATTAAACAAATTTTAGCAGGAGAATAAGAAGAATTAAGGACAAATGGAAACTATTTCGAGTAATAGAGGAGCGCCCCAATTTCCTATCCTAAATGGATGATTATTAAAACAATCACGAACTTGAGAGAGAAAACACATACACACATCCGATTTTCTATTGGAAAAACAAGTATAGGTATTGAAGCCCCAAAATAAAAATAAATATATAAAAAAATATTAGCCCGATTTCTTTCCATTTCTTTTATGGTTTTCCTTTTCTATTTCTTTTTAAGTAGCCACACGGAATCACTATGCCATTTTTAAAGATTTTCTACATAGGTAATTTTGAAAATCTATAAGCATCTTCCGTAAAAGTATAAGAGCACACATTCATGGAATATGTATAACAAGATCAAATCAAATCAAATCTAAAGAGAAAACGCAAGCTCGTGACGCCAAATTTCAAATACTAGAATGAAAGTATCTCGACCTGTGTGATGATGATTCCTCAAAATGTGGAAACAGCGCGCCAAAATGGCAATTACGCCCTTCAAGCATTACTTCAGAGTTTCCAAAAAATGACTTTACTTGAAACTCAATAACCTTACCAAAACGACCAAAAGCTATTTTGTGTTAATGCTTGATATTGTCCCATGACAAACCACCCACGAATATGTGATACTTGTCCTTCACCATCTCCAAATCCTTGTTCAATTCCAAGGTTGGTGGAAGCACCAGCAATTCCAATTTTGAAAGCTATAAGGCAATTATCCTTAAGATTGTTGGAAAAGTATTAGAATACATAAAATAATAATAATTACTGGAAATACATTACAAAAGATTAAAATAATTGAGGCTGTTAAGATAATCTAAACAAGCTTGGTTTATAACCTATGTGCAATCTTATGGTAGTACCTTTTAGTGCTAGGGTATACCATAATCATTTATGTCATGTAGTTTTATCTCCCATAATATCAAAATGGTACAAATTTGAGAGAGTTCACGCTAATTAATTCATTTTTGTAGCCGAAAATGCACAAACGAAAAAGTATTGCCAACCCTTTTTCTCAGTTCAATACTAACGATCTCGAAGTTGCACAACAAGAATGGTAAAAATATTTCATGATTCACTACTTAGGAATCCGAAGATGCACAAGTAACTTCTAGTCATCAATCCATAATTATTGCCAACTCTTTCTCAACTCTCTCGACCCAAAGAAACAAACTCTCAATACCAACTACGTTTTACAATCTAAACCTTAAAAGGCAAAAGGGCTCATTGCAGTATTCCAAAAACCACATTATTGACTACAACAAGAAAGATAAACACGTTACAACAACATCGAAAGATAGATCGGCCAAATAATATCAAATCTAATAAGATAGAAAAAGCATGATCGTTCACCTCTGCAATTTGAATCGCTCACTCGTTTTGTGAACCTTCAACATGAACTCGCTCGGGTGGCAAACTAGAGGTACAAAGGAGAAAAAGAGGGTAAGGTTTTTGAGAAAATAGCTTTTATATTATGAAATAAGAAATCTTATATAATTTTATTCCACTCTCACGTGCAATATTTTCATCTGTAATGTATCCTTTTTAACTTGGCCTTATCCTATCTTATACTACAACCAAACACAGAAATCTTCCCTGAATCCTAGTCACCAAACCCAACCTTTAGTTTAAACTTTTTTTTTTAATGTATTTAAGTCCTAAAATTTTCACATTTATTTATTTTAGGACTTCCTTTATGTTCCACAATTTTATTTGCAAATGGAAGATCACATGTGGGCTTTTTGTTTTTATCTCCCATGGCTGTAAACACGATTTTGGTGGCTGTTCGAACATAAAATGACATTGTTTGTATAGTGTCACGTCAAAAAATAAAATAAAAGATTTGCAAATTTAGAAAAGATTAAAATTCAAAAAAAAAATGAAAAAAAAATATTTACAAAATAAAGAAAATAATTAATACCCTGAAAAATCCTAAACTGATATATTTATGACAGATTTTTAACAAATTAATTTTTTAACCATCAAAAATCTTAAACCGGTACACCTTTAACAAATTTACCCAAAATTAATATAGTTGTGACATATTTACCCTCTATTAGTTTCGTTTAAATTTTATTGTTAAATTACTAAGTTGAATAATACATGACAGTAGATTGATATATCAATTTGGGATTTTATTTTTTGTTTGTTACAATAATGCAATTTTGTGATTTCTCGTGGTAATAATCTAATTTAATGAAAGGTATATTTGTTACAAATATGCCTGCTTGGGATTTTTTGTGGTAGAATAAATTAGTTTGGAGTAAATCTATCACAAGTATACTAGTTGAGGGTTTTTTATGAGCAGTCGGAGTAAATTTATTTTGGGTGTACCAGTTTGAAATTTTTCATGATCAAAAAATTAGTTTGTGGTAAATTTGTCACAGTATACCAGTTTGGAGATTTTCAAGGTATTAACCCTAAAGAAAATCACAAGTGTTCGAGGAGAAAGGGTGGCATTGTACACAGGCCCTTCATGCCAGAAAAGGGCTAGCAACCTCTTACCAAGATCGCGACAAGAAGCGCCATCACTCCAATTGTGGTGGCACCACCCCTCACCACCACTGAGCAAGGGTTGGCAACCCCTTGTGTGGGCTTGTCGATTCTCTCTCAGTGGTAGCGAGGGGTGGCATCACCACCACTTGAGCACGGGCACTTGCCCTCACATAGGCCTACCAAGGGTTGTGGTTGTCGATGGCCTGCAAGGGCCGGCCATTCTCGCCCCAGCCCAGATGTTGGCCCTCCTTGATGCAAAGAGGTTGGCCGCGGCGGCATTCTTTGGGCACAATCCCTCCCTCAAGACTGCTCTCTCTTTCGTCCTTCTATGTTTTTCTACATGTTCACAAAAAAACAAAGAAAAATTGATAAAAAAAAATGCCACATAGATTCTCGTCCACTTGGAAATAACATGGCTAGTGGAAGGATTCAAACATCAAACTCGAACAAGTTTAGAATTTAAATGTTGGTTCGACACAAAATTTGAACTCTTATTGTCATTATTCCGTTCACAACTATCCTCACCCAATAACCTAAAAATAATTTTAAGAAAGGAGGTGTTTTACATAAGAAGCAACCCATTGAAATTTTAGGACGTGAATGATAACCATTCCTAATCAAAAATTGATTTTTCTATCAAGTTTTTGAACAAGAATATATGTTTGATAGCAACACAAAATTTTTATTCTCAAAATGAAATTTGTTTGATAACAACACAAAATTTCTTACTCTCTGGTGATCGCGAAGTGGGCAGGCAATAGGCGAGCGGGCAACGAGTGGCGAGTGGATGGCCAAGCAGCAAGCGAGCGAATGATGGGTTGACGGCCAACTAGTAGGGAGGATAAGCGATGAAAAGAGTTTTTATTTCTCTCTTTTTTTTCCAGCAATAGAAAAGTGGAAAATTTTTACTTCTGATTTCTATTACAAATCTATTTCTGGAGTAAAATTTTGTTCTAGAAATAGAAAAATAAAATTACGTTACTTAACAGATTTTTTATCCAAACATATTTTCAAGAACCGAAAAATAGATAAATAGATAAATAGAATGATTATCTCTTGTGCCTTTATAACCGCCACTAGGAATGCGGCCCAGTAGTGAGGAAATTGGGGGTGTGGGGATGCTAGTATAATAGATACGGGGTTCGACTCCCGCACTTTGCAAAGAGGCATAACAAAAGTCTAAAATTGAGCTTACCCTCAAATTATTTCCTTTCAAATTCCACTTAATTGGAAATTGAACTTTGAGCCGACCTAAGTTACTCGTATCTAGTTGGTATTTTAGTAAAGGTCATGGTGAGAGGCTAATTCATACCGTTTGGTCCATCCCAAAATGATCTCTCCGGAGGGTAGCATGCAGCTTTAATATACCACGGTTCGTTGGGGTTGATGCATCATCGAACGTGATAGACCTTGTTTACAATCATACTTCTCATGTCGGATAACTCTCTAGAACTTGTTCATAAAAAACTTCTATAATATGAACTTTTGCAAATTACTTGATATCATCCTTAAACTTTTATCGTTTGGATCCTTGAACAACATGTTTTTTGAAGTCCTTTTGTGAACTTCGACAAATTATTCCATGCCATCTCTAAACTTTTTTCAATCGAATTCTTGAACTGTATGTTTTCTTTGATGGCTGCTTGATGTTCAGTGTGGCTTCCATCGAATCCATACTCAAATTCTCTCAAACATTCTGCACTTTGCTAAATTTCCACCTAAAGTTAGGTAATGCAAACTTGATTACAAGCCCCACATGAGCTAGGTCTCTGCTTTTGTCACTATATCAAGGCTAAGAGAAAGTGCCTTGCATGCAGTGGCGACCGGCGAGGGTCGCAACCTTACCTAGGCACGACCAAGGAATGCAACCCTAGCCCATCTTTGTGTGAGTGCATGCATGTTTTCTTTTTTTTTTCCTCAATAACCTAATTTTTTGGACGTGATGGACACTTAGGGCACACATGGTACAATTTATATTGCTCCATTTTTCTATTTTTTTTTTTAAAAAAAATTAAGAATAGGTCTAGAATAGAAATCCGTTTGGTATCATAATTTCATTTTTCTATTTCTAGAACAAATTCCTACTCTAGAAATAAATTTCGAATAAAAATCAGAAATTAGAAATTTTTACTTTTCCATTTCTAGAACAAAAGTGAGAAATAAAAACTCTTCTCATTGTTTATTTTTGTCACTGCCCACCCGCCTACTCCCTGGTCGCTAGTCGTCGGCCCGCGTCGCCAATCGCCCGCCCCTCATCACCTGCTGGCAGTTGTCGACCCCCAATCATACTCAAGAAAGAGAAATTTTATATTGTTATCAAACGAATTTCTATCTTGGAATCTAAATTTTAGATTGTTATCAAACGCCTATTTTATTTGAGAAACTTGCCCGAGGAATAAAAATAGAAAAATCAATTGCATGTGCACTAGACATGGTCCCTGTTTCTTGAGACAAAATCTTTCACAAAACCACCATTTACTCGGTCACAATATTTAAGCACACAAACCTTCAACTAATAAGATGGATAAGTCCACTAGAAGTCGTAAGACTTATCACGAAAGCACAATGGAGTCTTAGAATTTTCAAAAGTGCAATCAAGTCCTAAAAGTTGTTACGAAAGTGTAATCAAGTTCTAAAATTTCTAAAAAGTGCAAACAATTGAAGCACTTGATTAAATCAATTTTATGGGTTTTAAGATTTGATTGCATTTTATAGATTTCATGACTCAATTGCACTTTCATGACGAGTTATATAACTTCCAATATACTTATTCCTTGCCAAATCTATGTAGCTCACAACTTCGAAAAATGGAATAAAAATGGAATATTGTTTGAAGCCGGGAGGAGCGAAACCTGACCCGTGATGACGCCGTAAACCCCCTGATGATCCTAGCGCAGGACCCACCACCACGGCATCACACTTAATACCACTAGTGGCTGCACGCTGGGGTTTGAACCCATCTCCTTCGTGAGGGGGATGGAAGCCCAAGCCAGCGCAGCCAGCACACGGGGTGGTAAAAATAGAATATTGTTCAATGCCGTTCAAGGTCATAAAACAACAAAGGGACTACACAACAAACCTAACATTTATGAGCACCATTAACCAAACTAATAAACCATTTTGCATTTCAACTCACATTATTGAGCAAATGTGTTTCTGTCCATCCTAAGCTGTTTCAAACAAGTTAAGTCATTGAGCCTGTTAAGATAATCTAAACATAGCTCGATTTATAACAAATGTGCGATCTTATGGTAGTAACTTTTAGTGGTAGGGTATATTCGTAATTCATAACCTCTATGGGAGAAAAAAAGCAACATTACAAGTGTTGAAATATGGAATGACTAGTAAAAAGTTGTTAAACCTTTGACATGTACACCAATTCAATTTTAGTTATTTTGATTTGGTCGATTTAGTTCTAATTTTTTTAATGATTTACCTTGCGATACAATGCTAAGTTGTACTAATACTGATACGCAACACATGATACAATATGATACGATATGATGAGTCAACATGTCATTTCTTAAAAAAAGAAAATTCCAACACATTAGGATACATATATAAAATGTATATTTTTCTTTCAATCAAATTAATTTGATTCAAATTCAAAAATAAATAAATAGATAATAATAAAAATGATTAGAATGAATTTATACTAAAAATCGTGAATCACAGAAAGTAAAAGTTAAAAGAGAAGAGAAGATTAAATTTTCCTCATTTCTCCCTTTTATTATTTTTATTACTATTTATTTTTTTTACATATTTACATTTTGACCCCTTATTTATTAAAAAAAATTAAATTGACTATGTCGGAATCACATGTCAGAATTTTGAACTTATATGTTGAATCATGTCAAGAGAATTGACCACACATCAAATTTTTCAATACCTATAAACTACACGTCGAAACATGTCAAAGTTTAATTCCTAACTTGCGTGCTGGGAGAGTTGATCACACGTCCGATTTTTCAACACCTGTTGACCGCATGTCGAAATGTGTCAAAGCATATCAAATATATGTTGGAGTGTCAAATACATCTAGAAGAGTGTTGATACTTCCCATATACAATCAACGTCTACCTTCTAACGTAACATGGCAAATGCTCATATGAAAAAAATTTGAAATTTTAAAAAAATATATATTCTTTTCGCTCTCTTTTTTACCCTTTCTTTTCTTTTCATTTTCTTTTCGTTTCTTCCTCCATCAATCGCCCGGCCTCGGCAAAGACCTTGATGCCCTCACAAAGGGTCGACCTCACATGCCTGGTGTGACAGCCGGAATTTTCTGAATTGTTTTCAATTAAATAAATCGGGCTTTTCGTCGACGTGTCTATAGTGCTATTCTCTGAGTTGGCCACTCACAAGATAACTGATCTATCTGGGGAATCAATTAAGGAATCTAAATGCAATTGACTTGAGAATTTGAACATGAATCGACTGCTCGACCGTGTCGGTCTGTAAGGGTCATTGCGGCACTGTCATAATCGATTAGAAATCAGAGATAGGTCGATTTGGCTGAGATATGTGATCAGAATGTGGGTGATTCCACTTGATTTCAAAATTCTCACCGATTGGCACTAAATTGATTTTCTGACGTTTTTGGTACCCTGTGTCCGTATTTGAAATCTTGAGATTTTCACGACAATCGAGAGTTGCCAATGTGTCGAAGATGTACTTTGTGACTCGAGATAAATCGATCACGGGTCAATTGCACCAAAAATTCCTAAAAGTGACCCAGTAGACTAGGTCACGCTAAAAACGCGCCGGATTGAAATTAACCGCTTATTTGAACCCAATTTCAGAATTTGAAAGTTCTGTGGTGTCACGAGCCATATTAGGGACGTCGACTCATCCTCCGAGAAATTTTGAGAGATTCCGAGATTTCTACGGAAATCCGATTTGGACGCCGCGGAATATTATCGGAAATTCGTACAAGCCGAATTGAAGAGATTTTCAACTTGCAAGCCGAGCTATATGGTGTTGGGGACTTATAGAAAATTATTTGAGATTTTTCTACCGTGAAATTGGACGTCAACTTGGGAAATTTCATGAAGAAATTGAAGTCTAAATGGAGTGAAATTCGGATCAAGGCTTGAGGACTGCATTTTGGACATTTAAATTGGATTATTTATGGAATTACAAACAAGAAAGAAATAGGGGTTATGAGGATAGGCTTGAAGACCAATGGGGGACCAAGCATTAATTGAATCAAGATATTTTGTAGACTTTTTGGGCTACTTCTTCTCTTCTCGAGCGTCCGCTTCTCCAATCCCCCTCCTGTTATTCTTTTTTTTCAGCAAGCAAAACCAAAGCAGCTTCATCGTCTCTACTCTCTCTCTTTGCCACCGTGCGATTCCACTTTCATTTCAGCTCCCAACACTTTCATTTTCGTTCCTTCCCACCCACACTTTTCTTTCATTTCCTTCTGCCCATCTCACGCACCAAACAGCCCCACTTAAGGAGTCAATACCATCATCCAACAAAAGCGGTTTGTTGACTCCGCTTGTTCCTTTGCGGCCTCACGTTCGACGCCCTCTCCATGCGGCAAGAAATCTAGCCGCCCTTCATCCATCTTCGTTGCTGCCTCAATTTCTTCGAGCCGTCCACTCTTCCAGCGAAGGTCTGCAGTGACGCACGAAGCTAGCATCACTCGTCCAGCTTCTCGCTCCGCAGCAGCTCCCTCGGTAGAAGACCCCAACGAAGCCAGCCGTGAATTCCAGCTTCTTCAGCTCGTGGACTTTGCTGCTCCTCTTGCACGTGAAGTTCAACCCAACGCATTTCTTTGGCCCACGTTTTCAGCAGCCCAGCAAGTTCATCGAGCCGCACGCCCACTTGAAGCCCATCCCGTGAGCAAGCAGCCCACATCAAGAGCCCACAAGTTCATCCACAAGCCCATCTCAGCTCGTGAATTTCAGCAGCCCATCTTCAAGTGCATTTCAGCAAAGCCCGTTTGGTTCGGCCCAACCTTCAAGCAAGTCAGGCCCACAAGAAATTCAGCCCGCGAATCAAGTGAAGCCCAGCCCGAGTTGAAAACAAATCTCAATTGGGCTGAGATTTGTTGGGCCCATTTTAGGCCCGGTCCGAAAGTTCGTCGACGCCGCCGAAAATTAAGATTTCGGCCGCCGTCGCGTCGTCGTCGCGGTGAACCGGTTTTCACGATACACCGGTGAGTTTATTCTCTAAACTCTTCTTAGTAGGTTTTGAGGCTAAGGGGTGTTTAGATTTATTTAATTAGGAATTAGGTGGTTAGTTAGATTAAATTAGTGATTTAGTTATTTAATTGAGCATGTTAGATGGTTAGAATGGTTTAGCTAAGGCCTATTTAAATTGTGCTATTTATCTAGAAGGGTTTGGGAATTTTTCCGGGTTCGTATTGGTATTTAATTTAATAATTTTGGCCTAGGTTAGTATTTTTCGAAATTAATTATTTATTATTTATTTTT